>FR997761.1:2976668-4176668 GCA_905475315.1 Autographa pulchrina | reverse complement strand
TTTGTATGCCTGGCCCTGAAGAGGGTGGAGTCGAAACTATGTCAAACCACCTAGCGAAATTATATAAATTCATACTATCTAAATCCGTAGGACGTTGAGGATAATAATTATCAACCCAAGATTCAAAGAAAATATCGGTAGAATCTGATTCAAGTTGGTTAATCTCTTTTTTGATTTTTACTCTTCGATTGCGATACATATTTACGTCAAGCCATCGGATTGTAGTCTGCGGATCGGTGCCATAAAGAGATATTCCTAAGAGCGTATCACTGGCTTCAAGAGCACCACATTCTCTATTATTAAGAGCTCGAAGACCAACATTAAAGAGCCTACTAGCGAGAGATTTGGTAGAGTTAATAGTATCGAAAGTGTCCACTGCATGACTTTTTTCGCCCTTAGTTGTATATTTAGTAATATAATAATTTAAAACTGCTGTTTTTTCCCCTACATACTGCAAGTCCATGTTGCCGTTCCAAGCAAGAAGTATCGCTGGATTGTAATCGTTAATGTAACGAGATTCTTCTTTCCGAGGTATATTGTAGAGCCGATTAGCTGTTAAAGTTTTTCTAGCCGCGATAGACTCAGTTACACTCTTAATCGTTAAAGATTCGCCCACTGGCCGAGGAAACTCAAATCTACAAACAGTAGTAAAACTCGATTTAGTTTTTTTCTTTCGCAAACAGTAGGAGTTATGTTTATGCGTTTGATTATTGATAACGCGGTCGTGTAATCTTGGCGACACTTTTTTGTCTGGAACAGCACATGTTACGTATTTATTTATAAACTCTGCCACTTCATCAGTAGTCGACTCTTGTAACACTGGCGCATTTTTTACCCACAGCATTAGATGAAAGTGCTGTAAACCCCTAGACTGGTATTCACGTCGCCAGAAATAATGTTCAATTTCTCCTAAAGGTGCGTCAGGTGATTTTAAAAATTCTAACATTGCCTTAAATTTATTATCTATGAACCGTGATGCTGAAATTGGGTCCATCGCCACTAACTCACTAGTGGATTTGTTTCGCACTTCGGGTCCATTGATTTGTTTAATATAATCTCCGAGCTCCGCCCACCTCCACTCAGAAGGACTTATAGTTAAAAACCAAGTGGCCGGTCCGTAGTGACGAGTCATACACACAACATCGCTTCTAGGTTTTTTCCAAAATTGTTCAGTGTTACGTAGTCGACTGAATATTGCCATCAGATCTCCTTCTAGTTCGCCTTTCTCTATCTTATCTAAATATTGTTGAGCTGTCAGTTTTTGGTTAAGATTTGTTACATTCAACTTATAAAATATACCTGCATTTAACCGTCTCCAATTTGCGTCATTCAATAAATAAAACAAGTATAGCTGGTTCAGTCTGAATCGCGAATCTTTAGATGTTAAGCGAGACTTTATGAATTCTGCACTTGTAATTTTAGTTTCGCGATCATAAAATTGACCGTATTTGCCCTCATTAAATAAATCTGGAAAGCATAAAGTGTCTAAATCCTTATTACGATTATCGATTGGCGCTGCATTAACTTTAAGCATTTGATAGACCGTGGAAGCTGTACCATTCTGTTTCTTTTCGTGTAGGGGATATATTGTATACTCTTCATAAATATCTTCTTTATCTTCGGTTACCTGAGTGAGAATTGAATACTGATTTTCTACTTCTATATCATTTTCATTTACTGCAATATCGTGGTTTAGATTTTGGTCAAGATGGTCTAATAAACTTGTTGAATTCTGCGGCAAGACTATGTTTGAGTAATGAATGTTATTCTCTTTTAAATAATTTAAAGCACTGTATACTTTTTTAATATCCACTATGTCTTGCCACATTATTTTGGTTTTAGTTGGACAGCTTCGCACGAGAATAAAAAGTTCTTGGTTTCGGTTTAAGGGTTCCTCGGGCTTTGGTAATTTGTTTAAAGTAGTTTCCGTAGGTAATGGCAAATGGAAAGTCCTCCCTTTAACCTTTTTAATCATTTGTCTATTAGGTAAAGTTTTGTTTCCAACTGGAAGCAAGCTAGTTACTACTTGAAATGCCTTGGCTCTTTGGATTAACATTTTTTCATAATTATTAAGGTCACTTAATTGCTCGGGAATTTTACTAAAATGCAAACTCTTAAGAATGGAATTAGCAGGCAAATCATTAGCTCTAATTTTTTTCAAACATGAATCACAAATAAAATCACTTGGTTCAATTTTAAATGTTTCATTAAACTGTTGTAATCTATTCCACATATCTGTTTTAATTGGAATTCTTAATTTAGCAATGGCGGACATATCTCGTAAACATAGAAGCCTATGGCAAGATATGCAATAGTGTGTCGGTACATCATTGCATCTTTTTTTTAAGTTATTAAAAGCTCGCTTATATTTTTCTATTAATAATTCTTCGTTTAATTCACTTTCGTTGGTACTTACATCACAATGGGCATTATTTGTATTAAAAGGCACTCCTAACTCACATAACTTATTCACATTGACAGAATTCAGATCACAATCTATTGATTTTATATTTTTGCAATAAAATGTTAACTGATAAAGCTCTCTAACTAAAGTTCGTATTTTAGGGAAATGAGTTTTGATGTTGTAAAGTGTTTTCAGTTTACCTAAATATTCTTGATTTTGTGTGGAGATTAAGTAAAAAATATCTATGGCCGATTTTGAAATTAAATATTGAAATACCTGTATCAAACTTTGGAGAACTATTTCATCTAATAAACATATTTTGGGATCGCAACACCAAGATTTCTTTTGTTCATTCTGCAATATAAATATGTTAGCTTGTCCCTCATCGTCTACGGGAACAATTTCTTTCGAACTAAGTACCTTATAAGAACTGTCATAAAAGTATGGTTCTTGAGTACTCACGTGTTTAGATTCCCCGGCCAGTATAGTAAATTTATCAAGTAAATATGAGTCAGATGAAAGACGTCCCATTTTTTCGATGCTAATAGTAATTTTATTTTGCACGCGATCTAAAACTTTACAATAATTATCTAATATATTTTTACGACGCTCAAGAACCCATTTAACAATTTTTTCAGCTTCCAGTCTTTTTTGTTTTCCCAGTTTTTCTGTTAAATTATTTATTACGTCATTTTCTCCCGTATACGACAGCCTTTTCCGGGTATAATACAATTTCATAGCCTTTTTATGTATATCTGGATTTTTTTCTGCATAACGCATCGCGCTTTCCCGGTGGACCTTTGGATTCTTTTGAGTGTAACGTTTTACAGCGTGCTGATGTACTCAGGGTGTTTGTCTGAGTAACGATTTACGGCCTTTTGATGAACTTCAGGATTCTTCACCACATAACGTTTTACAGCATTTTGAAACACTTCAGGGTGTGCTTTTCTATAACGCCGATTAGCTTCACGACGTTGATCCTCACGGGATTTCTCCGTGGTTTTAGGTCGACCTTGTTTTCGCTTCGGGGGACGGCCGTTACGTACGGCGTAATAAGTAGTATATTATTGGGCATTCTACCCCACTTCGCTCATGCATGCGCATTCGCGTCGTGGGGTAGAATACCCAATAATATTTCTGGTAATTAATCATAATAAAAATGAGAATGGATTGAACAACACCAAACCCTCTGTTTCATCGACTCAATCCGATGTACGTGCACGATATGCAATGAATTTTCAGAAAGTCACTCAAGCGATAACGAACTATTACCAAATCTGGTACCATGTATCATTTGTTGATCAGAAAAGTTTAAATGTGAACGCTATGAACATATTTTGTCATTCTTATATCAACTCTATAACATACTTATCATGAAGTTTATTAAACAGCCCCAATCGTTGAATGTAAACACTATCTGTGATGATGTTCCTAAGACTCGGGTTCGTCATGGTGAATTATTACCTAACATAGTACGTTGTATTATTTGTGGTCCGTCAAATTGTGGAAAAACAAATTTGCTCATTGGTCTTCTTATACATGAAAACGGTTTAAGATTTCAAAATGTTTATGTTTATTCAAAAACTTTGCACCAACCTAAGTATAGATTTCTGGAAAGAGTTTTACAACGAGTTCCAGGTATTTCATTACAGAAATATCATGCTAATAAAGACGTTTTGAGTGTTCAGGATGCTAAACCCAACTCTGTAATAATATTTGATGACGTTGCATGTGAAAATCAAAGTAACATGCGAGATTACTTTGCAATGGGCAGACACAAAAATATCGATTGTTTTTATCTCAACCAAACGTATAGTAAAGTGCCAAAGCAGTTAGTACGAGACAACGCTAACCTTATCGTACTTTTTAAGCAGGATGATATTAATCTAAAACACATTTATGAAGAACATGTCAATACAGATATGACTTGGATCCAGTTTCGTGAAATGTGTTCAAAAATTTGGAGCGAGCCTTACAACTTTGTGGTAATAAATAAAGATTGCTCTAAAAATAATGGATGTTACAGAAATAAATTTGACACATTTGTTGTCTTTGAATAAGAAAATGATACTATATTTAAGACAGTTGACATCGTTACGTTATTATTCTTTTAAGAACTCTTAAGCGATAACTATATATTTAACGACTATGGAAAAATCATTGAAAAAACAAATCATAGATGCCTCAGCCGCTGTAAAGAAAAAAGTACGTACCATGAGAGAACTTGAGATTGGGAATAAGGAAGCATTAGAAACGGTTTTTAAACCTATAACCGAATCACTTAATTTACTAACCAACACCAGTAATGGAACTACTTCTGATGAAAATGAAAAAATACTGGAAAGCAATCAAACATTATACAAGGAAGGTCCTACTAGCAAAGAGTACGTGGAAAGCAGTGATGAAAATGAAATCGACAGTGAATCTTCATTTCAATCGTTGGGTGATAAGAACGAAGAATGCGATACATCATCTTGGTCTCTATCTCCTGAAGCACTACATGATGTACCATTTGGTGTTCGGATAGAGCGTGGAAAACTTATGTTAGGTTCAGCTAGCATTACGATTGGTGATGATTTTATCACAGTAACGGGTCGCAAATATCGAAATACACCGGGTTTGAAACAGTTGTTGCTAAAAAAAGATGTAGACTTAAGTTTAGTGACAAATAATGATATGCAACATTATAAGTCAATGCTGATCGATACAAAGGCACACCGTCGAGATTTTGAACCAAGCAAACCCATCAAAAGTAGCAAAGGGCAAAAATATTTGCAAGTCATTAAACCTCTTTTTAAATTACAAAGTACAAATCAGACCTACAATCAACCAAAGGGGAATGGACTACCGTTGAAAAAAGTGTGGAGAAAAAACGTAGATTATGTCTATTGGGATAATCCAAATGAACTAGTGGATAGATTAAAACTATTGATTCCTTCACGAGACGCTGGCAACACTGGGCTGGACAATGAAATAATATCCATCATCGAAGAGTTACGTGAAAGTAAAGTTATTAATTAATAAATATCTTTTATTCTCTGCATACGTTTCATTTTACTGTTAACCCTTCAATACAAAGCACATTCAACATGAATATAGACAAATTTGGACATTATATTAATAAAAGAATGCGATTGTCAGAATTATTCGAGAGTAATGATAATGCATTAGCGAAAACAGAAAATGGTGAATTTGATTTAAAAGCTACGACGTTGAGAGGTATCAGAACTCCTGTAGAACCAGATGATGCTGTAAATAAGGATTATGTAGATCAATTTATGACAAACATAACGAAAGATTTATATAAATCCATGCTGTTAATGCGAACTCA
Organism: Autographa pulchrina; assembly: GCA_905475315.1. NCBI lineage: Eukaryota > Metazoa > Arthropoda > Insecta > Lepidoptera > Noctuidae > Autographa > Autographa pulchrina. The sequence continues at coordinate 4,170,933 of FR997761.1, read as the reverse complement.
AATTATGAATGATGTACAAAATACTTTAAAAGCAAAGATATCTGAAGTTTCCATTCATTTAGAAGATAAGTTTTACACAAAAACAGTTGTAGATAACTTATTAGCATCTAAAAAGCCTTCATAATGTCCAAACAACAAATTGTAAATGAAATTCACAGAGCGGCAAGAAAAAATTTTGATCGTCGTTCTGTAATTTTGAAAGGCATTGATGATTTGTGGCAAGCTGATCTGATGGACATGCAAAATTTAAGAAAATACAACAATGGTTACAATTATATTTTATTGGTGATAGATTGTTTCTCAAAATACGCCTGGGCAGAACCGCTAAAATCGAAAAATAAAATTGATGTTACTAATGCATTTGGGAACATACTCAGTAAAAGTCAACGCAAACCGGTTAATTTACAAACAGATTCAGGAACAGAGTTTTATAATACTTCATTCCAGACGCTCATGAGAAGGTTTAATATTAACCATTACTCAACCTTTTCTACAAAGAAGGCTTCAATTGTTGAGCGATTGATAAAAACTATTAAAAATAAATTATATAAGTGTTTTAGTATGAATGGAAACTACAAGTGGTATGAAACGGTGTTACAAGATACATTGAAAATGTATAACAACACAAAGCATCGTACTATTCAATGTAAACCTGTTGAAGTAAATAAATGCAATGAGTTAAACATAAAAGAAAATATAAAAAAAACACATAAGCAAGTTTCTTTTCGTTGCGTACCTAAGTTCAAAGTTGGTGACAGTGTTCGCATTAGTAAATACAAGCATGTTTTTAAAAAGGGCTATACTCCTAATTGGTCAACTGAAATATTTACCATAAAAAAAGTAAACAATACCATTCCAAAACGTATCATATAGAGGACCAACGCAAACAAGCTATTTTGGGAACCTTTTATGAACCGGAACTTCAAAAAACATATTTCCCAAACGTTTATTTGACAGAAAAAGTTTTAAAAAGAAAAGGAAATAAATTGTGTGTGAAATGGTTAGGTTTAAGTAACGCAGAAAATAGTTGGATCAACAGAGCTGCGATAGTGAATTGATAAAAGTAGATATCATATTATTCATATAAACATTATTATTTCTTACATGTATTTCATTTTACTTTGAACAATGCAAGGTGGTGGACTAGTCAATAGTGTGATTAATAATTTACCCTTTGAACTTCATTTGCCTGGTTACAATTATTGCGGACCGGGTACTAAACTACAAAAACGGTTACTACGTGGAGATCGAGGCGTAAACAAGTTAGACGAAGCTTGTATGCATCACGATATTGCATATCAGAACCATACAGATTTACCTAATCGTCACAAAGCCGATTTACAACTGTTAAACATGGCTAAACAAAGACTTAGATCCAAGGACGCAGGAAAAGGGGAAAAACTAAGTTCGTGGCTGGTGAGCAAAGTCATGAAAGCCAAAATAAAGTCTGGTGCAGGGATTAAAACGTTTAACAGTTTTGTATCGAAAATAAGATAAAAAATTAGGAAACTCAAACACATGGACAGTAAGGCTCTTATAAACGCCGCTTACTTGGCTGCTAAAAAGATATTTCCTTGCGTACAGAAAGTACGAGTTCCTCGTGTCATACCCATACCGAAGACTGGTGGAGTTCTGCCTTTGATCCCAATTTTCGCTGGTTTATCGGCATTAGGATCTTTAGCGGGTGGTGCTGCGGGTATCGCAAAAACAGTTAACGACTATAAAACAGCTCAAAAAAAATTATAAGAAACTGAACGGCACAATAAAACTATGGAAGCATTAGCTATAGGAAAGGGGTTGTACATTAAACCGCATAAAAATGGTAAAGGTTTGTTTATAAATTCGTCAAAAAACTGATAAGTAAGTGAAATAAAACAGCAACTCACTTCAATGTAGCTTTCAATATTATATTAATAAACTAGCTGTGCCCGCAACTTCGTTCGTGTGGATGATGAAACTTTTCAATTAGTTTTTTGTTTTAAGTGCTATTTGTGTAGAACGTTATCTATCGAGCATACCTCTAGGCTAGTGTCATTCGCCTAGCGTATCTCGATGTAGCAGAAAGAGGTGGTCTTTTTCTGGAAGGCATCGTGTTATAATTATATATATATAATATATATATATATACTACTTCTCAGCCGATTTCGGCTATGGTGACTGCTACCGACTATCACATGCAGAGGAGCCAAGGTGGTCAGCTCTCTTGTTCGCCCTTTGATGGCTGCAGTATCCTATCTTATGAGTAAACGTGCGCGCGCATCGGCTGCACGTTAGGACATCGTCGACATAGTTATAAAACATGGCTGCTGGTGGTCTAGCCTTAAGGGCATCACGCTTCGAATCCAATTCTATGAACCTCAATGAACCGCATTCCTCACCATGCACTTCCATTCAGGGCGGCAAATGGCCTGTTTCTCCCATTTCTGGGGAACAATATTGCACCTTTTCATGTGTCTTTTCTGAACGTCCTTGAAGCGTAAGAACTGGCCGCCTTGTTTCCGCTTGCCGTTCTGGAGTTCAGAAAAGAAGATGCGTTTGGCCAACCTATCATCATCCATTCGTAAAACATGTCCACACCATCGGAGCTGTCGCCGCATCAGGTATGCTTCTGACATAGACATTTGCGCGTCGTAGCACTTCGGTATTTCTAATCCGGTCCGACCATTTGATTTTGAGAATGTCTTTTATGCACCCTTAATGAAACCGGTCCAGCGTCCGTATATGTTTCCGATAGAGGACCCATGACGCAGAGTACAGAAGATTTGGGAGGACTATGGCCATGTAAACGGAGATTTTTGTCGAAAGCTTCAAATCATGTGATTGTAAGACTTTGGCTCGTAATTTACCGAAAGCAGCTGATGCAGCGCCTATGCGATGGTTTATTTCGGCGTCAAGGTCACACTTAGCTGTAATTGTGCTGCACAGGTATATAAACGTATTCACTTGCTTCAGCTCAGTATTGCCAATGGTCACCTTGACAGGTTCTGTAGCTCCATGAGAGTCGATTGCCATCACCTCAGTTTTCTTCACACTGATTTTCAGACCGAAACGGCAGCAGACTTCCTGAAGATTCGTAATCAGGTCCTGGAGTTCTTGTGAAGAGTTGGTAACAAAACACAGATCATCAGCATACATGATCTCCGTTATAAGAGCGTGTGATACTTTTGTGTAAGCTTTTAATCTGGCCAGGTTGAAAAGTCCTGAAACGTTTTTTGATTCCAGCAGAAGTTTGTTCGAGTGCTTCACTGACAACGACAGAAAAGTAAAGAGCAAACAGTGTTGGTGCAAGCACACAACCTTGTTTAACCCCACAACTGACAGGGAAGAACTCTGACTGATCACCATTATAGGTAACACAGCAGGTCATTTCGTCGTGAAGAAGGCGAATCATTCTAACAAACTTCTCAGGAGAACCTAATTTTGCCAGTAAAGTCCAGAGGGCTTCCCGCGGCACACAGTCAAAATGCTTTCTCCAAGTCCACGAAGCACATATACAAAGGTTGACTGTGTTCGCGACTTTATATCTGGAGTTGCCGGATGGAAAAGATGGCCTCGCAGGTGGGACGAAACCCAATAGAGTTTCTGGCAATATGTCTTCGGAGACGGGTAAAAGCCGGTTGAGAAGAACTCTGGCGAATATCTTCCCAGGGACAAAGAGGAGCGATATACCCGGTAGGAGTTGCAGTCAGAACGGTCTCCTTTGTTTTTATACAGGGTCTCTATACGGGATATTTTAAATTCAGGCGGTATTATTTCCTCGTTCCAAATGCGATCAAAAATTTGCCAGATGTAAGTGTGAAGTTGCTCCCCTCCGTATTTAAGCAGTTCTCCGGCGATGTTATCAACGCCAACTGCTTTTTTATTTTCTGCTCTTTTGTGGCTCGAACTACTTCAGCAAAAGTCAAGTGGCTCAGCAAGCGAATCATTCAGCGGCAAAGGACGAATACGCTTTATAATATAAAGCGTATTCGTATGATCAAGATCTGCTAATCGATCTACATTGAGCAGATTGTTAAAGTGCTCTGCCCAACGATCAAGTATATCCTGCTTAGCAGTGAGTTTTTGAGAACCATCTAGGGATCTTAGTGGTGTGCTATTTTTAATGGAAACGCCAATCAACTTATGCATTTCTTCACAAAAAGCGCCTAGTTGGTGTGTGTCTGCGAGCCAATGTATCTGTTTTGCCTTATCTATCTTTCATGTTCCTTGTTAATCTTCTTAAGGAATCACCACTACTTCGGACTTCTTGAGTGAGATTATGATTACCTTCATTACGCTTTATGAGTATACGATGCTGTTTGAATGCTTCAGTTAGGGCCCTATCATTTTGGTCAAACCAGTCTACGTTGTTACGTTTTTTGCGTCCTATGATTTCTGTAGCCACAGTCAGTACGGAGGATGACAACTGTATCCAGTTTGATATTAGGTCACCTTGCTGGGCATCAAACCCATCTAGCGTGTCTATCAGTCCTTCCTGGTATTTTTCTCGAAGGTCCGCACAATTTAGTCGTTCTAAATTGAGAGATATTGGTTTAGCCCTGCAGGGTCTTCGTGGTTCGCGAAGGCGGAGTCTCAATTTAGTTACCAGAAGCCGGTGGTCTGTCCAGCAATGCGCGCCGCGCATGACGCGGGTGATATGCACCTGGGAGATGTCCCTTCGTCGGGTTATGGCGTAATCGAGGAGGTGCCAGTGTAAAGAACGTGGGTGCATCCAGGTGGTTTTGAATTTGTCACGAAGCCTAAACAGAGTGTTAGCGATGGTAAGGTCGAATTGGGCACAGAGTGTGAGTAGTAATTGTCCGTTACTATTCATATTGCCCACACCATTATTTCCAATCACGCCCGGCCACGACTCAGTATCTCTGCCAACCCTTCACCCAGCAGAAGTATTTGCTTGTTTGAACGTATGTTGCTAAGGCATTGGCAAAGTTCTTCATAAAACTGATCTTTGACACTGTCCTCGTTACGCATTGTTGATGCATATACGCTTATCATATTCAGGTAGTTGTTGATTTGTAGGTGAAGGCGCAGTGTGATAATGCGGTAAGAGATGTATTGCGGATATTCAGACAGTTTTTGCGCGATGGTGGATTTGACGGCAAACCCTACGCCAGCTAACCTTCGTTCCGTTTGGGGTCGTCCTTTTCAGAAGAATGTGTACCCACCACCGATTTCCTCGAGTTCGCTTAACGCAGCTACATCTACGTTGTAGCGACCAAGTTCGCGTGCCACAACAGCAGTTTTACGCTCCGGGCAAAATCTTTAAGACTATTTTTAAAGAAGAGCCCTAACACCTAGCGCCTACCTACACTTATATGTATATACCAATAAATAAGCAAAATCGACTATTCCAAGTCGTGGGCACAGCTACAATATTTATTTAGAAACTCTAAATGAAGATAAGATACCCAAAAATCAAGGAAAGAACCGCCTAACCTATACCAAATACTTACTATGTTTATTTACAAAATTTTAAAGAAAATTAAGAAAAGGAACCTAACCTACAAACCCTAAAATATAAATAAATGATATATGCAAACAGTCAGCATTCAAGTGAATCTCAATAATCGAATGCAACTATGCGAGGCGTGTACGTACTCTGATAAAATAGCTCAACAAATGTTCGCCATGATTCTTTAAATTGTCATAACTTTTTTATTTATGGACCGATTGACATGAAATAAACACTAAATGTTAAGTGAAGTTTACTACAATATATTAGTGAAAACCGCATCTAAATCGAATAAGCCGTTTCTGATATTAGCGTGCACAAACACACAGACAAACAGACAAACCGACAAACAGACAAAAAAATTAATAATTACAATTTCGGGTTCGGCATCGATATAATAACAACCCCTGCTACTTTTTTTATATATATTTCCATTGTACAGACACCACTTTTCTACAATTTTATTATATGTATAGAAGATATAGATATAGATCACTTGATACATATATTATGTTACTTATAACTTTAACAAAAGCAAGATGAGTACTTCTTCAGCTCCACCATTCGTTTCACCGTTCAAAAATTAACTAACTTCTCCCAGCGCCGGAAAGTACTCGCTCGCCCCACCACACCACGTGGCGAAAGTGGCGGGAGTGCGGTAGCAGGATGTCGATAGCCGAATCAATAAACATATTAATTTAAGTTATTTTATTTTAAAAACGTATTTAAAAATCAAAGCATATATATATATTATTATTTCAATTAAAATTATAGAAATATATTTAAAAATCATGACATTCGGCCATCAGACATCGTGCCGACTCCTGGCGCACGACTTACTAACAATTATATACAAGTGCATCCTTTGCTATTATGTTAGGCTAATTGATTGTTATGTTAAACTAGCTGTGCCCGCAACTTCGTTCGCGTGGATGATGAAACTTTTCAATTAGTTTTTTGTTTTAAGTGCTATTTGTGTAGAACGTTATCTATCGAGCATACCTCTAGGCTAGTGTCATTCGCCTAGCGTATCTCGATGTAGCAGAAAGAGGTGGTCTTTTTCTGGAAGGCATCGTGTTATAATTATATATATATATAATATATATATATATACTACTTCTCAGCCGATTTTGGCTATGGTGACTGCTACCGACTATCACATGCAGAGGAGCCAAGGTGGTCAGCTCTCTTGTTCGCCCTTTGATGGCTGCAGTATCCTATCTTATGAGTAAACGTGCGCGCGCATCGGCTGCACGTTAGGACATCGTCGACATAGTTATAAAACATGGCTGCTGGTGGTCTAGCCTTAAGGGCATCACGCTTCGAATCCAATTCTATGAACCTCAATGAACCGCATTCCTCACCATGCACTTCCATTCAGGGCGGCAAATGGCCTGTTTCTCCCATTTCTGGGGAACAATATTGCACCTTTTCATGTGTCTTTTCTGAACGTCCTTGAAGCGTAAGAACTGGCCGCCTTGTTTCCGCTTGCCGTTCTGGAGTTCAGAAAAGAAGATGCGTTTGGCCAACCTATCATCATCCATTCGTAAAACATGTCCACACCATCGGAGCTGTCGCCGCATCAGGTATGCTTCTGACATAGACATTTGCGCGTCGTAGCACTTCGGTATTTCTAATCCGGTCCGACCATTTGATTTTGAGAATGTCTTTTATGCACCCTTAATGAAACCGGTCCAGCGTCCGTATATGTTTCCGATAGAGGACCCATGACGCAGAGTACAGAAGATTTGGGAGGACTATGGCCATGTAAACGGAGATTTTTGTCGAAAGCTTCAAATCATGTGATTGTAAGACTTTGGCTCGTAATTTACCGAAAGCAGCTGATGCAGCGCCTATGCGATGGTTTATTTCGGCGTCAAGGTCACACTTAGCTGTAATTGTGCTGCACAGGTATATAAACGTATTCACTTGCTTCAGCTCAGTATTGCCAATGGTCACCTTGACAGGTTCTGTAGCTCCATGAGAGTCGATTGCCATCACCTCAGTTTTCTTCACACTGATTTTCAGACCGAAACGGCAGCAGACTTCCTGAAGATTCGTAATCAGGTCCTGGAGTTCTTGTGAAGAGTTGGTAACAAAACACAGATCATCAGCATACATGATCTCCGTTATAAGAGCGTGTGATACTTTTGTGTAAGCTTTTAATCTGGCCAGGTTGAAAAGTCCTGAAACGTATTTTGATTCCAGCAGAAGTTTGTTCGAGTGCTTCACTGACAACGACAGAAAAGTAAAGAGCAAACAGTGTTGGTGCAAGCACACAACCTTGTTTAACCCCACAACTGACAGGGAAGAACTCTGACTGATCACCATTATAGGTAACACAGCAGGTCATTTCGTCGTGAAGAAGGCGAATCATTCTAACAAACTTCTCAGGAGAACCTAATTTTGCCAGTAAAGTCCAGAGGGCTTCCCGCGGCACACAGTCAAAATGCTTTCTCCAAGTCCACGAAGCACATATACAAAGGTTGACTGTGTTCGCGACTTTATATCTGGAGTTGCCGGATGGAAAAGATGGCCTCGCAGGTGGGACGAAACCCAATAGAGTTTCTGGCAATATGTCTTCGGAGACGGGTAAAAGCCGGTTGAGAAGAACTCTGGCGAATATCTTCCCAGGGACAAAGAGGAGCGATATACCCGGTAGGAGTTGCAGTCAGAACGGTCTCCTTTGTTTTTATACAGGGTCTCTATACGGGATATTTTAAATTCAGGCGGTATTATTTCCTCGAATCAAATCAAATGCGATCAAAAATTTGCCAGATGTAAGTGTGAAGTTGCTCCCCTCCGTATTTAAGCAGTTCTCCGGCGATGTTATCAACGCCAACTGCTTTTTTATTTTCTGCTCTTTTGTGGCTCGAACTACTTCAGCAAAAGTCAAGTGGCTCAGCAAGCGAATCATTCAGCGGCAAAGGACGAATACGCTTTATAATATAAAGCGTATTCGTATGATCAAGATCTGCTAATCGATCTACATTGAGCAGATTGTTAAAGTGCTCTGCCCAACGATCAAGTATATCCTGCTTAGCAGTGAGTTTTTGAGAACCATCTAGGGATCTTAGTGGTGTGGTATTTTTAATGGAAACGCCAATCAACTTATGCATTTCTTCACAAAAAGCGCCTAGTTGGTGTGTGTCTGCGAGCCAATGTATCTGTTTTGCCTTTTCAAGCCACTATCTATCTTTCATGTTCCTTGTTAATCTTCTTAAGGAATCACCACTACTTCGGACTTCTTGAGTGAGATTATGATTACCTTCATTACGCTTTATGAGTATACGATGCTGTTTGAATGCTTCAGTTAGGGCCCTATCATTTTGGTCAAACCAGTCTACGTTGTTACGTTTTTTGCGTCCTATGATTTCTGTAGCCACAGTCAGTACGGAGGATGACAACTGTATCCAGTTTGATATTAGGTCACCTTGCTGGGCATCAAACCCATCTAGCGTGTCTATCAGTCCTTCCTGGTATTTTTCTCGAAGGTCCGCACAATTTAGTCGTTCTAAATTGAGAGATATTGGTTTAGCCCTGCAGGGTCTTCGTGGTTCGCGAAGGCGGAGTCTCAATTTAGTTACCAGAAGCCGGTGGTCTGTCCAGCAATGCGCGCCGCGCATGACGCGGGTGATATGCACCTGGGAGATGTCCCTTCGTCGGGTTATGGCGTAATCGAGGAGGTGCCAGTGTAAAGAACGTGGGTGCATCCAGGTGGTTTTGAATTTGTCACGAAGCCTAAACAGAGTGTTAGTGATGGTAAGGTCGAATTGGGCACAGAGTGTGAGTAGTAATTGTCCGTTACTATTCATATTGCCCACACCATTATTTCCAATCACGCCCGGCCACGACTCAGTATCTCTGCCAACCCTTCACCCAGCAGAAGTATTTGCTTGTTTGAACGTATGTTGCTAAGGCATTGGCAAAGTTCTTCATAAAACTGATCTTTGACACTGTCCTCGTTACGCATTGTTGATGCATATACGCTTATCATATTCAGGTAGTTGTTGATTTGTAGGTGAAGGCGCAGTGTGATAATGCGGTAAGAGATGTATTGCGGATATTCAGACAGTTTTTGCGCGATGGTGGATTTGACGGCAAACCCTACGCCAGCTAACCTTCGTTCCGTTTGGGGTCGTCCTTTTCAGAAGAATGTGTACCCACCACCGATTTCCTCGAGTTCGCCTTGGTCAGCCAAGCGTGTTTCGCTTAACGCAGCTACATCTACGTTGTAGCGACCAAGTTCGCGTGCCACGACAGCAGTTTTACGCTCCGGGCAAAATCTTTAAGACTATTTTTAAAGAAGAGCCCTAACACCTAGCGCCTACCTACACTTATATGTATATACCAATAAATAAGCAAAATCGACTATTCCAAGTCGCGGGCACAGCTACAATATTTATTTAGAAACTCTAAATGAAGATAAGATACCCAAAAATCAAGGAAAGAACCGCCTAACCTATACCAAATACTTACTATGTTTATTTACAAAATTTTAAAGAAAATTAAGAAAAGGAACCTAACCTACAAACCCTAAAATATAAATAAATGATATATGCAAACAGTCAGCATTCAAGTGAATCTCAATAATCGAATGCAACTATGCGAGGCGTGTACGTACTCTGATAAAATAGCTCAACAAATGTTCGCCATGATTCTTTAAATTGTCATAACTTTTTTATTTATGGACCGATTGACATGAAATAAACACTAAATGTTAAGTGAAGTTTACTACAATATATTAGTGAAAACCGCATCTAAATCGAATAAGCCGTTTCTGATATTAGCGTGCACAAACACACAGACAAACAGACAAACCGACAAACAGACAAACAGACAAAAAAATTAATAATTACAATTTCGGGTTCGGCATCGATATAATAACAACCCCTGCTACTTTTTTTATATATATTTCCATTGTACAGACACCACTTTTCTACAATTTTATTATATGTATAGATATAGATAGAAGATATATCTACATTACACTTGGTTTTACACCTAACAAAAACTTAACTCTACTTGCTGCAGCACAATATAATAATACATATGAATTTAAAAGTACAACTCAACGCTTAACGCGCTGTTAATCCTACCTTCATACAACAAATCATGACATTCGCCAAATAAAATGTGGTGTAAACAGTAACAAAATATTTTTAAAACACGGTGAAAATTAATAGATATTGAAATTAATAGGGCAAATAGAGTGATTACATTACAATAAATCAATTATGATAATACACTTTTTAGATCCAATAGCTCGATAATCTTACAGTAAGTAGCTTATGTCTGTTACATTTATTTACAGAACTAGGTAAAACAAAACACACGCTGTACCAAAATAATAGTGTACAGTTAACATTTACATGGATTTGATATAAGACCCTGTGCACATTCAGTCGCTATTATGATCATCACTATGCTCACTAGAGCTGCTATTGTCTGAATTATGTACCTCTAAAGCCTTTATATGTATCCAGGGTCTCATCCTGTCTGCCGCTATCACAGTCTCATAGGGCTTGCCCGTCCTATTGAAGCCTGGGACATCGGCTATCCTATACCTATCATTCCCTAGAACCTCCACAATTTTGTAGGGACCTATGAACTTTGACAAAAGCTTTGTGCTCTTCCCATCATTGGCAAAATTGTTTCGCGAAATCTTTACTAGGTTACCGACTTCATATTTAGCAGCAGGAATTCTATTTTTATCATGTCTTAGTTTCATCTTTTCTTGTTCTCTCTGTATGTTTGAGCTAATGTCTTGTCTAAGTTCTTGTAAATTAGAAGTCAAGGATTGATCTACAATATCGAGTTTATTCGCCAAATCATCCCGCATTTTGAGCCCAAACAAAGCTTCGGTCGCCGTTTTTTGTGTTGAGGCCTTCACAGTGTTGTTAATGCCCCATTTGATTTTCCCCAGACACTTGTCCCAGTCGCGCTCGTGGCCAAAGGAATTTTGTGCCGCTAATGAATTAAGAATAGTCTGGTTAAATCTTTCGGCTTGACCATTGGCCCTGGGACAAGCGACTGCATTCAATACATGTTTAATTCCATGTCCCTGATAAAAGGTCTTAAAGGCTGTCGACGTGAAAGAAGTACCGCGGTCAGATATTATCCTAGCCGGAATACCGAAATCATAAAATATTTTCTCAAGGACTGTGGTAGTGGTTTTTGTTTTAAGGTCTTTTACTGGTCTCACGAACACATATTTTGTGAAAGCGTCGACTATGTCAAAATGTGCGTATTACCATCTTTGCTACGAACAAATGGCCCGAGATGATCTATGTGGACAGTATGAAAAGGTATATTTACCTTTTCAATTGGGTACAAATGTCCAGACTTTTGTTTTGCCGCAGTATCTTTATTGTATGCACACTCTAAGCAAGCCGTTACATATTTTTTTACAAATTTTTTCAATTTCGGGAACCAGAATTTACTTTGTATCCTTTCTAGCGTTTTAGAATAGCCGTGATGCCCTATCTCATCATGATTAGCGCGACATACTTGCCACCTCGCACTACGTGGTACAACAAGGCGTAATTGGTCGTCTATTTTTCTATAAACAACGTGGTTCTTAACAACGTAATTTTTGCGAATATCCCGGCACTCTAGGTCGTCTTCCGGTTTTAGAATTTGCAAAATACGCGAGATATCAGGGTCTGCTTTTTGTAAACTTAGAAGCCAATTGTCCTGCTCTATAGAATAAATGTTAGAGGATAAATGGTCATCCGAGTTCGCGGGTAGAGTGGTATTTCGACTGAGAGCATCCACATGCTGCATTTGTACCCCTGGCCGATACTCTATACTAAAATCAAATTCGCTTATTTGCAGCCACCACCTTGCTATCCGCGGAATTAAATCTCTCTTCGTTAAGGTCGTTCTAAGTGCAGCACAATCAGTGAAAATCCTAAAAGGTATGCCCAAAAGGTAAACCCTGAACTTTTTTAGAGAACATACGACGGCCAGTGTCTCTAGCTCGTAAGAGTGCAGATGTTTTTCCTCTGGTGTTGTTTGGCGACTAAAATACGCTACAGGTTTTAAAACACGCGACTCTTTTTGCCATTGCATCAATATGCCACCCACGCCCAAAGAACTGGCGTCGGTATGCAATTCGGTCTCTAATTTTGGGTCGTAAAGGGCCAAGACGGGGCGACTAACAAGACTTTCCTTCAAAAGGGAAAACGCCTGGTTCTCGATTTCAGACCACTGCCATTTTGCCTCTTTCTTTAGTAGAGAAGTCAACGGTCGAGCGATTTCCCCATAACCCTTTATAAACTTTCGAAAATAACCAGTTAAGCCGAGAAATTGGCGAACTTCGTGAATATTGCGAGGTGTGGGAAATCCCTTGACCGCTGTTACCTTAGCCTCGCCGGGTTGCATGCCATGTGAGGAAATATCATATCCCAGGTAGCTGACTGTGGCATCGAAAAAACGGCACTTAGAAAGCTTCAAAGTTAATCCGTATTCTCTAAAAATTTTAAGTACCTCCTCTAGTCGCCGAAACATCTCTCCCACATCCTTTGATGGTATCAGCACGTCATCTAAATAGGCTAACGCATATTCGAATCGCCTATTTCCGAGAATTTTGTTGATCATACTCTGGAAGACGGCTGGCGCGTTAGCGAGTCCGAAGGGCATTCTTAAAAACTCATAATGCCCATCAGGCGTGACAAAGGCGGTGAGATGTCGGCTACTTGGAGCCATTGGGATCTGATAATAGCCAGATGCGAGATCGAGGGTGGTAAAGAAAGTATTACCGCTAAGATTAGATAATTGATCATCAATGAGGGGAAGAGGAAACCGGTCCTTGATTGTTTTATTATTTAAGGCCCTAAAATCTACACATAGTCTCTGCTCACCGGTTTTCTTTTTTACCATTAAAATTGGACTAGCATAATCAGATGTTGACTCTCGGACGATATTGTTTTGCAATAGTTCATCAACGGTTTCTCTGACCTTTTCACGTTCGGAATGAGATAGGCGGTAGGGTCGGTAGACAATTGGTTTGTTATCCACGAGATCAATTTTCATTTCCACCTCAACCGCACAGCCTATCTCACCCAAGTTGGTAGCGAAGCAGTCCCGGTATTTCTGAAGCAACGAATAAAGCGCGTTTGCTTGACTATTGTCAAGCCCTGGTCCAATCTTAATGTCGGCTTTATCGAGGGGTTCTAACGTAGAGGAATCCTCTGCAATCCTATTGATCCGGTAAGTGCCTCGTTCAACAAAGGGAATCGCTCTAGCTATCAAGGCGTTCTTTTCAAAGGTTATAGAGCTATCGGACAAATTTGATATAATGACCTCGCCTTTGCCGCAAGAAATATGGTAAGCGCCCTGAAACAAACGGTATTCTTTCCGTGGTTCTACTGCGCTATAGCCCTCAATAAAAATATCTCCGGTAAAATCATGATCGACGTGTACAGGGACAATGTCGGTTCTCGAAACGTTAGTGGTATCGGTAACGTAAAGTTTTAGTGCATCCTCGTTGTTATCAAAAGGATTCTTATTAGGACTTCGGTAGAACGTCAGACTGTGACTATCTTTTAAGACTGAAACGAATGACTGCTCTGTGAAGTTCTGTCCAATAATCGTAGACGTTTGCATGTGTGCGTCATCAACCACTAATACTTCGATAGTCGACTCGATGTCATCAACCCTCACAGAAGCGAATGCTTTATACAAAGGTACTACAGAAGACTGACCAAACCCTCTTACGATTGGAACATTGTCATAGTTTTGCGCGAGTTTCAACTGCTTTGCATCTGTTTTACGCAATAGAGTACATTCACTCCCGAAGTCTATATACGCTTCGAGAGAATGGTCATTGATTGTGATGGTTTTGAAAAACTTACTATTAGTGTCATTAGTCGTGTCAATTTTTAAGGTTTTCTTCTCAGAACCCTCCACGTTATTGTTTGAATTAAGATTTGTGGATGTTAACGGGTCTAATTTGCATCGATCGTTGTTATGTCCTATCCGGTTACAACGTTTGCATTTTACTATCGGATTAGGGCATTTAAAATAGGGATGGCCTTTAGCGCGACAATTGTAACAAATTACAGAACTTGAGTTTGAATTGTTGGTACCCGTATTGGAGTTACCAGAGTTGTTAGGCTTTTGAAATGTGCGTTCACGTGGTTTATTGTTGTTACTCATAACCAGTTGTGGTTTCTGGGAAGAAAGGTAATTGAGCAAATCTTCTGGTTCCGTACTATTGAGAGCCTGTGCCCCATTCCTAACGGATCGGTCGCTAATGCCGTACACAATGCAGTCAACAGCCTTTTTACCAGTAATTTCACACCTACTTAACAAACCCAACTTGTCATAGAAATATTCTCGCAGGCTCTCGTCATTACGTGATGTGCGAGTCAACATTTCTTCTAAAAGACGTCCGAAATTTTCCTCACTGGGAAACGCCGTGCGTAATTTCACTTGCCACTCGTCCCAAGTGTATTTGACTGTCTGCAAAGACTCAAACCATCTCTTTGCTAGACCAATTAATTTTTGTAAAGAGTAGTGAATTGTTTGTTTATCCTCCCAACCGTATATAGTGGCACATTCGTTTACTTTTCGCAGCCAGCAATCGATAGTTTGAGTCCTGTTAGACGGATCGAATTCAGGAATAACATTGTTAAAATTATTGTGACCACCAAAATAATTCTTACTTGACTCTCCCTTCCATTTCGATAGAAGTTTCAGCACGTCTCTAGTGGATAGCCTGCTTGAAACCTTACGCGTCTTTCGCGGCGCCGGCTCATCAGTGGATGAAGACGTGGAAGACGAGCTCCTTCGCCTTCTTCGTTTTTTCGCCTTCTTTGGCCGCCGTCGCTTTGGAGGCGTATCAGGCGGCGTATCCGCTTCATGATCAGACGGCATTGCCAATAAATTCTGAAACGTTTTGACATTATCTGAGACGTAAGCCGTTTATCATATAGGTACCATATTTACATAGCAATAAGCTGGCAGTGAAAGTTAACTTAATTTATATACACTAAAACAGAACAATAAGTAACCAGGAGAATACTTTAGTTCGTACTACTTCAAAAAGAAATAACAACAAAAAGAAAAAACAGATACTTGGTTTATCTTTTAGTGATAATATATTTACTTATTATCTACCAGATTTAAGAGTTATCTGATCTGTAATTTTCCACATTTACAGGCATAAATACAAGTAGAGAATTCAGCAAGCATACATAGCTCACTATTAACCGACAATGAAACTCATACCCAGCATATGTATAGCATAACCAGCGAGAAGCATACTTGCTAGTAGAATCTTACGCATACAGCGGTGAACAAAACATAGTTCACCCCTAACATATACCGATGAACAAACATAGTCCACCCCCTATCATAATCTGATGAACATACATAGTCCACCCCCTATCATAATCTGATGAACATACATAGTCCACCCCCTAACATAATCCGATGAACATACATAGTCCACCCCCTAACATAATCCGATGAACATACATAGTTCACCCTCTAACATAATCCGATGAACATACGTAGTTTAACCATATTATATCTCGTTCTATAATCTGTATTTAAATACTAAAAATCTGGTATAAATTATTTAAAATTAAAAGGGTAACTTATCATCAGTTTGAGATTTAAAAATCAGCACGAAAATACGATTTATTAACCGAGTAAATATGTGGGTAGGATGGTAAATTATTTGAAAAATAAAAATATAATTCCTAATATTTCATGTGTTATAATCAGTGATCGTAATGTATTATGTATCGTGGATGTGAGCAGTTAAACAAAGAAAACACAACCAGAATTGCGGGGTCAAATACGTATTTTATGTCTGTATATGAACGTTATCGGAGCATAGTCGGCCAAACACATAAAGAAAGAAATAAGTTATATCGAGATTATTTGCCCGCTGACAGTATTAAATATTTATAATTAATGGTATAGGTATATAATTTACCAATGGTGGGCGTTGAAACAACATCCCAACGGACAAAATTTCTCGATAACGATATAATATTAGTTCAAACATACCTTTTTATCTGGTCCGTGTCACTTCTGAAGTGAAATAAAACAGCAACTCACTTCAATGTAGCTTTCAATATTATATTAATAAATCACTTGATACATATATTATGTTACTTATAACTTTAACAAAAGCAAGATGAGTACTTCTTCAGCTCCACCATTCGTTTCACCGTTCAAAAATTAACTAACTTCTCCCAGCGCCGGAAAGTACTCGCTCGCCCCACCACACCACGCGGCGAAAGTGGCGGGAGTGCGGTAGCAGGATGTCGATAACCGAATCAATAAACATATTAATTTAAGTTATTTTATTTTAAAAACGTATTTAAAAATCAAAGCATATATATATATTATTATTTCAATTAAAATTATAGAAATATATTTAAAAATCATGACATAAGCTACCTAATCGTCCATTAACTGATGTTGACATCAAAAAGCACGCTTGCGACTTGCCATACTTTCGAGGAGTTTACATGAAAGATCGGTTACCGAGAAAACCAAAACAGATTGAATGTGCTATCGTGAATTTGGACAATTCAAAAAATGAAGGAACTCATTGGGTGGCTTATATTAAATTTAATAATTATTGTGAATATTTTGACAGCTTCGGTGATTTGAAACCGCCTCTCGAATTGATACGATACTTAAAAAAACTGAAATATTTTTTACAACTATACAAGGTACCAAAAATTCAATACTGTGAATTGTGAACACTTATGCTTAGAATATCTAAGGAATTTTTGGAAAAATAAAAATGTATAAATTAATATTATTATGTTATTCTTTCATTTTTATCATTCTCAAGATGTCCCTCACTTTGTCAATAACTGGAAAGTCATCAGATTTGTCTACTTACTATCCTAACACATTACAATTAAACGGTCAGTACGAGTGCGCATTATTGCATTTCTCCACGTTTAATTCTATTCCAAATATTGATAAAAAGAACAATAAGTTCTACTATGGATCGGAGGAAGTAATTGAAATACCCGAAGGAACTTATGAACTTCAAGATATCAGCGATTATATAAAGTCCAAAATACAAAACGCTTCGATAAAACTACTGTGCAATAACAATACTCTAAAAACTACAATACTCTGTTCTAAAAATATAAACTTCGATAAGGAAGACACTTTTCGAAACCTATTAGGATATGATAAGCAGATCTTAAAAGCTAATAAATTGCATGTCTCACAGTTTCCAGTTAACATTTTGCCAACGACCGTGATCAGGATTGAATGTGATATTGTCAGTGGTTCGTACGTAAACGGAGAGCCCAGTCACATTATCCACGAATTTGCACTCAACGTGCCACCAGGATATAGAATCATAGAAATTCCTAAAAACGCAATATACTTTCCGATTAATCAAAACAACATAAGCTGCATACATATACGGTTATTGGACATAAACAATCAACTGATAAATTTACGCGGTGAAGAAGTACAGCTTTATTTACATCTAAGAAGAAAAAATTATTGACTATAATAAATATACGCATCAACCAAAAAAAAACATCAGTTTATATAAAGCTCCCAGTCATATAAGAACTAGCTCGAAGAAAAGAATAAAATTAACGAGAGAAAATAAAGCATTTCTTAAAGCTATCGGTCTCCTAAAATGAATATCTTAGATGTTTTATCCGCACCAACCTACGACAATACTGTTGAAGGCATCGAATACCATTCATATAAACCGTACGTGACCAGTTTTAACAGGAATGACGAGATACGCATACCTATCAACCAACAGGACTTGTATGTACTACCGTCAGCAAGCACCTTGTATTTGGAAGGAACCATAGTTGTTAAGAATAAATATAGTTAAAAAAAAACTAAAAAACACGCTTCTAACTAAAAAAGTGAAAAATAATTACTATTTTTTTTCACAATAATACTAGTGTTTTTTGTTCATTACCAATTTCAGCTTACATTAGTAATTATTTTTCACTTTTTTAGTTAGAAGTACTTTAAAAGCGTGTTTTTTAGTTTTTTTTAACTATATATTTTATTTTTCACTTTTTAGTCCTAGCAGCAATACGTGTTGTCTGAATTCAAACGTATTGCTTTGTGGACTAAAAATTTTTATTGTTTTTTTTTTATTTCTTTAATCCTGGTGATCCTAATCAGGATAATGAGATAAACCTATGAAATTATTATATTGTCGCTGATTCTTGATAAGTGTACAAAGTTTGAATTAAATCTGTCCGTTTAAAGTGGGTCAAAATCGAGTCCAAAGGAGTCGGTTACATACATACATACATACATACATACATATATACATACATACATACATACATATATACATACATACATACATACATACATACATACAAGTGAAGCTAATAAAAGCGTGTTAAAAAGGATGCAAAAGAAACCGCGAGCAGTGTTCATTTTACCAATAATGCTCTACTCTATCTATTCCAAGATATAAGGTACGAGCTAAATGGAGTCGAAATTGATAAAATAAAAAATGCTGGTGTAACTACCACGATGAAGTCATTAATTTCAATGAATGAGACCGAATCAAAAATATCTAATTCTTGGGGCTGGAATATCGAAGGCATTAAAAATATATACGGTGGTAAATTTTCGTTATCCATACCACTTTGCAACATACTCGGTTTTGCAGAGGATTTTAAAAAGATTGTAATAAATAGTAGGTGAACTGTGAACTGGTGAAATTTTAGAAGACGTTATCTATATATCTATTATCTATTATCTATTATCTATTATCTATTATCTATTATCTATTATCTATTATCTATTATCTATTATCTATTATCTATTATCTATTATCTATTATCTATTATCTATTATCTATTATCTATTGTCTATTATCTATTATCTATTATCTATCTATTATCTATTATCTATTCTATTATTATTATTATTATTATTATTATTATTACATATAATAAAATTGTAGAAAAGTGGTGTCTGTACAATGGAAATATATATAAAAAAAGTAGCAGGGGTTGTTATTATATCGATGCCGAACCCGAAATTGTAATTATTAATTTTTTTGTCTGTTTGTCTGTTTGTCGGTTTGTCTGTTTGTCTGTGTGTTTGTGCACGCTAATATCAGAAACGGCTTATTCGATTTAGATGCGGTTTTCACTAATATATTGTAGTAGTTCACTTAACATTTAGTGTTTATTTCATGTCAATCGGTCCATAAATAAAAAAGTTATGACAATTTAAAGAATCATGGCGAACATTTGTTGAGCTATTTTATCAGAAGAGTACGTACACGCCTCGCATAGTTGCATTCGATTATTGAGATTCACTTGAATACTGACTGTTTGCATATATCATTTATTTATATTTTAGGGTTTGTAGGTTAGGTTCCTTTTCTTAATTTTCTTGTAAACAAAAAAAACATAGTAAGTATTTGGTATAGGTTAGGCGGTTCTTTCCTTGATTTTTGGGTATCTTATCTTCATTTAGAGTTTCTAAATAAATATTGTAGCTGTGCCCGCGACTTGGAATAGTCGATTTTGCTTATTTATTGGTATATACATATAAGTGTAGGTAGGCGCTAGGTGTTAGGGCTCTTCTTTAAAAATAGTCTTAAAGATTTTGCCCGGAGCGTAAAACTGCTGTCGTGGCACGCGAACTTGGTCGCTACAACGTAGATGTAGCTGCGTTAAGCGAAACACGCTTGGCTGACCAAGGCGAACTCGAGGAAATCGGTGGTGGGTACACATTCTTCTGAAAAGGACGACCCCAAACGGAACGAAGGTTAGCTGGCGTAGGGTTTGCCGTCAAATCCACCATCGCGCAAAAACTGTCTGAATATCCGCAATACATCTCTTACCGCATTATCACACTGCGCCTTCACCTACAAATCAACAACTACCTGAATATGATAAGCGTATATGCATCAACAATGCGTAACGAGGACAGTGTCAAAGATCAGTTTTATGAAGAACTTTGCCAATGCCTTAGCAACATACGTTCAAACAAGCAAATACTTCTGCTGGGTGAAGGGTTGGCAGAGATACTGAGTCGTGGCCGGGCGTGATTGGAAATAATGGTGTGGGCAATATGAATAGTAACGGACAATTACTACTCACACTCTGTGCCCAATTCGACCTTACCATCACTAACACTCTGTTTAGGCTTCGTGACAAATTCAAAACCACCTGGATGCACCCACGTTCTTTACACTGGCACCTCCTCGATTACGCCATAACCCGACGAAGGGACATCTCCCAGGTGCATATCACCCGCGTCATGCGCGGCGCGCATTGCTGGACAGACCACCGGCTTCTGGAAACTAAATTGAGACTCCGCCTTCGCGAACCACGAAGACCCTGCAGGGCTAAACCAATATGTCTCAATTTAGAACGACTAAATTGTGCGGACCTTCGAGAAAAATACCAGGAAGGACTGATAGACACGCTAGATGGGTTTGATGCCCAGCAAGGTGACCTCATATCAAACTGGATACAGTTGTCATCCTCCGTACTGACTGTGGCTACAGAAATCATAGGACGCAAAAAACGTAACAACGTAGATTGGTTTGACCAAAATGATAGGGCCCTAACTGAAGCATTCAAACAGCATCGTATACTCATAAAGCGTAATGAAGGTAATCATAATCTCACTCAAGAAGTCCGAAGTAGTGGTGATTCCTTAAGAAGATTAACAAGGAACATGAAAGATAGATAGTGGCTTGAAAAGGCAAAACAGATACATTGGCTCGCAGACACACACCAACTAGGCGCTTTTTGTGAAGAAATGCATAAGTTGATTGGCGTTTCCATTAAAAATACCACACCAGTAAGATCCCTAGATGGTTCTCCTTATCAAAATCGCAATGCGTAGGAGGGATCGTGCGTTTCGGAACTTTAAAAAAGACCGTACAGATGAAAACTGGGCTAAATTTAAAACTGCAAGGAATCGGTGTAATCATATGATACGTAACGCCAAACGCCGCCATATTCTAAACAATATCTCGTCATCTTCTCCTGCTGATATCTGGAAGTTTCTTGGAACACTCGGTATTGGCAAATCGCGGCATTTAGACCTACCTAACTCAATCAGCGTAGATGCTTTAAATAGTAATTTCTGCACTTCTTCCAATGTGGATTATGTAACCAGACAGGATACCCTTAACTACATTTCTGGGCTATCGCGGCCTGATATCAATTCTTTTCATTTTTCGCCAGTCGATGAGGAAGAGGTCAAAAAGATTATCCTTTCTATTAATTCATCAGTCGCCATATGATTATTTCTATCCTAGTCCCAATCCTTCCTGTCATCACCCATATTGTTAACTTTTCCCTTTTCTCCGCAGTATTTCCTTCGCTTTGGAGGAAAGCGTACGTTTGTCCTCTTCCTAAGATTTCTAATCCAACACTCCCCAATCATTTCCGTCCGATCTCAATCCTGCCTTTCTTATCCAAAGTGCTAGAGGCTTGTGCGCATATGCAATTCACTCGTTTTGTTTACGAAAACAAGCTTTTGAGCCAATATCAATCTGGGTTTAGGCCAGGCCATAGCACTTCCTCTGCCCTTCTCAAAGTGACTGGCGATATTAGACTCGCCATGGAAGACGCTAACCTAACTGTGTTGGTCCTTGTGGATTTCTCCAATGCGTTCAATACCGTCAGTCACGATATTCTTCTATCTATCCTGTCACATCTCATGGTCTCTTCCAAGGCATTAGACTGGTTCTCTTCTTATCTTCGGGAGCGCCAGCAGTCGGTTCGGGTGAACGAAGTCTCGTCAACCTGGTGTAATTTGGATGCTGGCGTTCCGCAAGGCGGCATACTCTCACCTCTTCTCTTCGCAGTATTTATAAATTTACTTACTCTTGAGCTTCAGTGTTCGTATCATCTGTATGCCGATGACTTGCAGTTATATCGTCATACTACTGTTGATGAGTTGGCTGTCACGCTCGGACAAATCAATGAGGACTTAAATGTTGTGAAAAATTGGGCTGACAGGTTTGGCGTGGCAGTCAACCCTGGGAAATGCCAAGCCATAGTCATCGGTAGCTCGAGATATATAAGCAAAGTTGATACTTCCGGCTTGCCACCTGTAGTATTCAATGGCATGGTATTACCTTATAGTGGCAACGTTAAGAATCTTGGCTTACTTATGGACTCCACATTTAACTGGCAAGCACAAGTCGCAGCTGTCAGCCAAAAAGTTACTAATATGCTACGGTTCCTCTACCGCCTGAAAAATTTGCTTCCGTCCAATGTGAAAGCGATGCTTATGCGAACCTTAATCTTCCCCATAATTGACTATGGTGATGTTTGCTACTATGACCTGAATGCAGATCTGCTAAACAAACTTGACCGGCTTCTCAACAATTGCATTCGATTCGTTTTTAATCTTCGCAAGTACGATCATGTTTCTGTGTATCGAACTCAGCTCCGATGGCTACCTATAAGGCAGCGTCGTGAGTTGAGGGCGTTGACCACTCTTTTTTCTATACTTCACACTCCTACTTCACCTTCCTATTTAACTTCTCACTTCGAAAATCTTTGTTCACATCATGACAAAAATCTACGCTCTTCAAAAAATCGTCTTCTACTCTGCCCTGCACATCGTTCTGATATTATTCATTCTTCCTTCTTTGTAAAATCTATTCTTCTCTGGAATGAGTTACCTCTGGAGATCAGGATGTTAAACAGCCGTCACACCTTCAAAGTAAAATTACGTGACCACATTCTGGGGAAATTAGCAGAATCATAACAGTATTTCGTTTTCTAATTATTTTTCTTGATATGTAAGTATAAGTATTATATGTAGTGTACATATTTATATAGTTATATATATGTATATATATATACTAATAATAATTATATGTGTTTTGTAATATATGTAGGTATATGTGTAATTATGTTCCTTTTAAATTTCTTGGCACCTACCTATGCTTTCTCTCCACCACCCAAAGGTAGACTGGTAGAGAACGCCTAAGGCGTTAAGTCCGCCATTGTACATTCTGTGCAAGAAGTATTTAATAAATAAATAAATAAATAAATAAATAAAGCCAATATAAATAGGTTTGTCTAAAATTATTTGATCAGGTTTCATTTGTATCGCTACTAAATTTTCTGAGAAAACTGAAGCACTGAAAATAAGGATTGCTAATTAGTTTTTCAGCGGTGTGACACTTTTTAGTAACATTATTAGAATCATTCCAAGTATTAACTAAATGAACATTCACTCTATTCTCTGTGTTTTCCAGTGTTTTCCCAAACACGCTGTTATTTAAAAGCTTGAAAAAATCTTGTTCGAATACATTATTTGCCTTTTGTCGTAGTTGTGTGTTTAATTCAATATACTCTTTCAAGTATGCACTTTGCCTAAATGTAATAACTTTATAAATCTTACGTAATATTAATCCATGTTCCAAACACTTTTTTAAGTGAACATAATGAATTACATAGTTATACTTATTATAAAGGTTGGAAATAAGTTTTTTCGTTTTACCACCCGGTGGAATGCATTTTTCAGGACAAAATGGTAAATCATTATGCAAAGTATGTAAGGATTCCGGGTACAACAGATCTACTTCTAATATGAAACCCCATTCTGCCTCATCCTTTATAGTGTTAATATTATTATGTAATTGCACTATTTCTGTTGCATTCAAAAATCTAAAATCCGAGTGGGGTAAATATTGACACATACTAAAACCATAAAGGTTATTGCAATCCAAATAAACTATAAAGCACGGTGGTTTTGTTGAATCATAAGAAGACATATACTTATGATTAGCTTTAGCATAACAGTGTGAGCACACACATAACCCTCCTCTTATACCATTTTGAATCATTCGCACAATAGCCAGATCATCTATGAGTTCTAATCGAACCCCAGTTTTTAAAAGCATTGCATCAAAAGATAAACTCGGTGCGGTAATATAAAATGCGGGATCGAGCTTATAATGTAACTTGCAAGTTTTCCGGAACTTTTGAAATATATCGGTAAGTAGAAGTACATCTGTTTTTAAGTATAAGTCAGTATATTCACCTAAATTTTTTATGTTAAATGCATTCCACACTAACTAAGCGTGTTCATAGTCCTCCGAGGAAATACTTTCATTGGTTAAAGAATTAAAAAAGAAACGCTGTGATGGCAAGACAGTTTCCTCATAGCATTTCCAGTCCCTGATGTAATCATAAGGATATACACCTTTTCGTGTAAGCAATCGAAAGTGATCATAACTTGGAAAATGGTAACGCATATTTTTAAAATCTTCAATAGCCATATTTTTTGCAAGTTTGACTAAACTAGTACCTAAAAAATGAAATGAATCTAAAAATCTAACATGAACGTATTCACTATCGTTGATCAATATGAATTTGGAAAACAAAATGTATTTTTCTTTACTTTTTGGAATTATGGTTAACTTGCCTGGAATTTCCCCTAATTTTTTAATGAATAAATGACAGTCGTAACCTGATAAATTGTGAAAAAAAAATTGTACAAATACAGGTACTTTATACTGTAAATTACAATGTTTATGTGCGGCGCCACGATAACGACCTGTGATATGACAATGATCTCTAACTTTGTTATTCCACAAGGGAAGATCACATATGTGGCACTGCCATGCTTGAATGTAATCGATCTCATCTTTTTGTGAAAATTTAATCCTAACATTTTCGGTTAATATCTTATGAATCCTCTTAACGTCTTCAGTAAGAAAATCAATGAATTTTGAAACACAGTCAATACCACGATACGATTTAAATTCATTAAAATTATCATCCATCGAAGAAACAATGTTATATGCAAATGCAGTAGGAACGTGTCGTTGTAAGCGGAGCGTATTCGCGGTGTCATGTTCATGGTTACAAATCTGTTCAAGTAATGTTTCAAAATCAGCATATACAGCAAATGGAACATTTTGTTTTCTTTGATAGTTTTTAAATTGTATAACCGACCCCTTATTTGGTAAAACAGTTACGACTCCTCCACATTGGTGTTTATTAATTTTTTCTTGATCAGGAAAAAACAATAAACAGGTTTCACAAAAATACAACTTACTGTGGTGTTTTGTGATTTGACTTTTTACAAGACGAGGTAAATCTTTTATGAGACAATAATGAGATGAATTATCATTTTCTATATACAGCAAATGAATAATTTTGGACCCTTCGTTTAACTTTGTTGGTTTATACAGTGGACCTGTTATAGTTTTACCATTTCTTAGACCATAAACGTAAATTTGTATCATGGGATTGTGTCTTTCAAAAATATTGATGTCTGAAAAAGAGATTGGAAAAGCAATGCCATCAATGTTTAAGACGTCGCGAAAATGTGGATAAGAAGTTACTCTCTCCGAATGATGCGTAGCAGGGTATAAGGCAGCAACAATGCACCATAAAAAACAATAATCATCATTGTTTTGAATATTTAAACAAGCTTTTTTGCTCTTTATGAATTTAGGTAAATCTAAAAATTTTGATCCGCTAAGTGGTTGATATTTATTAATGTTAATTTCTAAATGGGAATTATGTAAAAATGACCATCCACTATCTCTTTCTTGAAATTCCTCAATTTTTTTTAAAAGCTGAACTGAAAAGTTTTGATACAACAAATCAAAATTGTAATTACAATGAACAATGATGTTTTTTGTTGCAAAAGATTTTAGTTCTTGAACATCATTTTTGTACATCAAAAAAATACCGTAATAATCAAAGTTAACCTTGACCGATGTATGTTTTTGAAGTGAATTGTCTATTAAAGAATTTACTTCTTTTTTGATACTATTTAAAAAAGATTCTGGATAGTCATTAATATTATTTTCGCACGCTTTAATACGATAACTTACAATACGTCCTTTAAAACAAGTATCTATAATTTCAATTTTGTCATCGAGGGGTACAATGCTATTATTTTTATGTTTATTAGTACGTAAATGCGTAAACCAAGTGCGAGAATTAACATCAATTTTGCATACCGAACAGAAAGGCATTTTTTATCAAAAAACAAATTGAAATTTACAAAAATATAAAGTAATCGTTACTTACAAGGTATATAGGTACTAATTTTAAAAGCTAAAACTTAACTACTGGATCTGTTGCCTGCTGCGATTAGACTTTGTTATATTTTCATCACATTCACCACAGTAACAGCTCTGTTCTGCTTCTGAAAAAACATGAAACTTTGATTAGAATACGTACAGAAAATGTAATTCTTACTTACGCTCGCGGTTACAAGAACCTTTTTATCTCCTTACTTTAGAAAACTATACATAAGATCATTATCTTAAAAAATACCTGATTATAATATTATTAGTTGAGTAAATTTAAACCTCTAAAACCGAATGATAATGACCATTACTACCTTTTATAAGATAATCTCAGATGATCGTTGTAGATATTTCTAAATCATAAATTTCACAATCTTCTTTACTGTGCGACGATCACTGTTTCCGTGAAGGCATCAACGTATTTTTTATCGTTTGAGATTGCTGAAAAATAAAATACACATGTGCTTAAGTATCAGTAGGAAATGGTCATGAAATAATAGTTAAATAGTTAAGGACTTACCTTACAATGTTGACAATAGAGTTTCTTCGATTTACACGTACATTATAATATTTATTAATTTAAGTTTAGTTTAGTAAGTAAACTGCGAACAAAAATTATTTATTATTACATAGGTCCACCATGCTGCAATAATTGCGAAATTATGAATGTAACTAAGTTGCAAATTGCTTGTATTGTTGATTCAAATATTTTATGTAGGGTTGTCACTCATTGAATATTAGTAAATATTATCATTACAGAAATAACAAGATGTCTTATTTGTTCAAACGAATAAAGAGTGAATTACCAAAGTTCACTACTAATACAAATTAAAGTTATCTATTGGTGGTGTATTATAATCATTCTTTTGTTTGGTTAAATATTAAAACATTCTCACTTTAATAAAAAATCCTAGAGTAGGTATCATGTTTTCAAATATTTTATTTACTTTAAAAAACCTATCAGACTATTTATTTTAATCCAATTTTATATCTTTAAAAATAATAGCCCTTATGAATTATGCTAAATTAGCAACAAGTATAAAATCGTACGATGTAACTTGATCACGTAAAGCAATATATGAAGTCACTAGCTGTGCCCGCAACTTCGTTCGCGTGGATGATGAAACTTTTCAATTAGTTTTTTGTTTTAAGTGCTATTTGTGTAGAACGTTATCTATCGAGCATACCTCTAGGCTAGTCTCATTCGCCTAGCGTATCTCGATGTAGCAGAAAGAGGTGGTCTTTTTCTGGAAGGCATCGTGTTATAATTATATATATATAATATATATATATATACTACTTCTCAGCCGATTTCGGCTATGGTGACTGCTACCGACTATCACATGCAGAGGAGCCAAGGTGGTCAGCTCTCTTGTTCGCCCTTTGATGGCTGCAGTATCCTATCTTATGAGTAAACGTGCGCGCGCATCGGCTGCACGTTAGGACATCGTCGACATAGTTATAAAACATGGCTGCTGGTGGTCTAGCCTTAAGGGCATCACGCTTCGAATCCAATTCTATGAACCTCAATGAACCGCATTCCTCACCATGCACTTCCATTCAGGGCGGCAAATGGCCTGTTTCTCCCATTTCTGGGGAACAATATTGCACCTTTTCATGTGTCTTTTCTGAACGTCCTTGAAGCGTAAGAACTGGCCGCCTTGTTTCCGCTTGCCGTTCTGGAGTTCAGAAAAGAAGATGCGTTTGGCCAACCTATCATCATCCATTCGTAAAACATGTCCACACCATCGGAGCTGTCGCCGCATCAGGTATGCTTCTGACATAGACATTTGCGCGTCGTAGCACTTCGGTATTTCTAATCCGGTCCGACCATTTGATTTTGAGAATGTCTTTTATGCACCTTAAATGAAACCGGTCCAGCGTCCGTATATGTTTCCGATAGAGGACCCATGACGCAGAGTACAGAAGATTTGGGAGGACTATGGCCATGTAAACGGAGATTCGCTCATGTGATTGTAAGACTTTGTAAAGCTTCAAATCATGTGATTGTAAGACTTTGGCTCGTAATTTACCGAAAGCAGCTGATGCAGCGCCTATGCGATGGTTTATTTCGGCGTCAAGGTCACACTTAGCTGTAATTGTGCTGCACAGGTATATAAACGTATTCACTTGCTTCAGCTCAGTATTGCCAATGGTCACCTTGACAGGTTCTGTAGCTCCATGAGAGTCGATTGCCATCACCTCAGTTTTCTTCACACTGATTTTCAGACCGAAACGGCAGCAGACTTCCTGAAGATTCGTAATCAGGTCCTGGAGTTCTTGTGAAGAGTTGGTAACAAAACACAGATCATCAGCATACATGATCTCCGTTATAAGAGCGTGTGATACTTTTGTGTAAGCTTTTAATCTGGCCAGGTTGAAAAGTCCTGAAACGTATTTTGATTCCAGCAGAAGTTTGTTCGAGTGCTTCACTGACAACGACAGAAAAGTAAAGAGCAAACAGTGTTGGTGCAAGCACACAACCTTGTTTAACCCCACAACTGACAGGGAAGAACTCTGACTGATCACCATTATAGGTAACACAGCAGGTCATTTCGTCGTGAAGAAGGCGAATCATTCTAACAAATTTCTCAGGAGAACCTAATTTTGCCAGTAAAGTCCAGAGGGCTTCCCGCGGCACACAGTCAAAATGCTTTCTCCAAGTCCACGAAGCACATATACAAAGGTTGACTGTGTTCGCGACTTTTTATCTGGAGTTGCCGGATGGAAAAGATGGCCTCGCAGGTGGGACGAAACCCAATAGAGTTTCTGGCAATATGTCTTCGGAGACGGGTAAAAGCCGGTTGAGAAGAACTCTGGCGAATATCTTCCCAGGGACAAAGAGGAGCGATATACCCGGTAGGAGTTGCAGTCAGAACGGTCTCCTTTGTTTTTATACAGGGTCTCTATACGGGATATTTTAAATTCAGGCGGTATTATTTCCTCGAATCAAATCAAATGCGATCAAAAATTTGCCAGATGTAAGTGTGAAGTTGCTCCCCTCCGTATTTAAGCAGTTCTCCGGCGATGTTATCAACGCCAACTGCTTTTTTATTTTCTGCTCTTTTGTGGCTCGAACTACTTCAGCAAAAGTCAAGTGGCTCAGCAAGCGAATCATTCAGCGGCAAAGGACGAATACGCTTTATAATATAAAGCGTATTCGTATGATCAAGATCTGCTAATCGATCTACATTGAGCAGATTGTTAAAGTGCTCTGCCCAACGATCAAGTATATCCTGCTTAGCAGTGAGTTTTTGAGAACCATCTAGGGATCTTAGTGGTGTGGTATTTTTAATGGAAACGCCAATCAACTTATGCATTTCTTCACAAAAAGCGCCTAGTTGGTGTGTGTCTGCGAGCCAATGTATCTGTTTTGCCTTTTCAAGCCACTATCTATCTTTCATGTTCCTTGTTAATCTTCTTAAGGAATCACCACTACTTCGGACTTCTTGAGTGAGATTATGATTACCTTCATTACGCTTTATGAGTATACGATGCTGTTTGAATGCTTCAGTTAGGGCCCTATCATTTTGGTCAAACCAGTCTACGTTGTTACGTTTTTTGCGTCCTATGATTTCTGTAGCCACAGTCAGTACGGAGGATGACAACTGTATCCAGTTTGATATGAGGTCACCTTGCTGGGCATCAAACCCATCTAGCGTGTCTATCAGTCCTTCCTGGTATTTTTCTCGAAGGTCCGCACAATTTAGTCGTTCTAAATTGAGAGATATTGGTTTAGCCCTGCAGGGTCTTCGTGGTTCGCGAAGGCGGAGTCTCAATTTAGTTACCAGAAGCCGGTGGTCTGTCCAGCAATGCGCGCCGCGCATGACGCGGGTGATATGCACCTGGGAGATGTCCCTTCGTCGGGTTATGGCGTAATCGAGGAGGTGCCAGTGTAAAGAACGTGGGTGCATCCAGGTGGTTTTGAATTTGTCACGAAGCCTAAACAGAGTGTTAGTGATGGTAAGGTCGAATTGGGCACAGAGTGTGAGTAGTAATTGTCCGTTACTATTCATATTGCCCACACCATTATTTCCAATCACGCCCGGCCACGACTCAGTATCTCTGCCAACCCTTCACCCAGCAGAAGTATTTGCTTGTTTGAACGTATGTTGCTAAGGCATTGGCAAAGTTCTTCATAAAACTGATCTTTGACACTGTCCTCGTTACGCATTGTTGATGCATATACGCTTATCATATTCAGGTAGTTGTTGATTTGTAGGTGAAGGCGCAGTGTGATAATGCGGTAAGAGATGTATTGCGGATATTCAGACAGTTTTTGCGCGATGGTGGATTTGACGGCAAACCCTACGCCAGCTAACCTTCGTTCCGTTTGGGGTCGTCCTTTTCAGAAGAATGTGTACCCACCACCGATTTCCTCGAGTTCGCTTAACGCAGCTACATCTACGTTGTAGCGACCAAGTTCGCGTGCCACGACAGCAGTTTAACGCTCCGGGCAAAATCTTTAAGACTATTTTTAAAGAAGAGCCCTAACACCTAGCGCCTACCTACACTTATATGTATATACCAATAAATAAGCAAAATCGACTATTCCAAGTCGCGGGCACAGCTACAATATTTATTTAGAAACTCTAAATGAAGATAAGATACCCAAAAATCAAGGAAAGAACCGCCTAACCTATACCAAATACTTACTATGTTTATTTACAAAATTTTAAAGAAAATTAAGAAAAGGAACCTAACCTACAAACCCTAAAATATAAATAAATGATATATGCAAACAGTCAGCATTCAAGTGAATCTCAATAATCGAATGCAACTATGCGAGGCGTGTACGTACTCTGATAAAATAGCTCAACAAATGTTCGCCATGATTCTTTAAATTGTCATAACTTTTTTATTTATGGACCGATTGACATGAAATAAACACTAAATGTTAAGTGAAGTTTACTACAATATATTAGTGAAAACCGCATCTAAATCGAATAAGCCGTTTCTGATATTAGCGTGCACAAACACACAGACAAAAAGACAAACCGACAAACAGACAAAAAAATTAATAATTACAATTTCGGGTTCGGCATCGATATAATAACAACCCCTGCTACTTTTTTTATATATATTTCCATTGTACAGACACCACTTTTCTACAATTTTATTATATGTATAGAAGATAGATATAGAATAGATATAGATTAAAGAAAATTAAGAAAAGGAACCTAACCTACAAACCCTAAAATATAAATAAATGATATATGCAAACAGTCAGCATTCAAGTGAATCTCAATAATCGAATGCAACTATGCGAGGCGTGTACGTACTCTGATAAAATAGCTCAACAAATGTTCGCCATGATTCTTTAAATTGTCATAACTTTTTTATTTATGGACCGATTGACATGAAATAAACACTAAATGTTAAGTGAAGTTTACTACAATATATTAGTGAAAACCGCATCTAAATCGAATAAGCCGTTTCTGATATTAGCGTGCACAAACACACAGACAAACAGACAAACCGACAAACAGACAAACAGACAAAAAAATTAATAATTACAATTTCGGGTTCGGCATCGATATAATAACAACCCCTGCTACTTTTTTTATATATATTTCCATTGTACAGACACCACTTTTCTACAATTTTATTATATGTATAGATATAGATAGATATAGAATAGATATAGATTAAAGAAAATTAAGAAAAGGAACCTAACCTACAAACCCTAAAATATAAATAAATGATATATGCAAACAGTCAGCATTCAAGTGAATCTCAATAATCGAATGCAACTATGCGAGGCGTGTACGTACTCTGATAAAATAGCTCAACAAATGTTCGCCATGATTCTTTAAATTGTCATAACTTTTTTATTTATGGACCGATTGACATGAAATAAACACTAAATGTTAAGTGAAGTTTACTACAATATATAAGTGAAAACCGCATCTAAATCGAATAAGCCGTTTCTGATATTAGCGTGCACAAACACACAGACAAACAGACAAACCGACAAACAGACAAAAAAATTAATAATTACAATTTCGGGTTCGGCATCGATATAATAACAACCCCTGCTACTTTTTTTATATATATTTCCATTGTACAGACACCACTTTTCTACAATTTTATTATATGTATAGAAGATATAGATATAGATCACTTGATACATATATTATGTTACTTATAACTTTAACAAAAGCAAGATGAGTACTTCTTCAGCTCCACCATTCGTTTCACCGTTCAAAAATTAACTAACTTCTCCCAGCGCCGGAAAGTACTCGCTCGCCCCACCACACCACGTGGCGAAAGTGGCGGGAGTGCGGTAGCAGGATGTCGATAGCCGAATCAATAAACATATTAATTTAAGTTATTTTATTTTAAAAACGTATTTAAAAATCAAAGCATATATATATATTATTATTTCAATTAAAATTATAGAAATATATTTAAAAATCATGACATTCGGCCATCAGACATCGTGCCGACTCCTGGCGCACGACTTACTAACAATTATATACAAGTGCATCCTTTGCTATTATGTTAGGCTAATTGATTGTTATGTTAAACTAGCTGTGCCCGCAACTTCGTTCGCGTGGATGATGAAACTTTTCAATTAGTTTTTTGTTTTAAGTGCTATTTGTGTAGAACGTTATCTATCGAGCATACCTCTAGGCTAGTGTCATTCGCCTAGCGTATCTCGATGTAGCAGAAAGAGGTGGTCTTTTTCTGGAAGGCATCGTGTTATAATTATATATATATATAATATATATATATATACTACTTCTCAGCCGATTTTGGCTATGGTGACTGCTACCGACTATCACATGCAGAGGAGCCAAGGTGGTCAGCTCTCTTGTTCGCCCTTTGATGGCTGCAGTATCCTATCTTATGAGTAAACGTGCGCGCGCATCGGCTGCACGTTAGGACATCGTCGACATAGTTATAAAACATGGCTGCTGGTGGTCTAGCCTTAAGGGCATCACGCTTCGAATCCAATTCTATGAACCTCAATGAACCGCATTCCTCACCATGCACTTCCATTCAGGGCGGCAAATGGCCTGTTTCTCCCATTTCTGGGGAACAATATTGCACCTTTTCATGTGTCTTTTCTGAACGTCCTTGAAGCGTAAGAACTGGCCGCCTTGTTTCCGCTTGCCGTTCTGGAGTTCAGAAAAGAAGATGCGTTTGGCCAACCTATCATCATCCATTCGTAAAACATGTCCACACCATCGGAGCTGTCGCCGCATCAGGTATGCTTCTGACATAGACATTTGCGCGTCGTAGCACTTCGGTATTTCTAATCCGGTCCGACCATTTGATTTTGAGAATGTCTTTTATGCACCCTTAATGAAACCGGTCCAGCGTCCGTATATGTTTCCGATAGAGGACCCATGACGCAGAGTACAGAAGATTTGGGAGGACTATGGCCATGTAAACGGAGATTTTTGTCGAAAGCTTCAAATCATGTGATTGTAAGACTTTGGCTCGTAATTTACCGAAAGCAGCTGATGCAGCGCCTATGCGATGGTTTATTTCGGCGTCAAGGTCACACTTAGCTGTAATTGTGCTGCACAGGTATATAAACGTATTCACTTGCTTCAGCTCAGTATTGCCAATGGTCACCTTGACAGGTTCTGTAGCTCCATGAGAGTCGATTGCCATCACCTCAGTTTTCTTCACACTGATTTTCAGACCGAAACGGCAGCAGACTTCCTGAAGATTCGTAATCAGGTCCTGGAGTTCTTGTGAAGAGTTGGTAACAAAACACAGATCATCAGCATACATGATCTCCGTTATAAGAGCGTGTGATACTTTTGTGTAAGCTTTTAATCTGGCCAGGTTGAAAAGTCCTGAAACGTATTTTGATTCCAGCAGAAGTTTGTTCGAGTGCTTCACTGACAACGACAGAAAAGTAAAGAGCAAACAGTGTTGGTGCAAGCACACAACCTTGTTTAACCCCACAACTGACAGGGAAGAACTCTGACTGATCACCATTATAGGTAACACAGCAGGTCATTTCGTCGTGAAGAAGGCGAATCATTCTAACAAACTTCTCAGGAGAACCTAATTTTGCCAGTAAAGTCCAGAGGGCTTCCCGCGGCACACAGTCAAAATGCTTTCTCCAAGTCCACGAAGCACATATACAAAGGTTGACTGTGTTCGCGACTTTATATCTGGAGTTGCCGGATGGAAAAGATGGCCTCGCAGGTGGGACGAAACCCAATAGAGTTTCTGGCAATATGTCTTCGGAGACGGGTAAAAGCCGGTTGAGAAGAACTCTGGCGAATATCTTCCCAGGGACAAAGAGGAGCGATATACCCGGTAGGAGTTGCAGTCAGAACGGTCTCCTTTGTTTTTATACAGGGTCTCTATACGGGATATTTTAAATTCAGGCGGTATTATTTCCTCGAATCAAATCAAATGCGATCAAAAATTTGCCAGATGTAAGTGTGAAGTTGCTCCCCTCCGTATTTAAGCAGTTCTCCGGCGATGTTATCAACGCCAACTGCTTTTTTATTTTCTGCTCTTTTGTGGCTCGAACTACTTCAGCAAAAGTCAAGTGGCTCAGCAAGCGAATCATTCAGCGGCAAAGGACGAATACGCTTTATAATATAAAGCGTATTCGTATGATCAAGATCTGCTAATCGATCTACATTGAGCAGATTGTTAAAGTGCTCTGCCCAACGATCAAGTATATCCTGCTTAGCAGTGAGTTTTTGAGAACCATCTAGGGATCTTAGTGGTGTGGTATTTTTAATGGAAACGCCAATCAACTTATGCATTTCTTCACAAAAAGCGCCTAGTTGGTGTGTGTCTGCGAGCCAATGTATCTGTTTTGCCTTTTCAAGCCACTATCTATCTTTCATGTTCCTTGTTAATCTTCTTAAGGAATCACCACTACTTCGGACTTCTTGAGTGAGATTATGATTACCTTCATTACGCTTTATGAGTATACGATGCTGTTTGAATGCTTCAGTTAGGGCCCTATCATTTTGGTCAAACCAGTCTACGTTGTTACGTTTTTTGCGTCCTATGATTTCTGTAGCCACAGTCAGTACGGAGGATGACAACTGTATCCAGTTTGATATTAGGTCACCTTGCTGGGCATCAAACCCATCTAGCGTGTCTATCAGTCCTTCCTGGTATTTTTCTCGAAGGTCCGCACAATTTAGTCGTTCTAAATTGAGAGATATTGGTTTAGCCCTGCAGGGTCTTCGTGGTTCGCGAAGGCGGAGTCTCAATTTAGTTACCAGAAGCCGGTGGTCTGTCCAGCAATGCGCGCCGCGCATGACGCGGGTGATATGCACCTGGGAGATGTCCCTTCGTCGGGTTATGGCGTAATCGAGGAGGTGCCAGTGTAAAGAACGTGGGTGCATCCAGGTGGTTTTGAATTTGTCACGAAGCCTAAACAGAGTGTTAGTGATGGTAAGGTCGAATTGGGCACAGAGTGTGAGTAGTAATTGTCCGTTACTATTCATATTGCCCACACCATTATTTCCAATCACGCCCGGCCACGACTCAGTATCTCTGCCAACCCTTCACCCAGCAGAAGTATTTGCTTGTTTGAACGTATGTTGCTAAGGCATTGGCAAAGTTCTTCATAAAACTGATCTTTGACACTGTCCTCGTTACGCATTGTTGATGCATATACGCTTATCATATTCAGGTAGTTGTTGATTTGTAGGTGAAGGCGCAGTGTGATAATGCGGTAAGAGATGTATTGCGGATATTCAGACAGTTTTTGCGCGATGGTGGATTTGACGGCAAACCCTACGCCAGCTAACCTTCGTTCCGTTTGGGGTCGTCCTTTTCAGAAGAATGTGTACCCACCACCGATTTCCTCGAGTTCGCCTTGGTCAGCCAAGCGTGTTTCGCTTAACGCAGCTACATCTACGTTGTAGCGACCAAGTTCGCGTGCCACGACAGCAGTTTTACGCTCCGGGCAAAATCTTTAAGACTATTTTTAAAGAAGAGCCCTAACACCTAGCGCCTACCTACACTTATATGTATATACCAATAAATAAGCAAAATCGACTATTCCAAGTCGCGGGCACAGCTACAATATTTATTTAGAAACTCTAAATGAAGATAAGATACCCAAAAATCAAGGAAAGAACCGCCTAACCTATACCAAATACTTACTATGTTTATTTACAAAATTTTAAAGAAAATTAAGAAAAGGAACCTAACCTACAAACCCTAAAATATAAATAAATGATATATGCAAACAGTCAGCATTCAAGTGAATCTCAATAATCGAATGCAACTATGCGAGGCGTGTACGTACTCTGATAAAATAGCTCAACAAATGTTCGCCATGATTCTTTAAATTGTCATAACTTTTTTATTTATGGACCGATTGACATGAAATAAACACTAAATGTTAAGTGAAGTTTACTACAATATATTAGTGAAAACCGCATCTAAATCGAATAAGCCGTTTCTGATATTAGCGTGCACAAACACACAGACAAACAGACAAACCGACAAACAGACAAACAGACAAAAAAATTAATAATTACAATTTCGGGTTCGGCATCGATATAATAACAACCCCTGCTACTTTTTTTATATATATTTCCATTGTACAGACACCACTTTTCTACAATTTTATTATATGTATAGATATAGATAGAAGATATATCTACATTACACTTGGTTTTACACCTAACAAAAACTTAACTCTACTTGCTGCAGCACAATATAATAATACATATGAATTTAAAAGTACAACTCAACGCTTAACGCGCTGTTAATCCTACCTTCATACAACAAATCATGACATTCGCCAAATAAAATGTGGTGTAAACAGTAACAAAATATTTTTAAAACACGGTGAAAATTAATAGATATTGAAATTAATAGGGCAAATAGAGTGATTACATTACAATAAATCAATTATGATAATACACTTTTTAGATCCAATAGCTCGATAATCTTACAGTAAGTAGCTTATGTCTGTTACATTTATTTACAGAACTAGGTAAAACAAAACACACGCTGTACCAAAATAATAGTGTACAGTTAACATTTACATGGATTTGATATAAGACCCTGTGCACATTCAGTCGCTATTATGATCATCACTATGCTCACTAGAGCTGCTATTGTCTGAATTATGTACCTCTAAAGCCTTTATATGTATCCAGGGTCTCATCCTGTCTGCCGCTATCACAGTCTCATAGGGCTTGCCCGTCCTATTGAAGCCTGGGACATCGGCTATCCTATACCTATCATTCCCTAGAACCTCCACAATTTTGTAGGGACCTATGAACTTTGACAAAAGCTTTGTGCTCTTCCCATCATTGGCAAAATTGTTTCGCGAAATCTTTACTAGGTTACCGACTTCATATTTAGCAGCAGGAATTCTATTTTTATCATGTCTTAGTTTCATCTTTTCTTGTTCTCTCTGTATGTTTGAGCTAATGTCTTGTCTAAGTTCTTGTAAATTAGAAGTCAAGGATTGATCTACAATATCGAGTTTATTCGCCAAATCATCCCGCATTTTGAGCCCAAACAAAGCTTCGGTCGCCGTTTTTTGTGTTGAGGCCTTCACAGTGTTGTTAATGCCCCATTTGATTTTCCCCAGACACTTGTCCCAGTCGCGCTCGTGGCCAAAGGAATTTTGTGCCGCTAATGAATTAAGAATAGTCTGGTTAAATCTTTCGGCTTGACCATTGGCCCTGGGACAAGCGACTGCATTCAATACATGTTTAATTCCATGTCCCTGATAAAAGGTCTTAAAGGCTGTCGACGTGAAAGAAGTACCGCGGTCAGATATTATCCTAGCCGGAATACCGAAATCATAAAATATTTTCTCAAGGACTGTGGTAGTGGTTTTTGTTTTAAGGTCTTTTACTGGTCTCACGAACACATATTTTGTGAAAGCGTCGACTATGTCAAAATGTGCGTATTACCATCTTTGCTACGAACAAATGGCCCGAGATGATCTATGTGGACAGTATGAAAAGGTATATTTACCTTTTCAATTGGGTACAAATGTCCAGACTTTTGTTTTGCCGCAGTATCTTTATTGTATGCACACTCTAAGCAAGCCGTTACATATTTTTTTACAAATTTTCTCAATTTCGGGAACCAGAATTTACTTTGTATCCTTTCTAGCGTTTTAGAATAGCCGTGATGCCCTATCTCATCATGATTAGCGCGACATACTTGCCACCTCGCACTACGTGGTACAACAAGGCGTAATTGGTCGTCTATTTTTCTATAAACAACGTGGTTCTTAACAACGTAATTTTTGCGAATATCCCGGCACTCTAGGTCGTCTTCCGGTTTTAGAATTTGCAAAATACGCGAGATATCAGGGTCTGCTTTTTGTAAACTTAGAAGCCAATTGTCCTGCTCTATAGAATAAATGTTAGAGGATAAATGGTCATCCGAGTTCGCGGGTAGAGTGGTATTTCGACTGAGAGCATCCACATGCTGCATTTGTACCCCTGGCCGATACTCTATACTAAAATCAAATTCGCTTATTTGCAGCCACCACCTTGCTATCCGCGGAATTAAATCTCTCTTCGTTAAGGTCGTTCTAAGTGCAGCACAATCAGTGAAAATCCTAAAAGGTATGCCCAAAAGGTAAACCCTGAACTTTTTTAGAGAACATACGACGGCCAGTGTCTCTAGCTCGTAAGAGTGCAGATGTTTTTCCTCTGGTGTTGTTTGGCGACTAAAATACGCTACAGGTTTTAAAACACGCGACTCTTTTTGCCATTGCATCAATATGCCACCCACGCCCAAAGAACTGGCGTCGGTATGCAATTCGGTCTCTAATTTTGGGTCGTAAAGGGCCAAGACGGGGCGACTAACAAGACTTTCCTTCAAAAGGGAAAACGCCTGGTTCTCGATTTCAGACCACTGCCATTTTGCCTCTTTCTTTAGTAGAGAAGTCAACGGTCGAGCGATTTCCCCATAACCCTTTATAAACTTTCGAAAATAACCAGTTAAGCCGAGAAATTGGCGAACTTCGTGAATATTGCGAGGTGTGGGAAATCCCTTGACCGCTGTTACCTTAGCCTCGCCGGGTTGCATGCCATGTGAGGAAATATCATATCCCAGGTAGCTGACTGTGGCATCGAAAAAACGGCACTTAGAAAGCTTCAAAGTTAATCCGTATTCTCTAAAAATTTTAAGTACCTCCTCTAGTCGCCGAAACATCTCTCCCACATCCTTTGATGGTATCAGCACGTCATCTAAATAGGCTAACGCATATTCGAATCGCCTATTTCCGAGAATTTTGTTGATCATACTCTGGAAGACGGCTGGCGCGTTAGCGAGTCCGAAGGGCATTCTTAAAAACTCATAATGCCCATCAGGCGTGACAAAGGCGGTGAGATGTCGGCTACTTGGAGCCATTGGGATCTGATAATAGCCAGATGCGAGATCGAGGGTGGTAAAGAAAGTATTACCGCTAAGATTAGATAATTGATCATCAATGAGGGGAAGAGGAAACCGGTCCTTGATTGTTTTATTATTTAAGGCCCTAAAATCTACACATAGTCTCTGCTCACCGGTTTTCTTTTTTACCATTAAAATTGGACTAGCATAATCAGATGTTGACTCTCGGACGATATTGTTTTGCAATAGTTCATCAACGGTTTCTCTGACCTTTTCACGTTCGGAATGAGATAGGCGGTAGGGTCGGTAGACAATTGGTTTGTTATCCACGAGATCAATTTTCATTTCCACCTCAACCGCACAGCCTATCTCACCCAAGTTGGTAGCGAAGCAGTCCCGGTATTTCTGAAGCAACGAATAAAGCGCGTTTGCTTGACTATTGTCAAGCCCTGGTCCAATCTTAATGTCGGCTTTATCGAGGGGTTCTAACGTAGAGGAATCCTCTGCAATCCTATTGATCCGGTAAGTGCCTCGTTCAACAAAGGGAATCGCTCTAGCTATCAAGGCGTTCTTTTCAAAGGTTATAGAGCTATCGGACAAATTTGATATAATGACCTCGCCTTTGCCGCAAGAAATATGGTAAGCGCCCTGAAACAAACGGTATTCTTTCCGTGGTTCTACTGCGCTATAGCCCTCAATAAAAATATCTCCGGTAAAATCATGATCGACGTGTACAGGGACAATGTCGGTTCTCGAAACGTTAGTGGTATCGGTAACGTAAAGTTTTAGTGCATCCTCGTTGTTATCAAAAGGATTCTTATTAGGACTTCGGTAGAACGTCAGACTGTGACTATCTTTTAAGACTGAAACGAATGACTGCTCTGTGAAGTTCTGTCCAATAATCGTAGACGTTTGCATGTGTGCGTCATCAACCACTAATACTTCGATAGTCGACTCGATGTCATCAACCCTCACAGAAGCGAATGCTTTATACAAAGGTACTACAGAAGACTGACCAAACCCTCTTACGATTGGAACATTGTCATAGTTTTGCGCGAGTTTCAACTGCTTTGCATCTGTTTTACGCAATAGAGTACATTCACTCCCGAAGTCTATATACGCTTCGAGAGAATGGTCATTGATTGTGATGGTTTTGAAAAACTTACTATTAGTGTCATTAGTCGTGTCAATTTTTAAGGTTTTCTTCTCAGAACCCTCCACGTTATTGTTTGAATTAAGATTTGTGGATGTTAACGGGTCTAATTTGCATCGATCGTTGTTATGTCCTATCCGGTTACAACGTTTGCATTTTACTATCGGATTAGGGCATTTAAAATAGGGATGGCCTTTAGCGCGACAATTGTAACAAATTACAGAACTTGAGTTTGAATTGTTGGTACCCGTATTGGAGTTACCAGAGTTGTTAGGCTTTTGAAATGTGCGTTCACGTGGTTTATTGTTGTTACTCATAACCAGTTGTGGTTTCTGGGAAGAAAGGTAATTGAGCAAATCTTCTGGTTCCGTACTATTGAGAGCCTGTGCCCCATTCCTAACGGATCGGTCGCTAATGCCGTACACAATGCAGTCAACAGCCTTTTTACCAGTAATTTCACACCTACTTAACAAACCCAACTTGTCATAGAAATATTCTCGCAGGCTCTCGTCATTACGTGATGTGCGAGTCAACATTTCTTCTAAAAGACGTCCGAAATTTTCCTCACTGGGAAACGCCGTGCGTAATTTCACTTGCCACTCGTCCCAAGTGTATTTGACTGTCTGCAAAGACTCAAACCATCTCTTTGCTAGACCAATTAATTTTTGTAAAGAGTA
Organism: Autographa pulchrina; assembly: GCA_905475315.1. Taxonomy (NCBI): domain Eukaryota; kingdom Metazoa; phylum Arthropoda; class Insecta; order Lepidoptera; family Noctuidae; genus Autographa; species Autographa pulchrina. The sequence continues at coordinate 4,129,306 of FR997761.1, read as the reverse complement.
GTGAATTGTTTGTTTATCCTCCCAACCGTATATAGTGGCACATTCGTTTACTTTTCGCAGCCAGCAATCGATAGTTTGAGTCCTGTTAGACGGATCGAATTCAGGAATAACATTGTTAAAATTATTGTGACCACCAAAATAATTCTTACTTGACTCTCCCTTCCATTTCGATAGAAGTTTCAGCACGTCTCTAGTGGATAGCCTGCTTGAAACCTTACGCGTCTTTCGCGGCGCCGGCTCATCAGTGGATGAAGACGTGGAAGACGAGCTCCTTCGCCTTCTTCGTTTTTTCGCCTTCTTTGGCCGCCGTCGCTTTGGAGGCGTATCAGGCGGCGTATCCGCTTCATGATCAGACGGCATTGCCAATAAATTCTGAAACGTTTTGACATTATCTGAGACGTAAGCCGTTTATCATATAGGTACCATATTTACATAGCAATAAGCTGGCAGTGAAAGTTAACTTAATTTATATACACTAAAACAGAACAATAAGTAACCAGGAGAATACTTTAGTTCGTACTACTTCAAAAAGAAATAACAACAAAAAGAAAAAACAGATACTTGGTTTATCTTTTAGTGATAATATATTTACTTATTATCTACCAGATTTAAGAGTTATCTGATCTGTAATTTTCCACATTTACAGGCATAAATACAAGTAGAGAATTCAGCAAGCATACATAGCTCACTATTAACCGACAATGAAACTCATACCCAGCATATGTATAGCATAACCAGCGAGAAGCATACTTGCTAGTAGAATCTTACGCATACAGCGGTGAACAAAACATAGTTCACCCCTAACATATACCGATGAACAAACATAGTCCACCCCCTATCATAATCTGATGAACATACATAGTCCACCCCCTATCATAATCTGATGAACATACATAGTCCACCCCCTAACATAATCCGATGAACATACATAGTCCACCCCCTAACATAATCCGATGAACATACATAGTTCACCCTCTAACATAATCCGATGAACATACGTAGTTTAACCATATTATATCTCGTTCTATAATCTGTATTTAAATACTAAAAATCTGGTATAAATTATTTAAAATTAAAAGGGTAACTTATCATCAGTTTGAGATTTAAAAATCAGCACGAAAATACGATTTATTAACCGAGTAAATATGTGGGTAGGATGGTAAATTATTTGAAAAATAAAAATATAATTCCTAATATTTCATGTGTTATAATCAGTGATCGTAATGTATTATGTATCGTGGATGTGAGCAGTTAAACAAAGAAAACACAACCAGAATTGCGGGGTCAAATACGTATTTTATGTCTGTATATGAACGTTATCGGAGCATAGTCGGCCAAACACATAAAGAAAGAAATAAGTTATATCGAGATTATTTGCCCGCTGACAGTATTAAATATTTATAATTAATGGTATAGGTATATAATTTACCAATGGTGGGCGTTGAAACAACATCCCAACGGACAAAATTTCTCGATAACGATATAATATTAGTTCAAACATACCTTTTTATCTGGTCCGTGTCACTTCTGAAGTGAAATAAAACAGCAACTCACTTCAATGTAGCTTTCAATATTATATTAATAAATCACTTGATACATATATTATGTTACTTATAACTTTAACAAAAGCAAGATGAGTACTTCTTCAGCTCCACCATTCGTTTCACCGTTCAAAAATTAACTAACTTCTCCCAGCGCCGGAAAGTACTCGCTCGCCCCACCACACCACGCGGCGAAAGTGGCGGGAGTGCGGTAGCAGGATGTCGATAACCGAATCAATAAACATATTAATTTAAGTTATTTTATTTTAAAAACGTATTTAAAAATCAAAGCATATATATATATTATTATTTCAATTAAAATTATAGAAATATATTTAAAAATCATGACATAAGCTACCTAATCGTCCATTAACTGATGTTGACATCAAAAAGCACGCTTGCGACTTGCCATACTTTCGAGGAGTTTACATGAAAGATCGGTTACCGAGAAAACCAAAACAGATTGAATGTGCTATCGTGAATTTGGACAATTCAAAAAATGAAGGAACTCATTGGGTGGCTTATATTAAATTTAATAATTATTGTGAATATTTTGACAGCTTCGGTGATTTGAAACCGCCTCTCGAATTGATACGATACTTAAAAAAACTGAAATATTTTTTACAACTATACAAGGTACCAAAAATTCAATACTGTGAATTGTGAACACTTATGCTTAGAATATCTAAGGAATTTTTGGAAAAATAAAAATGTATAAATTAATATTATTATGTTATTCTTTCATTTTTATCATTCTCAAGATGTCCCTCACTTTGTCAATAACTGGAAAGTCATCAGATTTGTCTACTTACTATCCTAACACATTACAATTAAACGGTCAGTACGAGTGCGCATTATTGCATTTCTCCACGTTTAATTCTATTCCAAATATTGATAAAAAGAACAATAAGTTCTACTATGGATCGGAGGAAGTAATTGAAATACCCGAAGGAACTTATGAACTTCAAGATATCAGCGATTATATAAAGTCCAAAATACAAAACGCTTCGATAAAACTACTGTGCAATAACAATACTCTAAAAACTACAATACTCTGTTCTAAAAATATAAACTTCGATAAGGAAGACACTTTTCGAAACCTATTAGGATATGATAAGCAGATCTTAAAAGCTAATAAATTGCATGTCTCACAGTTTCCAGTTAACATTTTGCCAACGACCGTGATCAGGATTGAATGTGATATTGTCAGTGGTTCGTACGTAAACGGAGAGCCCAGTCACATTATCCACGAATTTGCACTCAACGTGCCACCAGGATATAGAATCATAGAAATTCCTAAAAACGCAATATACTTTCCGATTAATCAAAACAACATAAGCTGCATACATATACGGTTATTGGACATAAACAATCAACTGATAAATTTACGCGGTGAAGAAGTACAGCTTTATTTACATCTAAGAAGAAAAAATTATTGACTATAATAAATATACGCATCAACCAAAAAAAAACATCAGTTTATATAAAGCTCCCAGTCATATAAGAACTAGCTCGAAGAAAAGAATAAAATTAACGAGAGAAAATAAAGCATTTCTTAAAGCTATCGGTCTCCTAAAATGAATATCTTAGATGTTTTATCCGCACCAACCTACGACAATACTGTTGAAGGCATCGAATACCATTCATATAAACCGTACGTGACCAGTTTTAACAGGAATGACGAGATACGCATACCTATCAACCAACAGGACTTGTATGTACTACCGTCAGCAAGCACCTTGTATTTGGAAGGAACCATAGTTGTTAAGAATAAATATAGTTAAAAAAAAACTAAAAAACACGCTTCTAACTAAAAAAGTGAAAAATAATTACTATTTTTTTTCACAATAATACTAGTGTTTTTTGTTCATTACCAATTTCAGCTTACATTAGTAATTATTTTTCACTTTTTTAGTTAGAAGTACTTTAAAAGCGTGTTTTTTAGTTTTTTTTAACTATATATTTTATTTTTCACTTTTTAGTCCTAGCAGCAATACGTGTTGTCTGAATTCAAACGTATTGCTTTGTGGACTAAAAATTTTTATTGTTTTTTTTTTATTTCTTTAATCCTGGTGATCCTAATCAGGATAATGAGATAAACCTATGAAATTATTATATTGTCGCTGATTCTTGATAAGTGTACAAAGTTTGAATTAAATCTGTCCGTTTAAAGTGGGTCAAAATCGAGTCCAAAGGAGTCGGTTACATACATACATACATACATACATACATATATACATACATACATACATACATATATACATACATACATACATACATACATACATACAAGTGAAGCTAATAAAAGCGTGTTAAAAAGGATGCAAAAGAAACCGCGAGCAGTGTTCATTTTACCAATAATGCTCTACTCTATCTATTCCAAGATATAAGGTACGAGCTAAATGGAGTCGAAATTGATAAAATAAAAAATGCTGGTGTAACTACCACGATGAAGTCATTAATTTCAATGAATGAGACCGAATCAAAAATATCTAATTCTTGGGGCTGGAATATCGAAGGCATTAAAAATATATACGGTGGTAAATTTTCGTTATCCATACCACTTTGCAACATACTCGGTTTTGCAGAGGATTTTAAAAAGATTGTAATAAATAGTAGGTGAACTGTGAACTGGTGAAATTTTAGAAGACGTTATCTATATATCTATTATCTATTATCTATTATCTATTATCTATTATCTATTATCTATTATCTATTATCTATTATCTATTATCTATTATCTATTATCTATTATCTATTATCTATTATCTATTATCTATTATCTATTATCTATTATCTATTATCTATTATCTATTATCTATTATCTATTATCTATTATCTATTGTCTATTATCTATTATCTATTATCTATCTATTATCTATTATCTATTCTATTATTATTATTATTATTATTATTATTATTACATATAATAAAATTGTAGAAAAGTGGTGTCTGTACAATGGAAATATATATAAAAAAAGTAGCAGGGGTTGTTATTATATCGATGCCGAACCCGAAATTGTAATTATTAATTTTTTTGTCTGTTTGTCTGTTTGTCGGTTTGTCTGTTTGTCTGTGTGTTTGTGCACGCTAATATCAGAAACGGCTTATTCGATTTAGATGCGGTTTTCACTAATATATTGTAGTAGTTCACTTAACATTTAGTGTTTATTTCATGTCAATCGGTCCATAAATAAAAAAGTTATGACAATTTAAAGAATCATGGCGAACATTTGTTGAGCTATTTTATCAGAAGAGTACGTACACGCCTCGCATAGTTGCATTCGATTATTGAGATTCACTTGAATACTGACTGTTTGCATATATCATTTATTTATATTTTAGGGTTTGTAGGTTAGGTTCCTTTTCTTAATTTTCTTGTAAACAAAAAAAACATAGTAAGTATTTGGTATAGGTTAGGCGGTTCTTTCCTTGATTTTTGGGTATCTTATCTTCATTTAGAGTTTCTAAATAAATATTGTAGCTGTGCCCGCGACTTGGAATAGTCGATTTTGCTTATTTATTGGTATATACATATAAGTGTAGGTAGGCGCTAGGTGTTAGGGCTCTTCTTTAAAAATAGTCTTAAAGATTTTGCCCGGAGCGTAAAACTGCTGTCGTGGCACGCGAACTTGGTCGCTACAACGTAGATGTAGCTGCGTTAAGCGAAACACGCTTGGCTGACCAAGGCGAACTCGAGGAAATCGGTGGTGGGTACACATTCTTCTGAAAAGGACGACCCCAAACGGAACGAAGGTTAGCTGGCGTAGGGTTTGCCGTCAAATCCACCATCGCGCAAAAACTGTCTGAATATCCGCAATACATCTCTTACCGCATTATCACACTGCGCCTTCACCTACAAATCAACAACTACCTGAATATGATAAGCGTATATGCATCAACAATGCGTAACGAGGACAGTGTCAAAGATCAGTTTTATGAAGAACTTTGCCAATGCCTTAGCAACATACGTTCAAACAAGCAAATACTTCTGCTGGGTGAAGGGTTGGCAGAGATACTGAGTCGTGGCCGGGCGTGATTGGAAATAATGGTGTGGGCAATATGAATAGTAACGGACAATTACTACTCACACTCTGTGCCCAATTCGACCTTACCATCACTAACACTCTGTTTAGGCTTCGTGACAAATTCAAAACCACCTGGATGCACCCACGTTCTTTACACTGGCACCTCCTCGATTACGCCATAACCCGACGAAGGGACATCTCCCAGGTGCATATCACCCGCGTCATGCGCGGCGCGCATTGCTGGACAGACCACCGGCTTCTGGTAACTAAATTGAGACTCCGCCTTCGCGAACCACGAAGACCCTGCAGGGCTAAACCAATATGTCTCAATTTAGAACGACTAAATTGTGCGGACCTTCGAGAAAAATACCAGGAAGGACTGATAGACACGCTAGATGGGTTTGATGCCCAGCAAGGTGACCTCATATCAAACTGGATACAGTTGTCATCCTCCGTACTGACTGTGGCTACAGAAATCATAGGACGCAAAAAACGTAACAACGTAGATTGGTTTGACCAAAATGATAGGGCCCTAACTGAAGCATTCAAACAGCATCGTATACTCATAAAGCGTAATGAAGGTAATCATAATCTCACTCAAGAAGTCCGAAGTAGTGGTGATTCCTTAAGAAGATTAACAAGGAACATGAAAGATAGATAGTGGCTTGAAAAGGCAAAACAGATACATTGGCTCGCAGACACACACCAACTAGGCGCTTTTTGTGAAGAAATGCATAAGTTGATTGGCGTTTCCATTAAAAATACCACACCAGTAAGATCCCTAGATGGTTCTCAAAAACTCACTGCTAAGCAGGATATACTTGATCGTTGGGCAGAGCACTTTAACAATCTGCTCAATGTAGATCGATTAGCAGATCTTGATCATACGAATACGCTTTATATTATAAAGCGTATTCGTCCTTTGCCGCTGAATGATTCGCTTGCTGAGCCACTTGACTTTTGCTGAAGTAGTTCGAGCCACAAAAGAGCAGAAAATAAAAAAGCAGTTGGCGTTGACGGGCCTGTTGGTCTAGTGGTTAGTGACCCTGACTGCTATACCGGAGGTCGTGGGTTCGATTCCCACCCAGGACAAATGTTTGTGTGATGAGCACGATCATTTGTTCTGGTTGTCTGGGTGTAATTTATCTATAATATGTATGTATTTAGAAATATATAAGTATGTTTATCAGTTGTCTGGTTACCATAACACAAGCTCTGCTTAGCTTGGGATCAGATAACCGTGTGTGAGTTGTCCCGGAATATTATTATTATTATTATTATAACATCGCCGGAGAACTGCTTAAATACAGAGGGGAGCAACTTCACACTTACATCTGGCAAATTTTTGATCGCATTTGGAACGAGGAAATAATACCGCCTGAATTTAAAATATCCCGTATAGAGACCCTATATAAAAACAAAGGAGACCGTTCTGACTGCAACTCCTACCGGGTATATCGCTCCTCTTTGTCCCTGGGAAGATATTCGCCAGAGTTCTTCTCAACCGGCTTTTACCCGTCTCCGAAGACATATTGCCAGAAACTCTATTGGGTTTCGTCCCACCTGCGAGGCCATCTTTTCCATCCGGCAACTCCAGATAAAAAGTCGCGAACACAGTCAACCTTTGTATATGTGCTTCGTGGACTTGGAGAAAGCATTTTGACTGTGTGCCGCGGGAAGCCCTCTGGACTTTACTGGCAAAATTAGGTTCTCCTGAGAAGTTTGTTAGAATGATTCGCCTTCTTCACGACGAAATGACCTGCTGTGTTACCTATAATGGTGATCAGTCAGAGTTCTTCCCTGTCAGTTATGGGGTTAAACAAGGTTGTGTGCTTGCACCAACACTGTTTGCTCTTTACTTTTCTGTCGTTGTCAGTGAAGCACTCGAACAAACTTCTGCTGGAATCAAAATACGTTTCAGGACTTTTCAACCTGGCCAGATTAAAAGCTTACACAAAAGTATCACACGCTCTTATAACGGAGATCATGTATGCTGATGATCTGTGTTTTGTTACCAACTCTTCACAAGAACTCCAGGACCTGATTACGAATCTTCAGGAAGTCTGCTGCCGTTTCGGTCTGAAAATCAGTGTGAAGAAAACTGAGGTGATGGCAATCGACTCTCATGGAGCTACAGAACCTGTCAAGGTGACCATTGGCAATACTGAGCTGAAGCAAGTGAATACGTTTATATACCTGTGCAGCACAATTACAGCTAAGTGTGACCTTGACGCCGAAATAAACCATCGCATAGGCGCTGCATCAGCTGCTTTCGGTAAATTACGAGCCAAAGTCTTACAATCACATGATTTGAAGCTTTCGACAAAAATCTCCGTTTACATGGCCATAGTCCTCCCAAATCTTCTGTCCTCTGCGTCATGGGTCCTCTATCGGAAACATATACGGACGCTGGACCGGTTTCATTAAGGGTGCATAAAAGACATTCTCAAAATCAAATGGTCGGACCGGATTAGAAATACCGAAGTGCTACGACGCGCAAATGTCTATGTCAGAAGCATACCTGATGCGGCGACAGCTCCGATGGTGTGGACATGTTTTACGAATGGATGATGATAGGTTGGCCAAACGCATCTTCTTTTCTGAACTCCAGAACGGCAAGCGGAAACAAGGCGGCCAGTTCTTACGCTTCAAGGACGTTCAGAAAAGACACATGAAAAGGTGCAATATTGTTCCCCAGAAATGGGAGAAACAGGCCATTTGCCGCCCTGAATGGAAGTGCATGGTGAGGAATGCGGTTCATTGAGGTTCATAGAATTGGATTCGAAGCGTGATGCCCTTAAGGCTAGACCACCAGCAGCCATGTTTTATAACTATGTCGACGATGTCCTAACGTGCAGCCGATGCGCGCGCACGTTTACTCATAAGATAGGATACTGCAGCCATCAAAGGGCGAACAAGAGAGCTGACCACCTTGGCTCCTCTGCATGTGATAGTCGGTAGCAGTCACCATAGCCGAAATCGGCTGAGAAGTAGTATATATGTTAGAGATAATAATGCACGAGAACATATGAAGTCACTTATTTTGGTATTTATCCACTTCATTCAAATGGCAACATCGCGCAATCGTCATAGACGACTTCGGACTTGTCAATGTCAAAGCTGTCAGTGTCAGTTGTATCTGTCATTTGTATCTGTCAGTTGTATTTGATAGTTGTATCTGTCAGTTGTATCTGTCAGTAGTGCGTTTGTCTATTTTCCGGACACACTTTGCTCCGAGACAGCGCCTGCGCCGGTCGTGCGCACTGATTGATAAAAAAATAACAAGATGGCGGACAACAACGTCGAGCACGTGGACTCTAATCCGACTGAATCTACGACAGCAGCGGTGGGATCGTTTCCAAAATCACCCAACGAGTCGACCGTGATGTCAGCTACTCAAAATAAAGAATATTTTACGCCGGGGTATAACACTCAAGAAAATATGGCGGCTGGGCCGTCAACATCAAGAAACGACGTACCCGGCGCGCCTACACCTGAAACATGGATGATGTTTTTCCAAAATATGATGTCTAGTTTCCAGAACTCTAATCAAACACCCACCACGTGCACCGTAGAACCAAGGAAGTTGAAGGCAAGTGAGATTTATCTACCGCCGTTTGACCCAGACGACTGTCAGTTTACCGCGGCTCAGTGGTGCGATGAGATCGAACATCATAGGAAAAACAACTCGTGGACGGATTATGAAACTAGGAATGCTGTATTCACTCACCTACAGGGACGCGCCAAAAAGTGGGCTGCGCGTTCGTATCCTTTGTGCCAGACCTGGGAAGAGCTAAAGGACCGACTAACTCGACAGTTTGTTGCAACGAGGAGGTTCTACGACCTGTTTCGCGATATGGTGGATTACACAAGTGACCAGGTGGCTACGTACATCGAGTATTCTACCAACAAGTTGGCGCTGATAGATCGACTGGATACAGGCTGGGGTGAGTCAAACAAAATTGAAGTGGTTATCTCCGGCATAACGGATATTCAGGTACGCACAGAGTTACTTAAAAATACTCCAACAAATTTTGTGGAACTTGATAGACATTTAAGTACGTACCCTAATATTAAGAGCCTTAAGCGACATTTTGACAAGAGTGAACACCAACCTTCTTATTCTAAACGTCCTAAAACTAGTGATAAATCTACAGATCGGCGTTGTCATTACTGTAATAAAGCGGGTCATTTAAAACGACATTGCTCACTATTGCGCAATAACAATAAAAGTGAGGGTGTCACTCAACCTCGGATGTCGCTTGATAAACCTAATGATAAACCAGTTGGTATAAAATGTTCCTATTGTCATAAACCTGGGCATTCCGAATCTACTTGTTTTAAGAAGCAACGAGAAGAAAAGTTAAAAGATTCTAAAGATCCTAATTTATTAACAAAATCGGTCAATGTTTGTTCACCCTCTAATGATTATTTGATCGAAATACGTCTAGCTGGCTATAATCTACAAGCATTGATCGACAGTGGTTCGGAGTGTTCATTAATTAAAAAGAATATCGCTGACTGTTTACCCGATAAGAAAGAAATCTCATTTACCCGCCTCACAGGTATTGGCTCAACACCGTGCTTTTCATTTCGGAAAATGACAACTTATGCTGAGTTTGACGGGTTCCACACTGAGATAACGTTCGTCATTGTTGATTCACATTTGTTACCGCATGACGTAATCCTAGGTAGAGAAATATTCAAGACCCCCGGTTTAATTTTCACCCTTAATAGTGATGGTGCCAAAATAGTTCGTGACATCAATGTCAATGTGTGTCATATCCAAAACACGAACGTGGACTTCCATAATATTAACACAGATTTGTCTGAGCTGTGTGATATTGATAGGTTGAGATCTATTCTAAAGAAATACGAAACTTATTTTGCCAGCGGTAATTCTAGGTCAACAGTCAGTACAGGAAAAATGCAAATAAAACTTAAAAATCCAGATAAAATCGTTCAACGACATGCGTATCGGTTGGCCCCTTCTGAACGAACCATAATGCGTGAAATAATAACAGATTTGGAGAGCAAAGGCATAGTGCGTGAGAGTTCTTCACCTTTTTCGAGCCCTGCTCTGCTTGTGAAGAAGAAAGACGGGTCTGACCGTCTTTGTGTAGATTATAGGGAGCTTAACTCCAACACTGTGCGTGACAGTTATCCTTTGCCGTTAATATCAGAACAGATTGATGCTCTCAGTCAGGCGTCCTATTTTTCAAGTTTAGACATGAATTCAGGGTTCCACCAGGTTTTGATGGCATCTCAGGACGACATCGAAAAGACCGCGTTTATTACCCCAGATGGTGTATGGGAATATTTAAAAATGCCCTTTGGGCTCTGTAACGCACCTTCCGTTTACCAACGGGCCATCAATAAAGCGTTAAAAGGGCTAAAAGACAAGATAGCGCTTGTCTATATGGACGATGTCCTTGTATTTTCCAAAACAAAGGAGGAGGCGTTCCAGAGTCTAGAACAGGTATTGTCTGCCTTATCTGAAGCCGGTTTCACTTTTAATTGGAAAAAGTGCACCTTTCTGAAGTCTTCAGTCGAGTACTTGGGCTACGTTGTCAGTGACAATACTATCAAAGCTAGCCCTAAAAAGATAGAGGCTTTAGCCAACGCCCCCTTACCAACTTGCGTGAAGGAGTTGCGGCAATTCAACGGTCTCGCTGGGTACTTTAGAAAGTTTGTACCGAACTTTTCCTCTATCATGGCACCCCTATACGCCCTTACCAAAAAAGATGCCAAGTGGGTTTGGACTGCCGAACACACAAAAGCTCACGCGACTGTGATAGGGTATCTAACTTCTGCGCCCGTACTTACTATATTCGATCCCAGCAAACCAATTGAGCTGCATACGGATGCGAGTTCGATTGGGTATGGGGCAATTTTATTTCAAAAGGTCGACAATCAGCTGAAAGTCATCGGTTATTTCAGTCAAAGAACAACTGATGTCGAAAGTAGATACCACAGTTATGAACTGGAAACCCTGGCGGTATTTAAAGCACTCAAACATTTTCGGAACTATCTCTTCGGCAGAGAATTCAAGGTCGTTACTGACTGTAACGCCTTGAAGGCATCACGTCATAAGCGTGAACTTCTACCTCGCGTTCACAGATGGTGGGCTTTCATGCAAACTTTCAACTTTGAAATAGAATATCGAAAGGGTGAAAGAATCCCACACGTAGATTACTTAAGTCGTAACCCCACTAACTGTAGGGAGGTAAATATTTCACGTGTAAATGACGAATGGTTACAAGCCGAACAAAAGTTAGACTCGGATATTAAGCGGATTATTGAATCAATCGAAAACGACACAATTGATGCCAACCTCAGGTCATCATACACCTATAAAGACAATTTACTGTACAGAAACTTCCAAGTAGATGGTAAAACTTTTAGTCGAATTATAATCCCTAAAAACTTTCGTTGGCAAATAATTCAGAGATTTCATGACGAGTTAAAACACTTAGGCTGGGATAAGACTCTGTCTAAAATTAGAGAATACTTTTGGTTCCCCAACATGAGTTCATCTGTTGTAACAGGGCATATGTTGACCATTGTCTGCCATGTAAAATAAATAAAAATTCTTCTGGCAAAAAGCAATCTGCTTTACATCCAATTGACAAGATTGCAGAGCCGTTTCACACTATTCACATTGATACGAGTGGCAAGTTAACTGGTGGAAGGGCTTCCAAAGAATACGTAATTGTTATTATAGACGCTTTCACTAAGTTTTGTTATTTAACTGCTGTCAAAGACTTAACTTCGCGATCCGCCTGTGAAGCTCTTCGAAATTTTGTTCACGTATTCGGGACACCCAAGCGAATTATTTTTGATCAAGGTACTTCGTTTACAGGGCAAGACTTCCAAAAACTTTGTAGAGAGTGGTCTATTGAATTCCACGAAATCGCCAGTGGCACCTGCCGTGCCAATGGGCAGGTGGAACGAATAATGTCGGTACTGACTAACTGTTTCACAGTCGCCGAAAATCACGAAAAAAGATCTTGGAAGTCTGTTATTGGTGAAGTTCAACTCGTTTTGAATTGCACAGTGTCAAAAAGTACGGGCAAAAGTCCATTCCAGCTGTTATTTGGTTGTAACAAAAGCCCACCCAGGTTAAATTATCTCGCGGTGGATCTCGATATTCACAATGAACAGGACTTGTTAGAAACAAGACAAGCGGCTAAGAGTAGGATGGACGAGCAAGCGACAAAAGATAAAATACGCTATGACGCTAATAAAGCTGCGATTCGTCCTTTTGCAGAAGGCGATCTAGTGTTAGTTCAAAAGAATCCCCGTATAATTAACAAATTGAGCGAAAAGTTTAGCGGTCCTTGTAGAATCACGAAAGTATGTCCAAACGAGCGTTACATGGTTGAGCCATTATCTGGGGGACGGGGTCAATATGTGTGTCATGAAAAATTACGCAAGTATCCATGTAGCCTTCCGGAATTGTCCGAATGTCTTGGTCCCGCAGAATCGGATAACGATTAAATTTTATTTGAACGAATTGTCAAGTTCTGTAGCCGCAGCCTGCTATGTTAATTATTAACGAATTATTGAATTGTAAATTTGTGATTATTTGCAGAATTATTCAAATGTTTAATGTTTTTTTTTTTGAAATGGAAAACTCCTATGTTTATTGTTTGATTACAAACTTGGATCAATAAATATGCGTATTGCTGATTTATAAAATGTTTAATTACTACGACTGAAAGCTATCACGCTTTGTCAGAAAAGATGGACTGAAAGTTTTATCGCTTTGTCCTGATGAACTGTTGAAAGTTGCTACGCTTTGCGGTGAGGTTGAGCTGAATCGTGTATTGATCAATGAGTATTGCTGAAAGCTTCGACGCTTTGCGATTTAATCATAGCACTGCCTCCTAACTAATGCTGAAAGCTTTCACGCTTTGCTTTGCCTGAAATGAAATGAGTATGAAGGTTGAAAGCTGTTGGAAACGCTTTGCTTTGAGTTGCTTTGCTTGAGATGAAATAAATGTGGAGGTTGAAAGCTGCTGAAAACGCTTTGCTTCGAGATGAGATAAATGACAAGGTTGAAAGCTGTCCGGAACGCTTTGCCTAGTATAAGTGATGTTTAGGCGCAACGCGAGAGCGCGTTGGCTATCAGAATGGCCGTGTTAGAGATAATAATGCACGAGAACATATGAAGTCACTTATTTTGGTATTTATCCACTTCATTCAAATGGCAACATCGCGCAATCGTCATAGACGACTTCGGACTTGTCAATGTCAAAGCTGTCAGTGTCAGTTGTATCTGTCATTTGTATCTGTCAGTTGTATTTGATAGTTGTATCTGTCAGTTGTATCTGTCAGTAGTGCGTTTGTCTATTTTCCGGACACACTTTGCTCCGAGACAGCGCCTGCGCCGGTCGTGCGCACTGATTGATAAAAAAATAACAAGATGGCGGACAACAACGTCGAGCACGTGGACTCTAATCCGACTGAATCTCCGACATATATATATATATTATATATATATAATTATAACACGATGCCTTCCAGAAAAAGACCACCTCTTTCTGCTACATCGAGATACGCTAGGCGAATGAGACTAGCCTAGAGGTATGCTCGATAGATAACGTTCTACACAAATAGCACTTAAAACAAAAAACTAATTGAAAAGTTTCATCATCCACGCGAACGAAGTTGCGGGCACAGCTAGTTATAAATAAAATCATATGGCGCGTACCGCACGTTAAAGTATCTGATAAGGAAAAACTAAGTTTAATTAAATTGTTAGAAAAAGATCGTCCACTGCAGATGGTATTCCGAAATTGGGATCTTTACGAGTATCCTGCGTTACCTAGGACTACTAAACATCATCGCAAATAGAAAAACCCAGATATATTATTATTGGTTTCCAGTTCTGACATGTCTCAGTTTGATCACTGTCATATACGAGATGTTAAAGTATACCTCAATTCAACATACTTTCCATACGAAAATTTAAACGTTAATTTTTCAAACAACAACACAGCTTTATTATATGAACAGTATACTCGATTTCAACAGTCGTACTACGGACGTCGCGCGGAACCCTTATTAAGTGCAAAACAATTCAAAGACTTAGCGCCACTATTCGTTATCGATTGCTCCAGACAAGCCGATAATCTAAAAGGAGTACCTATTGTGGACGTCAAAGTGGAAATCGAAAGCGATTCAGACATACCTGATCAAACATCGGCATATTGTCTTATATTAAACGACTGCATAATAGAGTACAAACCGCTGAGCAGCACTGTTAAGAAAATATCATGAAATCGGATACTCTCATATTGGATGTACAAGGATTCAAGGATCTTTACAACAATTTTATAATAAAAGAATTGGCATTTGCGACTCAAAACTATACGCAATCGTTTTTAATAAAACCTCCATACTTATTTAGACATCTAACAAGCGAAGAAAAGATTCAAGTTAAATGGATAGAAAAAAACCGAGGCATTTATTGGAGTGAAGGACACATCGACTACAGAGAATTTCATCGTATAATCGTACCATATTTAAAAGATAAGAATATTATAGTTAAAGGTTCTGAGAAGGTAAAATGGGTTAAGGATCTATGTACGAATTGTAATGTATCGGAACTTGATGAGAAATTGTGTCGTAATTTATCCAAGTTGCACAAAAAATACTCCTGAGATGGAAAAGTTAACTTGTGTTGTAATAAACATTCCAAACAGTGTGCTCTTAAAAACGTATTATTTATAAAAAAGTATTTAGAGGAATAACTAAAGGTGTATCTGTTTATTAGTTTTAAGATATAAAAATAAAACATTTTTAAATGACAATAATGCGTTTATTTTAATAATAACCCTATACTAATTACAGTTATGTTTATTCCTATTCTAAATATAAAAACACAAAACTATATACTATTCTACCACAAACAATATAGTCACCCTCTTACGTACTGTTATATATATGTATTGTATATAATAGTGCCTGACGGCCCTAACCCTATTCCTTAGTCAGCACTTTTGATAGTTCGTAGTAATTAGACATTAACATTAAGGCAGTTCGATTCCATCATCCGCGCGTGACACTTGCCCCTTTTGTCGAGTCCTATTTAATTAATAAAAGTGTCCTTCAACGTCAAATTAAGTTTTATTTCTTTTTTTAAAAATCCTAATTCGCGAATCCTCATAACAATTTGGTGGCAGCGGTGGGATACCGAAGGTGAAGGTATCCCTGGGACGTCTCCTTCTGGACTCAATTATTCAAAATCAAAATCAAAATCAAATATTTTTATTTCTCATAAACCAAAAAAAGGCGCTTAAGAAACGTTACTTTAAATCTACTGACTCTAGTTGCTCGGTTCCAAAGTGTCCTTCCTATGGAGAAGAGCCGGCAAGAAACTCCATAGGTTACTCTTTTAAAAAAAAGGTTAACATCGATGTTAAGATTACAATGATTTTAAAATATGCGACAACAACGTAAACAGCTGAATGTTTAGATAAATGTAAACTAACACATCCAAAATGGAAGAAAAATAAAAAAAAAATATAAAAAATAGAAATCGAACATTCAACTTAGTTTACATTGTCGTCACATTTACAAGGACGAACATACAAAGGAAAAAGAAATTATAGAAGAAGGAAAAAAAATAAAAATATAACTTTACATACAATCAATATGTAGTCCTAATCAAATCCCTAACAGGAATGTCAAGGCATGTCAAAAGCCTTCTGAGAATAGAGGCTATGGGGCAGCTAACTGAAGTAAATAAGGTAAAACAATATTATTAGCAGACCGCCAGGGAGGCCACATATGCAGATGATACTAATTCCACGCGCGCTTATCCTCTACGTAGTCCCTAACCGTATAATACGCCTTCTTTATTAGTTTTGACTTAATGCACGTTTTAAACTTTTTATTAGGCAAACTTGTTATCTCTTCCGGTAACTTATTATAAAATCGAATAGAATTCCCTAGGAAAGATTTAGTATTAGTTTTAGTTAGTCTAAATCTTGGGACTACTAGTTTATTTTTATTTCTGGTATTTATATTGTGGTGATCACTATTAATACTAAAACTCTGTATATTTTTACGAATGTACATTATATTTTCTAAGATATAGAGAGCTGGCAGCGTTAGGATATTGATCTCCTTAAATGTATTCCTTAGAGACTCGCGAGGGCTCATGCAGTAGATTGCACGAATTGCTCGTTTTTGCAAAATAAATATAGACTCCACATCCGCTGCAGAGCCCCACAGCAGAATGCCGTATGACATTATGCTGTGAAAATACGCGTAATAAACTAATTTAGCAGTGGGAACGTCTGTTAATTGCCTAATTTTCCGAACTGCAAATGCAGCCGAACTAAGCCTTTTAGATAAAGTTGTTATGTGAGCACCCCACTGTAACTTTAGAGTCTATTGTAATACCAAGAAATACAGTATCGTTAATAAAATCGAGTTTTTCGCCGTCAAGCATGAGATTTAAATTTGACTGAGACCGCACATTCGGAAGTGAGAATTTAAGACATTTTGTTTTGGACGTGTTTAAAAGCAGGTTATTCGTCAAAAACCAATCCGACAATTTTTCAAGGTCACCATTTAAATAATTAAAATCTTTCATTTTCCTATCTACTTTGAAAATTAGTGAGGTATCGTCAGCAAATAAAATAATGTCAGTTAAATCGTCCATCATGTAGGGGAGATCATTAATATATGTTAAAAATAGAAAGGGGCCTAGAATTGAACCCTGAGGCACGCCCATTCTTATTAAGGAACCCGACGAAGTTACTCCGTTTACGCCTACTTTTTGCTGTCTAGTTGAAAGATATGACAATACAAGTTCTGAGGATTGTCCTCGTAATCCGTAATGTTTTAATTTAAGAATTAGAGTATCATGACCAACGCAATCAAAGGCCTTGGAGAGATCACAAAAAATGCCAATGGCGTCCTGTGAACCCTCCCAAGCTCCTAAAATGTGAGACACTAATTTGGCCCCGGCGTCGGTGGTGGACCTTCCTCTAGTAAAACCAAATTGACGATGGTGAAAAATCTTGTGTTTACTAAAATGTGACATCATCTGGTCAAGTATCATTCTTTCAAATATTTTGCTTAAAGCAGGAAGTACTGAAACTGGTCTATAATTAGTTGGTTCATTCTTGCAACCAGATTTAAAAATAGGAATAATTTTACTGTGCTTCATTAAATCAGGAAAGGTGCCACAGTCAACACAGTCATTAAATATCTTTGCAAGAATCGGGGCAATAGTGTCAATTATTGATTCAATTACTTTGACAGATATTCCCCATAAATCTTCTGTGGTCTTTACTTTAATACAATTAAATGATTTCTTAACAATGGTAGGAGATACATGACTAAAATTAAAATTTGGAATACTCCTACCAACGAATTTCTTAAGTAAAGATTCTGCCTTTATGGAAGAAGAAGGAAGAGCTTTTGTTACTTCCACAGGTATATTTGAAAAGAAATCTTCAAACGCTTTAGCAACTTCTGTCTTATTTGAAATTATTTTATTATTTATTTTCAAAGACAGGTCAGTATCTCTCTGTTTACTATTTCCAGTTTCAGAATTGATAATCTTCCATACTGTTTTTATTTTGTTATCAGATTTATCTATACGCCTACTAATAAGTTTAGACTTAGCCGCTAAACAAACTTTTTTAAATGTTTTTGAATAATTTCTTACATAATTTTGAAAATCAGGATCAACATTAAATGATTTTTTATCATAAAGACTATAAAGTATAGTATAGACTATATATTAATACATAAAAGTGTCAAAAGTGTCTATAGTGTCAAAATAAAAAAAAAATATCGAACTCATAATATTCTAATTCTAATATTCACTTCATTTATGGTGTACCCTAAAATCTGAGTTAAACTTTATACCGTGGGTGTCGTGATCGTGATTCTGTTTCCTGCATTGTTCCTGAAAGGGAAAAGCATCAATTCCCGGAGGCCAAAGAGAGGTGGTCATGTTCCAGTACATTATCTTCGTGTTCCTGTAAGTGTTCACCACATTATATTTTCGAGTGGAAGTGCATTCATCTAAAACAACCTTTTCAAGACAAGTGCGTGAATTCAGTGAAAACGTGTTTAATTCCTACATCCAACTAGTTCATATTGTAATCCCTTTTAATTCTTTTTGTAACTTTCTCACGGGTGTTGTTATTGTTAATTTAGTTCTTAGAATTTATCACCAAGACATTCGATACCGCACTTACTCTTATCTGGACCTCACAGTACAGAACTCAGTGGCCGTCTATTACACCGAATCATACATATCTTTTATTTCTTCGAATATATTGTTATTTTAATCCAATAATATGTCTCTTAAACCAGAAAAAAGTTCAACAAATGAAAGTATTCAAATTGGAACTCTATTTAAATTTGTAAAACCATTCGACGGCACGCGGGAAAAGTTAAATTCATTCTTAACTAATTGTGACAATGCAATTGCTTTGGCTTCTGACGCCCAAAAACCGATATTGTTTAAATACATCTTGTCACAACTAGAAGGCAAGGCCGAGGTGGCTTGCTCCATTAAAGAATTTGACTCTTGGGATCAATTAGGTAGCTTTCTCAAAACACAGTTTGGTGAAAGAAAACATTACACCCATCTTATGACAGAACTACGGGAATGCCAACAACTAAACGAACCAGTAAATCAATTCGCACTACGTCTTGAAACTTGCCTTTCAAAGCTTCTAACAGAAGTAACACTATCCAATAAAAAGAAAACCGAACTAGTTGGGCGTATAGCGGCTATGGAAGACTTAGCATTACACACATTTTTGGTCGGCCTTAAGTCCGAAATTTCTAATTTAGTCCGCAGTAGAAATCCTTCCACCCTTAATGATGCTATTAATTTCGCAGTGTCAGAAGAGAAGATCCTTAATTCGTATAGCAAGCGCAATTCTCAAAACTCAACATTACATCGCACTACTTCTAAACCTCAGTATCCTTCTCGTCCTTTTAGCCAAGACACAAATTCTAAGCCGCAAATGCCTAAGCAATATGACCGAGGTAATCAAAATCTGTTCTGCCGTTATTGCAAAAACCAAGGTCATAGTATCGAAACTTGTAGGAAACGCGAATACAATAATAATCGATTCAAATCTAACCCATCATCCCAATTTCAAAAACAACCTCATATAGAAAACTCTAAACAGGCTCGCATTAATTGTGTAGTCAACGAGGACGATTATTATGATCCAGAACCACAACCATCCACCAGTACAAACGACACCCAACATTATGAAACCGACGATTTAAACGAATAATGGGCTCACGGAGGTGTCTCGTGAGACCCAAATTACAACCTCTCACAAAACCCTTCAATGTCAACGGCACCCATACTTTTAAATCCAAGGACCACTCGGGTAACCAGCCCCAAATAAGCGTCCAGCCTTCTAAATCCAGGGACCACACGGGTAACCAGCCCCAAATATGCGTCCAGTCTTCTAAATCCAAGGACCACACGGGTAACCAGCCCCAAATAAGCGTCCAATCTTCTAAATCCAAGGACCACACGGGTAACCAGCCCCAAATAAGCGTCCAATCTTCTAAATCCAGAGACCACAAGGGTAACCAGCCCCAAATAAGCGTCCATCCTTCTAAATCCATGGGTCAGACGGGTAATCAGCCCCAAATAAGAGCCCAAAGTTGTCCTAACAAAATTCTAAATAACAAATTCCTTGAAGAAAATAAAGTGTATGAAATATCTTACAAGCGTAATATATCCTTACCTCATGTCTGCATTCATACGTCCGTTTCTGATAAACCACTTAACTTACTTGTAGATACTGGATCTTCAGTATGCCTTCTCCAGAAGACTTCTGTTCAATCATATTCCGACTTGAAACTTTACGAAAATATAATAAAACTAAAAGGTATAGATAGTCGTGAAGATGCCGTACCTACTCTTGGTAGTTTCAACATGAATCTTATATTCGGTAAAGAATCCATATCCTATATATTTCACGTAGTAAAACCAATAGACTTTCCTTATGACGGTATTATAGGAAACGATTTACTTACCCATTATCAATGCTCTATTAACTATAATCGCCAAATTCTTAACCTAGGAGTAAATAAAATAAAATTAAACTTTACTGACCCAATATATCAGATACCGCCTCGTTCTGAAATTACTGTCGAATGTTCAGTCGTTAACCCCGAATTAAAAGAAGGTCTCATACTTGATCAACACATAAGTGATACATTATTTATCGCGAATTGTTTGGCTAAAGTCAAAAGGAATAATCGAGTAAATCTTACAGTCTTAAATACCTCGGAAAGCCCTGTTTCTCTGAATTCTAACCTTCAACTCACTTTACATCCAATCGACTATGAAGCCTGTCAGTCACGTAGTTCTAATCAAACATGTCTTAGTAGGACTAATGAAGTCCTTAACCTTCTCCGAGTTTCACACTTAAACTCCGAAGAAAGCGAAGCTCTTTATGATGTGTGCTCAAAATATTCAGATATATTTCACTTACCTAATGACCTACTTACTTCAACCGATGCTATCCAACACGAAATCCGCACATCTTGTGATCAGCCTGTCAACGTTAAATCCTATCGCTTCCCGGAAATACATAAGCAAGAAGTTAATTCCCAAATAAAGAAAATGATAGATCAAAATATTATAAAACCTTCCTTATCTCCCTGGTCTTCTCCAATATGGATCGTTCCTAAAAAGATTGATGCTTCTGGGCAAAAGAAATGGCGCATAGTAATCGATTATAGAAAGTTGAACGATATCACAATTGGTGAGATCTATCCAATCCCTAATATTGTCGAAATTTTGGATCAATTAGGTAATTCAAAATATTTCTCAACTCTTGATCTTGCTTCTGGATTCCATCAAATTAAAATGGCTCCACAAGATGCGTGCAAAACCGCCTTCAGCGTTCCCCAAGGACACTTCGAGTTTACTCGAATGCCCTTCGGCTTAAAAAATGCGCCAGCGACCTTCCAACGTCTAATGAATAATGTCCTTACAGGCCTCCAAGGCGAAAGATGTTTTGTTTATCTAGACGATATTGTCGTCTATTCACATGACTTAAATAGTCACATACAGAATTTAATAGCAGTCTTTCAAAAACTTCGCAGTTTTAATTTAAAATTGCAGCCCGACAAATGTGAGTTCTTGAGAAAAGAAGTCGGCTATCTGGGACACATTATTACAGAAAATGGTTTGAAACCCGACCCAAATAAAGTCAAATCCGTTTACAATTTTCCAATTCCAAAGTGTCCGAAAGACATCAAATCATTTTTAGGACTTATATCTTATTATAGACGTTTTATTCCTGACTTTTCAAAACTATCCAAATCACTGTCTTCCCTCTTAAAGAAAAATGTCCCATTTGTTTGGACAAATGAACAACAGTTGGCGTTTGAAATGCTGAAAGATAAACTAGTTACCGCTTCTGTGCTCATCTATCCAGACTTCACAAAAACATTTAACCTCACTTGTGATGCAAGTAATTATGCAATATCTGCCATCTTATCCCAAGGCCCAGTTGGTAAAGACCATCCTGTGGCCTATGCATCTAGAACTTTAAATAAGTGCGAAATCAACTATAGTACAACAGAAAAAGAGCTGTTAGCTATAGTATGGGGTTGCAAAACCTTTAGACCATATTTGTTTGGTCGCAAATTTATAATCGTAACCGACCATCGCCCTTTAAAATGGCTTTTCAACCATACCGACCCGAGCAGTAAACTGCAACGTTGGCGTCTTCAACTCCAAGAATTCGAATACGAAATTATCTATCGGAAAGGTAAATTAAATTCAGCAGCCGATGCTCTCTCTAGGTATCCTGTCAATCCAACATATCCTGCAAACTTACCTGATACTGATTTGATAGATCTGGGTCCACTCGATATCAGCCCTTTCAATGCAGAAGTAGCTGATTTCAGTCCTTTAAATATTCCTAGTCCCATTAACTTACCAGATCCTCTTTTCCCTCCGGAACAGTTACCAGACTGTGATATTCATAATCCTTTTCCAGAAGTTTTAAATGAAAATTCAAATCTTGAAAGAGAAAATGAACCACAGCCTTCTACAAGTCAACTTCCCGAAATGCGTTCTCAAAATCTAAATTCACCTGATACTTCAGACACTTACACGAAGTTTCTGAAAGTTCCTTCAACCGTAACATACGACACCGTAATTTCCGAGTATAATGATAGTTTACTCAAAAGTCAGAACAAAATCGTAGTAGTACCTACATCGCTTGACCTTGACGAATCCATTCCCTACACACAAGAAATCCTATCGAATTCGCCAGATTCCGAATCGTTTACAAATTCAGAGAGAACTTTATTCTCATATAAATCATTGTTAATCGTGATAAGACCTATTATTTTCTGTTCATTAAAGTTCATCACTTTGACAACTGTTCCTATAGTGATATATTCGAATCCCTAAAGAATCTTCGTAATCACCTTATATGTCTAAATGATAGAGTTGATAAAATCAGTATTACAGATTTCAAAAACCCATTTGATAAACATGCGTATATCAAAATATACAATATGCTAGCGTACCTCTTTGACAACACTTCAATTCAAATTCATATATATCGTAACAAAATATATTATCCTAGTCCTTCAGAAGTTCAGAAAATTCTCCGCGAAAATCATGATATTCCTATCGCTGGGCACCTTGGTGCAAATAGAATGTTTAATAAAATTCGAGAACAGTATTATTGGAAAAATATGAGAACAGAAATAGAGGATTATGTTAAAAAAGGTGTAGTTCTTGTCAGACTAATAAAGCGCTTAGAAAAATTAACCGTGCGCCCATGCAAATAATAATAATAATAATAATAATAAAATCAGTTTATTCATAAACACTTAATTAAGTTAAACAATTTAGACAGGCTTTATTATGTTTTCTTTTAGTCTTATGAATTAAGCCTCTGTAGTCGAACTAGGCATTGCCTGTATTTCGACTATCAGCGCCTATTCCTCGTTTATACAATGTAGTTAGCCCAGTAACACTAGAATTTTTATGTGCTATATTAAGTATCTATCTGATTCTGTAAGTATCTATAATCTAGAATTATATAAGTTTAAGGATTTTTTATTTTAAGATTACAATTCAAACTTTCGTGTGTGTGTGAGAGAGAGGGTGTGAAGGTGGGGGTGTGTGTTTGTGTGAGGGTGTGATGGAGGGTGTGTGTGTGTGAGGGTGTGTGTGTGTGTGTGTGTGAGAGAGGATGGGGGTGTTTGTGAGGGTGTGGGGTGTGAGACTGACTGTGGTAGTGTGTTTGTGTGCGAGGGTGTGCGTGTTTATGTACGTTTGCGTGTGCATGTGTGACTTTGTTTATTGAGTAATGCATAGCAATTGCTCGGTCTCGTCATAGTTGAGGTTTCTTAAATAATTAGTTAATTTTGTTTTACATTGTTTCGCAGTCAGTGGGTAGATGTTTATATTTTTATTAATTTTATTATATAAGTAGGGTCCGACGAAGTCTGAAAATTTTGTGCTGAATTTGGATTTGCAAGATGTTGAGATATTACACACCATATATTTTCTACGTTTGTTTAGCAACTGTGGATCATAAATTAGTTCTCTGTGCTGCATCAAGACAATTTTAAGTATATACAGTTGCCTCACATTTAAAACATCACAAGTTTGGTAAAGCGACACTGTGGAGTAGTATATTGGTTTATTGATACAAACCTTCAGAACAGCTCTCTGTGCAATTTCGATGGACTTCATCGTGGTTTTATGTGTACCTCCCCAAGATGTAATGCAATATGTCAGAATCGACTGACATAGTGCAAGATATATTTGCTTCATCAACTGTGGTTCGGTTATATGCCTCAGTTTTTTAAATATATAAATGAGCTTACGTATCCTACAACACAGGAGTCTTATGTGCTCTTTGAAGTTAAGATTAGCATCTATTGTAACACCAAGGTATTTAATTGTGTTTGCACGTTCTATAGATGGGCAGTTGCAGTTTATTTTAAACTGACACTCGTGCGATATGATGTTGTGGTATATATGTTGTCCTGTAAAATTTCTTTTGTTGAAGCAAATATATTTTGTTTTGTCTACATTGAGACTCAGACTATTGTTTTGAAGCCATCTCCTAATGGTGTTAAAACCCTGCTGGGCAGCGTTAAAAACTCCATCCCAGGTACTATCGGCAAAAATCAGGGCTGTGTCATCAGCGAAGGAAATGATTACGCCTTGGGTGAGTTTCAGTTGTGTGAGTTCATTTATGTAAATGAGGAAGAGAGTAGGACCTAGTACGCTACCCTGCGGGACTCCGTGTGTTATAGGGAGGCACGAACTTTTATACTGGCCCACTCGGACACATTGAAATCGCCCAGAGAGGTAGCTCTTTAAAAGTGACAGTTGCACTCCTCTAATTCCAATCCATTCTAGTTTGTTCAGTAAGATGGTAACAGAAATCGTATCAAACGCCTTTGCGAGGTCCAGGAATAGGCTAATGCATTTTTTTCCATTTGACAAGTTGGAACTTGCAAAGCTAACTAATTTGTTTACTGCGTGTTCTGTGCTCTTTCCTCGTCGAAAACCATATTGGTTTGCCGATAACAGATTATATTTCTCAAGATAACTAATTAATCTCACATTGATAATTTTCTCCAAAATTTTTGACATCGCCGGTAATATGGATATTGGTCTGTAATTGTTAATACGATTTCTGTCACCAGCCTTAAAGATAGGACATACTTCAGAATTTTTCAATCTATCTGGGAAAGTGCCAGATTTCAAACAATCATTGAAGATTTTCGTTAGAAGAGGTACTAGAATGTTCTTGTGGAGTTTCAAAAATTTACAAGTTATTGTGTCTGTTCCCGAGGCGCAATCTGTTCTTAATCCTTTTATAATATTATTTACCTCGTCTTCATCTGTGTCCAAGAGGACAAGAGAATTAGAGTTAGTTGTGTTTTGTGGAGGTGAATTTTGAGTGTACGCTTGTGTGTGTGCATTTTTTTGTATAATTTTGTCAGCCAGTAGTGGTCCAACATTGATAAAATGGTTATTAACTTCGTATAGTGACTTTTCAGGTGTTGAAGAGAGGTTTAAGAGCTCCTTTGGATGTGATGTATCTTTGCTAGTGTTTGTGATCTTTTTGATAGCCTTCCATAGCTGTTTAGTGTCTTTTTGTGTAGATTTAATTTGTTCCTTTTCATAATCTTCTTTTATTTTCCTAAGTATGTTATTACAGTAATTCCTATATCGTTTATAAGTTACCTGTAACGTTATATTGTCAGGGGAGGATTTTAACTTTTTATGAAGCTTGTCTCTGTTTTGCATACATCTAAGGAGGCCTGGTGTTATCCACGGTTTTATAATTCGCTTGCGCCGTGGGAGTATTACTATTGTAGTATGTTTTTCGATAAGATTGTGTAGGCACTCTATTAAGAAGTTTATGCAAAAATTTGGGTTTTCTGAGTTATAAATCAAGCTGAAATCAATTTTTGAGATGTCTTCTGTTATGGCTGTGTAGTTTGTTTTAGTAACTGTTGAAGTGGAGTATTGACGTGGTATGTTCGTATCTATATGTAATAATACGGGATAATGGTCTGTCAATGTTGTTTGTGGAACTATTGTGATTGATGTGAATTGAGTTTTTAAAAGAACATGGTCTAAGCAATTCGCACTGCTACTTCGTGTTATTAAGGTATGAGCAGGTAAAAGTCCGTATGTTGCTAATAAATTAAGGTATCGCTCCCCATTTAAGTTTATATTATTAGGGCTTATTGTTATATTGATATCTCCCATAAGTATGATATTTTCGTATATTGAGAGTGTTTCTAAGGTATTTCCTAAGCTAGAGAGGAATGGGTCAATATTTTTATATGATGGTGATCTATATAACGCTACTATAGCAATTTTTTTGTTTACAGTAACCGTTAGACAGTTGCATTCGTGGAAGATTGGTTCAAATATATTTACAAGTAGATGTTCTTTATAATAGACGACCACTCCATCATTTTGTTTTGGGTTTATCTGCGTTGCCACATGACAGTAACCTGGAATATTTGGTATGAAAGGAGTGCATGAGAGCCAACATTCAGTTAAAATTAATATATCACATTCAATCTTCAGCCGAGATAATAGAATTTCCAAGCCTGATAGATTACGATTAATACTTCTTATATTTTGTGTCATTATGAGCAAGCGTCCTGGGGTAAATGGAATAATTTTGTGGCATTCCTCCAAATCCGTAGTGAATGATTGAGAAACAGAAACCAAATCTAAGTTTTCTGCGAGGTTTAAAATATCACCAAATAGTTATGTTTAGGGTAGTATTTTATGGAACATTTTTCACAGTAGGTATACCTAGTTATGGAAGGTACCGCAGTTATTAATATTGAAATTATGTGTCTTATTGTCAAGATGTTTCTCTGTAATAGTTTTGTGTTTTTGTGTTGTAGGTATTGATTTTGTTCGTGTATAATACATATTATTATTATATAG
The DNA here is from genome assembly GCA_905475315.1 of Autographa pulchrina. Lineage (NCBI taxonomy): Eukaryota > Metazoa > Arthropoda > Insecta > Lepidoptera > Noctuidae > Autographa > Autographa pulchrina. The sequence goes on along the minus strand of FR997761.1, from coordinate 4,102,256 downwards.
TCGTTGCATGTTGGCCAACAGTCACTTGTTTTGTGTGTAAATTTGTGTGTTGTGAGTGTGGAAGAATGATGTATATAGATGTTATGATTAGTTGATGTGTGTATTTGGTGTGTAGTGTATAACTGATTTGACAAATCTAGATTCATTATAACTATATTGTCTGTGTGACAATGAAAAAGTATATAAAGTAAACATAAGAGTTGCAGTATAGAAGTAGCTATAGCAAACATCATATAATAATTTGTAGCAGAAACCACATATAGTCACTTTGTTATTATGGTTTTCCTTAACTTATCTAGGTCGTTGTGATTGTTTATTCGTATATGTGCGGAGTCTTCGTTCTGTTTCATGTATACAATTCCATTAGCAGTCCAACAAAACTTTAATTTATGGCTTTTTTGAAATTGCCTCGCTGTATAGAATAATTTTTGTGTTTTATTAGTTAGGGTCTCGGATATGTACAAAGGTTTCTGTTGGTAATTAGAGTTAAGATGTGTTGTAGTTAATTTTTTACCTTTTTGTTTGGATTTGTTGAAGTTCTTGACTGCCTTCAGGACCCTTTCCTTCATTATAACAGTAGTAAAATCGACTATAACAGGGTTTGAAGCATCTTTAGACTTTATCCTGTAAATATCCTTGATCGAGCCACTATCTATGGGAACATCCAATGTTTTGCTCAGAAGTACGATTTCGTTTTGTAGAGATTCTTTGGTTTCGCCGGTTTGCTTTGGTAAATTACGGATTTCAATACCCGCTCCTCGCGTCTTCCGCTCCAAGTTTTCCAGCTTCTCCTCTAGCTCTTTAATAATGAGTTTATCGGCTTGATTTTCTTTTTCAAGGCTAGATATTCTCGTCAAAAATTCGTCATACTTGTGGGACAATATATCTATACTCGTTTTAATTTCATGAAATCGTTTATCTTGTTCATTAGAAAACGTACTAAACATTTCTTTTATTGTAGTTAATAAATTAGTATTCTCCTCATCATATTTCCTTTTTTTACGCTCAGTGATGTTGGCTAGCGAATGTAGATCAGGTTCGGATTCGTAGTGCTGCAATGGGGACCCGCTTTTTCCCGCAATAGACACCGCATCGCTGGAGACATCTGTAGTTACATGTCTCATAGATGGTGAGGCCGGAGGCGTCCTTTTTAAAGGCATAATGATCTTTTTTTTTTTTTTTTTTTTTTTTTTTTTTTTTTTTTTTTTTTTTTTTTTTTTTTGTATTTATAACAGGAAAAAAAGTAACAACTCCTTAGATTCGAACGTACGCTGCTCGAGAGGTCACGTTGTTTTTGTTTGCGTTCGACAGACTCGCACAATACCTTGTTCCGTCCAGTTAACGTTGAGCTCCAACGCGTTGTGTGCGTGACCTTGCGTAGGCGACGCAACTTGAATGAGTGTGGCTCCGCCCGCTATCGATGTCTCAGGTGTTGTTGTCCTCTTCGCACTTGTACTAAAATAACAAGCACTTCAACTGCTCCCTTTGAAAGAATGTCTCTTGATATAGTTGGCCCTCTTCCTGAATCTGGCACAGCTAAACTAAAATACATCTTAACTCTTCAAGACGATCTAACTAAATATTCAGTAGCATATCCAATTCGAAGTACTACTGCTGAAGAAACCAGCGACTGCCTAATCCACTTTATTTCTTTGTTTGGCATCCCGAAAACTATCCTTACCGATCAGGGCACAAATTTCACAGCTGAGTTATTTAAGGAAACTTGCAAATTCTTAAAGATCAAACAGCTTTGGTCATCTCCATATCATCCGCAAACACAAGGCGCTCTAGAACGTAGCCACTCAACCTTGAAAGAATACCTTAAATAGTATATATCTGAAAATCAGGACAATTGGCCAAAATATGTATATACAGCTATGCTAGCTTATAACACAGCTATCCATTCCACAACAAATTATACTCCCTACGAGTTGGTTTTCGGTCATAAACCTATCCTTCCCAATTCTATTTATGAGCCTACTTCGAATGCATCTTACCCGGACTATATTAAAATGCTGCAACACCGCCTAAAATGTACGCGAGATAAAGCCATTGAACATATAAAGAAATCGAAAGAGTCTTCCAAAGCCTATTACGATACTCGTACCAGACCCGTAAGTTACCATGCTGGTGATTACGTGTTTCTTAAAAATCATCTTCGTTTACGTAAAGCTCTATCTCCGATCTGGAAAGGCCCATATAAAATTATTAAAGTAAACGGTAGAAATAGTGTAACGTTATTAATAAATAGACGACACGTGTCTCATCATTTTGATGAAATAAAGCTAGCTCATCGCCGCGACGCCGTGTCCTAAATATAAGTATAGGTATTATCTTTGAATATAACGTAAGCTTAGTTAGTCTTAATTATTAATTATTTCTTTACAGTTCTCTGTCTTCTGCAGAGGAAATATTCGTCGAAACATCCACGAATACTTCCGGAATATACCTTGACCCTATTGGGTCATTGAGAATAGTGGACGGTTTTCTTAGTGTCTTAATTCCCGTAGATACTTCTTACATACAACCACATATTAAAAACCTTAACGGTGTGATAGGCACCTCTAAGTTCTTATGTAAACAAAATGCTCTGTATACCGATATCGAGTGTCTTAACTTACATCAGCCATTATTAATAAGATATAATGACATAATTCGAGATTATGATTCTATCTCTCATCTAATTGAATCAAGGTCAAGGCGTTCCGCTTGGTTTGGGGGTATTGGCACCCTATTTAAAAATCTATTTGGGACTATGAATGAAGACGACGCTATTCAATATAGTAACGCCATTAAACTCATAGAAGAAGATCAATCGAAATCATCAAAATTAGTTAAACAGAATATTTTGGTTACTACTTCAACTCTTTCCTCAATTAAAGATTCAATAAATAAAATTAGTGTCAATGAGCAACGATTGAATGACGCTATTGATAACATAGCTCGATTTCAACAAAACCTGACCTTGTTAGATGATAATGTATTATTAAGAACAAAATTTAATGGAATGTTAAATTTGTTAGAAAGTAGTTTGTTAACCTTATCCTTTAAGTTAGAAGATATTATAAATGCTATTATGTTTAGTAAATCTAATATTTTGTATCCTTCTATTATAACTCCGAAGCAGCTGTTTACAGAGCTTGCCGATAATTATAGGTTTCTAGCTGATTATCATCAATTCCCTATAACTTTAACTTTAGAAAATATATATACATTAATGAATATTTCCGAAATCGCTACTTACTATAATAATAATAAAATTGTATTCGTCCTTAAGGTACCTCTAGTAAGTTCAAGGAACTATGATTTGTATCATAACATACCCTATCCAGTTTCTGTAGCGAATGATACTTATACTATGATAATTCCATCCACAAAATATTTAGCTATCACTAGAGATAGGTCCTATTATAGTAAGTTAGATAATTTAAGTAACTGTAAGACCATACATAATCTGCTTTATATATGTGACAACCTAGATAGTTATTCGTGTTCCAGGACTCCGATCTGCGAATCGGTTATAATCTCTAAAGCATTAAAACGTGTGCCGAGTAATTGTAAAACCCAATTCCTTCAAGGCCAATTAGATATTTGGCAAACATTGTCTAATAATAAATGGGTATATGTTATATCAACCCCATCCAAATTATCTATAGACTGCCAAGGTTCCACTAGTAAAGAAATTATAATATCAGGCACAGGCCTACTAAACTTACCTTCACATTGTATAGCCTTTTATAAAGATTCAAGGTTAATACCTAAATATTCAAAAACAATTAAACTTCAAACAATTAATACTAACTTTAATCTAAAATAAGTAAAGAAGTACAATCAGTATTAAGATGGTTAAAAGCAAACAAGTTGAAGGTAAATCTATCAAAAACAAAATTTATTAAATTTGGTACTTATAAAAGTAAACAATCGGGTAATAATATAAACATAAGGATAGAGAATGAGAATATAGAAGAAGCAGACAGTGTAAAATTTTTAGGTATCACTCTGGATAGATATTGTAACTGGAAACAACATATAAACGACGTTTGTCTCAAACTAAGCAGATTTGTCTACGCCCTTAGAAAGCTTCGTGCTGTGTCAGACGAAAAAACTGCAGGTATAGCATATAAAGGCTATGTAGAGTCAATCCTTAGATATGGGTTAATAATGTGGGGGAATTCCACTGATGTTAGTCAGGCATTCATTGCTCAAAAGAAATGTTTAAGAGCTATTTGCGGAGTGAGTCCACTTGATTCTTGTAAACCCTTATTTAAAAAACTTAAAGTACTGACATTGACCTGCATGTATGTTCTTGAAGTATCAGTGTTTGTAAGGAAGTTCAACGATTTCTTTAATTTTAAGGGGGATCACACTACTAAATATAAACCACGAGATCCCACAAAAATAATTATTCCATTTTGTAGAACAACTTTAAATAAAAAGAATGTGTATCACATGTGCATATCAGTGTTTAATAAGCTACCCAGGAGTCTAAGGGAGCTTCCATTTAGATATTTTAAAATAAAATTAAGAGAATGGCTATTAGATAAGTGTTTTTATACGATAGAAGAGTTCATGCAATATAAAACTAATGTATTTGATTATCTATAAAAATAAATAATATACCTACATAATGTAATTTAATAATTAATCTAATAATCATAAATATGTTAAAATAATTTGACATTTTGATATGTAAAAGAATAGTGTGTTATTTCCTTTATGTAAAATTTGTAAATATTTGCATGCCTAATACAGGCAGAATATGGCTCGAACTGTGCATCATTGTTAAATCTGGTACTACCTGTCTTCTGTGCAAATAAATGTTTCTTTCTTTCTTTCTTTCTTTCTAGTAAATGACTCCTGCTGTAATTCTGAAACATTATCAAGACTTAGGCCACAAATTCCCGTCTTAAATCTCACTAGTGTTAGCCTTGATTCTATTACATCGCGACAAAACATAGAAACTAGTCGCATTGTAAATAATCTTGACAAACTTATTGAAAAACCACATATTGTTCTGTATGGTGAATATTATTCTTATACTACAATTGTTATTTCTATTATTATTGTAATTTCTTTGTTTGTACTTATCTGTAAATGTATTAAATCGGGTACATGTCACCGCCTATTAAATAAACAAAGTTCCAATTTTAACATTAAAAAGGCTGAAGAGCTTACAGAAGTTGCTGCTAGTTCCTCCAACATTCCAGTACCTAAAATCCGTACAACCCTTACGTAAACTTAACCCTTTCGGGATAAGTTTAGTCAAAACCCTGGGGGCTGTTATATATATGTATTGTATATAATAGTGCCTGACGGCCCTAACCCTATTCCTTAGTCAGCACTTTTGATAGTTCGTAGTAATTAGACATTAACATTAAGGCAGTTCGATTCCATCATCCGCGCGTGACACTTGCCCCTTTTGTCGAGTCCTATTTAATTAATAAAAGTGTCCTTCAACGTCAAATTAAGTTTTATTTCTTTTTTTAAAAATCCTAATTCGCGAATCCTCATAACAGTACCTTTATTATCCCACATACTAAAACTTACAAATACTTAATACAAATATTTTCAATCACTATATTCTATTAACGATTTAGATATTTTCCTAACTAATGATTCAGTTTCATCCACTATAGGGTCCACCACCTCTTTAACTATGTACTGCGCACTTATAATCACATTTTCAGTTTCATTGTCACTGTCGCTGCCTAGCGAGTTATTACACAGGTCAATTACTGATATTTTGATCAGTTTAATGCCTCGCCGCTGGTGTCTGCTCATCACGAAAGACTGAGTGGAGTTGGGTTTGTTCACGGTGTCTTTACGACGTGGTTTCGTCTTTTTTTCTTTCGCCATTCGATTGGCGTTTTCACGATCGCATCGTAGCATCTCATTGAATTCTTCGTAAGGATCTTGAGCATACTGGCTAAAAACGATGTCTGATCCCGATCGCTGAAACAATATTATAACAAGTCGTTAAATATTTACATTGCATAAAACACCAACATTTGTATGAAAATATAAAATAATTACTTACCGAAGTCATGTTGAATATAATGTGCAGGTACAAGTACTTCAAGCGAACTATATTAGTAAATGATTAAATAAAATGAATTTATTATGCAGTGCAATAAGTATCGAATGCAATATCTTCTAACCTTTATGTAATAAATACATATTGGTGCACAAGACAATCAATCGTAATGTAAACACAGTAAAAAGCAATTTACAGTGGTTAGTTTCAAATGATTGTATTTTTGCTTATGTTCTTTGACTACCGAAAGTTGTTAACTAAGCATTACATGTATCCGAGTGATGAAATACATATACGCTCATATTACATCGGCATAAACATTGTTAGTAATAATATTCCTGCTACATGTCGCAACTTGATTTTTACCCGACTGCGATGAAGCAAAAAAAGAAGGGTTAGGTATTGTATTCATGATCAACAAAAAATGTAAAGCTGAATAAATAAAACAATTATGGTTTCTCACAATATCACATTTATTTCTATTATAATAATATCATTTTATTCTTACACAATAAGGCTGGTTTTACAGCTACGCGTTTCGACAGCGCGGCTGAAGCGCGCGCGTTTGGATTTGTTTGGGGTAGTAGTTGCGTTTTATAGTCACGCGCTTGAGCAGCGCTGTTGAGTATACGGCGAAACGTTGAATATACAGCGGCGCTGCTCAACGGCGCGTCTAACAGCGTAGCTATAAAACCAGCCTTTAACTAAAATAACTTATAAAATAACTTACGACATTCACAAAAATACACTTTCAACTAACTCTAATTTAAATATAATCTGGTTTACGTGGTAAAATCTTATTCATTAATACATTTCTTTTAAAATAGCAGAGTGACCCCATGCACGCGTTGAAATGTTATCTGAAGATAATACTCGTTTATCATCATTTCCAGAGAGTGCAATTTTATTTACACTTTGCGTGAATATCTCGTGCTTAATTGATTTGAACAATATATTTTTCCTTCGAATGACTCCTTTATTATACAAAACATTCTCATAATCGTTAATTGTTAAATCACGTACTACACTAGATTGTATCCCTTTCGCTTTCTTAATTACATAATCAGGAGTTTTAATAGAATACAATTTTGACCTTAAACCAACGAATTCTGTGATGATTTTTCCTCCCATCTCATCTTTGAATAATCCAGGGATTTTTTTATTAATTTGAGGTATTTTAAATTCGTTATCTATACAGTAATTACTAGTGTCAAAATAATCTAAAAGCTTTAAATTCAAATCTTGATAAAAGTTTGATGTAAATATCTCATACACTAAGGAATCTGTATCCGTATAACATAACTTTACTTTATTTTTATAAAAGGGTTTGATGATATTGTAATGAAAATTATACATATGCGATTTAGATAATTCTAAAACGGTAAAGCAAAAAGCAAAGGGCGGTAGGTGTAGAAAAAGTAACTACATGTCTCAGATACTCTGAGTGTTTTAAAAATATATTTAATAGTATTTTTTACAATTTTTTTTGTTAAATCTAATTTATAGGCCAATTACTTACATTGGATAAAATAAATGTAATAGTTGCGCACTAAATACACCACCTGCCACATCACCTATATCACATTTAGTCACAGAACTAATTTTACATTTATTAAAGAGCACAATTTAATATTCCCAAGCAATAATGTCCCAACTATCAGAGATCTTGACAATTCAGAAGAGCCTTGAAGAAAATTTCACCAGGAAGATGGATCAACTCGGAGCTCAAATTCAAGCAGCAGGGCCTGTGAAGGACACGGTGGCCAAGGTTGCAGAGGAGTTCCGGGCCTTCAGGGAACTAATCTACAGTGTGCTGGGGTTGCTGAGAAAGCAAATCGCTGAGTGCGTTCTGCACATTGATGCACTGGAGATGAGGCACCGGAGGGAGGTATTGATTTTTCAAGGACTTCCTGAAGTTGAAAATGAAGACTGCTCTTCCAAAATTATAGATATTCTCCATAATAAATTGGCTCTCAGGAACATTACAGCTGCCAACATTAAAGCTGCTCACAGGCTTGGCAGTCCTAGTAAGGATCACCCGAGGCCCATTCTCGTGAGGTTCTCCAGTCTGGAGCATAAATCTCTGATATGGAAGGCGAAGACTGGCTTGAAGGGGTCTAAAATCTCAGTCAAGGAGTTTTTGACGAAGACTAGGCAGTCCATCTTCACTCAGGCACGGCAGCACTTCGGAATGCGCTCATGTTGGACGCAGGACGGCGTGATTGTCATTAGGGCCTCGGATGGGAGTCGCCACAAGATTGCTTCGATTGACGAGTTGAAGCCGCTCCTGGAGAAGTACCCAACTAAGTCTTCGCCATCGCCGACTGCTTGAGAGGTTTCTGGAACAGAAATAAAACTGGTATGTGACGACTGGCATTTGGGTATTAGTCATATTAATTAGTAGCTGTTTGTTAAGTAAGTACTTACTTACTGTTTTTTAGATCAATTAGATTTCTTCGCAAAATTGTTTCGTCTTTGTTTGTTCTGGACTCTTTAGTAGATCACAATTCTTTCTTTACTTTACTTGTTGTAGATACTTGTCTTATCTCTCTACCCACAACAATTAATAATGTAGCTAGTTTTTATTTTCTTCGTACGAGTCGACCGGAGTATTATTTCTTTAGTGTCACTGTCACTCACTGTCGTTATTTTAGTAAATTACTCAAATGTCAAAGTCAAGCATACACAGATTATAATCACGTCGTTCAGAAATTTCCTAATTGATGTTAATTTATTACGTTTTGTTTACAAGTTTAGTTATCTAATTTAGATTTATTATTTCTTGGTGTTAGCTGGCGGGTGATGTCGAGAAAGTAAACTTTTTAGATTAATTTAATTTAATAACTTATTTAATAATTATAAATTAATTTTATCTATTATATTTATTATTTATGTATTCAGATAATGATAGTTTTCATTCTGCTAATGAATCCTTGGATGCGGGCGATAGTGATAGTAGTTTCAGCTCTTTGACCGATACTCTGGGAGATACTCTGAGAACACAATTTAATCAATCAGACAAGGTGTTTAACGTGTGTCACATTAATGCACAAAGTGTTGCTAGTCACTATAGTGAGCTCTTTGAGACCTTTAACAACATTAATGTGCATGCCATCCTGATCTCCGAGAGCTGGCTCAAACCAAATCTCTTGTCTACCTCGTACCCCCTTCCTGGTTTTGTTCTTGTTCGGAATGATCGGCTTGGGAGAAGAGGGGGTGGTGTGGCAATATACCTTCGATCTGACTTTTCTCACAAGGTCTTGGCTGCTTCTTCTGGTCATCAGGCTAGTGCTGAATATCTTTTTCTAGAGGTTTCAGTTAAAGGAGCTAAAGCCGTCGTTGGTGTTGTGTATTGCCCCCCTTCTATCGATTACTTCACTGATATTGAATCGGTTTTAGAATCGCTGGGTTCTGAGTATGCACATTACATCATCATGGGTGATTTCAATACCAATCTCCTCGCTCCTAATTCTCCTCGATCCCGGAAACTCCATCATATTATGGAATCATCCAGTTTAAACATCCTGCCCTTACAGGCAACTCACCGATCTACAGCAGGTAATGATTCCTGGCTGGATTTAATCCTAACTTCCAACCTTTCCCTTGTTTCCTCTCATGGTCAGTTTATTGCTCCCGGCTTTTCTCATCACGACCTTATTTTCCTTTCCTATATCCTTAAACCTCCTAAGTCCAAGCCTAAGGTTTTGCATAGGCGTTGCTTTGCGCGTATGGACGTTGATCAGCTCCTCAAGGATGCTTCCGATATTAATTGGACTCCATTGATGGAAGCTGACTCAGTGGATGATAAGCTGGATATTTTTAATAACCGGGTGAACTCTTTATATGATCTCCATGCGCCCATTAAGAGAGTAAGAATGAAACGTCCACCAGCACCTTGGATGACCGGGCTTATCAAAATCGCAATGCGTAGGAGGGATCGTGCGTTTCGGAACTTTAAAAAAGACCGTACAGATGAAAACTGGGCTAAATTTAAAACTGCAAGGAATCGGTGTAATCATATGATACGTAACGCCAAACGCCGCCATATTCTAAACAATATCTCGTCATCTTCTCCTGCTGATATCTGGAAGTTTCTTGGAACACTCGGTATTGGCAAATCGCGGCATTTAGACCTACCTAACTCAATCAGCGTAGATGCTTTAAATAGTAATTTCTGCACTTCTTCCAATGTGGATTATGTAACCAGACAGGATACCCTTAACTACATTTCTGGGCTATCGCGGCCTGATATCAATTCTTTTCATTTTTCGCCAGTCGATGAGGAAGAGGTCAAAAAGATTATCCTTTCTATTAATTCATCAGTCGCCATATGATTATTTCTATCCTAGTCCCAATCCTTCCTGTCATCACCCATATTGTTAACTTTTCCCTTTTCTCCGCAGTATTTCCTTCGCTTTGGAGGAAAGCGTACGTTTGTCCTCTTCCTAAGATTTCTAATCCAACACTCCCCAATCATTTCCGTCCGATCTCAATCCTGCCTTTCTTATCCAAAGTGCTAGAGGCTTGTGCGCATATGCAATTCACTCGTTTTGTTTACGAAAACAAGCTTTTGAGCCAATATCAATCTGGGTTTAGGCCAGGCCATAGCACTTCCTCTGCCCTTCTCAAAGTGACTGGCGATATTAGACTCGCCATGGAAGACGCTAACCTAACTGTGTTGGTCCTTGTGGATTTCTCCAATGCGTTCAATACCGTCAGTCACGATATTCTTCTATCTATCCTGTCACATCTCATGGTCTCTTCCAAGGCATTAGACTGGTTCTCTTCTTATCTTCGGGAGCGCCAGCAGTCGGTTCGGGTGAACGAAGTCTCGTCAACCTGGTGTAATTTGGATGCTGGCGTTCCGCAAGGCGGCATACTCTCACCTCTTCTCTTCGCAGTATTTATAAATTTACTTACTCTTGAGCTTCAGTGTTCGTATCATCTGTATGCCGATGACTTGCAGTTATATCGTCATACTACTGTTGATGAGTTGGCTGTCACGCTCGGACAAATCAATGAGGACTTAAATGTTGTGAAAAATTGGGCTGACAGGTTTGGCGTGGCAGTCAACCCTGGGAAATGCCAAGCCATAGTCATCGGTAGCTCGAGATATATAAGCAAAGTTGATACTTCCGGCTTGCCACCTGTAGTATTCAATGGCATGGTATTACCTTATAGTGGCAACGTTAAGAATCTTGGCTTACTTATGGACTCCACATTTAACTGGCAAGCACAAGTCGCAGCTGTCAGCCAAAAAGTTACTAATATGCTACGGTTCCTCTACCGCCTGAAAAATTTGCTTCCGTCCAATGTGAAAGCGATGCTTATGCGAACCTTAATCTTCCCCATAATTGACTATGGTGATGTTTGCTACTATGACCTGAATGCAGATCTGCTAAACAAACTTGACCGGCTTCTCAACAATTGCATTCGATTCGTTTTTAATCTTCGCAAGTACGATCATGTTTCTGTGTATCGAACTCAGCTCCGATGGCTACCTATAAGGCAGCGTCGTGAGTTGAGGGCGTTGACCACTCTTTTTTCTATACTTCACACTCCTACTTCACCTTCCTATTTAACTTCTCACTTCGAAAATCTTTGTTCACATCATGACAAAAATCTACGCTCTTCAAAAAATCGTCTTCTACTCTGCCCTGCACATCGTTCTGATATTATTCATTCTTCCTTCTTTGTAAAATCTATTCTTCTCTGGAATGAGTTACCTCTGGAGATCAGGATGTTAAACAGCCGTCACACCTTCAAAGTAAAATTACGTGACCACATTCTGGGGAAATTAGCAGAATCATAACAGTATTTCGTTTTCTAATTATTTTTCTTGATATGTAAGTATAAGTATTATATGTAGTGTACATATTTATATAGTTATATATATGTATATATATATACTAATAATAATTATATGTGTTTTGTAATATATGTAGGTATATGTGTAATTATGTTCCTTTTAAATTTCTTGGCACCTACCTATGCTTTCTCTCCACCACCCAAAGGTAGACTGGTAGAGAACGCCTAAGGCGTTAAGTCCGCCATTGTACATTCTGTGCAAGAAGTATTTAATAAATAAATAAATAAATAAATAAATAAAGCCAATATAAATAGGTTTGTCTAAAATTATTTGATCAGGTTTCATTTGTATCGCTACTAAATTTTCTGAGAAAACTGAAGCACTGAAAATAAGGATTGCTAATTAGTTTTTCAGCGGTGTGACACTTTTTAGTAACATTATTAGAATCATTCCAAGTATTAACTAAATGAACATTCACTCTATTCTCTGTGTTTTCCAGTGTTTTCCCAAACACGCTGTTATTTAAAAGCTTGAAAAAATCTTGTTCGAATACATTATTTGCCTTTTGTCGTAGTTGTGTGTTTAATTCAATATACTCTTTCAAGTATGCACTTTGCCTAAATGTAATAACTTTATAAATCTTACGTAATATTAATCCATGTTCCAAACACTTTTTTAAGTGAACATAATGAATTACATAGTTATACTTATTATAAAGGTTGGAAATAAGTTTTTTCGTTTTACCACCCGGTGGAATGCATTTTTCAGGACAAAATGGTAAATCATTATGCAAAGTATGTAAGGATTCCGGGTACAACAGATCTACTTCTAATATGAAACCCCATTCTGCCTCATCCTTTATAGTGTTAATATTATTATGTAATTGCACTATTTCTGTTGCATTCAAAAATCTAAAATCCGAGTGGGGTAAATATTGACACATACTAAAACCATAAAGGTTATTGCAATCCAAATAAACTATAAAGCACGGTGGTTTTGTTGAATCATAAGAAGACATATACTTATGATTAGCTTTAGCATAACGGTGTGAGCACACACATAACCCTCCTCTTATACCATTTTGAATCATTCGCACAATAGCCAGATCATCTATGAGTTCTAATCGAACCCCAGTTTTTAAAAGCATTGCATCAAAAGATAAACTCGGTGCGGTAATATAAAATGCGGGATCGAGCTTATAATGTAACTTGCAAGTTTTCCGGAACTTTTGAAATATATCGGTAAGTAGAAGTACATCTGTTTTTAAGTATAAGTCAGTATATTCACCTAAATTTTTTATGTTAAATGCATTCCACACTAACTAAGCGTGTTCATAGTCCTCCGAGGAAATACTTTCATTGGTTAAAGAATTAAAAAAGAAACGCTGTGATGGCAAGACAGTTTCCTCATAGCATTTCCAGTCCCTGATGTAATCATAAGGATATACACCTTTTCGTGTAAGCAATCGAAAGTGATCATAACTTGGAAAATGGTAACGCATATTTTTAAAATCTTCAATAGCCATATTTTTTGCAAGTTTGACTAAACTAGTACCTAAAAAATGAAATGAATCTAAAAATCTAACATGAACGTATTCACTATCGTTGATCAATATGAATTTGGAAAACAAAATGTATTTTTCTTTACTTTTTGGAATTATGGTTAACTTGCCTGGAATTTCCCCTAATTTTTTAATGAATAAATGACAGTCGTAACCTGATAAATTGTGAAAAAAAAATTGTACAAATACAGGTACTTTATACTGTAAATTACAATGTTTATGTGCGGCGCCACGATAACGACCTGTGATATGACAATGATCTCTAACTTTGTTATTCCACAAGGGAAGATCACATATGTGGCACTGCCATGCTTGAATGTAATCGATCTCATCTTTTTGTGAAAATTTAATCCTAACATTTTCGGTTAATATCTTATGAATCCTCTTAACGTCTTCAGTAAGAAAATCAATGAATTTTGAAACACAGTCAATACCACGATACGATTTAAATTCATTAAAATTATCATCCATCGAAGAAACAATGTTATATGCAAATGCAGTAGGAACGTGTCGTTGTAAGCGGAGCGTATTCGCGGTGTCATGTTCATGGTTACAAATCTGTTCAAGTAATGTTTCAAAATCAGCATATACAGCAAATGGAACATTTTGTTTTCTTTGATAGTTTTTAAATTGTATAACCGACCCCTTATTTGGTAAAACAGTTACGACTCCTCCACATTGGTGTTTATTAATTTTTTCTTGATCAGGAAAAAACAATAAACAGGTTTCACAAAAATACAACTTACTGTGGTGTTTTGTGATTTGACTTTTTACAAGACGAGGTAAATCTTTTATGAGACAATAATGAGATGAATTATCATTTTCTATATACAGCAAATGAATAATTTTGGACCCTTCGTTTAACTTTGTTGGTTTATACAGTGGACCTGTTATAGTTTTACCATTTCTTAGACCATAAACGTAAATTTGTATCATGGGATTGTGTCTTTCAAAAATATTGATGTCTGAAAAAGAGATTGGAAAAGCAATGCCATCAATGTTTAAGACGTCGCGAAAATGTGGATAAGAAGTTACTCTCTCCGAATGATGCGTAGCAGGGTATAAGGCAGCAACAATGCACCATAAAAAACAATAATCATCATTGTTTTGAATATTTAAACAAGCTTTTTTGCTCTTTATGAATTTAGGTAAATCTAAAAATTTTGATCCGCTAAGTGGTTGATATTTATTAATGTTAATTTCTAAATGGGAATTATGTAAAAATGACCATCCACTATCTCTTTCTTGAAATTCCTCAATTTTTTTTAAAAGCTGAACTGAAAAGTTTTGATACAACAAATCAAAATTGTAATTACAATGAACAATGATGTTTTTTGTTGCAAAAGATTTTAGTTCTTGAACATCATTTTTGTACATCAAAAAAATACCGTAATAATCAAAGTTAACCTTGACCGATGTATGTTTTTGAAGTGAATTGTCTATTAAAGAATTTACTTCTTTTTTGATACTATTTAAAAAAGATTCTGGATAGTCATTAATATTATTTTCGCACGCTTTAATACGATAACTTACAATACGTCCTTTAAAACAAGTATCTATAATTTCAATTTTGTCATCGAGGGGTACAATGCTATTATTTTTATGTTTATTAGTACGTAAATGCGTAAACCAAGTGCGAGAATTAACATCAATTTTGCATACCGAACAGAAAGGCATTTTTTATCAAAAAACAAATTGAAATTTACAAAAATATAAAGTAATCGTTACTTACAAGGTATATAGGTACTAATTTTAAAAGCTAAAACTTAACTACTGGATCTGTTGCCTGCTGCGATTAGACTTTGTTATATTTTCATCACATTCACCACAGTAACAGCTCTGTTCTGCTTCTGAAAAAACATGAAACTTTGATTAGAATACGTACAGAAAATGTAATTCTTACTTACGCTCGCGGTTACAAGAACCTTTTTATCTCCTTACTTTAGAAAACTATACATAAGATCATTATCTTAAAAAATACCTGATTATAATATTATTAGTTGAGTAAATTTAAACCTCTAAAACCGAATGATAATGACCATTACTACCTTTTATAAGATAATCTCAGATGATCGTTGTAGATATTTCTAAATCATAAATTTCACAATCTTCTTTACTGTGCGACGATCACTGTTTCCGTGAAGGCATCAACGTATTTTTTATCGTTTGAGATTGCTGAAAAATAAAATACACATGTGCTTAAGTATCAGTAGGAAATGGTCATGAAATAATAGTTAAATAGTTAAGGACTTACCTTACAATGTTGACAATAGAGTTTCTTCGATTTACACGTACATTATAATATTTATTAATTTAAGTTTAGTTTAGTAAGTAAACTGCGAACAAAAATTATTTATTATTACATAGGTCCACCATGCTGCAATAATTGCGAAATTATGAATGTAACTAAGTTGCAAATTGCTTGTATTGTTGATTCAAATATTTTATGTAGGGTTGTCACTCATTGAATATTAGTAAATATTATCATTACAGAAATAACAAGATGTCTTATTTGTTCAAACGAATAAAGAGTGAATTACCAAAGTTCACTACTAATACAAATTAAAGTTATCTATTGGTGGTGTATTATAATCATTCTTTTGTTTGGTTAAATATTAAAACATTCTCACTTTAATAAAAAATCCTAGAGTAGGTATCATGTTTTCAAATATTTTATTTACTTTAAAAAACCTATCAGACTATTTATTTTAATCCAATTTTATATCTTTAAAAATAATAGCCCTTATGAATTATGCTAAATTAGCAACAAGTATAAAATCGTACGATGTAACTTGATCACGTAAAGCAATATATGAAGTCACTAGCTGTGCCCGCAACTTCGTTCGCGTGGATGATGAAACTTTTCAATTAGTTTTTTGTTTTAAGTGCTATTTGTGTAGAACGTTATCTATCGAGCATACCTCTAGGCTAGTCTCATTCGCCTAGCGTATCTCGATGTAGCAGAAAGAGGTGGTCTTTTTCTGGAAGGCATCGTGTTATAATTATATATATATAATATATATATATATACTACTTCTCAGCCGATTTCGGCTATGGTGACTGCTACCGACTATCACATGCAGAGGAGCCAAGGTGGTCAGCTCTCTTGTTCGCCCTTTGATGGCTGCAGTATCCTATCTTATGAGTAAACGTGCGCGCGCATCGGCTGCACGTTAGGACATCGTCGACATAGTTATAAAACATGGCTGCTGGTGGTCTAGCCTTAAGGGCATCACGCTTCGAATCCAATTCTATGAACCTCAATGAACCGCATTCCTCACCATGCACTTCCATTCAGGGCGGCAAATGGCCTGTTTCTCCCATTTCTGGGGAACAATATTGCACCTTTTCATGTGTCTTTTCTGAACGTCCTTGAAGCGTAAGAACTGGCCGCCTTGTTTCCGCTTGCCGTTCTGGAGTTCAGAAAAGAAGATGCGTTTGGCCAACCTATCATCATCCATTCGTAAAACATGTCCACACCATCGGAGCTGTCGCCGCATCAGGTATGCTTCTGACATAGACATTTGCGCGTCGTAGCACTTCGGTATTTCTAATCCGGTCCGACCATTTGATTTTGAGAATGTCTTTTATGCACCTTAAATGAAACCGGTCCAGCGTCCGTATATGTTTCCGATAGAGGACCCATGACGCAGAGTACAGAAGATTTGGGAGGACTATGGCCATGTAAACGGAGATTCGCTCATGTGATTGTAAGACTTTGTAAAGCTTCAAATCATGTGATTGTAAGACTTTGGCTCGTAATTTACCGAAAGCAGCTGATGCAGCGCCTATGCGATGGTTTATTTCGGCGTCAAGGTCACACTTAGCTGTAATTGTGCTGCACAGGTATATAAACGTATTCACTTGCTTCAGCTCAGTATTGCCAATGGTCACCTTGACAGGTTCTGTAGCTCCATGAGAGTCGATTGCCATCACCTCAGTTTTCTTCACACTGATTTTCAGACCGAAACGGCAGCAGACTTCCTGAAGATTCGTAATCAGGTCCTGGAGTTCTTGTGAAGAGTTGGTAACAAAACACAGATCATCAGCATACATGATCTCCGTTATAAGAGCGTGTGATACTTTTGTGTAAGCTTTTAATCTGGCCAGGTTGAAAAGTCCTGAAACGTATTTTGATTCCAGCAGAAGTTTGTTCGAGTGCTTCACTGACAACGACAGAAAAGTAAAGAGCAAACAGTGTTGGTGCAAGCACACAACCTTGTTTAACCCCACAACTGACAGGGAAGAACTCTGACTGATCACCATTATAGGTAACACAGCAGGTCATTTCGTCGTGAAGAAGGCGAATCATTCTAACAAATTTCTCAGGAGAACCTAATTTTGCCAGTAAAGTCCAGAGGGCTTCCCGCGGCACACAGTCAAAATGCTTTCTCCAAGTCCACGAAGCACATATACAAAGGTTGACTGTGTTCGCGACTTTTTATCTGGAGTTGCCGGATGGAAAAGATGGCCTCGCAGGTGGGACGAAACCCAATAGAGTTTCTGGCAATATGTCTTCGGAGACGGGTAAAAGCCGGTTGAGAAGAACTCTGGCGAATATCTTCCCAGGGACAAAGAGGAGCGATATACCCGGTAGGAGTTGCAGTCAGAACGGTCTCCTTTGTTTTTATACAGGGTCTCTATACGGGATATTTTAAATTCAGGCGGTATTATTTCCTCGAATCAAATCAAATGCGATCAAAAATTTGCCAGATGTAAGTGTGAAGTTGCTCCCCTCCGTATTTAAGCAGTTCTCCGGCGATGTTATCAACGCCAACTGCTTTTTTATTTTCTGCTCTTTTGTGGCTCGAACTACTTCAGCAAAAGTCAAGTGGCTCAGCAAGCGAATCATTCAGCGGCAAAGGACGAATACGCTTTATAATATAAAGCGTATTCGTATGATCAAGATCTGCTAATCGATCTACATTGAGCAGATTGTTAAAGTGCTCTGCCCAACGATCAAGTATATCCTGCTTAGCAGTGAGTTTTTGAGAACCATCTAGGGATCTTAGTGGTGTGGTATTTTTAATGGAAACGCCAATCAACTTATGCATTTCTTCACAAAAAGCGCCTAGTTGGTGTGTGTCTGCGAGCCAATGTATCTGTTTTGCCTTTTCAAGCCACTATCTATCTTTCATGTTCCTTGTTAATCTTCTTAAGGAATCACCACTACTTCGGACTTCTTGAGTGAGATTATGATTACCTTCATTACGCTTTATGAGTATACGATGCTGTTTGAATGCTTCAGTTAGGGCCCTATCATTTTGGTCAAACCAGTCTACGTTGTTACGTTTTTTGCGTCCTATGATTTCTGTAGCCACAGTCAGTACGGAGGATGACAACTGTATCCAGTTTGATATGAGGTCACCTTGCTGGGCATCAAACCCATCTAGCGTGTCTATCAGTCCTTCCTGGTATTTTTCTCGAAGGTCCGCACAATTTAGTCGTTCTAAATTGAGAGATATTGGTTTAGCCCTGCAGGGTCTTCGTGGTTCGCGAAGGCGGAGTCTCAATTTAGTTACCAGAAGCCGGTGGTCTGTCCAGCAATGCGCGCCGCGCATGACGCGGGTGATATGCACCTGGGAGATGTCCCTTCGTCGGGTTATGGCGTAATCGAGGAGGTGCCAGTGTAAAGAACGTGGGTGCATCCAGGTGGTTTTGAATTTGTCACGAAGCCTAAACAGAGTGTTAGTGATGGTAAGGTCGAATTGGGCACAGAGTGTGAGTAGTAATTGTCCGTTACTATTCATATTGCCCACACCATTATTTCCAATCACGCCCGGCCACGACTCAGTATCTCTGCCAACCCTTCACCCAGCAGAAGTATTTGCTTGTTTGAACGTATGTTGCTAAGGCATTGGCAAAGTTCTTCATAAAACTGATCTTTGACACTGTCCTCGTTACGCATTGTTGATGCATATACGCTTATCATATTCAGGTAGTTGTTGATTTGTAGGTGAAGGCGCAGTGTGATAATGCGGTAAGAGATGTATTGCGGATATTCAGACAGTTTTTGCGCGATGGTGGATTTGACGGCAAACCCTACGCCAGCTAACCTTCGTTCCGTTTGGGGTCGTCCTTTTCAGAAGAATGTGTACCCACCACCGATTTCCTCGAGTTCGCTTAACGCAGCTACATCTACGTTGTAGCGACCAAGTTCGCGTGCCACGACAGCAGTTTAACGCTCCGGGCAAAATCTTTAAGACTATTTTTAAAGAAGAGCCCTAACACCTAGCGCCTACCTACACTTATATGTATATACCAATAAATAAGCAAAATCGACTATTCCAAGTCGCGGGCACAGCTACAATATTTATTTAGAAACTCTAAATGAAGATAAGATACCCAAAAATCAAGGAAAGAACCGCCTAACCTATACCAAATACTTACTATGTTTATTTACAAAATTTTAAAGAAAATTAAGAAAAGGAACCTAACCTACAAACCCTAAAATATAAATAAATGATATATGCAAACAGTCAGCATTCAAGTGAATCTCAATAATCGAATGCAACTATGCGAGGCGTGTACGTACTCTGATAAAATAGCTCAACAAATGTTCGCCATGATTCTTTAAATTGTCATAACTTTTTTATTTATGGACCGATTGACATGAAATAAACACTAAATGTTAAGTGAAGTTTACTACAATATATTAGTGAAAACCGCATCTAAATCGAATAAGCCGTTTCTGATATTAGCGTGCACAAACACACAGACAAAAAGACAAACCGACAAACAGACAAAAAAATTAATAATTACAATTTCGGGTTCGGCATCGATATAATAACAACCCCTGCTACTTTTTTTATATATATTTCCATTGTACAGACACCACTTTTCTACAATTTTATTATATGTATAGAAGATAGATATAGAATAGATATAGATTAAAGAAAATTAAGAAAAGGAACCTAACCTACAAACCCTAAAATATAAATAAATGATATATGCAAACAGTCAGCATTCAAGTGAATCTCAATAATCGAATGCAACTATGCGAGGCGTGTACGTACTCTGATAAAATAGCTCAACAAATGTTCGCCATGATTCTTTAAATTGTCATAACTTTTTTATTTATGGACCGATTGACATGAAATAAACACTAAATGTTAAGTGAAGTTTACTACAATATATTAGTGAAAACCGCATCTAAATCGAATAAGCCGTTTCTGATATTAGCGTGCACAAACACACAGACAAACAGACAAACCGACAAACAGACAAACAGACAAAAAAATTAATAATTACAATTTCGGGTTCGGCATCGATATAATAACAACCCCTGCTACTTTTTTTATATATATTTCCATTGTACAGACACCACTTTTCTACAATTTTATTATATGTATAGATATAGATAGATATAGAATAGATATAGATTAAAGAAAATTAAGAAAAGGAACCTAACCTACAAACCCTAAAATATAAATAAATGATATATGCAAACAGTCAGCATTCAAGTGAATCTCAATAATCGAATGCAACTATGCGAGGCGTGTACGTACTCTGATAAAATAGCTCAACAAATGTTCGCCATGATTCTTTAAATTGTCATAACTTTTTTATTTATGGACCGATTGACATGAAATAAACACTAAATGTTAAGTGAAGTTTACTACAATATATAAGTGAAAACCGCATCTAAATCGAATAAGCCGTTTCTGATATTAGCGTGCACAAACACACAGACAAACAGACAAACCGACAAACAGACAAAAAAATTAATAATTACAATTTCGGGTTCGGCATCGATATAATAACAACCCCTGCTACTTTTTTTATATATATTTCCATTGTACAGACACCACTTTTCTACAATTTTATTATATGTATAGAAGATATAGATATAGATCACTTGATACATATATTATGTTACTTATAACTTTAACAAAAGCAAGATGAGTACTTCTTCAGCTCCACCATTCGTTTCACCGTTCAAAAATTAACTAACTTCTCCCAGCGCCGGAAAGTACTCGCTCGCCCCACCACACCACGTGGCGAAAGTGGCGGGAGTGCGGTAGCAGGATGTCGATAGCCGAATCAATAAACATATTAATTTAAGTTATTTTATTTTAAAAACGTATTTAAAAATCAAAGCATATATATATATTATTATTTCAATTAAAATTATAGAAATATATTTAAAAATCATGACATTCGGCCATCAGACATCGTGCCGACTCCTGGCGCACGACTTACTAACAATTATATACAAGTGCATCCTTTGCTATTATGTTAGGCTAATTGATTGTTATGTTAAACTAGCTGTGCCCGCAACTTCGTTCGCGTGGATGATGAAACTTTTCAATTAGTTTTTTGTTTTAAGTGCTATTTGTGTAGAACGTTATCTATCGAGCATACCTCTAGGCTAGTGTCATTCGCCTAGCGTATCTCGATGTAGCAGAAAGAGGTGGTCTTTTTCTGGAAGGCATCGTGTTATAATTATATATATATATAATATATATATATATACTACTTCTCAGCCGATTTTGGCTATGGTGACTGCTACCGACTATCACATGCAGAGGAGCCAAGGTGGTCAGCTCTCTTGTTCGCCCTTTGATGGCTGCAGTATCCTATCTTATGAGTAAACGTGCGCGCGCATCGGCTGCACGTTAGGACATCGTCGACATAGTTATAAAACATGGCTGCTGGTGGTCTAGCCTTAAGGGCATCACGCTTCGAATCCAATTCTATGAACCTCAATGAACCGCATTCCTCACCATGCACTTCCATTCAGGGCGGCAAATGGCCTGTTTCTCCCATTTCTGGGGAACAATATTGCACCTTTTCATGTGTCTTTTCTGAACGTCCTTGAAGCGTAAGAACTGGCCGCCTTGTTTCCGCTTGCCGTTCTGGAGTTCAGAAAAGAAGATGCGTTTGGCCAACCTATCATCATCCATTCGTAAAACATGTCCACACCATCGGAGCTGTCGCCGCATCAGGTATGCTTCTGACATAGACATTTGCGCGTCGTAGCACTTCGGTATTTCTAATCCGGTCCGACCATTTGATTTTGAGAATGTCTTTTATGCACCCTTAATGAAACCGGTCCAGCGTCCGTATATGTTTCCGATAGAGGACCCATGACGCAGAGTACAGAAGATTTGGGAGGACTATGGCCATGTAAACGGAGATTTTTGTCGAAAGCTTCAAATCATGTGATTGTAAGACTTTGGCTCGTAATTTACCGAAAGCAGCTGATGCAGCGCCTATGCGATGGTTTATTTCGGCGTCAAGGTCACACTTAGCTGTAATTGTGCTGCACAGGTATATAAACGTATTCACTTGCTTCAGCTCAGTATTGCCAATGGTCACCTTGACAGGTTCTGTAGCTCCATGAGAGTCGATTGCCATCACCTCAGTTTTCTTCACACTGATTTTCAGACCGAAACGGCAGCAGACTTCCTGAAGATTCGTAATCAGGTCCTGGAGTTCTTGTGAAGAGTTGGTAACAAAACACAGATCATCAGCATACATGATCTCCGTTATAAGAGCGTGTGATACTTTTGTGTAAGCTTTTAATCTGGCCAGGTTGAAAAGTCCTGAAACGTATTTTGATTCCAGCAGAAGTTTGTTCGAGTGCTTCACTGACAACGACAGAAAAGTAAAGAGCAAACAGTGTTGGTGCAAGCACACAACCTTGTTTAACCCCACAACTGACAGGGAAGAACTCTGACTGATCACCATTATAGGTAACACAGCAGGTCATTTCGTCGTGAAGAAGGCGAATCATTCTAACAAATTTCTCAGGAGAACCTAATTTTGCCAGTAAAGTCCAGAGGGCTTCCCGCGGCACACAGTCAAAATGCTTTCTCCAAGTCCACGAAGCACATATACAAAGGTTGACTGTGTTCGCGACTTTTTATCTGGAGTTGCCGGATGGAAAAGATGGCCTCGCAGGTGGGACGAAACCCAATAGAGTTTCTGGCAATATGTCTTCGGAGACGGGTAAAAGCCGGTTGAGAAGAACTCTGGCGAATATCTTCCCAGGGACAAAGAGGAGCGATATACCCGGTAGGAGTTGCAGTCAGAACGGTCTCCTTTGTTTTTATACAGGGTCTCTATACGGGATATTTTAAATTCAGGCGGTATTATTTCCTCGAATCAAATCAAATGCGATCAAAAATTTGCCAGATGTAAGTGTGAAGTTGCTCCCCTCCGTATTTAAGCAGTTCTCCGGCGATGTTATCAACGCCAACTGCTTTTTTATTTTCTGCTCTTTTGTGGCTCGAACTACTTCAGCAAAAGTCAAGTGGCTCAGCAAGCGAATCATTCAGCGGCAAAGGACGAATACGCTTTATAATATAAAGCGTATTCGTATGATCAAGATCTGCTAATCGATCTACATTGAGCAGATTGTTAAAGTGCTCTGCCCAACGATCAAGTATATCCTGCTTAGCAGTGAGTTTTTGAGAACCATCTAGGGATCTTAGTGGTGTGGTATTTTTAATGGAAACGCCAATCAACTTATGCATTTCTTCACAAAAAGCGCCTAGTTGGTGTGTGTCTGCGAGCCAATGTATCTGTTTTGCCTTTTCAAGCCACTATCTATCTTTCATGTTCCTTGTTAATCTTCTTAAGGAATCACCACTACTTCGGACTTCTTGAGTGAGATTATGATTACCTTCATTACGCTTTATGAGTATACGATGCTGTTTGAATGCTTCAGTTAGGGCCCTATCATTTTGGTCAAACCAGTCTACGTTGTTACGTTTTTTGCGTCCTATGATTTCTGTAGCCACAGTCAGTACGGAGGATGACAACTGTATCCAGTTTGATATGAGGTCACCTTGCTGGGCATCAAACCCATCTAGCGTGTCTATCAGTCCTTCCTGGTATTTTTCTCGAAGGTCCGCACAATTTAGTCGTTCTAAATTGAGAGATATTGGTTTAGCCCTGCAGGGTCTTCGTGGTTCGCGAAGGCGGAGTCTCAATTTAGTTACCAGAAGCCGGTGGTCTGTCCAGCAATGCGCGCCGCGCATGACGCGGGTGATATGCACCTGGGAGATGTCCCTTCGTCGGGTTATGGCGTAATCGAGGAGGTGCCAGTGTAAAGAACGTGGGTGCATCCAGGTGGTTTTGAATTTGTCACGAAGCCTAAACAGAGTGTTAGTGATGGTAAGGTCGAATTGGGCACAGAGTGTGAGTAGTAATTGTCCGTTACTATTCATATTGCCCACACCATTATTTCCAATCACGCCCGGCCACGACTCAGTATCTCTGCCAACCCTTCACCCAGCAGAAGTATTTGCTTGTTTGAACGTATGTTGCTAAGGCATTGGCAAAGTTCTTCATAAAACTGATCTTTGACACTGTCCTCGTTACGCATTGTTGATGCATATACGCTTATCATATTCAGGTAGTTGTTGATTTGTAGGTGAAGGCGCAGTGTGATAATGCGGTAAGAGATGTATTGCGGATATTCAGACAGTTTTTGCGCGATGGTGGATTTGACGGCAAACCCTACGCCAGCTAACCTTCGTTCCGTTTGGGGTCGTCCTTTTCAGAAGAATGTGTACCCACCACCGATTTCCTCGAGTTCGCTTAACGCAGCTACATCTACGTTGTAGCGACCAAGTTCGCGTGCCACGACAGCAGTTTAACGCTCCGGGCAAAATCTTTAAGACTATTTTTAAAGAAGAGCCCTAACACCTAGCGCCTACCTACACTTATATGTATATACCAATAAATAAGCAAAATCGACTATTCCAAGTCGCGGGCACAGCTACAATATTTATTTAGAAACTCTAAATGAAGATAAGATACCCAAAAATCAAGGAAAGAACCGCCTAACCTATACCAAATACTTACTATGTTTATTTACAAAATTTTAAAGAAAATTAAGAAAAGGAACCTAACCTACAAACCCTAAAATATAAATAAATGATATATGCAAACAGTCAGCATTCAAGTGAATCTCAATAATCGAATGCAACTATGCGAGGCGTGTACGTACTCTGATAAAATAGCTCAACAAATGTTCGCCATGATTCTTTAAATTGTCATAACTTTTTTATTTATGGACCGATTGACATGAAATAAACACTAAATGTTAAGTGAAGTTTACTACAATATATTAGTGAAAACCGCATCTAAATCGAATAAGCCGTTTCTGATATTAGCGTGCACAAACACACAGACAAAAAGACAAACCGACAAACAGACAAACAGACAAAAAAATTAATAATTACAATTTCGGGTTCGGCATCGATATAATAACAACCCCTGCTACTTTTTTTATATATATTTCCATTGTACAGACACCACTTTTCTACAATTTTATTATATGTATAGAAGATAGATATAGAATAGATATAGATTAAAGAAAATTAAGAAAAGGAACCTAACCTACAAACCCTAAAATATAAATAAATGATATATGCAAACAGTCAGCATTCAAGTGAATCTCAATAATCGAATGCAACTATGCGAGGCGTGTACGTACTCTGATAAAATAGCTCAACAAATGTTCGCCATGATTCTTTAAATTGTCATAACTTTTTTATTTATGGACCGATTGACATGAAATAAACACTAAATGTTAAGTGAAGTTTACTACAATATATTAGTGAAAACCGCATCTAAATCGAATAAGCCGTTTCTGATATTAGCGTGCACAAACACACAGACAAACAGACAAACCGACAAACAGACAAACAGACAAAAAAATTAATAATTACAATTTCGGGTTCGGCATCGATATAATAACAACCCCTGCTACTTTTTTTATATATATTTCCATTGTACAGACACCACTTTTCTACAATTTTATTATATGTATAGATATAGATAGATATAGAATAGATATAGATTAAAGAAAATTAAGAAAAGGAACCTAACCTACAAACCCTAAAATATAAATAAATGATATATGCAAACAGTCAGCATTCAAGTGAATCTCAATAATCGAATGCAACTATGCGAGGCGTGTACGTACTCTGATAAAATAGCTCAACAAATGTTCGCCATGATTCTTTAAATTGTCATAACTTTTTTATTTATGGACCGATTGACATGAAATAAACACTAAATGTTAAGTGAAGTTTACTACAATATATTAGTGAAAACCGCATCTAAATCGAATAAGCCGTTTCTGATATTAGCGTGCACAAACACACAGACAAACAGACAAACCGACAAACAGACAAACAGACAAAAAAATTAATAATTACAATTTCGGGTTCGGCATCGATATAATAACAACCCCTGCTACTTTTTTTATATATATTTCCATTGTACAGACACCACTTTTCTACAATTTTATTATATGTATAGATATAGATATAGATATAGATATAGATATAGATAGATAGATAGATATAGATAGATAGATATAGAATATGTATAGATATAGATTACTGACAACAAATCAATCCCTTAGTCGGTACTTTTTGCGTTTACACGAATATAATACGTACCCGAGAAATGGTAGCGTCGCTTAGTATGTTTGCTTTGATTATTAACATTTTAAATTATCCAAGGAATCACATCACATTTGCTTATAAGCAAAGGCATGTTTGTTAGCGATCATTAGTTTACTTTCTAGTGCTGATATAATATTTGGTACAATACCATACCCCAGCTACTGGTTTTCAGCTAAAATCTAGAAAGTAAACCGTGCATCAACACAACAGTTTCAATTCTGAGTATCTTTTGTGTAAATAAACTATACTCGTACATCACCGCTGCTCAATTTGCTAGAATTCACACCAGTTAAAATGTAAGTATTGTCTTTATTACTTTATTACTTGATTAATTTATATCTAGATTGTCGAGTGTTTGATGTGATCGAACCTTCGAATACAATACACAAACATTTTATTTCATATAAAATTATTGTGTTACTGTATTACGTTCAATAAATAATTATAACCAATTGATTTGTTAAACTTTCAGGTCTGACTGCGAGAGTGACATCATTTCCTTCAACAATGAACGCAAAACAGAAAGCTCTCAAAAACGGACAACATCTACAGGCAAGACTACTCCAACTACAAAATCCGCTACTATAAGGTAACTAATACGATATTTAACTTTTGTGTATCCCAGATTCTTAACAAAACATGTACCTACGTAAATTTAAACGTGTTCCTAAAATTATCGTTAGGTAGTATACGAGTACTTGTTAACATTATTATTTACTCTTTGTTCCAGCAAAAAAATAAATAAGCTTGATATATTCGGGCTCCGACATTAACGAGACGATGAATGTGATGGCACATCGACGCCTGTGTTGTCCACGTTCTTCGTTACAAGAATAGCAAACGGTAGCGAACGCCGGACTGCAAACACCTCTGGCGAGTACTATATTGACCTCAAGGTGTATCAAACAAATGACGCTCGTGAAACAGACTCTCAAGAGCTATGGAGGAAAGCGCTACTTCGAATAAAATTCCAGACTGAGGGTGACACCAGCCAGTGGCGTAAACTCCAAGCGTTCGTGCAGTCCGCAGATGAGCTGTTCTTGAAGCCTCCAATGTTTAGTTCGTTCTAGTCTCAATAACTTGTTATATTTTGAATACAATTTAATCTATCTTAATACCTTTTGTTTGTTTTTTATTATGTGCTTTGCGATGAAAAAGCATACTGCGTACACCAGTCTGTATGACAGACGATTGTATCAGTTGTGAGCGCGCAATAGCATATTACAAAGACAAACATTGCCTGTTGGTTTCTATCGTTATTGCGATGAAAAAGCATACTGCATACATGAATCTGTATTACGGACGATTGTAACAGTTGTGAGCGCGCAGTAACAAACACATTACAAATCAATACAATCATTGCCTGTTGGTTCCTATTGTTATTGCGATGAAAAAGCATACTGCGTACACAAATCTGTATCACAGACGATTGTACCAGTTGTGAGCGCGTAATACAAGAGTGGGACAGAATGCCCAAGACCTAATTACCAGAAATATTATTGGGCATTCTGTCCCACGTCGCGAATGCGCAAGCATGAGCGAACAAGTGGGACAGAATGCCCAATAATATACTACTGCAATAAGTTTTCTTTTAGGTTTAAACACTCATTCTGTTCGAGTGTATCAGGAGTGTATAACTCATTTAAAATGTTTTGCTCTACAGGAACACAAACGTCATAATGACCTGAAGAAAGACTGCCTGAAAAGAGCAAGCGCTTTGTAGGATGACCGACTTCACCGAATGAACCGCGTAGAACGCCATCCTGATAAACTTCAATTGTAATAGGATATAAAACTCCTGCGGCCATTAATTCAGAAACCGCTCCATAAGAGGTAGATTGAAGCATGCTTGATCTATACTCTTCCTCCGATCCGAAAGGATCGCCGCTTTCCGAGCAAGTATAGACACCTAAATCTCCCCAGTTCAAACATACATATTCGACGATAGTCGCTCGCAACCTATTAGCTTGTTGCGCATCAGTCGAATTAAACAAAGAAAATCCAAGCGAATGGAATAAGCAGCTCCCATCAGGAGGCATTTTAATAATACGGTGTAACACAAGTCTATCATCCACCATTAACTCTATGGTACAACTCATTGTGCGACAGTTAAAGTAGTTATTATAATACAGAAATACTTACTTACTTATTTAAAATAAAATAAAAATTTAACTGTCAAGAAAACTTAATACTTACTTTATAGTTTTATTTTTTTAAAGAAAAAAAAAAATATTTTATACCTACTGATTTAATATTCCTATGTCCTATTTTAATTACACGTGAATATAATATAATTCCTACGGTCCTACCTAATAAATAAAATGAAAAACTAACCTAAAAGAGCTACAAACCAATGAGGTTTTGAAAAAAACAATTTACCTAAGTAATCACTATCACTATCACTATCACTATCACTACATAGTATAAAACAAAGTCGCTTCCCGCTGTCTGTCCCTATGTATGCTTAGATCTTTAAAACTAGGCAACGGATTTTGATGCGGTTTTTTTTAATAGATAGAGTGATTCAAGAGGAAGGTTTATATGTATAATACATGCATAATATATAGTAGAGAAACACTGATAATCTTAGAGTTTTTTATGTAAGGTCGTAAATAAACACACTTTTTTGCGCTTACATTGCAAACGCTGGCTGAACCCTACGAGATAGATCAAAGTAATGTACTACAGTATTGTACACCTTAAAAAGGTCTACAAAAGGTCTACAACTTAAAGAGCGCGTGCCTATACCAAATAGTGCGTCGAAGGCCGCGCTTCGCCCTACAACACTTTATGATTATGTAGTATATTTAGTATCAGCAATGCACCCGTGCAAAGCCGGGGCGGGTCACTAGTATTAAATAATTCAGAAATGCAGTTAAAGTACAATACTAAAAAGGAATAATTTATCGGGACTATTTCATCTATTCTATATTCTATATCTATACATATAATAAAATTGTAGAAAAGTGGTGTCTGTACAATGGAAATATATATAAAAAAAGTAGCAGGGGTTGTTATTATATCGATGCCGAACCCGAAATTGTAATTATTAATTTTTTTGTCTGTTTGTCTGTTTGTCGGTTTGTCTGTTTGTCTGTGTGTTTGTGCACGCTAATATCAGAAACGGCTTATTCGATTTAGATGCGGTTTTCACTAATATATTGTAGTAAACTTCACTTAACATTTAGTGTTTATTTCATGTCAATCGGTCCATAAATAAAAAAGTTATGACAATTTAAAGAATCATGGCGAACATTTGTTGAGCTATTTTATCAGAGTACGTACACGCCTCGCATAGTTGCATTCGATTATTGAGATTCACTTGAATGCTGACTGTTTGCATATATCATTTATTTATATTTTAGGGTTTGTAGGTTAGGTTCCTTTTCTTAATTTTCTTTAAAATTTTGTAAATAAACATAGTAAGTATTTGGTATAGGTTAGGCGGTTCTTTCCTTGATTTTTGGGTATCTTATCTTCATTTAGAGTTTCTAAATAAATATTGTAGCTGTGCCCGCGACTTGGAATAGTCGATTTTGCTTATTTATTGGTATATACATATAAGTGTAGGTAGGCGCTAGGTGTTAGGGCTCTTCTTTAAAAATAGTCTTAAAGATTTTGCCCGGAGCGTAAAACTGCTGTCGTGGCACGCGAACTTGGTCGCTACAACGTAGATGTAGCTGCGTTAAGCGAAACACGCTTGGCTGACCAAGGCGAACTCGAGGAAATCGGTGGTGGGTACACATTCTTCTGAAAAGGACGACCCCAAACGGAACGAAGGTTAGCTGGCGTAGGGTTTGCCGTCAAATCCACCATCGCGCAAAAACTGTCTGAATATCCGCAATACATCTCTTACCGCATTATCACACTGCGCCTTCACCTACAAATCAACAACTACCTGAATATGATAAGCGTATATGCATCAACAATGCGTAACGAGGACAGTGTCAAAGATCAGTGCCTTAGCAACATACGTTCAAACAAGCAAATACTTCTGCTGGGTGAAGGGTTGGCAGAGATACTGAGTCGTGGCCGGGCGTGATTGGAAATAATGGTGTGGGCAATATGAATAGTAACGGACAATTACTACTCACACTCTGTGCCCAATTCGACCTTACCATCACTAACACTCTGTTTAGGCTTCGTGACAAATTCAAAACCACCTGGATGCACCCACGTTCTTTACACTGGCACCTCCTCGATTACGCCATAACCCGACGAAGGGACATCTCCCAGGTGCATATCACCCGCGTCATGCGCGGCGCGCATTGCTGGACAGACCACCGGCTTCTGGTAACTAAATTGAGACTCCGCCTTCGCGAACCACGAAGACCCTGCAGGGCTAAACCAATATCTCTCAATTTAGAACGACTAAATTGTGCGGACCTTCGAGAAAAATACCAGGAAGGACTGATAGACACGCTAGATGGGTTTGATGCCCAGCAAGGTGACCTAATATCAAACTGGATACAGTTGTCATCCTCCGTACTGACTGTGGCTACAGAAATCATAGGACGCAAAAAACGTAACAACGTAGACTGGTTTGACCAAAATGATAGGGCCCTAACTGAAGCATTCAAACAGCATCGTATACTCATAAAGCGTAATGAAGGTAATCATAATCTCACTCAAGAAGTCCGAAGTAGTGGTGATTCCTTAAGAAGATTAACAAGGAACATGAAAGATAGATAAGGCAAAACAGATACATTGGCTCGCAGACACACACCAACTAGGCGCTTTTTGTGAAGAAATGCATAAGTTGATTGGCGTTTCCATTAAAAATAGCACACCACTAAGATCCCTAGATGGTTCTCAAAAACTCACTGCTAAGCAGGATATACTTGATCGTTGGGCAGAGCACTTTAACAATCTGCTCAATGTAGATCGATTAGCAGATCTTGATCATACGAATACGCTTTATATTATAAAGCGTATTCGTCCTTTGCCGCTGAATGATTCGCTTGCTGAGCCACTTGACTTTTGCTGAAGTAGTTCGAGCCACAAAAGAGCAGAAAATAAAAAAGCAGTTGGCGTTGATAACATCGCCGGAGAACTGCTTAAATACGGAGGGGAGCAACTTCACACTTACATCTGGCAAATTTTTGATCGCATTTGATTTGATTCGAGGAAATAATACCGCCTGAATTTAAAATATCCCGTATAGAGACCCTGTATAAAAACAAAGGAGACCGTTCTGACTGCAACTCCTACCGGGTATATCGCTCCTCTTTGTCCCTGGGAAGATATTCGCCAGAGTTCTTCTCAACCGGCTTTTACCCGTCTCCGAAGACATATTGCCAGAAACTCTATTGGGTTTCGTCCCACCTGCGAGGCCATCTTTTCCATCCGGCAACTCCAGATAAAAAGTCGCGAACACAGTCAACCTTTGTATATGTGCTTCGTGGACTTGGAGAAAGCATTTTGACTGTGTGCCGCGGGAAGCCCTCTGGACTTTACTGGCAAAATTAGGTTCTCCTGAGAAATTTGTTAGAATGATTCGCCTTCTTCACGACGAAATGACCTGCTGTGTTACCTATAATGGTGATCAGTCAGAGTTCTTCCCTGTCAGTTGTGGGGTTAAACAAGGTTGTGTGCTTGCACCAACACTGTTTGCTCTTTACTTTTCTGTCGTTGTCAGTGAAGCACTCGAACAAACTTCTGCTGGAATCAAAATACGTTTCAGGACTTTTCAACCTGGCCAGATTAAAAGCTTACACAAAAGTATCACACGCTCTTATAACGGAGATCATGTATGCTGATGATCTGTGTTTTGTTACCAACTCTTCACAAGAACTCCAGGACCTGATTACGAATCTTCAGGAAGTCTGCTGCCGTTTCGGTCTGAAAATCAGTGTGAAGAAAACTGAGGTGATGGCAATCGACTCTCATGGAGCTACAGAACCTGTCAAGGTGACCATTGGCAATACTGAGCTGAAGCAAGTGAATACGTTTATATACCTGTGCAGCACAATTACAGCTAAGTGTGACCTTGACGCCGAAATAAACCATCGCATAGGCGCTGCATCAGCTGCTTTCGGTAAATTACGAGCCAAAGTCTTACAATCACATGATTTGAAGCTTTCGACAAAAATCTCCGTTTACATGGCCATAGTCCTCCCAAATCTTCTGTACTCTGCGTCATGGGTCCTCTATCGGAAACATATACGGACGCTGGACCGGTTTCATTTAAGGTGCATAAAAGACATTCTCAAAATCAAATGGTCGGACCGGATTAGAAATACCGAAGTGCTACGACGCGCAAATGTCTATGTCAGAAGCATACCTGATGCGGCGACAGCTCCGATGGTGTGGACATGTTTTACGAATGGATGATGATAGGTTGGCCAAACGCATCTTCTTTTCTGAACTCCAGAACGGCAAGCGGAAACAAGGCGGCCAGTTCTTACGCTTCAAGGACGTTCAGAAAAGACACATGAAAAGGTGCAATATTGTTCCCCAGAAATGGGAGAAACAGGCCATTTGCCGCCCTGAATGGAAGTGCATGGTGAGGAATGCGGTTCATTGAGGTTCATAGAATTGGATTCGAAGCGTGATGCCCTTAAGGCTAGACCACCAGCAGCCATGTTTTATAACTATGTCGACGATGTCTTAACGTGCAGCCGATGCGCGCGCACGTTTACTCATAAGATAGGATACTGCAGCCATCAAAGGGCGAACAAGAGAGCTGACCACCTTGGCTCCTCTGCATGTGATAGTCGGTAGCAGTCACCATAGCCGAAATCGGCTGAGAAGTAGTATATATATATATATTATATATATATATAATTATAACACGATGCCTTCCAGAAAAAGACCACCTCTTTCTGCTACATCGAGATACGCTAGGCGAATGACACTAGCCTAGAGGTATGCTCGATAGATAACGTTCTACACAAATAGCACTTAAAACAAAAAACTAATTGAAAAGTTTCATCATCCACGCGAACGAAGTTGCGGGCACAGCTAGTATCAAATAAATTTAGTCGAACGACGCGACGCAGCATAAAGCGCAATCTAATAGGTGGGTTTCCGCCGCTAGACAACCGGGCATACCGAGGACTCTAGTGCGAATCAAAGACTACAATAGTATACTGGCAATAGACAGGCAACTCTACCTTATTTTTTATTATTAAGAAGTGGTCGAACTCAGCGCCATCTAGTTTTTCGTGAAGGGAACTAATTTATATATATTAATGTATAGATAGATTGCTAAGTACCTATACAGCTGCTGCAGTCCGATTAATATAAAGAGAAATTAGTGTGTCCGCTATGTACTATATGCATACGTGTAGTATGCATATAGTATATAGCGGACACACTAATTTCTCTTTATAGAAGTTTGTTATGGAAAGGAAAAACAACTACAAAATTGTATTATAATATTTTATTATAAAAACATTTTACATCACACATTCATAATAAAATTTTGTGTTCGCCTTTTTCTTCCTTTATGATTAAGGTAGTGCCGATTAGCTTTTTCTTTCATCGGATCATTTATATCCCAAAAGGTTATTTTGCCAGTGAGAACGTTATTGATATCTTTGCACCAGTTATTTATAAAAAACTTTGTGCTTTTATTTATTAAATAATTTCGCAAATTATCTGCGTGATCTGCACAATTTATAAATGCTAGGCTTACATTAATATTTATTATTAATTTAATATATGCTGAAATATTTTTTTTATTGGAGTGCTCTTTTAAAATTTCTATACATATATTTTCCACTTGGGCAAAGAAATCAAATAAAGCTCTTGTGGGATAGCACAACCACTTTTTGTTGCCATATTCTTTCTTTTTTATAAACTCATGGAAACTTAGAAGCTCTTCTGCTTCCATAGAGTTTCTGCAGGCAACACAATTTTTATATATGTTTTTTTTGGCAAGTTGTGCCATCCACCCACTGCAATACCCTATTGCTGCGCTTCTTTCAATAAGCATTGGAGTTTGGCTCTGTATTAGGTCGTCTGTATTTATTGCTGATATATTTAAATGAGCACTGTCAATTTCATTTTCACATTCAGTAGGGTGTGTGTTTGTAGGATTTTTTAAGAAATATTTTAGTGATTGGAGACAAACACCATCATCTTTTTCACAATTCGACCCAACTGAATGTGAAGAGGAAATATTATTAATTAATAAAGTTTTGAAGGCTCCTTCAAATGCAGACGACGTAGGCATAATGTTGCTATATCCATGAGCTCTAATTGCCCCAAAAAAGTTTTCCAATGCATCTTGATTGAAATTGCGCAGCAATAAAGAGTTAATCCCATTAGAATTTAAATATGATACGATTAATTTAAAACCTTCTATGGTTTTGATCCAGCTTGACAATGAAGGCACTACTCCTTGGTTATTGGCGTTACAAAATTTCATAGATTTTAGAATTGGTAAACTATAATTCCACAATTTGTGATGAGGTGAGCTTGGGGTCACTGCAGCTCTGTAAATTTTTTCGCCTTTTACCGCGCTAAAACTACCATTGACACTGTCGAATAAATTGTCGAAAAACATTAACAGATCTGCTGTGTCGGTACTGTTTTTTTCAAGTATTCCACATCCTGCAAATGAGAAAAAAATATATTAACAAAACTATTGAAGTGTGGCTTAAAATTTCAAAAATTACCTTCAAACATTAAAAATTTATTAATGAATAAACTCCTTACCTGCCATAAATCCAAGGGCTACTCCAACGGATTGGCTAAATACTTGGGTGCAATGTTTAACCCTCATTTTCGGCATCAATGCAGGCAACACATGATGAGCTGTTAGCTTAGGCACTAGCTTTACGCCTTTATAACCTGGGCACCTGTTATACAATTTTACTATGTGGTCCCATTTTGCAATGCATTCTTTGCCTTCAATGGTAAATTTCAAGTTTTTTGTGATTAAATTATTTCTTATCCCCTTTATTAGGTGAGGTGGATCATAAATTGGGAAAATCTGTTTTTCATTCACTATGAAAAAGCCCTCTTTATTTTCTAATCCATTGCGTAAAAAAGATTCTCTTGTTTCTTTGAGCAATGCGTTTATAGCTGCCACATTGGAAGTGCCTTGGTCACATACAGTAGCCACGACTTTCAGTCCCGTTTCTTGCACTTTTTTTATAACAGCCTTTATCTGTTTTTTTAACTCTATCGTTTTAGTGCTTCCATTGCAATAGTAGCAAGCCAAAGGCTGCTTGTATTTTTTCACAATGCCTCTTATCATTAATACTAAAACATGATCACAATATTCTTTTTCTGTCATAAAACCATTGTCAACAAATCCTGATATTTGGTCATTTCTTTTATCATATGAAATGCCCGCTCCAATTGCCATCTCATCAAATGCTAAACAGCAGTATTTATAATTATCAGGCATTTTGTTGACTCGAGTTTTTAAATTTTCAAATATGATGTCATTGATTCCAGCTTTTAGATTTACCTTGTGCAGTAAATCTTGTAGAGTTCTTCTGCTTGGTAAAACGCATATGTTGCTTAGTAAGCGATATGCCTTTGGAGATGGCTTGTATAAGGACAATGCCAAAATTTTTTCATCAAGCGTGAATCTCCTTCCTTTCTTTTTCTTGCCACTTTGAGAGGCTTGCATTTGGCAAAATAACTTTGTAGAATGTGACATATTCTTACAAACTATATTAAATGCAGTGGTTTTCTTCATTTTTTTGGCAATCCTGTATTTTGTCTTAAACTTCTTCTTATCACGTTCACATTTTTGTAATTTCTTTAAGACAGATTTAAATTCCTTATGTTGTGCCAAAGTTACACGAGGACCTGAAAAATACGTTATTTTTCTTTTATTAGAGTATATCTTTTTAGTTTATGAGACCTAGAGGCCTTGACAACCATTACTACAGCGCTTTAGTCTAATTATGCAATTAAGGAAATTAGTGTTTTACTTATGTTAAACTATAATTGCATTACAGTAGTTAGTATTGATAAATAAGGATTTAAGTTTATTACATAGTGCTGATAAAAGTTATTCAAAGTGGGAAGGTAACAAGTTTACTGATTATAGTACAGAAACATAAGTACATACATTTTGATTTAGTTGCCTTTTTTATTTTCCGCTCTCTGCATTGACTTTGGCTAGGTTGTATATGTCCTGTAAATTAAATATTCTTAGTTATTGTCATATTGCTTATAACGAAAGGTGTTTCAATATGTTATCTATGCAATAATACCTATTTATTCATAAAAGATTGGAACTTGATTGTCATAGTGTATTCAAAGATAAGCTCCTATGAACAACCTCTTTATAATATTAGTATAAGCATATGCAGATAAAAGTTATACAAACCTGAAATCAAATTGTTTGACTGTGTCTCATTAGATGTGGAAGCTAGGGGCTGCTTGCTGATTAAAGCCTCAATGTTTGGTGAAGCTAGGGCCGGCTTGCTGATTATAGTTTCAATATTTGATGTTGAAGCTAAGGCCGAACTGCTTATAGTTTCAATGAGTTCAATTCCTGAAGAATAATATAATATCTTTTTTCAGTATAGGCTCAAAAAGGTAATCATACACCATTTTGTAAATAAGATAAGAAATCTGAACCAACAGCTCTTTGATAGTTCTCAACTCTTTTTTCCTACATTGTCATCACATAATCTTTGTTCGAGATCAATGAATAAATTTACTTAATATTGTGACACAACACTGAGTTTTATAGAGTAATCATGAAGTTTCTTGCTTGTTTTTCTCCATGGGAAATCAACACTTTGTAATAAAGCAAGTTGAGTCTGATTATAAAAATTAATGAAGTACAATTTTTTGTAATAAAAGATATACATACCTGGTATGTTAAAATCAAATTTTTGTAACTGACTTCTTTGGGAAGTATCTGACTTTGAGATAACCATTGCTTCACCAAGTGATTGTGCTTGCAGATCTAGAATAAATAAAAGTACTATATTTATTATTTGTTTCAACAAAATAAATACATTGATAAATACTATATTGCTTATAAATATTAGTATTACCTGGGATATATATTGTTGGAATTGCCAATTTAGACAGTCTACCACTTGGATACTTATGAATTTCTTCAAAATGTCTATGACAGACCCGTCTGTTGTCATATATAACTTGATGATCCAATGTAGCTAGCTCACCACCAATATTTAAGATCCAAGTTTTGAATTTGTCTTCACTTGTCTCTGGATTCGGAAACCGGTGTAGAGGCACACCTGAAAACATGAATGATTAAAATATCAGGAGTGGTACATTGTACAAAGAGTTCTACAATGTAAACTACTGAATAGTCACGAAAGGATAAAATGAAAGTCTATACTATGGCATTTGGTTAGCGGGTGATGGTTTCCCCAGTGAACTGGTGGTTAAAAACAGTCTATATAGGAACAAAAATATTCGTAGAGACTTTGATTTACTACATAGTACATTCTGCAGCTATTAGGTTTAGGTTTAAGGAATTTAATTCTCAAAAAAGATAATTATGTATATTACAATAGGGATATGCAAAATATATCTCATTATCTACAAGTTACATCGTGTGATCAAAATTTGCTATGGGGCGCTATGCCAGCACGATCAGTGGGTCATCTTAGGGGCGGAGTAGCTCCCATAAAAAAAATTTTAGAACCACTTACCATCTTTCCTAACCACAGAACATCCAGGTACACAGCAACAATTTTGTGACATGGTTGAAGGTCACTGTTCACTATTTGCAATATCAGGTCCAAACTCTAAAGAGTGCCTATGCAAGTCCACACCACAGTAACTTCACAAGTTCTGGATGATGGTAAAATACGGCCAATACGGGGTCGCACGGATGAGCACACACAACTCAACACGAGCGTACGAACGAATTGTAACGCGGCTCAACTACATGGAGGAACGAAAGCTCAACTCAACATGCAGATGCACTAGCGAAACAATAAGAACTTAATTGCAAAAGGAAAACAAATGCGCACGAGTTGTTTACACTCTCACGCAGCCATTTGCAATTCAAGTGTGGCCATACCCGCCATACAAAACAAACTTTTGCACATTTAAATAGCAAAATATATCTTCTTTACTTTTGCTGATGATAAAAATCTAATTATGTACTAATTTATTTCATCATTTAGCCAATCATAGTCCACTGCTGGACATAGGCCTCTCCCAATTTGCGCCACAACACCCGGTCCTCCGCCCTCCGCATCCAGTCCCCTCCAGCGACCTTTTTCAGGTCGTCAGTCCACCTGGCGGGGGGGCGTCCTACCTTACGCTTGCCGAGTCGCGGTCTCCATTCTAGGACTCGTCTGCTCCAACGGCTATCGGTCCTTCGACAGACATGGCCAGCCCATTGCCACTTCAGCGAGCTAATTTTACGAGCTATGTCGGTTACCTTGGTTCTTTGTCGGATGACCTCATTACGAATTTTATCCTTCAAAGAGACTCCGAGCATAGCTCGCTCCATAGCCCGCTGCGCGACTTTAAATTTGTGGACTAGTTCAACCGTTAATGTCCACGTTTCGGCACCGTAAGTCATAACAGGTAGGACGCACTGGTTGTAAACTTTCGTCTTCAGGCATTGCGGTATAGGCGAAGAGAAGACTCGACGTAGTTTGCTAAACGCTGCCCAGCCTAACTGAATTCTCCGATCGACTTCCCGCTCGAAGTTGTTTCTACCAAGCTTGATGACCTGCCCTAGGTAGATATACTCTTGAACAACTTCGAGCATCGATCCTTCGACATATATCGGTCTCGGCATGACATGTTCATTGAACATGATCTTGGTTTTATCCAAGTTCATGCCAAGACCGACCCGTCGTGAAGCTCCATTCAGGCCATGCAGCATCTCGCTTAGTTGGTCCAGCGACTCTGCCACTATGACGATGTCATCGGCAAATCTAAGGTGCGAGATGTGCTCACCGTTCACATTTATACCCCGTCCAGTCCAGTCCAGAGTCTTGAAGACATCCTCGAGCGCATTGGTGAACAGCTTTGGGGATATAACATCCCCCTGTCTCACCCCCCGACGCAGCTCGATCGGATTGGTCTTATGGTCATGGAGCTGGACAGTCATTGTGGCGGTGTCATATAAGCATCTCAGCGCCTCGATGTATCGCCAGTCAATACGACATCGTTGCAGAGCATCCAGAAATTAATAACTAATAAACTAATTTATTTATTCTTTTTTTTTTGTCTAAGAAGAACATGAAATCATGTTTTTTTTCTTGATTGATGTTATTAATTAACTCTCAGCATAAAAATAATATATTTTACCATAGCAACACCGCAATTCGTTTCCCTAAACGTTTTGATAGATGGCGCTGTTTTCAATAAAAAAATGGAATTTTAGTTTTGTTCTAAGTTGCCATAGCATGGTGCGAATGGACGCCGTCACGCCGCTAAGAGCATACTTTGGTTGGCGCGGCGCGGAGCGAGTGAAGTAGAAGTCAAAAATTGTGTCAATACGTCATCAGCTGTTATTGTTACGCTCCCGAAAATTAATTGTAATTCACTGTTATTAACCACAAAAACAACTAAAAAATTGCAATAAACGTTGGAAGAAGCGACGAATACACGAGGCGAAGATATACTGGAAGCCCGAAATGCAAAAATAGAATAATTTTCGCCGATTACACCGCTGAATAGAGGTTAGAAAAATATCATTATCATTCAATCAATTATACCAACTTGTCAAACACAATCGTGACCACAGCTTATAAAATCGGTGTTACCAACGCCAAACTGGTGTTGCCATCTCGGAATTAGAGTTGCCAACTACAAACTAATGTTGCCATAATCAATCTAGTGTGGCCAGCTCTTATCTAGTATTGCCAAACCAAAATTAATTCCCTTCCCCCCGGACCTCTGCGGAGTGCAGACGTATTTTGGTATTTTAGAATTTAGTAGATTCGTGTTTTTTACAAAAATAAACCAAAAATAGACTAAACAAATTCACTGAAAATACCAGGAGTGCATAAAAAAGAACTGTGTATCAGTGCCTGTCAAGAATCGCCATGCCTCTTCGCCGCTCCCCACCCCCCTCTGCACCCGCCCCGACGCCAGGAATTACTTGTGTCGTGCCTCAGACGTATGACTCGGATACTCCGTCAGAGCGCAGTAGTAGCAGCAATGTATTCGTACGACAGAAGCGCAGACGCGACTTGGACGACGACCACAAGGAACTCAAAACTGAAATGTCAAGCTTAATCACAACACTATCGAACACTTTTGAGGAGCATTTCAACGAACTCAAACAGCAAAATGTCGAATTAAAGACAAGCTTACAATTCATGTCTGATAAATACGACACTATTCTCAAATCGCTTGCCAACCTAGAAGAAGAGAAGGCTAAGGATAAAAAGTTTATTCTTCAATTAGAGAAAAAAATCGAGACCCTGGAGCGCAAAACTAAATCAACGAGCTTAGAAATACGCAATGTACCATACTCCTTAAATAGTGATAAGAAAACAGAAAGTAAGGAAGAGGTCTGCGAAATAGTAAAATCGTTAGCTCAAACGGTGGACGTCGACCTAAAGGACCTTGACATCAGAGATGTTTACAGAATTACAACAAATAAGGACAATATTAAGCCTATCATTGTCGAGTTAAATAGTGTGATTAAAAAGGAGAAGATAATCCAAGGAATCAAGAAGTTCAACAAGATGAAGACAAACGAGCTTAAATTAAACACCGGTCACCTTAAGATTGCAGGACCTTCCAGGCCTATATACATATCGGAGGCCCTTACATTTAAGGCCCAAAAGCTTTATTACTTAGCTCGTCAATTTGCTCGTGAAAACGGATTCTCATACTGTTGGACTTCGAGAGGCTTAGTATACTTACGTAGAGTTGAAGGTATAACCCCGATTCGCATCGATTCTGAAACGGA
This sequence comes from Autographa pulchrina, assembly GCA_905475315.1. Classification (NCBI taxonomy): domain Eukaryota; kingdom Metazoa; phylum Arthropoda; class Insecta; order Lepidoptera; family Noctuidae; genus Autographa; species Autographa pulchrina. The sequence goes on along the minus strand of FR997761.1, from coordinate 4,060,583 downwards.
TCTCTCTAAACTTTCTAACAAAAAATGACTGGACTGCCCTACCTTCAGCAATGTAGCACTAATACGTTGGTCATACATAGCCCTTCACTCAATTATTATTATTATTATTAAGGAAAATATTATTTTAAATGTAGTTTTACCTCTAAAGCACTTAGTAAACTTGCACAAGTCACACAAACTTCTAAATGTGAAACATATTATACCTTTCCACTTTACACCACATCAACAATCCTACACACACCATCCAATTAGGACAGAGTCAAACAAACAAAGTACTTTTGAATATATAATGTCGTTAAACACCATAATTTGGTTTGAAGCTATTCCTTGCCATTATTATAAAAAACCTTGTGCAATAACAACGATCAATTACAATAAAAATATAATTCGATATAATTGATAATAATCACTCGAATAATATAGACGATTTTAAGATAGCGGAAGCATATAGGTGTGAACCTGAAGATTGTAAAAATTATATAACGGCTGGATTTCTTAGAATATTTACCCAAAACATAAGGAGTATATCGGCAAATATGCCTGGTTTACTAACATTACTGACCAGGATGTCCTTACCTATGGACATTGTTGTCCTTACCGAATGCTGGTTATCTTGCAACCACAATATTCCCTTATTGCATGGATATAATTCCTTTCTGACTAAAAAAAGTATCAATAAAAATGACGGAGTAGTAGTTTATATTAAAAACAATATCGCTAATGTTAGTGTAACTGAACCAGATGTTAAGGATGCTAATTGCCTCCAAATAAAAGTAGGAAACGACACGATTATTCTAGCTTTTTATAGACCCCCATATTTTAAAGAAATCGCAAACTTCATATCATCCTTAGATAATTTGCTAACTATGAATTCTTGATGTAAAAACTTAGTAATAATTGGTGATATCAACATAGATATTGCAGACGGTAGCATAAATACTAAATCTGCAGAATATTTAAACCTAAACGCTAGTCATGGTCTTCTTCCAGCTTACACCTTGGTAACTCATGGTAGAACGTGCCTTGATCATGTCTTACTAAGATCAAGACTTAAAGCCACAGCAATAGTTATTGATTCTACTGTTACGGATCATAACGCAGTACTTCTTGCACTACATAAAGTCAAATTTAACATACCACATGCCAAAAAAAATAAAATAGATTATAATAAACTAGATTACCACCTAAAAAATACTGATTTTGATCATGTTTCTGAGCATATGAATGCAAATAGTGCCCTTGAATATTTCGCTAAGTCAATAACTAGAGCCGTAAAAATCAGTACCTATTCATTTACTGTGCCACATCGCCTGAGAATTATTAAACCTTGGATTACTCCAGGTTTGTTAAGATGTGTGAGAAATCGGGACAAGATGTACATAAAAATGAAAACTACACCCAATAATGAAATCTTAAAGATAACTTTTAAAAGATACAGGAACTACTGCAATGCAATATTGAAAAAACTTAAAAAACAATACGAAAAGGACGAACTATACAAAGCCAAGTCTAATCCAAAAAAAATGTGGAACATTATAAAAGAATTAAGTCACACTGCAAAAAAAAAAAATCATCTGCCTGTGCATTACTTAAAATAAAAAAATTAGATAGTCTATCACTTAATTAAGTAAATAAGTTCTTTACTAGTATTGGTAAGGAGCTAGCTGATAAGGTTACCAGATTATCTGTTAATAATCACGACGCGGACACGGTTCCTAATTCTGTTTTTTCTTGCGACTCTTTTGTTTTCCTTGAAACTGACGAGTTGGAGGTGGAACGAATGATACTGACGCTACGCAGTGACTGTGCTACAGGCCTTGATGGCATTTCAGCTAACCTTCTCAAGCAATATAGGAAAATTCTGGTTCCACCACTTACACATATAATAAACCTATGTATAACTACCGGCGTTTTTCCGGATTCACTAAAGCAGGCGCTAATTCACCCTATACATAAGTCTGGAGATGTAGATCGTGTCAACAACTACAGACCTATATCTGTCTTGCCCTCCATCTCCAAAGTCTTAGAGAGAATTATGAACAATCGTCTTAAAAACTATCTCGAAACGAATAAAATTCTTTCCAATCACCAATATGGTTTTAGAAATATCATATCTACCAATGACGCAGTACATGACTTAACGGAGTATGTTGTTCAGGCCCTAGATCGAGGTAAAAAGTGCACTGCTATCTATCTTGATTTGGCGAAAGCCTTTGACACGGTCTCCATCCCCAACCTAATTCTTAAACTTGAAAGAATAGGTATTAGGGGCAGGCAACTAGAGCTCTTTCAGAGCTACCTGTCAAATCGAACACAGTGCGTAAAAATCGGTGAACAGGTCAGTAATGACCTCCCTATCCACTTCGGAGTGCCGCAGGGAAGCATCCTCGGACCCTCACTCTTTCTGGTCTACGTCAATGATATGTGCAAATTGGATCTCGAAGATGGCGCGTTAGTGGCTTTCGCTGATGATACGGCTCTTGTTTTTACAGGGAACACGTGGGAACACGTTTTTGATAGTGCACAAATAGGTTTTAATAAAATAACAAAATGGCTCACAGCCAATACCCTCTCTCTCAATGTGGACAAAACAAAGTATTTGTTATTTGGTATAAGGAAGCCGAGGGTGCTGGACAATGCCAAGTTTTCTATTATCACCCACGACCACATACCAAATTCTCAGCCTATGTGCAATTGCCATAAATTGGAACGAACTGCCACTTTAAAATATCTAGGCGTAATCCTAGATGAGAGACTCAGTTTTTCACCACATATTGAAGCACTGACTGGGAGAATACGAAAACTTATATATGTCTTCAAACACCTTAGACACGTGGCAGAACCTAAGATACTATAGTTTGTGCGCTGTAGCATGGTGCGGGTATAAGTTGTCAGTAATAATTTTATTTGTAAACTAGAACATTCTGGTTGGTTTAATTTAATTAATAACCGTGATTAATCTATAATCTATTATTATTATTACATTATTATTATTATTATTACATATAATAAAATTGTAGAAAAGTGGTGTCTGTACAATGGAAATATATATAAAAAAAGTAGCAGGGGTTGTTATTATATCGATGCCGAACCCGAAATTGTAATTTTTTTTTTTGTCTGTTTGTCTGTTTGTCGGTTTGTCTGTTTGTCTGTGTGTTTGTGCACGCTAATATCAGAAACGGCTTATTCGATTTAGATGCGGTTTTCACTAATATATTGTAGTAAACTTCACTTAACATTTAGTGTTTATTTCATGTCAATCGGTCCATAAATAAAAAAGTTATGACAATTTAAAGAATCATGGCGAACATTTGTTGAGCTATTTTATCAGAGTACGTACACGCCTCGCATAGTTGCATTCGATTATTGAGATTCACTTGAATGCTGACTGTTTGCATATATCATTTACTAGCGGTCGCCCGCGGCTCCGCCCGCGTGGATGTCGGTTACCGCTGCAAAAAGCCTACCCAGGAAAGACACGGTCAGCAAAATGATTCCCAGGTCAATTCACAGACACCGACACTAACATCGACGACGCAGTCATTATCCGCAGGCTGCATAGATTGTCTTTATGTGGATGTTAAAGTTGTTAATGATGAAAATATTTAAATGTAATTAATACTAAGTTTTCACTTCTGCCGGCAGTCCCGGAGTGCAACCCGTTGTTTTAGGATAGATAACTAAAGCGATTATTGTAGAGCTTCTCTATAAACAACATTTGACGTTAAATTATTTTCAGGTAACAAAATATACTGATGGTTGGGAGCCTCGACCCGTGATAGGGCAACGTAAAGTTGCCCATGCGTAAAACATTATTTTCGTAAATCAATTCCTACTCATTTTTCGCCATAACTTCAAAACCAAACGTCCAATTTAATCATTTAAAGACCAAATTTTATCTACATAAACTGTACTTAGTGATGAAATAATTTATTTTGATAAGGATTATAGCATGAGTAAAATAAATGCGTTTTAATGTAGTCCAAAAAAAAATTCAAGATAAAAAGCTACTCGTGATCAGCTGGTTTGTTCCTTGCACAGAGAATCGGCATAGCCATTCAACGTGGCAATGCTGCCAGCCTTCTGGGCACGTTTCCTGCCATTGACAAGGATGACGATGAGTATAAAACTTAGTCTTTGTTTGTTCTTGTATTAGATTTAAGTATTGAATTGTAAATAAAGAATAAATAATTAAGTTCTTAAAAAAAAAAAAAAGATAAAAAAATGGTTGTTGTGCCTCACTCGACATAGATAGGTATAGTGTGTCCTGGACTTTTTTGTAGATATTTATAAGATCTACAATTAATTAGAACATTTTATGGTTCTATCTTTTATAGTTTAGGCAGCGTACGCAAAATAAGTAACTTTTCTGGTTGATTTTTTACACCTTGTGTCCGAAAACCGCAAATATCTTACGGAACCCTATTTTTTTCCAAAATAAAATTTAGCCTATGTCACTCGTGGATAATGTAGCTTTCGAATGGTGAAAGAATTTTTAAAATCGGTCTAGTAGTTTTTGAGCCTATTCATTACAAACAAACAAAGTTTTCCTCTTTATAATATTAGTGTAGATTATTATTATTATATATATTATATTAATATTATATATTATGTTATATATTATATTATTATTAGTGTAGAAGTGTAGATTTATATTTTAGGGTTTGTAGGTTAGGTTCCTTTTCTTAATTTTCTTGTAAACAAAAAAAACATAGTAAGTATTTGGTATAGGTTAGGCGGTTCTTTCCTTGATTTTTGGGTATCTTATCTTCATTTAGAGTTTCTAAATAAATATTGAAGCTGTGCCCGCGACTTGGAATAGTCGATTTTGCTTATTTATTGGTATATACATATAAGTGTAGGTAGGCGCTAGGTGTTAGGGCTCTTCTTTAAAAATAGTCTTAAAGATTTTGCCCGGAGCGTAAAACTGCTGTCGTGGCACGCGAACTTGGTCGCTACAACGTAGATGTAGCTGCGTTAAGCGAAACACGCTTGGCTGACCAAGGCGAACTCGAGGAAATCGGTGGTGGGTACACATTCTTCTGAAAAGGACGACCCCAAACGGAACGAAGGTTAGCTGGCGTAGGGTTTGCCGTCAAATCCACCATCGCGCAAAAACTGTCTGAATATCCGCAATACATCTCTTACCGCATTATCACACTGCGCCTTCACCTACAAATCAACAACTACCTGAATATGATAAGCGTATATGCATCAACAATGCGTAACGAGGACAGTGTCAAAGATCAGTTTTATGAAGAACTTTGCCAATGCCTTAGCAACATACGTTCAAACAAGCAAATACTTCTGCTGGGTGAAGGGTTGGCAGAGATACTGAGTCGTGGCCGGGCGTGATTGGAAATAATGGTGTGGGCAATATGAATAGTAACGGACAATTACTACTCACACTCTGTGCCCAATTCGACCTTACCATCACTAACACTCTGTTTAGGCTTCGTGACAAATTCAAAACCACCTGGATGCACCCACGTTCTTTACACTGGCACCTCCTCGATTACGCCATAACCCGACGAAGGGACATCTCCCAGGTGCATATCACCCGCGTCATGCGCGGCGCGCATTGCTGGACAGACCACCGGCTTCTGGTAACTAAATTGAGACTCCGCCTTCGCGAACCACGAAGACCCAAATCAAATCAAATCAAATCAAAATATTTTTATTTCAAGTAGGCCTTTTTAAGCTCTTTTAAAACGTTAAATTACTGACTCTAGTTGCAGGTTCCAAAATGTCATTCCAATGGAGAAGAACCGGCAAGAAACTCCATTGGTTACTCTTTTTAAAAAAAAGGTTAACATCAATGTAAAAAATACAATTATATATAAAAAAATATACAAATATGCGACAACAGCGTAAATAGCAAAATGTTTAGTTTATTGTAAATGATAACATCCAAAATGGAAGAAAAATGAAAAGGGACACGCAACAAATTTACATTGTTGTCACATTTACAAAGGTCGCCTATGCGAAAAGAATGAGAATAATAAAAAAAAGACTAAACTCAATAATTAAAAGAAGAAAAAACAAATATCTAATTAAATAGCTTTACATACAAAAGATATGTAGTCCTAACTAAACCCTAACAGGAATGTCAAGGCATGTCAAAAGGTTTCTACGAATAGAGACCGTGGGGAAGCTAATCGAGAAAGATGAAACAACAAGATGAGGCAAATGAACTAACGGACCGCCAGGGAGGCCACATGTGCAGAAGGTCCTAAATCCACGCGCTTTTATCCTCTACATAGTCACTGATTTTATAATAAGCCTTTCCTATTAGTTTGGATTTCACGCACGTTTTAAACTTTTTGTTAGTTAAATGAATTAAACTATCTGGTAATTTATTATAAAAGCGAATAGAATTCCCTAGGAAGGATTTAGTATTTGTTTTAGTTAGTCTAAACCTTGGGACTACTAGTTTATTTTTACTTCTGGTGTTAATGTTGTGATAATCACTGTTGACACTAAAACTATCTAAATGTTTACGAACGTACATTATATTTTCCATAATATAAAGCGATGGCAACGTGAGAATACCTATTTCTTTAAATTTCTCTCTAAGTGATTCGCGGGGGCCCATACAGTAAATGGCGCGAATTGCTCGTTTTTGCAAGATGAATATAGAATTTACATCGGCTGCAGAGCCCCATAGCAGAACGCCGTATGACATAATGCTGTGAAAATACGCGTAGTAAACTAATTTTGCCGTGGGAATATCCGTGAGCTGTCTAATTTTCCGTACCGCAAATGCAGCTGAACTTAACCTTTTCGTCAATGCTTTGATATGAGCGCCCCATTGTAACTTAGAGTCTATAGTAACACCAAGAAATACCGTTTCGTTAATTAATTCTAGTTTTTTACCATCAAGCATTAGATTTAGATCCAAATGCGATCGAACGTTCGGAAGTGAAAATTTTAAACATTTTGTTTTTGAAGCGTTTAGTAGCAAATTATTCGCTGAAAACCAATCTGACAACACGTTGAGCGTACTATTTAAATTGGAATAGTCTTGCAATTTACTGTTAATTTTAAAAATAAGAGATGTATCGTCTGCAAATAAAATTATATCCGTTAAATTAGACATTGTGAAAGGCAGATCATTAATATATGCTAGGAAAAGAAAGGGGCCTAAGATTGAACCCTGAGGCACGCCCATTCTTACTAAGGACCCAGGTGAAGTCACACCGTTTACGCCTACCTTTTGCTGTCTTGTTGACAAATATGACAAAACTAGATCTAAAGATTGTCCTCGTAATCCGTAGTATTTTAATTTTAGGATTAGAGTGTTATGATCAACGCAATCAAAAGCCTTGGAGAGATCACAAAAAATGCCAATGGCGTCTTGTGAACCCTCCCAAGCTCCCAAAATGTGAGAGACTAACTTAACCCCGGCGTCGGTCGTCGACCTTCCCTTAGTAAAACCAAATTGTTGCTCGTGAAAAATATTATTCTTACTAAAATGTGACATCATTTGGTCAAGGACCATTCTTTCAAATATTTTACTAAAAGCTGGAAGTACTGAAACTGGTCTATAGTTAGATGGATCATTCTTGCATCCAGATTTAAAAATAGGTATTACTTTACTGTGTTTCATTAAATCAGGAAAGGTGCCACAATCAACACAGTCATTAAAGATTTTTGCAAGAATCGGGGCAATAGTGTCAATTATGGATTGGAGTACTTTGACAGAAATTCCCCATAAATCTTCAGTGGTCTTTACTTTAAGCATACTAAATGTTTTCTTAACAATACTAGGAGATACATGAGTAAAATTAAAATTTGGAAAACTTTTATTTATAGATGTTTTTAATATTGATTCTGCTTTTGAAGAAGATGAGGGAAGAGACTTCGTTACCTCTACTGGTATATTTGAAAAAAATACTTCAAAAGCGTTAGCAACATCTGTCTTGTCTGAAATTATTTTATTATTGATTTCCAAAGACAGGTCTGTATCTCTTTGAATACTATTCCCAGTTTCAGAATTGATGATCTTCCACACTGTTTTAATTTTATTATCAGATCCGTCTATACGCTTGCTGATAAGTCTAGATTTTGCCGCTAAACACACTTTTTTAAATACTTTTGAATAATTTCTAACATAGTTATGAAAATCAGGATTAGTGTTGAATGATTTTTCATCATAAAGACCGTAAAGAACGTCCCTACTTATTCTTATGCCTTTAGTAGCCCACTCATTAAATTTACGCTTAAAGTTGATTTTAACATCTTTTCGAGGACACGTTTTGTTAAACGATTCCCGTACAATACCAAATAGGGAATTATAATCTTTATTTGGAACTCCAGAAAAAGAATATTTAAAATTAAGGGCTGATGTAATATTATTTTTAAATGAATTTAGTATATGATTAGTTAAGGGCCTGGTTGAAATAACTTTAGCTACAGGTAATTTACTTTTAGCTTTGATAGTAACTAATTGACCCATATGATCAGATCTTACACCGGGTATTAATCTAGAGTTTAGCACTGAACTATTTGAAAATATATTATCAATGCAAGTAAGTGAAGTTGCAGTAATCCTCGTTGGTTCCTTAAAAATATAATTTAAATTAAATGACTTAAATAAAGATAAGAGCTTACATTTATCCGGCGAATCAATCAAGATATTAACATTAAAATCTCCACAAATATATATTGATTTATTATTGCGGCATAATTTACTTAAAATTTCCTCCATTATAATTAAAAATGATAACAAGTTAGATGAGGGAGGCCTATAAACGCAAAGAACAATAAGAGATTCTATTTCTGCACATGCTACCTCACATATGCGGTCAACAGAGAAAGAGGAGATGTCTTGACGTTCCTTGAACTTAAAATAATCTTTACATAAAATCAGACACCCACCCCCCTCAGCTGAAAGTCTGCTGAACGCACTGGCAATCGCAAAGTTATTTACATTAAAATTCATCATATCTGGTTTAAGCCAAGATTCACAATAATTAAAAAAAAATTAAAAAACACGCCTGCCATGTCTAAAAAAATTAAAAACAAGTCAAATATTTGCAGTCGGGGTCGGTTACTTGGAACAATTTATTACAGGTCCCCCGACTGCAAATATTTGACTTGTTTTTAATTTTTTTAGACATGGCAGGCGTGTTTTTTAATTTTTTTTTAATTATATTTTTTTTATTTAGTACCTTTTAGTGAACAACAAAAAAACATGACACAACACTAAAAAAAATATCGTTCGGAACCCTTTGCAGGCGATTTCGACTCACACTTGACCATTTTTTAATGTCCACATAGCCTATGTCACTCGGGATAACTCAAAGCTTCTAATGATACCACAAACAATGAAATCGGTCAAGCCTTTTAGAAGTTATGGTGGAATAAAGAAACTCACAAACATACATACATACATACATACATACATACATACATACATACATACATACATGAACCCTGAAAACATAACACTCCTTTTTGGGCAGTCGTGTAAAAAACAAAGAATATCAATTGAATACTTGTCTACTAAAAGTTCAATATCAAGAATTTTGCTAGAAAAGCGATTTATATTCTGATGATACAGCAGAATGCTATCAGAGTGCTTCCCTATTGTCTGCGTTGAGAGTTTAAACAAACTAAATTACTACTTAAATCTAAACTTAACCTATTCAGCGTTATATCTCCTATAACTGTGTTAATATTAAAAGCTATTAAACTAGCAACTAAAAATTTATATCTTCTAGGAAGATACATAGTTTCATGGGTTAGTTGAAACCCAGTAATAAATTGATTAGTGTCAAAAAACACTAATTTGTCACTATGACAACAAGTAGACATGTACAATGTGTTGTTTAAGTAATGTACATACTTATTGTGGTCGCTACTTAATGTGTTTGCATAAGGCAAAGCACACAACATAATTTTACCTATATCTAAACCTAGTAAGGTGTCAATGCCATAAACAATGTCCTGCAGGGCTAAACCAATATGTCTCAATTTAGAACGACTAAATTGTGCGGACCTTCGAGAAAAATACCAGGAAGGACTGATAGACACGCTAGCTGGGTTTGATGCCCAGCAAGGTGACCTCATATCAAACTGGATACAGTTGTCATCCTCCGTACTGACTGTGGCTACAGAAATCATAGGACGCAAAAAACGTAACAACGTAGACTGGTTTGACCAAAATGATAGGGCCCTAACTGAAGCATTCAAACAGCATCGTATACTCATAAAGCGTAATGAAGGTAATCATAATCTCACTCAAGAAGTCCGAAGTAGTGGTGATTCCTTAAGAAGATTAACAAGGAACATGAAAGATAGATAGTGGCTTGAAAAGGCAAAACAGATACATTGGCTCGCAGACACACACCAACTAGGCGCTTTTTGTGAAGAAATGCATAAGTTGATTGGCGTTTCCATTAAAAATACCACACCACTAAGATCCCTAGATGGTTCTCAAAAACTCACTGCTAAGCAGGATATACTTGATCGTTGGGCAGAGCACTTTAACAATCTGCTCAATGTAGATCGATTAGCAGATCTTGATCATACGAATACGCTTTATATTATAAAGCGTATTCGTCCTTTGCCGCTGAATGATTCGCTTGCTGAGCCACTTGACTTTTGCTGAAGTAGTTCGAGCCACAAAAGAGCAGAAAATAAAAAAGCAGTTGGCGTTGATAACATCGCCGGAGAACTGCTTAAATACGGAGGGGAGCAACTTCACACTTACATCTGGCAAATTTTTGATCGCATTTGGAACGAGGAAATAATACCGCCTGAATTTAAAATATCCCGTATAGAGACCCTGTATAAAAACAAAGGAGACCGTTCTGACTGCAACTCCTACCGGGTATATCGCTCCTCTTTGTCCCTGGGAAGATATTCGCCAGAGTTCTTCTCAACCGGCTTTTACCCGTCTCCGAAGACATATTGCCAGAAACTCTATTGGGTTTCGTCCCACCTGCGAGGCCATCTTTTCCATCCGGCAACTCCAGATAAAAAGTCGCGAACACAGTCAACCTTTGTATATGTGCTTCGTGGACTTGGAGAAAGCATTTTGACTGTGTGCCGCGGGAAGCCCTCTGGACTTTACTGGCAAAATTAGGTTCTCCTGAGAAGTTTGTTAGAATGATTCGCCTTCTTCACGACGAAATGACCTGCTGTGTTACCTATAATGGTGATCAGTCAGAGTTCTTCCCTGTCAAATTAAGAAAAGGAACCTAACCTACGAACCCTAAAATATAAATAAATGATATATGCAAACAGTCAGCATTCAAGTGAATCTCAATAATCGAATGCAACTATGCGAGGCGTGTACGTACTCTGATAAAATAGCTCAACAAATGTTCGCCATGATTCTTTAAATTGTCATAACTTTTTTATTTATGGACCGATTGACATGAAATAAACACTAAATGTTAAGTGAAGTTTACTACAATATATTAGTGAAAACCGCATCTAAATCGAATAAGCCGTTTCTGATATTAGCGTGCACAAACACACAGACAAACAGACAAACCGACAAACAGACAAACAGACAAACAGACAAAAAAATTAATAATTACAATTTCGGGTTCGGCATCGATATAATAACAACCCCTGCTACTTTTTTTATATATATTTCCATTGTACAGACACCACTTTTCTACAATTTTATTATATGTATATATATATATATATATAGCTGTGCACGCAACTTCGTTCGCGTGGATGATGAAACTTTTCAATTAGTTTTTTGTTTTAAGTGCTATTTGTGTAGAACGTTATCTATCGAGCATACCTCTAGGCTAGTCTCATTCGCCTAGCGTATCTCGATGTAGCAGAAAGAGGTGGTCTTTTTCTGGAAGGCATCGTGTTATAATTATATATATATAATATATATATATATATACTACTGCTCAGCCGATTTCGGCTATGGTGACTGCTACCGACTATCACATGCAGAGGAGCCAAGGTGGTCAGCTCTCTTGTTCGCCCTTTGATGGCTGCAGTATCCTATCTTATGAGTAAACGTGCGCGCGTGTTATAGACGGAAGGGTAAATAAAGATAAGCAATATACTATTTATCTACTTTAACTGAAATAAATGCCAATTATTATAATTTACTGAGTGATAGTAAGGGAAACTACAAGGAATGTTTTATTGTTTATATTTTAAACAGATACCAGATATACATATAAGCTTATAACACAAATACATAAATTTACAATTATGTAACAAAAGGTATCGTGTACTCCTGGCAATGAGTATATACTTATAGCCAAAGTTATCATTTAATATAATTTATTTATATAACCAAAATTAGCATTATAAATTATAAATACCATCTAAACAAACAAAATAAGTTAGTTTATTATTTATTATTTTCATAATTACAATAGTGAGTAACATAATTAATCATCATCATCACTACATAGTATAAAACAAAGTCGCTTCCCGCTGTCTGTCCCTATGTATGCTTAGATCTTTAAAACTAGGCAACGGATTTTGATGCGGTTTTTTTAATAGATAGAGTGATTCAAGAGGAAGGTTTATATGTATAATACATGCATAATATAGTAGAGAAACACTGATAATCTTAGAGTTTTTTATGTAAGGTCGTAAAAAAACACCCTTTTTTGCGCTTAGATTGCAAACGCTGGCTAAACCCTACGAGATAGATCAAAGTAATGTACTACAGTATTGTACACCTTAAAAAGGTCTACAAAAAAGTCCGTGATGGTATATGTCTATCTCTTGAGGATAACCCACAATAACCATTTTTATCCTTTATTTATTATACTTATTAACGAAATTTAAGCAATACAGCATTAATCCTTATCCAATTAAGTGCCTTAAATACATTGTGCATGTAATAAAGATCAATATGGCCCTTTACAGCATGTAATTTAAATGAATATTTTCGAAGATATTACAGATTTAAAATGCAGGGACATAGCGGTTGCGGCGGTACCGGCCGGGGGGCCGGGGAGCGCGTGCCTATACCAAATAGTGCGACGAAGGCCGCGCTTCGCCCTACAACACTTTATGATTATGTAGTATATTTAGTATCAGCAATGCACCCGTGCAAAGCCGGGGCGGGTCGCTAGTAACTACATAATTATTTCAGCAAAAGCAACAATATAGGTACTTAACTTTTTACAGAAGTGTTCCCGTCGGCAGCCACACAATAAGTGACCGGCCTGTCACTGTGCTTTGCTTTTATACCTCATTTCTCCCGCCAAAAGTCAACCGAACAACCAGTAACAAATTATAAATTATAAAATATAGACCAAAAATATTTAAAATACTAGTAGATAATTAAACACTATTTTTACAGAATAAATTAACAGTTTAAACATTATTTTAATTGGTTTTAATAAGCAAAAATCACTATGAAGAAAGATACACAACAATTTACTTCTACCTACTTTATCACGGCCATGCTGACATGTAGTTCGCTCTCGGACTACATATACATACTAAATTAAAACTTAATACTAATTATTACTAAATACACTTTTATAAGGAAACTTAATGCTAATACATATTATTCATTGTTGTAGTCCAACTTAGCACATCAAAGGGACAAAAACAACAACGGTCAGTACTTTGACATCAATCTAAACCTCCCACCTGCTGCACATGAGACGGGTTAGAACAAAGTAACTGACTTCAGCAGTTCCAATCAAATCTTTTCTCATTCCATTTGTCACATCTGACATCTAATACATAATTTTCATATGGGTACAATATAATATTTCATATGAAGAACACATTATTCGACATCATCAATCCATTCTCCAGACCATAATCTCAATTTATCTTTGGCTACAGTTATATTTCTTAAATTTCCTATTCCCCTCAAGGAGTACCTATCATTAGGTAAGATAGCTGTAATCTCATAAGGACCTTTAAATCTAGGACATAGTTTATCATGACGCCTGTGGTCTTGGTTTACATAAACTGTATTTCCAACATCAAAAACACTATTATCTCGCCTTACGGTATCGAATCGAGTTTTGAATTTGTTTGCCTCATTACACAGACGCTGATAAGCAAGTTCACGATCTGCCCTAACATCTATGTTATCTTCGGGAATATTTATATCATTCAAATGAGCTTGGATAGAGGGGATATTAGCATTACAGCCTATAAGCAAACGAATCGGTGTGAAACCCGTAGAACTCTGAATAGTGGTGTTAATCGACTGTTGTACCTTCCACAATCCGCTTGGCCAATCTGACGAGCCATTACAAGTAGTATTTAGCATATTAATCACTGTAGCGACATATCTTTCTATTTGACCATTACCTCTTGGTGTGCCTGTAGCAACCATATGATGTTCTATCTGTAACTCTCTAAATAAGGAACGAATTTGGTTAGCACTAAAATTGGTGCCCCTATCTGTGATAACTATTGATGGGGTTCCAAATATAGTGATAATTTCCCTTATAATAGGCACTAGTTCGATAGAGTTCAGAGTTTTGAGAGGTTTTAGCAAACAAAATTTGGTAAACCCGTCGACCAAAAGTAGAATATGTTTGTATCCGTCACTTGTTTGTGTGAATGGACCTGTACAATCCAGATGGATTGTATGAAAGGGAATAGGGGTTTTATCAATGGGATGTAAATATCCTTGTTTTGGACCAGAATGACCTTTTCTTTCCACACATATTATACAGTGCTTTAAATATTTTCTAACAAAAATAGTCATACGAGGAAACCAAAAATGTTCGCAAAGTTTTTTGAATGTTTTAGTAAACCCTACGTGGCAGTTTTCATCATGGAATAATTTTAGAAGGCTGAATCTGGATCCTTTTGGCACATATAATTTAGGTTCGTTACGTTGTACTTTGTAAAACAATAAATTATTTTGTAATAAGTATTGATTTTCGTCTAATTCACCAGCTATAATTTTGGCTATTAAATTTTGGGTTTCTGAATCATTTTGTTGGGCGATTTCTAACCAAGATAGTGGCTCTTCAATCAAATGTATCATGCTAGAAAACTTGGGTGATTTACTATTGGTTTGTATAGTGGCAGTCTGTGATGGCAAAGAGCTAGATACTGATGCACCAGCAGGAGTGGAGACTTTCACAGGATTACGGCTAAGAAAATCTACATGTCCTATGTATCTACCTTTTTTATATACGACCTCAAAATTAAAATCTTGTAAAAACGTCCACCAACGGGCAACGCGGGGAGATAAATCTTTTTTATTCATAGTGCTCTTAATAGAGTTACAGTCTGTAAAAATCTTAAATGGAATACCTAGAAGGTATACTCTAAAATGTTTTAAAGCATTATATATGGCCAAAGTTTCTAGATCATACGAACAATATTTGGATTCCGCGGGTGAAGTTTTTCGACTGAAATAAGCTATAACTTTTTTGATATTATTAATTTTTTGTACTAAAATGGCTCCATAGCCCAAGGAACTAGCATCTGTATATAGTTCAGTTGGTAAACAAGGATCAAATACTGTTAATAATGGTTTACTAGACAAATGTTTTATAACATAATTTCTAGCCGTATCCTGGTCTATTCCCCACTCCCATTTCTGGTTACTTTTTATTAATTTGGTTATAGGTGCAGTTCGAGTTGCGAAATAGGGAATAAATTTGCGGAAGTAACTAGCTAGACCCATAAACTGCCTTACTTGCTTAATGTTTTTAGGGACAGGGGAGTTTACTAAATCAGCTATCTTTGCCTCACTGGGCCTAATACCTTCCGGTGTTATAGTTCTTCCTAAATATTCTAAACTTTGAACAAAAAATTTACATTTTTTAATATTTATAGTAAATCCTGAACAGCTTAATGCCTGAACCGTTTCATCTAAATAGTGAAGACCTTCTTCTATTGTTGAAAATGGAATTAAGATGTCATCTATATAAACTAAAAGGAATTTCAAGTGCTGCACAGCTTTTGTGATAGCTCTTTGGAAAACCGAGGGCCCATTGCAAATACCAAACGGCATTCTTAAAAATTCAAAATGACCATCGGGCGTCACAAAAGCCGTGTATTTTATGGACTCTGATGCTACGGGAATTTGATAAAAACCATTTTTCATATCAATAGAAATGAAGAATTTAGCTTTACCTAACTTATCGATTTGGTCTTCGATTAGAGGGAGAGGGTAGCGATCTTTATCCAAAATTTTATTTAGTGCTCTATAATCTATACATAATCTATCGCTGCCGTCTTTTTTCTTAACTAAAATTACTGGATTTGCAAAAGGGGAGTCACTCTCACGAATTATGTTATGCTTTAAAAGTTCTTGAATTATTTTATTAACCTTCTCTCTCTCTATCGGCGCCAATCGATAGGGACGATAATTGATGATTTCATCTTTAATTAATCGTAACTTAAGTTCACCGGTTTTTACGGTAGTAGTTCCATCTAAGATAGAAGGGTATTTCTGAAAGATGTATCTTATTTTATCTTGTAGCTCCAAATCTAAATGATCAATTTTTGAGGTTAACTCAATTAAATCGGATGTATCAGTAGAAATAATATAAACTTCTGTCTTAGTTGGAACCGACTTCCTAAATAGACGACTACCTAATGAATCTGTTACGATTTCTATGTCTTGATATTGAACAGCGTTTCGACCTATTAATAAATTATACTGAAAATCATAGTCTCTAACAACATATATATCTAACTCTAAACAAACTGTATCGAATTTAACTAGTACGGTAATTAAAGCAAAAACATGTATTTTATTTGGACCTATACCGTTTAAATAAATTGATATTGGTGAAAAATGGCAGTCTAATCTTCTTGCAATTGATTCTCTTATCAGACTACAACTTGCTCCTGTATCTATGAGACAATCAATCGGAATATCATTTATGACAACTCTAGTTAAATTTAGTTCGGTTTTTCTAAAAAATTAACCTCTTTGTTTGGTATAATAGTTATGGATGAAGAATTATTTGATTCAGCTTTTTGTTTATGATAGCAAACAGATTCAGTGTGTCCAATTTTTTTGCAATATGTACATATTTTTGGTCCGTTAGGCTTAGATAACTGTGTGACTTGATTAACAGGTGTATTCGAGTTTAGTTTATTTTTGGGACATTGATGCTGTATGTGACCAAACTTATTACAAGAATAACATTTCTTTTCATTGTTCAACTTAGGTCGTTTCGTTTCAGAAAGCCCGGCGTTAGGATTTTCTAAGGGTCTCTTTTTTGCTTTTACATATACTGAAAGCAGTGATATAAGAGCAGCAGTAGTAGTGATACCACTATTCAGTGAAGCCATCTTAACGTCGACATCAGAAATCCCTCCACAAACTAATTCCACTATTTGGTCATCAGTAAAAGAAATTTTTGTATTACGAAGTAAACGTATTTTTTCTCTACTGTATTCACTATAAGAATCTGCCGCGTCTGATGTGTATAAGACTGCCCTACTGAGTTTCTCCGATAAGTTTTTCTTTTCGGGAAAGACATCGATAATATCTATACGAAATTTTTCCCAGGATCTGCCTTCAGTTGGTTCCCATGATTCGAACCACGTCACGGCAGATCCTTTTAGGGCCTTACCGGCTTTAGCTGCTGTTTTGATACTGCTCCACTTCAAATCCGCACGGAGAGTCTCGATGCTGTCACACCAACTCTTCGCTCCACAGTCGTTTTTATCCGGATCGAACACTGGCAAAGCGATGTCATCGTCCTTTTGTTGTGTCGAAGACACAGCATCTCTGATAGCTTTAAGAAGATTACTGATTGTCTCGGCGTCCATCCTGAAACACGAGATATTATTAGCAAATGTGATGCAAGGACAATCCCACTTCTGATGTTATAGACGGAAGGGTAAATAAAGATAAGCAATATACTATTTATCTACTTTAACTGAAATAAATGCCAATTATTATAATTTACTGAGTGATAGTAAGGGAACCTACAAGGAATGTTTTATTGTTTATATTTTAAACAGATACCAGATATACATATAAGCTTATAACACAAATACATAAATTTACAATTATGTAACAAAAGGTATCGTGTACTCCTGGCAATGAGTATACTTATAGCCAAAGTTATCATTTAATACGCGCATCGGCTGCACGTTAAGACATCGTCGACATAGTTATAAAACATGGCTGCTGGTGGTCTAGCCTTAAGGGCATCACGCTTCGAATCCAATTCTATGAACCTCAATGAACCGCATTCCTCACCATGCACTTCCATTCAGGGCGGCAAATGGCCTGTTTCTCCCATTTCTGGGGAACAATATTGCACCTTTTCATGTGTCTTTTCTGAACGTCCTTGAAGCGTAAGAACTGGCCGCCTTGTTTCCGCTTGCCGTTCTGGAGTTCAGAAAAGAAGATGCGTTTGGCCAACCTATCATCATCCATTCGTAAAACATGTCCACACCATCGGAGCTGTCGCCGCATCAGGTATGCTTCTGACATAGACATTTGCGCGTCGTAGCACTTCGGTATTTCTAATCCGGTCCGACCATTTGATTTTGAGAATGTCTTTTATGCACCTTAAATGAAACCGGTCCAGCGTCCGTATATGTTTCCGATAGAGGACCCATGACGCAGAGTACAGAAGATTTGGGAGGACTATGGCCATGTAAACGGAGATTTTTGTCGAAAGCTTCAAATCATGTGATTGTAAGACTTTGGCTCGTAATTTACCGAAAGCAGCTGATGCAGCGCCTATGCGATGGTTTATTTCGGCGTCAAGGTCACACTTAGCTGTAATTGTGCTGCACAGGTATATAAACGTATTCACTTGCTTCAGCTCAGTATTGCCAATGGTCACCTTGACAGGTTCTGTAGCTCCATGAGAGTCGATTGCCATCACCTCAGTTTTCTTCACACTGATTTTCAGACCGAAACGGCAGCAGACTTCCTGAAGATTCGTAATCAGGTCCTGGAGTTCTTGTGAAGAGTTGGTAACAAAACACAGATCATCAGCATACATGATCTCCGTTATAAGAGCGTGTGATACTTTTGTGTAAGCTTTTAATCTGGCCAGGTTGAAAAGTCCTGAAACGTATTTTGATTCCAGCAGAAGTTTGTTCGAGTGCTTCACTGACAACGACAGAAAAGTAAAGAGCAAACAGTGTTGGTGCAAGCACACAACCTTGTTTAACCCCACAACTGACAGGGAAGAACTCTGACTGATCACCATTATAGGTAACACAGCAGGTCATTTCGTCGTGAAGAAGGCGAATCATTCTAACAAACTTCTCAGGAGAACCTAATTTTGCCAGTAAAGTCCAGAGGGCTTCCCGCGGCACACAGTCAAAATGCTTTCTCCAAGTCCACGAAGCACATATACAAAGGTTGACTGTGTTCGCGACTTTTTATCTGGAGTTGCCGGATGGAAAAGATGGCCTCGCAGGTGGGACGAAACCCAATAGAGTTTCTGGCAATATGTCTTCGGAGACGGGTAAAAGCCGGTTGAGAAGAACTCTGGCGAATATCTTCCCAGGGACAAAGAGGAGCGATATACCCGGTAGGAGTTGCAGTCAGAACGGTCTCCTTTGTTTTTATACAGGGTCTCTATACGGGATATTTTAAATTCAGGCGGTATTATTTCCTCGTTCCAAATGCGATCAAAAATTTGCCAGATGTAAGTGTGAAGTTGCTCCCCTCCGTATTTAAGCAGTTCTCCGGCGATGTTATCAACGCCAACTGCTTTTTTATTTTCTGCTCTTTTGTGGCTCGAACTACTTCAGCAAAAGTCAAGTGGCTCAGCAAGCGAATCATTCAGCGGCAAAGGACGAATACGCTTTATAATATAAAGCGTATTCGTATGATCAAGATCTGCTAATCGATCTACATTGAGCAGATTGTTAAAGTGCTCTGCCCAACGATCAAGTATATCCTGCTTAGCAGTGAGTTTTTGAGAACCATCTAGGGATCTTAGTGGTGTGGTATTTTTAATGGAAACGCCAATCAACTTATGCATTTCTTCACAAAAAGCGCCTAGTTGGTGTGTGTCTGCGAGCCAATGTATCTGTTTTGCCTTTTCAAGCCACTATCTATCTTTCATGTTCCTTGTTAATCTTCTTAAGGAATCACCACTACTTCGGACTTCTTGAGTGAGATTATGATTACCTTCATTACGCTTTATGAGTATACGATGCTGTTTGAATGCTTCAGTTAGGGCCCTATCATTTTGGTCAAACCAGTCTACGTTGTTACGTTTTTTGCGTCCTATGATTTCTGTAGCCACAGTCAGTACGGAGGATGACAACTGTATCCAGTTTGATATTAGGTCACCTTGCTGGGCATCAAACCCATCTAGCGTGTCTATCAGTCCTTCCTGGTATTTTTCTCGAAGGTCCGCACAATTTAGTCGTTCTAAATTGAGAGATATTGGTTTAGCCCTGCAGGGTCTTCGTGGTTCGCAAAGACGGAGTCTCAATTTAGTTACCAGAAGCCGGTGGTCTGTCCAGCAATGCGCGCCGCGCATGACGCGGGTGATATGCACCTGGGAGATGTCCCTTCGTCGGGTTATGGCGTAATCGAGGAGGTGCCAGTGTAAAGAACGTGGGTGCATCCAGGTGGTTTTGAATTTGTCACGAAGCCTAAACAGAGTGTTAGTGATGGTAAGGTCGAATTGGGCACAGAGTGTGAGTAGTAATTGTCCGTTACTATTCATATTGCCCACACCATTATTTCCAATCACGCCCGGACACGGCGACGATCTCTGCCAACCCTTCACCCAGCAGAAGTATTTGCTTGTTTGAACGTATGTTGCTAAGGCATTGGCAAAGTTCTTCATAAAACTGATCTTTGACACTGTCCTCGTTACGCATTGTTGATGCATATACGCTTATCATATTCAGGTAGTTGTTGATTTGTAGGTGAAGGCGCAGTGTGATAATGCGGTAAGAGATGTATTGCGGATATTCAGACAGTTTTTGCGCGATGGTGGATTTGACGGCAAACCCTACGCCAGCTAACCTTCGTTCCGTTTGGGGTCGTCCTTTTCAGAAGAATGTGTACCCACCACCGATTTCCTCGAGTTCGCCTTGGTCAGCCAAGCGTGTTTCGCTTAACGCAGCTACATCTACGTTGTAGCGACCAAGTTCGCGTGCCACGACAGCAGTTTTACGCTCCGGGCAAAATCTTTAAGACTATTTTTAAAGAAGAGCCCTAACACCTAGCGCCTACCTACACTTATATGTATATACCAATAAATAAGCAAAATCGACTATTCCAAGTCGCGGGCACAGCTACAATATTTATTTAGAAACTCTAAATGAAGATAAGATACCCAAAAATCAAGGAAAGAACCGCCTAACCTATACCAAATACTTACTATGTTTTTTTTGTTTACAAGAAAATTAAGAAAAGGAACCTAACCTACGAACCCTAAAATATAAATAAATGATATATGCAAACAGTCAGCATTCAAGTGAATCTCAATAATCGAATGCAACTATGCGAGGCGTGTACGTACTCTGATAAAAAAGCTCAACAAATGTTCGCCATGATTCTTTAAATTGTCATAACTTTTTTATTTATGGACCGATTGACATGAAATAAACACTAAATGTTAAGTGAAGTTTACTACAATATATTAGTGAAAACCGCATCTAAATCGAATAAGCCGTTTCTGATATTAGCGTGCACAAACACACAGACAAACAGACAAACCGACAAACAGACAAACAGACAAAAAAATTAATAATTACAATTTCGGGTTCGGCATCGATATAATAACAACCCCTGCTACTTTTTTTATATATATTTCCATTGTACAGACACCACTTTTCTACAATTTTATTATATGTATGTATATAGAAAGAATAATAGATATAGATAGATATAGAAGATATAGATATAGATATAATATAGATATAGATATAGATAGATAAAGTTATAGTGAAATTTATACAAATGTTCCTTTGCTAATTCTAGAACTGTAAACCCAATGTAGATAGGGGATCTAAAATATTTTTTTCAGGAGTTAATTGAATAGCAACAAAACTTTCAGAAAAGATAGCAATACTTTTCAGATTTGGTTTTGCAATTAATTTTTCAGCACCGTGGTGCTTGTTAGTTTTATTATTGTAATCATCCCACATGGTAACTAATTTGACGTTAACCTGTTTGCGTCTATTTTCAATAGTTTTTCCAAATATAGCATTATTAAGGAGTTTGAAAAAGTCTTTCTCAAATACGTTTGTTGAAGCTTGACGCAAAGTAGTATTCAAGTCAATATATTTTTGTAAATAATTTTCTTGTCTAAATGTTAAAATACGGTGATTTTTTTTCAAAATTAGTCCATTTAATAAACATGCCTTTAAATGAATGTGATGTATGACATAGTTGAATTTGTCGTATAAATTAGCAATTAATTTAGGTGTTTTGCCCCCAGGAGGTGTGAACCTCTCGGGCGCAACAGGTAAATCACCATGAGTATTATGTAAACTCTCGGGATATAGTAAATCAACTTCAAAAATAAATCCATATTCAGAATCATCTGGTATTGATAACACATTTACTGTTTTAATCTCATCGATTGTCAAAAAACGGAAATCTGAAATAGGCATTTTCTTTGTCATTGCGTAACCATATAAATTGTTACAGTCAAGATAAATCAAATAAGTTGATTTTTGAGAAGCATCATAATTTGGTAAATATTTATTATTCGCTTGAGCATGGCGAAGAGAACATTGTGCCAAGCCTCCACGTATTCCCTTTTCCAAAAATTCATACATTTCTAAACTATGAATTAACTCTAATTTAACGCCTGTGTACAGAAGCATAGCATCCCAGCTTAAACTAGGTGCAGTAATGTAATACGCTGGATCAAGTTGATAATGATCCAGACAAGTCTGTCTAAATTTTTCGAATACGTCAGCAAGAAGTAATACGTCGGTCTTTAAATATAAATCTGTATATTCTCCAAGTGTTTTAATATTAAATGACTGCCAAATAGATTGAGCGTGTACGTATTCAGCATCGCTAATATGCTGACAATTCAAACTGTTATAGAAACAAACTTTCGATGGAAGTTGAGTCTCGTAATATTTTGAGTATGCGTCCATATAATCATAGGGATAAATTCCTTTTTGTCGTAACAACTTTAACTGATTATTACTAATAGCTGGAAATTCTTTTAATAAATTAACAAAGTCAGGTTCATTCAAGTTATTTACTAATGTGCTTAAACTTGAATGAAGAAATTGATAAGAATCTATGAACTTAACTTGAATAGGCTTTGATTTTAATGTATTCTTAGTATAAAGTACTTTTGTGAATGACATATACCTTTCTTTGGTTTTTGGTATAATTTTAAAAGCACCTTCATACTTCGATAGTTCTTTTATAAATAGATGAGAATCATAGCCAGATAGGTTATGAAAAATAACAGGCACAAATAGACAAACTCTTAACATTAAATTACAATGAGAATGTGCTGCGCCTCGGTATTGTGATGTAATGTGATCATGATCCATTACTTTATCGTCAAAGAGCAAATAATTACAGATATGACATGTAGTGGCATTTTTGTAATCGTTTTCTTGGTCCTTATTTAAAGGCGCCATAGGTATTTTATTTAATAAGATACTGTGAATGTACTCCAAATCTCTTATTAAATATTTTATAAATACTTCTACACAATCAGCTCCTCTATAAGTAACATACTTATTCAGATCTGTATTGTGTGAACAACAAATATAGTAACCAAAACATGAAGGTTCGTGAACCTTATAGGTACGAGTATTCTCAGTTACATTTATGTTGCAGTTCAGTAAAAGACTTTCAAAATCGGCGTATATAACGAAATTAATCTTTTGTTTTCTTTCGAAGTTCTTAAATTGAAGAATACTATTTTTTTCAGGTAAAACAGTCAAAACCTTAGGACATTTATTATGGTCATTATATTTCGTTTCACTCGTGAAAACTTGTAAGCATGTCTCACATAGGAACATTTTACCTTTATGTTTACTTATCTGACGTTTGATTAATCTCAATAGATTTTTTATTAAGCAATAATGCCCGTTACCTTTCTGTTCAAAGTACAATAAATTGACGTGCTGATTTTTTCTTAAACTTGTGACATATAAAGGTCCAGTGACCATATTTTTGTTATCTAATCCATATATATTAATACTTATGTGGGGATTTAAATTTTCAAATATTTTAACATCTTTGTATGATAGGGGAAATGATAGCCCATCTATATTTAAAACTTTTGAAAAATGCGGATATGAACTTGTTCTGCAAACATTCATTTGGCAGGGATATAATGCTGCGACAATACTCCACAAAAAGCAGTTGTTATCGCTGTTTTTAATATTTAAACAACTTCTAGTTTTTTTTATTACTTGTGGCAAATCTATATAGGTGCCGCCTTTCAAAGGAGAGTATTTGTTAATGTTAATTTCTAGATGACTTATAAAGAAACAAGTCCAACCAGATCCACAATGTTGGAACTCGGAGAGCTTTCTGTCAAATGTATTTATTGTTTTCAAATATAATTCATTTATATCTGTATTATTATTATATACGATTTCATATTTTGTGTTAAATGATTTAAGCTGTTGCTCATCAGATGTTGGGAGAATGAAATAAGCAAAAAGTTCAAAGTTTAATTTAACACAATTATGTTTTATCAAACAATCATTAATTAGTTTTATGACCTTAAGCCGATTATCCATTAGGAATTCCTCAGGTGTTAGGTATTCCATTGACGGATTCAGTCTGAAACTTATTATTCTCTTTTTAAAAGCCGTGGCTATTATATCGATATTTTCTATTTCAGTTTTTAGTATGCAATTAGATTTATGCAAATTCGTTCTTAAATGATACTGATATTCAATTTTAGGTACTTCAATCTGTCATTTTTGACATATTATTATATCGTTGTTACATTTTGTTGTAATTCCGGATCTAGTTGAAACTGTAATGAAGAAAGGAAAAAAGAAACAATGAGCATTAAATCAAATGTAATATGATAAATGATTATACAACTTTATATCTATAACTGATTACATGATTTATTTATATGCCTATGTAATAACTAGGTACCGCCTAAGGTATATAGCATAATAGTAGATTTACATCTACAATCTACATAATAATATTTATTCATATGTAGATTACAAAAATAAAAAGGATTTATAAACTAAGCTAGTAGGTATAGCAATAGTATAAACTTGAAATATAAAGATCATAATACCTAATATTTGAATAAATGAATACAGGATATCTAATAGTTAGGATTACAGAAACACGAAAAAAAAAGGGTTATATTTTGGGGGACAAGTAGCTTAATAATAGTAAAGTAAGTAATATAGTAGGTACTACTGAATAATAGTACTTGTTTAATACAGTACCTACTATTTTAATAGTAGTTACTAACAAATGTTGGTGGGCACTTAACGTACTCTTTTCGTGTAGCTATAATAAAATTAGACAAATGTCGCCAAGCATCTGTATTGTCAAAAGTTTGATTTTTAAGCGTGACAATTGCTTGGCGCCATCTATTTATTGGCTGAACTTTTTCTATTTCATCGCACCGGTATATTTTCAAATCAATATAGTGCGTTCCCGGCTTTTTTTCAAATGTTTGGCGCGAATGACCATTTGCAAGCCGTCGTGTTATATATGAAGCTAATGGTGTTTTACCAGTAACTGCAGGGGGCTCTTTCTCGTCGTCCTCGCTATCGGTTCCAAACAGATCGTATGCCGTGCACTTCCTCGGAGGAATGGGTTTGATATACGACTTCTTTGAAGCTGATGGACGGGACGGCGCAGACGGTTTCGCCGACGACGGGGCGGCAGACATCGCAGAAGTAGACGGTCCAGGCATCGGACTTGCTCTCGATGGTGAAGACGTACGTGATGATGCGTGCTTCCTTTTTCGCCCGTCGTGCTTCTTTTTTTGAACCTGAGGTTCCTCGTCGACGTCAGAGGGAAAAAGGGTCTCGGCGTTTTCGTGCGACCTGAAATAGAGTATACAATAAAATAGAATATACAATACAAAATCATTATTCAAGCGTACATCCCACATTGAAATGTCACAGTTAGGTACACTACTCTAATTAATTATTTTATTATTGTCTGTCTATCTATCTATCTATGTTCATCTAATATTGAAATAAGTACATCTTTTTAGAATACTGAAACATAACCATCACAGAAATATTACTCTATTAAACCACAATACTATAACACGCTAGATAAAACTATAAAATATAAATACAAGAGCAGGTCTATTAATTTATGTTTTATTAAAGAACTTAGAATACTTACATTTTTCGTAGAGTAGGTTGATTCTTGGTAAGTAGGTAGGTACTTGATGTTTATCTGGAGCTTCTGATAGCTGAAGTGATGCCTCCTAATTCACCGTCCATTATTTAAATAGCCAGGGATCCACGTGAGCTTTTTCCATATATGTAATGCACGCGTTAACCTAAAATCCTGAGTCAGGACTTCTTCACGGGCAAATGCTTTGCAATCATAACCAAATGTACAAATCTCAACCTTATATTATGATACCTAAAGTGTACACTAATATTTGACTAGGTATATTAGCCACAGTCGATGTCTTACATACTAGTTAAATACCGCGACTTCGTTTATGTAATATTTATTTTATTAAAACATTACCATATTAATTAATATTAGCTCCCCGCTAGCGGTTTCACCCGCTTCCGAGGGAACTATTTCCCGCACCCGGATAAAAACTAGCCTATGTGTTAATCCAGGGTATAACCTATCTACAAAATTTCAACCAAATCGGTCCAGCCGTTTTTGCGTGAAAGAGTAACAAACATCCATATATCCATTCTCACAAACTTTCACATTTATAATAGGATTAGTACCTATACTAAAGCCAATCTGGAAAGAGAATTAAACGTTATTACTAATTACGCAATTATCAACTTTGACAACATGTGTTTAAGTTAATTTTAGAATGACAAATATTACCGAAAAAGGCCTAAAAGTAATTTGAATGTGATGGAAACTGAACTGTTAGTCATTGAATTAAGGTTCATAATCCCAAAGCACGTTCATTATTTATTTAAAGTGGCTGATGTATAGGATACACTGTAAGAGAAGTGTCCGGCTGTGTCAAGCCAAAGACGGTCTTGTTATCGGTTTTTATTACCTTTCTTTTGCTGATTTAAAAATTACAAGTTTGAAGAAAAAGACAATAATAGCAGGCAGAACCAGGAGTACCTAATAATAGTATGTCGATATTGCAATACAATATTATTGTTTTGATCCATCTCCTTAAATAGAATTAGAACTTACGTTGCAAATTAGACGTACTACTTACATGCGATGGTTTCGCCTGCAGAATCTTCTCAATAAAAATGTATGAAAAAAATACAGTGAACAAACGTACAGTAAGTGTTTGTTTTATCATATAGATTTATAGTAAACAATAAAATGTTTGGCGCCGTGATGTCTTGAGGTTTCAATTTCACCATGCCATTTTTGTCCAGAGTACCTACTTATCGACATAATCTAACAAAATTGTACGATTTTGAACTCTATAGATTAAAAATCGATTATTATATAAATTGAAAAAAATATAATTATTAAATCAATCATTTCAATTTGTGCTCTTGCTGAGTCCTGACTGGCTAAAAAACGAGGATCATTGCGTAATGTCGGTAAGTGTTAATAATTATTTTCTTTAACTATATTTTATCTATCAATTAAAATATAACATAATTATCTATAAGCCCTTGACATTAGAGTTTTCGAATATAAACGTATGTAAGTATACACTTAGTTCAACACGAGTAATTGTATTCTGTTTGTTTTTATTTTTTTCAGGACTCTGAAAACGACTTCTTCAACTTCATTCCTATGAATACTGTAGTAGGACAGAAAAATGAAAAACAACTGAATCTGGAGGGTCCCAGCAGCAAACAGCTCAAGAGAAGTTCAACAGCTGCATTCACCTGTGTAAAAAAACTAACGCGTGGTGCTAAAGTGATCAGGATCGAAGTTTATGATGTGGAAAGTTACCCTGATATCTTAAGTTCGCTATGTAATTGTGATGCTGAATTGTGTGTGCAGCATGTAGTTAAAAACATATTTATGGATGACATTTATAAATCAGTTAAAGACATTGCTGTAAAGGTATTGAATAATATGCCGTAAAATAAATCATAATACTTAATAAAAGATAAAGTATTTTTATTTAACCTATCACATACTTACTCTCATCTAACAGATATGTATTTTACGTCACGAAGCGACGACATGTGGTTTTAAAGTCTATGACAGTAAGGTTGAAAGACGCATCGAATAATGCACATACATCGCTTCGTGAGATAAAAGAACGCAATGACGTATGTAGGTATATCAGAAATCCGATATAAGATAACATCGGAGAATGTGTGAGCGCATTCAATTATCAGAATTAAACCTTGTGACACTCAAAGACCAATCACATAGTTTTTATACATTTAATCATTATTCAATTTAAATGTAATGCAGATAAGAATCTATTTGAATAGGTTTTTTTTTAATTCAGTGAACGGTTTATTAATAATAGTAGGACATAAAAGCAACAAACAATATTTCGTATATTTGAATACTATGATGTAAATTAGGTGTTTATTGAAAATTGGGGTTTTCAGATCTTATGTGATCTGGAAACCCCAATTTTATCCTACTAACGCAAAGAAGCAAAAGACTTGCGAGAAAAAGGAAAAGAGTATGTGAAAAAAGACGGAAGTATTGTAAGTGCAAGATCACTTAAGCCTAATCCATGTCTAGGAAAAAACTGTGGCAACGACTGTAATAATGTTACCGAAGAAAAAAGGAAAAATATCTTTGATTATTTTTGGGGACTACCATTTCAAAGAAAAAAAGATTGGCTAGTAGGCATGACTGCTAGAACTGACATAAAACGAAAGAGGTCAAAGGACTCTGGTGTGAGACACAATACATACTTCTACTATATTAATGATGGTGAAGGCCAACGTAAGGTTTGTAAAAAGTTTCTAGTAGACACTTTGGGTGTTAGCCCAAAATATGTTAGTTATACCTTAGCCAATGCATCGTCTGGGTTGTCAAAAGAGGAGTCTAGAGGTAAAACTGCTCCTAAAAATAAAACGCCTCACACAGTAAAGGAGTCGGCCATTAATTTTATCAAAAGTTTACCAGCCCTACCATCCCACTATTGTCGTAAAGACAGTACCAAATTATATCTCCCCACTGAGTTTAAAAACATAAAAAACCTTTATAGGATTTATAAACAGTCAAAAACATCAGAAGGTGTAGATGTAGTTGGTGAAAAAATATTTCGGGACATCTTCAACAATAATTTTAATATTGCTTTCCACGTTCCAAAAAAAGACAAATGTGTCAAATGTATACGTTTTGAAGGCCAGAATGAAGAAGAAAATCCTGAAATGTTAAGTCATTTAAATGAAAAAAAGGCGTCGAAAGAAAGATTAGCTTTTCACTGTGAACTAAGTAAGAAGAATAACACAATGCTTTGTACTTCTTTTGATCTTCAAAAGGTACTGAACACCCCACATGGGGACAGCATGCTGTTATTTTATTCTAGAAAATATACAGTGTACAACCTTTGTTTTTACGAGAGTGGTACCAGAAATGGTTTCTGTTATACGTGGGGAGAAACCGAAGGAAAAAGAGGAGGCAATGAAATTGCTACAATCTTAAAAAAGTATATTGCTGAAGTCGATTCACGCGATTCTGTAACAAATTTAATTCTTTATTCAGACTCATGCCCAGGGCAGAATAAAAACAAAATAGTTTTAGCGGCCATACATTGTCATAATGCACTGCTTGAAACCAAAAATATTGAAACCATCCAAATGAATTATCTGCTTCCTGGGCACACGGAAATGACTGTCGATAGCATCCATGCCACAATTGAAAATTCTGTCAGAAATACAATAATATGGGCACCGTCACAGTGGCCAACTGTTTTCAGTTGGCTCGTAAAGAACCCGGTCCATATTATGTAGAAACTCTTACGCACAACGATTTTATGAATTACGAAGAGTTTTCAGAAAAGTACTTCAAAGGCAATTTAACCGGAAAGATTAGTAAGGTTCGGGTGGCGACATTCAAAAGGTCGTCACCTAATGTCATGACTGTCAAATAGAGCATCGATAAAGATGCTGGGACCGATTCTATAGCCATAATTTCAAGACCAAAGGTCGTGCAGCGGAAGTATAAAACATCTTTGCCTATAACTACAGCCAAATACAAAGACCTTAAAAAGCTGTGTGATGTAGGAGTTATTCCCAAGAATTTTCACCTAGAATACACTAACTTTACGCACCGCGTAGGTAAAGATGTTCTGATAGATACAGATATTGAAGATGATATAGAAGCTTGAGGTTCTTGGTCATTGACGGGCCTGTTGGTCTAGTGGTTAGTGACCCTGACTGCTATACCGGAGGTCGTGGGTTCGATTCCCACCCAGGACAATGTTTGTGTGATGAGCACGATCATTTGTTCTGGTTGTCTGGGTGTAATTTATCTATAATACGTATGTATTTAGAAATATATAAGTATGTTTATCAGTTGTCTGGTTACCATAACACAAGCTCTGCTTAGCTTGGGATCAGATAACCGTGTGTGAGTTGTCCCGGAATATTATTATTATTATTATTATTATTATAGTCAACATTTAAAATTGTATTTTATAAAGAAACTGTTTAATTTTCTGTTTGCTTGATGATAGATAATTTACCATTTTTTGTTTTTTTTTTTAAAAGGAATGTCTATTTTTTGTTATTTTTTAATAAGGAATGTTAACTTTTGTGTCTTTTATGACAGATTGTTTTTTTTTTCAACTCCTGATTTACTTGATAAAACAAAAAAAATGTTCTAATATTAATTGTTCGATTGTAACATACTGACTGTTCCTGTTAAAGACTGATTTTTGATAAATTATAATTAATAACCATTAATTTGTTGTTTTATTTATAAAGTGACACTAAAGAGCAATAAGTAATTGTATTCCGTGATGATAGTTGATTATTACCTAGGTTTACGATGGTATATCACCTTATCTAATACCTTGTTCCAAGACACAATGGATTAACATTTTGATTGATTCCTATAAACAAAAATGTTTTTTTCAGTTGAAAAAAAATACAAGACTATGTCTTAATTGTATGAATCGGCATATCAAACTCAAAAATATGTATAGACGTTGCAGGATAATGATGGCCTAAGCATCAATATCTACAATAACCTAATTAAGGTTAATATTGTTTCTTTCTGCAGTCCCTCTAATGGGCGTCTGCATCAAACTACTTCACACTGGTGTAACACCATCATGTGGCTTATGCTCATTGGACATATTTAACTGTCAGTTAACTTGGCGCTAAATTCATTTTCTCTCGTTTTATTTTATTCTAAGTCAATGCTTGAGCCAGTTCACTTTCAGCTATTTTATTTACAGTAGGCATTTAAACCAATTTGCCTTTCTCTAAAAATAACTAAGTTTGATGCATTTTGGGTTAACCAACATAAATTTTCTAAAATAATACACGATTATCAACAGTAATAGCATAAAAAACATTCTTTCATAATTAGGGATATACTGTATTAAATAAATAAAAGTCTATCAAATGGTTGTTCTTTTATTTAAAAAAAAACAAAAAAAGAAACTTTAATCCGTCCTCCTGTATGTTTTACAAAATGTCGCTTAGATCAATTAGCCTTTCAACCGTCGATATATACATATATAGGGTGACTGGTAATTAGTGACCGATACTTAAACACTTGATTGTACTCATGTTTATAAACAACTTTCCCAAAGAAACTTCTTTTGTATACTCATTAGTTTTCTTTTTATCACTATAACAAAATTGCTGGCGCGCGTGCAAAATTCAAACTTAGCGCGCGCGCCGTCGCCCGATCAGCTGTTATAGTATTAACAGACGATCGAACTTGGTTCGGGCCGGACAGCGGATTTGGTACGGAGCGTACCAAATCCGGTCGTCTGGAGAGTTGTCCGCCGAACATTATTATTATTATTTCGTGTCCGGTCGGTTCGATGGTTTGCGCGTCGAATTTGGTCGGCTCCGTACCAAATCCGCCGGTGTGTAAGCTCGGACCGGACAAACGCACGGCAGTCGCGATCGAAACCTTCTGGAGGTAACATTAAGCACATTTGGAAAATTTATTTATTTATCACATCTTGCACTTTTATCTTACTAAAAGATCAAGATACAAAAGTTTATTTCAAAATGTGCGTAATGTTATTATTAAAATAATGGCCGGATCACATTTTTGAGTAACACAGTTATGTCTAGTCTCAAACTTTAGTAAACAGACCAATTACTTATTCCGAATAGCATTAATTTTTAATGTACTTAGCTAAGTGATGTCCTGAATCTTGGGGCAGATGTCCCGGAAAAAAATAGTGTCGTAAGGAAGTCTCTGTTCCTTCTCTATATTAATCGAAGTTTAGGTTAATAAGCCCTACCTATTCCTATCACTCTAATAACTAATAATATACTATAACGAAAATTATAAGGTTTATGTGTAGGCTTTAAGTACTTTAGTACTAAATTCATCACGATTTTTTCAAATATATTTTTGCCTACTCCTTTCTTTTTTTTCGTGATGTTTTGTGGCGGCATTACTGTTGCCGCAACAACAATCGCAATTTTAGCGCGCTTGGATAACGTCGGAGGCATGACGTCTGACCTGTGTGTACGCCACGCGGTTAGTGCGAGATCCGGCCGTCTGTTGTGATATTATTACATATAATAAAATTGTAGAAAAGTGGTGTCTGTACAATGGAAATATATATAAAAAAAGTAGCAGGGGTTGTTATTATATCGATGCCGAACCCGAAATTGTAATTATTAATTTTTTTGTCTGTTTGTCTGTTTGTCTGTTTGTCGGTTTGTCTGTTTGTCTGTGTGTTTGTGCACGCTAATATCAGAAACGGCTTATTCGATTTAGATGCGGTTTTCACTAATATATTGTAGTAAACTTCACTTAACATTTAGTG
The DNA here is from genome assembly GCA_905475315.1 of Autographa pulchrina. Lineage (NCBI taxonomy): Eukaryota > Metazoa > Arthropoda > Insecta > Lepidoptera > Noctuidae > Autographa > Autographa pulchrina. The sequence goes on along the minus strand of FR997761.1, from coordinate 4,027,647 downwards.
TTTATTTCATGTCAATCGGTCCATAAATAAAAAAGTTATGACAATTTAAAGAATCATGGCGAACATTTGTTGAGCTATTTTATCAGAGTACGTACACGCCTCGCATAGTTGCATTCGATTATTGAGATTCACTTGAATGCTGACTGTTTGCATATATCATTTATTTATATTTTAGGGTTTGTAGGTTAGGTTCCTTTTCTTAATTTTCTTTAAAATTTTGTAAATAAACATAGTAAGTATTTGGTATAGGTTAGGCGGTTCTTTCCTTGATTTTTGGGTATCTTATCTTCATTTAGAGTTTCTAAATAAATATTGTAGCTGTGCCCGCGACTTGGAATAGTCGATTTTGCTTATTTATTGGTATATACATATAAGTGTAGGTAGGCGCTAGGTGTTAGGGCTCTTCTTTAAAAATAGTCTTAAAGATTTTGCCCGGAGCGTAAAACTGCTGTCGTGGCACGCGAACTTGGTCGCTACAACGTAGATGTAGCTGCGTTAAGCGAAACACGCTTGGCTGACCAAGGCGAACTCGAGGAAATCGGTGGTGGGTACACATTCTTCTGAAAAGGACGACCCCTGTTATATATGTATTACCTCGAGTCACTTGTGCTCGCAATAGAACGTGACAAAAAATCAGCAATATTATCGGCGCTCCGAACGTATATAATTTTGTAATTGTAAGCAGACAAAAATAATGCGTAACGTTGTAGTCTGTTAGCTGTCACTTCTGGAATCCCCTTGTGCGACCCGAATATCGATAACAGAGGTTTATGGTCTGTGCGTAATATAAACGGATCCTCCCTACCATATAAATACTGGTGAAACCGTTTGACACCAAATACAATTGCAGTTGCTTCTTTTTGTATTTGAGAATATCTCTTCTCGGCTGGGATCAACGAGCGAGACGCGAACAATCACCGGCGCAATTATTATATGGCCGTCAACTTAGATGTAGGTTAGACCTGTTAAAACCTACTCCGCCGCCTTCCTCGTCGGAACTCTCTGCAACGGTAAAATCTAAACAATTGTTACAGAGTAAATACTACGGGGGAAAAAAAAGTACAGACTTCCATTTAAGAGAAGAAGTTTTAATTAAGAAATATGAGAACAAGAAAAAACATTATTGGATTAGAGGAACGATATCAGGGAAAATAGGCAAGGTGTTATATAAAGTATTTGTTCCCGAGTTGAACTCCCAGGTCACACGACACAAAAATCAAATAAGGAAGTATCATAGTGACTATACCTACACCGTGTGGGACACCGACAGTGTACCTGACACTACTGATATTGAAGCGGCTGCTCAAGTTGTGCCGGAAGAGGTGGAGAAAGAGACGGGCACTAACAGTGTTGAAGGCGGAGCATTGGTCGTCACACCTGGCGCGCAGACCGACAGCGTTGACGAACCGTCAGAAGAGGTTGCTGAAGACGGAGCTGTGGCCGACACAGATGGTGGGCTTGTGACAGAGGAAACTCGAGAACTGGGATGTAATATACCACCTTCCATTTCGCCAGGCAGGTCTAAACGAAATCGTCCTCGCATAAACTATAAACAGTTTTTTTAGGATTAAGTCGATATTTGTAAGGGAGGGGTGTTATATATGTATTACCGATAGCCATAGTTAAGTGCGGGCTGCGACCCCACTGTCTACGATATTCGCCAATAAACAATTAGTGTCAAGCGACTCGCCGTTTCATTCACACGTACCTATGTAACAACCCCAAACGGAACGAAGGTTAGCTGGCGTAGGGTTTGCCGTCAAATCCACCATCGCGCAAAAACTGTCTGAATATCCGCAATACATCTCTTACCGCATTATCACACTGCGCCTTCACCTACAAATCAACAACTACCTGAATATGATAAGCGTATATGCATCAACAATGCGTAACGAGGACAGTGTCAAAGATCAGTTTTATGAAGAACTTTGCCAATGCCTTAGCAACATACGTTCAAACAAGCAAATACTTCTGCTGGGTGAAGGGTTGGCAGAGATACTGAGTCGTGGCCGGGCGTGATTGGAAATAATGGTGTGGGCAATATGAATAGTAACGGACAATTACTACTCACACTCTGTGCCCAATTCGACCTTACCATCACTAACACTCTGTTTAGGCTTCGTGACAAATTCAAAACCACCTGGATGCACCCACGTTCTTTACACTGGCACCTCCTCGATTACGCCATAACCCGACGAAGGGACATCTCCCAGGTGCATATCACCCGCGTCATGCGCGGCGCGCATTGCTGGACAGACCTCCGGCTTCTGGTAACTAAATTGAGACTCCGCCTTCGCGAACCACGAAGACCCTGCAGGGCTAAACCAATATCTCTCAATTTAGAACGACTAAATTGTGCGGACCTTCGAGAAAAATACCAGGAAGGACTGATAGACACGCTAGATGGGTTTGATGCCCAGCAAGGTGACCTAATATCAAACTGGATACAGTTGTCATCCTCCGTACTGACTGTGGCTACAGAAATCATAGGACGCAAAAAACGTAACAACGTAGACTGGTTTTACCAAAATGATAGGGCCCTAACTGAAGCATTCAAACAGCATCGTATACTCATAAAGCGTAATGAAGGTAATCATAATCTCACTCAAGAAGTCCGAAGTAGTGGTGATTCCTTAAGAAGATTAACAAGGAACATGAAAGATAGATAGTGGCTTGAAAAGGCAAAACAGATACATTGGCTCGCAGACACACACCAACTAGGCGCTTTTTGTGAAGAAATGCATAAGTTGATTGGCGTTTCCATTAAAAATACCACACCACTAAGATCCCTAGATGGTTCTCAAAAACTCACTGCTAAGCAGGATATACTTGATCGTTGGGCAGAGCACTTTAACAATCTGCTCAATGTAGATCGATTAGCAGATCTTGATCATACGAATACGCTTTATATTATAAAGCGTATTCGTCCTTTGCCGCTGAATGATTCGCTTGCTGAGCCACTTGACTTTTGCTGAAGTAGTTCGAGCCACAAAAGAGCAGAAAATAAAAAAGCAGTTGGCGTTGATAACATCGCCGGAGAACTGCTTAAATACGGAGGGGAGCAACTTCACACTTACATCTGGCAAATTTTTGATCGCATTTGGAACGAGGAAATAATACCGCCTGAATTTAAAATATCCCGTATAGAGACCCTGTATAAAAACAAAGGAGACCGTTCTGACTGCAACTCCTACCGGGTATATCGCTCCTCTTTGTCCCTGGGAAGATATTCGCCAGAGTTCTTCTCAACCGGCTTTTACCCGTCTCCGAAGACATATTGCCAGAAACTCTATTGGGTTTCGTCCCACCTGCGAGGCCATCTTTTCCATCCGGCAACTCCAGATATAAAGTCGCGAACACAGTCAACCTTTGTATATGTGCTTCGTGGACTTGGAGAAAGCATTTTGACTGTGTGCCGCGGGAAGCCCTCTGGACTTTACTGGCAAAATTAGGTTCTCCTGAGAAGTTTGTTAGAATGATTCGCCTTCTTCACGACGAAATGACCTGCTGTGTTACCTATAATGGTGATCAGTCAGAGTTCTTCCCTGTCAGTTGTGGGGTTAAACAAGGTTGTGTGCTTGCACCAACACTGTTTGCTCTTTACTTTTCTGTCGTTGTCAGTGAAGCACTCGAACAAACTTCTGCTGGAATCAAAATACGTTTCAGGACTTTTCAACCTGGCCAGATTAAAAGCTTACACAAAAGTATCACACGCTCTTATAACGGAGATCATGTATGCTGATGATCTGTGTTTTGTTACCAACTCTTCACAAGAACTCCAGGACCTGATTACGAATCTTCAGGAAGTCTGCTGCCGTTTCGGTCTGAAAATCAGTGTGAAGAAAACTGAGGTGATGGCAATCGACTCTCATGGAGCTACAGAACCTGTCAAGGTGACCATTGGCAATACTGAGCTGAAGCAAGTGAATACGTTTATATACCTGTGCAGCACAATTACAGCTAAGTGTGACCTTGACGCCGAAATAAACCATCGCATAGGCGCTGCATCAGCTGCTTTCGGTAAATTACGAGCCAAAGTCTTACAATCACATGATTTGAAGCTTTCGACAAAAATCTCCGTTTACATGGCCATAGTCCTCCCAAATCTTCTGTACTCTGCGTCATGGGTCCTCTATCGGAAACATATACGGACGCTGGACCGGTTTCATTTAAGGTGCATAAAAGACATTCTCAAAATCAAATGGTCGGACCGGATTAGAAATACCGAAGTGCTACGACGCGCAAATGTCTATGTCAGAAGCATACCTGATGCGGCGACAGCTCCGATGGTGTGGACATGTTTTACGAATGGATGATGATAGGTTGGCCAAACGCATCTTCTTTTCTGAACTCCAGAACGGCAAGCGGAAACAAGGCGGCCAGTTCTTACGCTTCAAGGACGTTCAGAAAAGACACATGAAAAGGTGCAATATTGTTCCCCAGAAATGGGAGAAACAGGCCATTTGCCGCCCTGAATGGAAGTGCATGGTGAGGAATGCGGTTCATTGAGGTTCATAGAATTGGATTCGAAGCGTGATGCCCTTAAGGCTAGACCACCAGCAGCCATGTTTTATAACTATGTCGACGATGTCCTAACGTGCAGCCGATGCGCGCGCACGTTTACTCATAAAATAGGATACTGCAGCCATCAAAGGGCGAACAAGAGAGCTGACCACCTTGGCTCCTCTGCATGTGATAGTCGGTAGCAGTCACCATAGCCGAAATCGGCTGAGAAGTAGTATATATATATATATTATACATATATAATTATAACACGATGCCTTCCAGAAAAAGACCACCTCTTTCTGCTACATCGAGATACGCTAGGCGAATGAGACTAGCCTAGAGGTATGCTCGATAGATAACGTTCTACACAAATAGCACTTAAAACAAAAAACTAATTGAAAAGTTTCATCATCCACGCGAACGAAGTTGCGGGCACAGCTAGTGTTTAATAATTTTATAGGTCGGACTCTGAGTGTGATCAACGCCGCAACTCTACAGATGTTGAACGCAATGCCGAGCTCCAACCAAAACATTCTACCGCTTCGAGCAAGCGTAAATCTACTTCCGTCAAGAAATCCTCTGCTGGTTTAAGGTAATTATACAAAATTTATATGTATGTTTTAATGATATATACAGGGTGACTGGTAATTAGTGACCGATACTTAAACACTTGATTGTACTCATGATTACAAACAACTTTCCCAAAGAAACTTTTTGTATACTCATTAGTTTTCTTTTTATCGTTATAACAAAATTGCTGGCGCGCGTGCAAAGTTCAAACTTCGCGCGCGCGCCGTCGCGTCGCCCGATCAGCTGTTAGCGGCGAGGCCCCGCGCCCGCGTTGTCGATGACACAGGCAATGTACCTACATGTTAAATAATATTATTAAATTGTTACTGAGCCCTCTTTCTCTCTCCTAATGTTGCTGTGCCCGACAGGGTTCTTATTAATTTTTTACCTTGTTATGTAATAGATAAGGAATGCAATAAAGACTTAGTATTATGTTTCGATAAAATAATATCCGAGACTAGAATTTTGGTACTTTACGCGCGCGCGCTACTACAATAAATACATAATCTTTCTAACTTACACTCCACTTTAAAAACTAACTACGAGTACGACTACTTATAAACCAACTTCAGGCGTTTGTTTTTATTACTTTTACGATGGATGTTTAGAAACGATTTGAAAGATATCACTACATTATTAACTGATTTGATACTTACTCGACACTGGGCATGATTCAATTTATTCGAAGTTTCCCACCACACTTATCTAGGCTTTGGACTAGCAGTCTAAACTTAGTCTAAAGCAAAACGTAGGTATTTTATAATAAGTCTCGTTGCTAAACTTCGCATTAGACTGGCGTGTTTAAAAAATTGGAATCAACTTGGCTATTTACAACGATAAATTATTACTTAATCAGATACCTATTATGATTTTAATCAACTAATTTTTAACTCACATTAATTGTTGGATGTGTCCACCTTGCACTTCAACACACTTATTCGCACGTTTTATAATGTGAGCCTGCACTCGCCGCAGAGTGTTAGTGTCACTTTTCACTATTTCGAAACAGTTTTCGATCCTAGTTTTTAGTTCATCGGAAGTATTGAATTTAATTGAATGGCCCATCACGATACACTAGGTTTTTCACGTGCCCCCACAAAAAAAGTCCAGCGGTGTTAAATGTGCAGCGCGTAAAAATGTTCTTGGGGTTAGGAGAGTTCTTGTTGGGTAGGTACAAAAGATGATACAATCGTCTTGCTGCTTCACCATTACCCCCTTCCGAATAGTAGCACATCACCATATCACTACTCACTCGCGGTGTAGTTGTACGGCATAGTGCGCGCGGGCGGGGCGGCAAAAAATAAACAAACAATGCGCATGCGACACGCTTCCCGGAGCAACTGTTTTTTATACCTACGTTACTACTGCATGGCAAGGGGCGCGGTGCGGGCGGGGGAAAATGGCTACTACATTGCCTGCGGCATCGACAAAGCGGGCGCGGGGCCTCGCCGCTAATAGTATTAACAGACGATCGAACTTGGTTCGGGCCGGACAGCGGACTTGGTACGGCGTACCGATCCGCTAGTCACAACAGACGGCCGGATCTCGCACTAACCGCGTGGCGTACACACAGGTCAGACGTCATGCCTCCGACGTTATCCAAGCGCGCTAAAATTGCGATTGTTGTTGCGGCAACAGTAATGCCGCCACAAAACATCACGAAAAAAAAGAAAGGAGTAGGCAAAAATATATTTGAAAAAATCGTGATGAATTTAGTACTAAAGTACTTAAAGCCTACACATAAACCTTATAATTTTCGTTATAGTATATTATTAGTTATTAGAGTGATAGGAATAGGTAGGGCTTATTAACCTAAACTTCGATTAATATAGAGAAGGAACAGAGACTTCCTTACGACACTATTTTTTTCCGGGACATCTGCCCCAAGATTCAGGACATCACTTAGCTAAGTACATTAAAAATTAATGCTATTCGGAATAAGTAATTGGTCTGTTTACTAAAGTTTGAGACTAGACATAACTGTGTTACTCAAAAATGTGATCCGGCCATTATTTTAATAATAACATTACGCACATTTTGAAATAAACTTTTGTATCTTGATCTTTTAGTAAGATAAAAGTGCAAGATGTGATAAATAAATAAATTTTCCAAATGTGCTTAATGTTACCTCCAGAAGGTTTCGATCGCGACTGCCGTGCGTTTGTCCGGTCCGAGCTTACACACCGGCGGATTTGGTACGGAGCCGACCAAATTCGACGCGCAAACCATCGAACCGACCGGACACGAAATAATAATAATAATGTTCGGCGGACAACTCTCCAGACGACCGGATTTGGTACGCTCCGTACCAAATCCGCTGTCCGGCCCGAACCAAGTTCGATCGTCTGTTAATACTATAACAGCTGATCGGGCGACGGCGCGCGCGCTAAGTTTGAATTTTGCACGCGCGCCAGCAATTTTGTTATAGTGATAAAAAGAAAACTAATGAGTATACAAAAGAAGTTTCTTTGGGAAAGTTGTTTATAAACATGAGTACAATCAAGTGTTTAAGTATCGGTCACTAATTACCAGTCACCCTATATATGTATATATCGACGGTTGAAAGGCTAATTGATCTAAGCGACATTTTGTAAAACATACAGGAGGACGGATTAAAGTTTCTTTTTTTGTTTTTTTTTAAATAAAAGAACAACCATTTGATAGACTTTTATTTATTTAATACAGTATATCCCTAATTATGAAAGAATGTTTTTTATGCTATTACTGTTGATAATCGTGTATTATTTTAGAAAATTTATGTTGGTTAACCCAAAATGCATCAAACTTAGTTATTTTTAGAGAAAGGCAAATTGGTTTAAATGCCTACTGTAAATAAAATAGCTGAAAGTGAACTGGCTCAAGCATTGACTTAGAATAAAATAAAACGAGAGAAAATGAATTTAGCGCCAAGTTAACTGACAGTTAAATATGTCCAATGAGCATAAGCCACATGATGGTGTTACACCAGTGTGAAGTAGTTTGATGCAGACGCCCATTAGAGGGACTGCAGAAAGAAACAATATTAACCTTAATTAGGTTATTGTAGATATTGATGCTTAGGCCATCATTATCCTGCAACGTCTATACATATTTTTGAGTTTGATATGCCGATTCATACAATTAAGACATAGTCTTGTATTTTTTTTCAACTGAAAAAAACATTTTTGTTTATAGGAATCAATCAAAATGTTAATCCATTGTGTCTTGGAACAAGGTATTAGATAAGGTGATATACCATCGTAAACCTAGGTAATAATCAACTATCATCACGGAATACAATTACTTATTGCTCTTTAGTGTCACTTTATAAATAAAACAACAAATTAATGGTTATTAATTATAATTTATCAAAAATCAGTCTTTAACAGGAACAGTCAGTATGTTACAATCGAACAATTAATATTAGAACATTTTTTTTGTTTTATCAAGTAAATCAGGAGTTGAAAAAAAAAACAATCTGTCATAAAAGACACAAAAGTTAACATTCCTTATTAAAAAATAACAAAAAATAGACATTCCTTTTAAAAAAAAAAACAAAAAATGGTAAATTATCTATCATCAAGCAAACAGAAAATTAAACAGTTTCTTTATAAAATACAATTTTAAATGTTGACTATAATAATAATAATAATAATAATAATATTCCGGGACAACTCACACACGGTTATCTGATCCCAAGCTAAGCAGAGCTTGTGTTATGGTAACCAGACAACTGATAAACATACTTATATATTTCTAAATACATACGTATTATAGATAAATTACACCCAGACAACCAGAACAAATGATCGTGCTCATCACACAAACATTGTCCTGGGTGGGAATCGAACCCACGACCTCCGGTATAGCAGTCAGGGTCACTAACCACTAGACCAACAGGCCCGTCAATGACCAAGAACCTCAAGCTTCTATATCATCTTCAATATCTGTATCTATCAGAACATCTTTACCTACGCGGTGCGTAAAGTTAGTGTATTCTAGGTGAAAATTCTTGGGAATAACTCCTACATCACACAGCTTTTTAAGGTCTTTGTATTTGGCTGTAGTTATAGGCAAAGATGTTTTATACTTCCGCTGCACGACCTTTGGTCTTGAAATTATGGCTATAGAATCGGTCCCAGCATCTTTATCGATGCTCTATTTGACAGTCATGACATTAGGTGACGACCTTTTGAATGTCGCCACCCGAACCTTACTAATCTTTCCGGTTAAATTGCCTTTGAAGTACTTTTCTGAAAACTCTTCGTAATTCATAAAATCGTTGTGCGTAAGAGTTTCTACATAATATGGACCGGGTTCTTTACGAGCCAACTGAAAACAGTTGGCCACTGTGACGGTGCCCATATTATTGTATTTCTGACAGAATTTTCAATTGTGGCATGGATGCTATCGACAGTCATTTCCGTGTGCCCAGGAAGCAGATAATTCATTTGGATGGTTTCAATATTTTTGGTTTCAAGCAGTGCATTATGACAATGTATGGCCGCTAAAACTATTTTGTTTTTATTCTGCCCTGGGCATGAGTCTGAATAAAGAATTAAATTTGTTACAGAATCGCGTGAATCGACTTCAGCAATATACTTTTTTAAGATTGTAGCAATTTCATTGCCTCCTCTTTTTCCTTCGGTTTCTCCCCACGTATAACAGAAACCATTTCTGGTACCACTCTCGTAAAAACAAAGGTTGTACACTGTATATTTTCTAGAATAAAATAACAGCATGCTGTCCCCATGTGGGGTGTTCAGTACCTTTTGAAGATCAAAAGAAGTACAAAGCATTGTGTTATTCTTCTTACTTAGTTCACAGTGAAAAGCTAATCTTTCTTTCGACGCCTTTTTTTCATTTAAATGACTTAACATTTCAGGATTTTCTTCTTCATTCTGGCCTTCAAAACGTATACATTTGACACATTTGTCTTTTTTTGGAACGTGGAAAGCAATATTAAAATTATTGTTGAAGATGTCCCGAAATATTTTTTCACCAACTACATCTACACCTTCTGATGTTTTTGACTGTTTATAAATCCTATAAAGGTTTTTTATGTTTTTAAACTCAGTGGGGAGATATAATTTGGTACTGTCTTTACGACAATAGTGGGATGGTAGGGCTGGTAAACTTTTGATAAAATTAATGGCCGACTCCTTTACTGTGTGAGGCGTTTTATTTTTAGGAGCAGTTTTACCTCTAGACTCCTCTTTTGACAACCCAGACGATGCATTGGCTAAGGTATAACTAACATATTTTGGGCTAACACCCAAAGTGTCTACTAGAAACTTTTTACAAACCTTACGTTGGCCTTCACCATCATTAATATAGTAGAAGTATGTATTGTGTCTCACACCAGAGTCCTTTGACCTCTTTCGTTTTATGTCAGTTCTAGCAGTCATGCCTACTAGCCAATCTTTTTTTCTTTGAAATGGTAGTCCCCAAAAATAATCAAAGATATTTTTCCTTTTTTCTTCGGTAACATTATTACAGTCGTTGCCACAGTTTTTTCCTAGACATGGATTAGGCTTAAGTGATCTTGCACTTACAATACTTCCGTCTTTTTTCACATACTCTTTTCCTTTTTCTCGCAAGTCTTTTGCTTCTTTGCGTTAGTAGGATAAAATTGGGGTTTCCAGATCACATAAGATCTGAAAACCCCAATTTTCAATAAACACCTAATTTACATCATAGTATTCAAATATACGAAATATTGTTTGTTGCTTTTATGTCCTACTATTATTAATAAACCGTTCACTGAATTAAAAAAAAACCTATTCAAATAGATTCTTATCTGCATTACATTTAAATTGAATAATGATTAAATGTATAAAAACTATGTGATTGGTCTTTGAGTGTCACAAGGTTTAATTCTGATAATTGAATGCGCTCACACATTCTCCGATGTTATCTTATATCGGATTTCTGATATACCTACATACGTCATTGCGTTCTTTTATCTCACGAAGCGATGTATGTGCATTATTCGATGCGTCTTTCAACCTTACTGTCATAGACTTTAAAACCACATGTCGTCGCTTCGTGACGTAAAATACATATCTGTTAGATGAGAGTAAGTATGTGATAGGTTAAATAAAAATACTTTATCTTTTATTAAGTATTATGATTTATTTTACGGCATATTATTCAATACCTTTACAGCAATGTCTTTAACTGATTTATAAATGTCATCCATAAATATGTTTTTAACTACATGCTGCACACACAATTCAGCATCACAATTACATAGCGAACTTAAGATATCAGGGTAACTTTCCACATCATAAACTTCGATCCTGATCACTTTAGCACCACGCGTTAGTTTTTTTACACAGGTGAATGCAGCTGTTGAACTTCTCTTGAGCTGTTTGCTGCTGGGACCCTCCAGATTCAGTTGTTTTTCATTTTTCTGTCCTACTACAGTATTCATAGGAATGAAGTTGAAGAAGTCGTTTTCAGAGTCCTGAAAAAAATAAAAACAAACAGAATACAATTACTCGTGTTGAACTAAGTGTATACTTACATACGTTTATATTCGAAAACTCTAATGTCAAGGGCTTATAGATAATTATGTTATATTTTAATTGATAGATAAAATATAGTTAAAGAAAATAATTATTAACACTTACCGACATTACGCAATGATCCTCGTTTTTTAGCCAGTCAGGACTCAGCAAGAGCACAAATTGAAATGATTGATTTAATAATTATATTTTTTTCAATTTATATAATAATCGATTTTTAATCTATAGAGTTCAAAATCGTACAATTTTGTTAGATTATGTCGATAAGTAGGTACTCTGGACAAAAATGGCATGGTGAAATTGAAACCTCAAGACATCACGGCGCCAAACATTTTATTGTTTACTATAAATCTATATGATAAAACAAACACTTACTGTACGTTTGTTCACTGTATTTTTTTCATACATTTTTATTGAGAAGATTCTGCAGGCGAAACCATCGCATGTAAGTAGTACGTCTAATTTGCAACGTAAGTTCTAATTCTATTTAAGGAGATGGATCAAAACAATAATATTGTATTGCAATATCGACATACTATTATTAGGTACTCCTGGTTCTGCCTGCTATTATTGTCTTTTTCTTCAAACTTGTAATTTTTAAATCAGCAAAAGAAAGGTAATAAAAACCGATAACAAGACCGTCTTTGGCTTGACACAGCCGGACACTTCTCTTACAGTGTATCCTATACATCAGCCACTTTAAATAAATAATGAACGTGCTTTGGGATTATGAACCTTAATTCAATGACTAACAGTTCAGTTTCCATCACATTCAAATTACTTTTAGGCCTTTTTCGGTAATATTTGTCATTCTAAAATTAACTTAAACACATGTTGTCAAAGTTGATAATTGCGTAATTAGTAATAACGTTTAATTCTCTTTCCAGATTGGCTTTAGTATAGGTACTAATCCTATTATAAATGTGAAAGTTTGTGAGAATGGATATATGGATGTTTGTTACTCTTTCACGCAAAAACGGCTGGACCGATTTGGTTGAAATTTTGTAGATAGGTTATACCCTGGATTAACACATAGGCTAGTTTTTATCCGGGTGCGGGAAATAGTTCCCTCGGAAGCGGGTGAAACCGCTAGCGGGGAGCTAATATTAATTAATATGGTAATGTTTTAATAAAATAAATATTACATAAACGAAGTCGCGGTATTTAACTAGTATGTAAGACATCGACTGTGGCTAATATACCTAGTCAAATATTAGTGTACACTTTAGGTATCATAATATAAGGTTGAGATTTGTACATTTGGTTATGATTGCAAAGCATTTGCCCGTGAAGAAGTCCTGACTCAGGATTTTAGGTTAACGCGTGCATTACATATATGGAAAAAGCTCACGTGGATCCCTGGCTATTTAAATAATGGACGGTGAATTAGGAGGCATCACTTCAGCTATCAGAAGCTCCAGATAAACATCAAGTACCTACCTACTTACCAAGAATCAACCTACTCTACGAAAAATGTAAGTATTCTAAGTTCTTTAATAAAACATAAATTAATAGACCTGCTCTTGTATTTATATTTTATAGTTTTATCTAGCGTGTTATAGTATTGTGGTTTAATAGAGTAATATTTCTGTGATGGTTATGTTTCAGTATTCTAAAAAGATGTACTTATTTCAATATTAGATGAACATAGATAGATAGATAGACAGACAATAATAAAATAATTAATTAGAGTAGTGTACCTAACTGTGACATTTCAATGTGGGATGTACGCTTGAATAATGATTTTGTATTGTATATTCTATTTTATTGTATACTCTATTTCAGGTCGCACGAAAACGCCGAGACCCTTTTTCCCTCTGACGTCGACGAGGAACCTCAGGTTCAAAAAAAGAAGCACGACGGGCGAAAAAGGAAGCACGCATCATCACGTACGTCTTCACCATCGAGAGCAAGTCCGATGCCTGGACCGTCTACTTCTGCGATGTCTGCCGCCCCGTCGTCGGCGAAACCGTCTGCGCCGTCCCGTCCATCAGCTTCAAAGAAGTCGTATATCAAACCCATTCCTCCGAGGAAGTGCACGGCATACGATCTGTTTGGAACCGATAGCGAGGACGACGAGAAAGAGCCCCCTGCAGTTACTGGTAAAACACCATTAGCTTCATATATAACACGACGGCTTGCAAATGGTCATTCGCGCCAAACATTTGAAAAAAAGCCGGGAACGCACTATATTGATTTGAAAATATACCGGTGCGATGAAATAGAAAAAGTTCAGCCAATAAATAGATGGCGCCAAGCAATTGTCACGCTTAAAAATCAAACTTTTGACAATACAGATGCTTGGCGACATTTGTCTAATTTTATTATAGCTACACGAAAAGAGTACGTTAAGTGCCCACCAACATTTGTTAGTAACTACTATTAAAATAGTAGGTACTGTATTAAACAAGTACTATTATTCAGTAGTACCTACTATATTACTTACTTTACTATTATTAAGCTACTTGTCCCCCAAAATATAACCCTTTTTTTTTCGTGTTTCTGTAATCCTAACTATTAGATATCCTGTATTCATTTATTCAAATATTAGGTATTATGATCTTTATATTTCAAGTTTATACTATTGCTATACCTACTAGCTTAGTTTATAAATCCTTTTTATTTTTGTAATCTACATATGAATAAATATTATTATGTAGATTGTAGATGTAAATCTACTATTATGCTATATACCTTAGGCGGTACCTAGTTATTACATAGGCATATAAATAAATCATGTAATCAGTTATAGATATAAAGTTGTATAATCATTTATCATATTACATTTGATTTAATGCTCATTGTTTCTTTTTTCCTTTCTTCATTACAGTTTCAACTAGATCCGGAATTACAACAAAATGTAACAACGATATAATAATATGTCAAAAATGACAGATTGAAGTACCTAAAATTGAATATCAGTATCATTTAAGAACGAATTTGCATAAATCTAATTGCATACTAAAAACTGAAATAGAAAATATCGATATAATAGCCACGGCTTTTAAAAAGAGAATAATAAGTTTCAGACTGAATCCGTCAATGGAATACCTAACACCTGAGGAATTCCTAATGGATAATCGGCTTAAGGTCATAAAACTAATTAATGATTGTTTGATAAAACATAATTGTGTTAAATTAAACTTTGAACTTTTTGCTTATTTCATTCTCCCAACATCTGATGAGCAACAGCTTAAATCATTTAACACAAAATATGAAATCGTATATAATAATAATACAGATATAAATGAATTATATTTGAAAACAATAAATACATTTGACAGAAAGCTCTCCGAGTTCCAACATTGTGGATCTGGTTGGACTTGTTTCTTTATAAGTCATCTAGAAATTAACATTAACAAATACTCTCCTTTGAAAGGCGGCACCTATATAGATTTGCCACAAGTAATAAAAAAAACTAGAAGTTGTTTAAATATTAAAAACAGCGATAACAACTGCTTTTTGTGGAGTATTGTCGCAGCATTATATCCCTGCCAAATGAATGTTTGCAGAACAAGTTCATATCCGCATTTTTCAAAAGTTTTAAATATAGATGGGCTATCATTTCCCCTATCATACAAAGATGTTAAAATATTTGAAAATTTAAATCCCCACATAAGTATTAATATATATGGATTAGATAACAAAAATATGGTCACTGGACCTTTATATGTCACAAGTTTAAGAAAAAATCAGCACGTCAATTTATTGTACTTTGAACAGAAAGGTAACGGGCATTATTGCTTAATAAAAAATCTATTGAGATTAATCAAACGTCAGATAAGTAAACATAAAGGTAAAATGTTCCTATGTGAGACATGCTTACAAGTTTTCACGAGTGAAACGAAATATAATGACCATAATAAATGTCCTAAGGTTTTGACTGTTTTACCTGAAAAAAATAGTATTCTTCAATTTAAGAACTTCGAAAGAAAACAAAAGATTAATTTCGTTATATACGCCGATTTTGAAAGTCTTTTACTGAACTGCAACATAAATGTAACTGAGAATACTCGTACCTATAAGGTTCACGAACCTTCATGTTTTGGTTACTATATTTGTTGTTCACACAATACAGATCTGAATAAGTATGTTACTTATAGAGGAGCTGATTGTGTAGAAGTATTTATAAAATATTTAATAAGAGATTTGGAGTACATTCACAGTATCTTATTAAATAAAATACCTATGGCGCCTTTAAATAAGGACCAAGAAAACGATTACAAAAATGCCACTACATGTCATATCTGTAATTATTTGCTCTTTGACGATAAAGTAATGGATCATGATCACATTACATCACAATACCGAGGCGCAGCACATTCTCATTGTAATTTAATGTTAAGAGTTTGTCTATTTGTGCCTGTTATTTTTCATAACCTATCTGGCTATGATTCTCATCTATTTATAAAAGAACTATCGAAGTATGAAGGTGCTTTTAAAATTATACCAAAAACCAAAGAAAGGTATATGTCATTCACAAAAGTACTTTATACTAAGAATACATTAAAATCAAAGCCTATTCAAGTTAAGTTCATAGATTCTTATCAATTTCTTCATTCAAGTTTAAGCACATTAGTAAATAACTTGAATGAACCTGACTTTGTTAATTTATTAAAAGAATTTCCAGCTATTAGTAATAATCAGTTAAAGTTGTTACGACAAAAAGGAATTTATCCCTATGATTATATGGACGCATACTCAAAATATTACGAGACTCAACTTCCATCGAAAGTTTGTTTCTATAACAGTTTGAATTGTCAGCATATTAGCGATGCTGAATACGTACACGCTCAATCTATTTGGCAGTCATTTAATATTAAAACACTTGGAGAATATACAGATTTATATTTAAAGACCGACGTATTACTTCTTGCTGACGTATTCGAAAAATTTAGACAGACTTGTCTGGATCATTATCAACTTGATCCAGCGTATTACATTACTGCACCTAGTTTAAGCTGGGATGCTATGCTTCTGTACACAGGCGTTAAATTAGAGTTAATTCATAGTTTAGAAATGTATGAATTTTTGGAAAAGGGAATACGTGGAGGCTTGGCACAATGTTCTCTTCGCCATGCTCAAGCGAATAATAAATATTTACCAAATTATGATGCTTCTCAAAAATCAACTTATTTGATTTATCTTGACTGTAACAATTTATATGGTTACGCAATGACAAAGAAAATGCCTATTTCAGATTTCCGTTTTTTGACAATCGATGAGATTAAAACAGTAAATGTGTTATCAATACCAGATGATTCTGAATATGGATTTATTTTTGAAGTTGATTTACTATATCCCGAGAGTTTACATAATACTCATGGTGATTTACCTGTTGCGCCCGAGAGGTTCACACCTCCTGGGGGCAAAACACCTAAATTAATTGCTAATTTATACGACAAATTCAACTATGTCATACATCACATTCATTTAAAGGCATGTTTATTAAATGGACTAATTTTGAAAAAAAATCACCGTATTTTAACATTTAGACAAGAAAATTATTTACAAAAATATATTGACTTGAATACTACTTTGCGTCAAGCTTCAACAAACGTATTTGAGAAAGACTTTTTCAAACTCCTTAATAATGCTATATTTGGAAAAACTATTGAAAATAGACGCAAACAGGTTAACGTCAAATTAGTTACCATGTGGGATGATTACAATAATAAAACTAACAAGCACCACGGTGCTGAAAAATTAATTGCAAAACCAAATCTGAAAAGTATTGCTATCTTTTCTGAAAGTTTTGTTGCTATTCAATTAACTCCTGAAAAAAATATTTTAGATCCCCTATCTACATTGGGTTTACAGTTCTAGAATTAGCAAAGGAACATTTGTATAAATTTCACTATAACTTTATCTATCTATATCTATATCTATATTATATCTATATCTATATCTTCTATATCTATCTATATCTATTATTCTTTCTATATACATACATATAATAAAATTGTAGAAAAGTGGTGTCTGTACAATGGAAATATATATAAAAAAAGTAGCAGGGGTTGTTATTATATCGATGCCGAACCCGAAATTGTAATTATTAATTTTTTTGTCTGTTTGTCTGTTTGTCGGTTTGTCTGTTTGTCTGTGTGTTTGTGCACGCTAATATCAGAAACGGCTTATTCGATTTAGATGCGGTTTTCATGGCAACTGGCACCTCCTCGATTACGCCATATAGGTGGTCTGTCCAGCAATGCGCGCCGCGCATGACGCGGGTGATATGCACCTGGGAGATGTCCCTTCGTCGGGTTATGGCGTAATCGAGGAGGTGCCAGTGTAAAGAACGTGGGTGCATCCAGGTGGTTTTGAATTTGTCACGAAGCCTAAACAGAGTGTTAGTGATGGTAAGGTCGAATTGGGCACAGAGTGTGAGTAGTAATTGTCCGTTACTATTCATATTGCCCACACCATTATTTCCAATCACGCCCGGACACGGCGACGATCTCTGCCAACCCTTCACCCAGCAGAAGTATTTGCTTGTTTGAACGTATGTTGCTAAGGCATTGGCAAAGTTCTTCATAAAACTGATCTTTGACACTGTCCTCGTTACGCATTGTTGATGCATATACGCTTATCATATTCAGGTAGTTGTTGATTTGTAGGTGAAGGCGCAGTGTGATAATGCGGTAAGAGATGTATTGCGGATATTCAGACAGTTTTTGCGCGATGGTGGATTTGACGGCAAACCCTACGCCAGCTAACCTTCGTTCCGTTTGGGGTCGTCCTTTTCAGAAGAATGTGTACCCACCACCGATTTCCTCGAGTTCGCCTTGGTCAGCCAAGCGTGTTTCGCTTAACGCAGCTACATCTACGTTGTAGCGACCAAGTTCGCGTGCCACGACAGCAGTTTTACGCTCCGGGCAAAATCTTTAAGACTATTTTTAAAGAAGAGCCCTAACACCTAGCGCCTACCTACACTTATATGTATATACCAATAAATAAGCAAAATCGACTATTCCAAGTCGCGGGCACAGCTACAATATTTATTTAGAAACTCTAAATGAAGATAAGATACCCAAAAATCAAGGAAAGAACCGCCTAACCTATACCAAATACTTACTATGTTTTTTTTGTTTACAAGAAAATTAAGAAAAGGAACCTAACCTACGAACCCTAAAATATAAATAAATGATATATGCAAACAGTCAGCATTCAAGTGAATCTCAATAATCGAATGCAACTATGCGAGGCGTGTACGTACTCTGATAAAAAAGCTCAACAAATGTTCGCCATGATTCTTTAAATTGTCATAACTTTTTTATTTATGGACCGATTGACATGAAATAAACACTAAATGTTAAGTGAAGTTTACTACAATATATTAGTGAAAACCGCATCTAAATCGAATAAGCCGTTTCTGATATTAGCGTGCACAAACACACAGACAAACAGACAAACCGACAAACAGACAAACAGACAAAAAAATTAATAATTACAATTTCGGGTTCGGCATCGATATAATAACAACCCCTGCTACTTTTTTTATATATATTTCCATTGTACAGACACCACTTTTCTACAATTTTATTATATGTATGTATATAGAAAGAATAATAGATATAGATAGATATAGAAGATATAGATATAGATATAATATAGATATAGATATAGATAGATAAAGTTATAGTGAAATTTATACAAATGTTCCTTTGCTAATTCTAGAACTGTAAACCCAATGTAGATAGGGGATCTAAAATATTTTTTTCAGGAGTTAATTGAATAGCAACAAAACTTTCAGAAAAGATAGCAATACTTTTCAGATTTGGTTTTGCAATTAATTTTTCAGCACCGTGGTGCTTGTTAGTTTTATTATTGTAATCATCCCACATGGTAACTAATTTGACGTTAACCTGTTTGCGTCTATTTTCAATAGTTTTTCCAAATATAGCATTATTAAGGAGTTTGAAAAAGTCTTTCTCAAATACGTTTGTTGAAGCTTGACGCAAAGTAGTATTCAAGTCAATATATTTTTGTAAATAATTTTCTTGTCTAAATGTTAAAATACGGTGATTTTTTTTCAAAATTAGTCCATTTAATAAACATGCCTTTAAATGAATGTGATGTATGACATAGTTGAATTTGTCGTATAAATTAGCAATTAATTTAGGTGTTTTGCCCCCAGGAGGTGTGAACCTCTCGGGCGCAACAGGTAAATCACCATGAGTATTATGTAAACTCTCGGGATATAGTAAATCAACTTCAAAAATAAATCCATATTCAGAATCATCTGGTATTGATAACACATTTACTGTTTTAATCTCATCGATTGTCAAAAAACGGAAATCTGAAATAGGCATTTTCTTTGTCATTGCGTAACCATATAAATTGTTACAGTCAAGATAAATCAAATAAGTTGATTTTTGAGAAGCATCATAATTTGGTAAATATTTATTATTCGCTTGAGCATGGCGAAGAGAACATTGTGCCAAGCCTCCACGTATTCCCTTTTCCAAAAATTCATACATTTCTAAACTATGAATTAACTCTAATTTAACGCCTGTGTACAGAAGCATAGCATCCCAGCTTAAACTAGGTGCAGTAATGTAATACGCTGGATCAAGTTGATAATGATCCAGACAAGTCTGTCTAAATTTTTCGAATACGTCAGCAAGAAGTAATACGTCGGTCTTTAAATATAAATCTGTATATTCTCCAAGTGTTTTAATATTAAATGACTGCCAAATAGATTGAGCGTGTACGTATTCAGCATCGCTAATATGCTGACAATTCAAACTGTTATAGAAACAAACTTTCGATGGAAGTTGAGTCTCGTAATATTTTGAGTATGCGTCCATATAATCATAGGGATAAATTCCTTTTTGTCGTAACAACTTTAACTGATTATTACTAATAGCTGGAAATTCTTTTAATAAATTAACAAAGTCAGGTTCATTCAAGTTATTTACTAATGTGCTTAAACTTGAATGAAGAAATTGATAAGAATCTATGAACTTAACTTGAATAGGCTTTGATTTTAATGTATTCTTAGTATAAAGTACTTTTGTGAATGACATATACCTTTCTTTGGTTTTTGGTATAATTTTAAAAGCACCTTCATACTTCGATAGTTCTTTTATAAATAGATGAGAATCATAGCCAGATAGGTTATGAAAAATAACAGGCACAAATAGACAAACTCTTAACATTAAATTACAATGAGAATGTGCTGCGCCTCGGTATTGTGATGTAATGTGATCATGATCCATTACTTTATCGTCAAAGAGCAAATAATTACAGATATGACATGTAGTGGCATTTTTGTAATCGTTTTCTTGGTCCTTATTTAAAGGCGCCATAGGTATTTTATTTAATAAGATACTGTGAATGTACTCCAAATCTCTTATTAAATATTTTATAAATACTTCTACACAATCAGCTCCTCTATAAGTAACATACTTATTCAGATCTGTATTGTGTGAACAACAAATATAGTAACCAAAACATGAAGGTTCGTGAACCTTATAGGTACGAGTATTCTCAGTTACATTTATGTTGCAGTTCAGTAAAAGACTTTCAAAATCGGCGTATATAACGAAATTAATCTTTTGTTTTCTTTCGAAGTTCTTAAATTGAAGAATACTATTTTTTTCAGGTAAAACAGTCAAAACCTTAGGACATTTATTATGGTCATTATATTTCGTTTCACTCGTGAAAACTTGTAAGCATGTCTCACATAGGAACATTTTACCTTTATGTTTACTTATCTGACGTTTGATTAATCTCAATAGATTTTTTATTAAGCAATAATGCCCGTTACCTTTCTGTTCAAAGTACAATAAATTGACGTGCTGATTTTTTCTTAAACTTGTGACATATAAAGGTCCAGTGACCATATTTTTGTTATCTAATCCATATATATTAATACTTATGTGGGGATTTAAATTTTCAAATATTTTAACATCTTTGTATGATAGGGGAAATGATAGCCCATCTATATTTAAAACTTTTGAAAAATGCGGATATGAACTTGTTCTGCAAACATTCATTTGGCAGGGATATAATGCTGCGACAATACTCCACAAAAAGCAGTTGTTATCGCTGTTTTTAATATTTAAACAACTTCTAGTTTTTTTTATTACTTGTGGCAAATCTATATAGGTGCCGCCTTTCAAAGGAGAGTATTTGTTAATGTTAATTTCTAGATGACTTATAAAGAAACAAGTCCAACCAGATCCACAATGTTGGAACTCGGAGAGCTTTCTGTCAAATGTATTTATTGTTTTCAAATATAATTCATTTATATCTGTATTATTATTATATACGATTTCATATTTTGTGTTAAATGATTTAAGCTGTTGCTCATCAGATGTTGGGAGAATGAAATAAGCAAAAAGTTCAAAGTTTAATTTAACACAATTATGTTTTATCAAACAATCATTAATTAGTTTTATGACCTTAAGCCGATTATCCATTAGGAATTCCTCAGGTGTTAGGTATTCCATTGACGGATTCAGTCTGAAACTTATTATTCTCTTTTTAAAAGCCGTGGCTATTATATCGATATTTTCTATTTCAGTTTTTAGTATGCAATTAGATTTATGCAAATTCGTTCTTAAATGATACTGATATTCAATTTTAGGTACTTCAATCTGTCATTTTTGACATATTATTATATCGTTGTTACATTTTGTTGTAATTCCGGATCTAGTTGAAACTGTAATGAAGAAAGGAAAAAAGAAACAATGAGCATTAAATCAAATGTAATATGATAAATGATTATACAACTTTATATCTATAACTGATTACATGATTTATTTATATGCCTATGTAATAACTAGGTACCGCCTAAGGTATATAGCATAATAGTAGATTTACATCTACAATCTACATAATAATATTTATTCATATGTAGATTACAAAAATAAAAAGGATTTATAAACTAAGCTAGTAGGTATAGCAATAGTATAAACTTGAAATATAAAGATCATAATACCTAATATTTGAATAAATGAATACAGGATATCTAATAGTTAGGATTACAGAAACACGAAAAAAAAAGGGTTATATTTTGGGGGACAAGTAGCTTAATAATAGTAAAGTAAGTAATATAGTAGGTACTACTGAATAATAGTACTTGTTTAATACAGTACCTACTATTTTAATAGTAGTTACTAACAAATGTTGGTGGGCACTTAACGTACTCTTTTCGTGTAGCTATAATAAAATTAGACAAATGTCGCCAAGCATCTGTATTGTCAAAAGTTTGATTTTTAAGCGTGACAATTGCTTGGCGCCATCTATTTATTGGCTGAACTTTTTCTATTTCATCGCACCGGTATATTTTCAAATCAATATAGTGCGTTCCCGGCTTTTTTTCAAATGTTTGGCGCGAATGACCATTTGCAAGCCGTCGTGTTATATATGAAGCTAATGGTGTTTTACCAGTAACTGCAGGGGGCTCTTTCTCGTCGTCCTCGCTATCGGTTCCAAACAGATCGTATGCCGTGCACTTCCTCGGAGGAATGGGTTTGATATACGACTTCTTTGAAGCTGATGGACGGGACGGCGCAGACGGTTTCGCCGACGACGGGGCGGCAGACATCGCAGAAGTAGACGGTCCAGGCATCGGACTTGCTCTCGATGGTGAAGACGTACGTGATGATGCGTGCTTCCTTTTTCGCCCGTCGTGCTTCTTTTTTTGAACCTGAGGTTCCTCGTCGACGTCAGAGGGAAAAAGGGTCTCGGCGTTTTCGTGCGACCTGAAATAGAGTATACAATAAAATAGAATATACAATACAAAATCATTATTCAAGCGTACATCCCACATTGAAATGTCACAGTTAGGTACACTACTCTAATTAATTATTTTATTATTGTCTGTCTATCTATCTATCTATGTTCATCTAATATTGAAATAAGTACATCTTTTTAGAATACTGAAACATAACCATCACAGAAATATTACTCTATTAAACCACAATACTATAACACGCTAGATAAAACTATAAAATATAAATACAAGAGCAGGTCTATTAATTTATGTTTTATTAAAGAACTTAGAATACTTACATTTTTCGTAGAGTAGGTTGATTCTTGGTAAGTAGGTAGGTACTTGATGTTTATCTGGAGCTTCTGATAGCTGAAGTGATGCCTCCTAATTCACCGTCCATTATTTAAATAGCCAGGGATCCACGTGAGCTTTTTCCATATATGTAATGCACGCGTTAACCTAAAATCCTGAGTCAGGACTTCTTCACGGGCAAATGCTTTGCAATCATAACCAAATGTACAAATCTCAACCTTATATTATGATACCTAAAGTGTACACTAATATTTGACTAGGTATATTAGCCACAGTCGATGTCTTACATACTAGTTAAATACCGCGACTTCGTTTATGTAATATTTATTTTATTAAAACATTACCATATTAATTAATATTAGCTCCCCGCTAGCGGTTTCACCCGCTTCCGAGGGAACTATTTCCCGCACCCGGATAAAAACTAGCCTATGTGTTAATCCAGGGTATAACCTATCTACAAAATTTCAACCAAATCGGTCCAGCCGTTTTTGCGTGAAAGAGTAACAAACATCCAAATATCCATTCTCACAAACTTTCACATTTATAATAGGATTAGTACCTATACTAAAGCCAATCTGGAAAGAGAATTAAACGTTATTACTAATTACGCAATTATCAACTTTGACAACATGTGTTTAAGTTAATTTTAGAATGACAAATATTACCGAAAAAGGCCTAAAAGTAATTTGAATGTGATGGAAACTGAACTGTTAGTCATTGAATTAAGGTTCATAATCCCAAAGCACGTTCATTATTTATTTAAAGTGGCTGATGTATAGGATACACTGTAAGAGAAGTGTCCGGCTGTGTCAAGCCAAAGACGGTCTTGTTATCGGTTTTTATTACCTTTCTTTTGCTGATTTAAAAATTACAAGTTTGAAGAAAAAGACAATAATAGCAGGCAGAACCAGGAGTACCTAATAATAGTATGTCGATATTGCAATACAATATTATTGTTTTGATCCATCTCCTTAAATAGAATTAGAACTTACGTTGCAAATTAGACGTACTACTTACATGCGATGGTTTCGCCTGCAGAATCTTCTCAATAAAAATGTATGAAAAAAATACAGTGAACAAACGTACAGTAAGTGTTTGTTTTATCATATAGATTTATAGTAAACAATAAAATGTTTGGCGCCGTGATGTCTTGAGGTTTCAATTTCACCATGCCATTTTTGTCCAGAGTACCTACTTATCGACATAATCTAACAAAATTGTACGATTTTGAACTCTATAGATTAAAAATCGATTATTATATAAATTGAAAAAAATATAATTATTAAATCAATCATTTCAATTTGTGCTCTTGCTGAGTCCTGACTGGCTAAAAAACGAGGATCATTGCGTAATGTCGGTAAGTGTTAATAATTATTTTCTTTAACTATATTTTATCTATCAATTAAAATATAACATAATTATCTATAAGCCCTTGACATTAGAGTTTTCGAATATAAACGTATGTAAGTATACACTTAGTTCAACACGAGTAATTGTATTCTGTTTGTTTTTATTTTTTTCAGGACTCTGAAAACGACTTCTTCAACTTCATTCCTATGAATACTGTAGTAGGACAGAAAAATGAAAAACAACTGAATCTGGAGGGTCCCAGCAGCAAACAGCTCAAGAGAAGTTCAACAGCTGCATTCACCTGTGTAAAAAAACTAACGCGTGGTGCTAAAGTGATCAGGATCGAAGTTTATGATGTGGAAAGTTACCCTGATATCTTAAGTTCGCTATGTAATTGTGATGCTGAATTGTGTGTGCAGCATGTAGTTAAAAACATATTTATGGATGACATTTATAAATCAGTTAAAGACATTGCTGTAAAGGTATTGAATAATATGCCGTAAAATAAATCATAATACTTAATAAAAGATAAAGTATTTTTATTTAACCTATCACATACTTACTCTCATCTAACAGATATGTATTTTACGTCACGAAGCGACGACATGTGGTTTTAAAGTCTATGACAGTAAGGTTGAAAGACGCATCGAATAATGCACATACATCGCTTCGTGAGATAAAAGAACGCAATGACGTATGTAGGTATATCAGAAATCCGATATAAGATAACATCGGAGAATGTGTGAGCGCATTCAATTATCAGAATTAAACCTTGTGACACTCAAAGACCAATCACATAGTTTTTATACATTTAATCATTATTCAATTTAAATGTAATGCAGATAAGAATCTATTTGAATAGGTTTTTTTTTAATTCAGTGAACGGTTTATTAATAATAGTAGGACATAAAAGCAACAAACAATATTTCGTATATTTGAATACTATGATGTAAATTAGGTGTTTATTGAAAATTGGGGTTTTCAGATCTTATGTGATCTGGAAACCCCAATTTTATCCTACTAACGCAAAGAAGCAAAAGACTTGCGAGAAAAAGGAAAAGAGTATGTGAAAAAAGACGGAAGTATTGTAAGTGCAAGATCACTTAAGCCTAATCCATGTCTAGGAAAAAACTGTGGCAACGACTGTAATAATGTTACCGAAGAAAAAAGGAAAAATATCTTTGATTATTTTTGGGGACTACCATTTCAAAGAAAAAAAGATTGGCTAGTAGGCATGACTGCTAGAACTGACATAAAACGAAAGAGGTCAAAGGACTCTGGTGTGAGACACAATACATACTTCTACTATATTAATGATGGTGAAGGCCAACGTAAGGTTTGTAAAAAGTTTCTAGTAGACACTTTGGGTGTTAGCCCAAAATATGTTAGTTATACCTTAGCCAATGCATCGTCTGGGTTGTCAAAAGAGGAGTCTAGAGGTAAAACTGCTCCTAAAAATAAAACGCCTCACACAGTAAAGGAGTCGGCCATTAATTTTATCAAAAGTTTACCAGCCCTACCATCCCACTATTGTCGTAAAGACAGTACCAAATTATATCTCCCCACTGAGTTTAAAAACATAAAAAACCTTTATAGGATTTATAAACAGTCAAAAACATCAGAAGGTGTAGATGTAGTTGGTGAAAAAATATTTCGGGACATCTTCAACAATAATTTTAATATTGCTTTCCACGTTCCAAAAAAAGACAAATGTGTCAAATGTATACGTTTTGAAGGCCAGAATGAAGAAGAAAATCCTGAAATGTTAAGTCATTTAAATGAAAAAAAGGCGTCGAAAGAAAGATTAGCTTTTCACTGTGAACTAAGTAAGAAGAATAACACAATGCTTTGTACTTCTTTTGATCTTCAAAAGGTACTGAACACCCCACATGGGGACAGCATGCTGTTATTTTATTCTAGAAAATATACAGTGTACAACCTTTGTTTTTACGAGAGTGGTACCAGAAATGGTTTCTGTTATACGTGGGGAGAAACCGAAGGAAAAAGAGGAGGCAATGAAATTGCTACAATCTTAAAAAAGTATATTGCTGAAGTCGATTCACGCGATTCTGTAACAAATTTAATTCTTTATTCAGACTCATGCCCAGGGCAGAATAAAAACAAAATAGTTTTAGCGGCCATACATTGTCATAATGCACTGCTTGAAACCAAAAATATTGAAACCATCCAAATGAATTATCTGCTTCCTGGGCACACGGAAATGACTGTCGATAGCATCCATGCCACAATTGAAAATTCTGTCAGAAATACAATAATATGGGCACCGTCACAGTGGCCAACTGTTTTCAGTTGGCTCGTAAAGAACCCGGTCCATATTATGTAGAAACTCTTACGCACAACGATTTTATGAATTACGAAGAGTTTTCAGAAAAGTACTTCAAAGGCAATTTAACCGG
This sequence comes from Autographa pulchrina, assembly GCA_905475315.1. NCBI lineage: Eukaryota > Metazoa > Arthropoda > Insecta > Lepidoptera > Noctuidae > Autographa > Autographa pulchrina. The sequence continues at coordinate 4,000,258 of FR997761.1, read as the reverse complement.
AAAGATTAGTAAGGTTCGGGTGGCGACATTCAAAAGGTCGTCACCTAATGTCATGACTGTCAAATAGAGCATCGATAAAGATGCTGGGACCGATTCTATAGCCATAATTTCAAGACCAAAGGTCGTGCAGCGGAAGTATAAAACATCTTTGCCTATAACTACAGCCAAATACAAAGACCTTAAAAAGCTGTGTGATGTAGGAGTTATTCCCAAGAATTTTCACCTAGAATACACTAACTTTACGCACCGCGTAGGTAAAGATGTTCTGATAGATACAGATATTGAAGATGATATAGAAGCTTGAGGTTCTTGGTCATTGACGGGCCTGTTGGTCTAGTGGTTAGTGACCCTGACTGCTATACCGGAGGTCGTGGGTTCGATTCCCACCCAGGACAATGTTTGTGTGATGAGCACGATCATTTGTTCTGGTTGTCTGGGTGTAATTTATCTATAATACGTATGTATTTAGAAATATATAAGTATGTTTATCAGTTGTCTGGTTACCATAACACAAGCTCTGCTTAGCTTGGGATCAGATAACCGTGTGTGAGTTGTCCCGGAATATTATTATTATTATTATTATTATTATAGTCAACATTTAAAATTGTATTTTATAAAGAAACTGTTTAATTTTCTGTTTGCTTGATGATAGATAATTTACCATTTTTTGTTTTTTTTTTTAAAAGGAATGTCTATTTTTTGTTATTTTTTAATAAGGAATGTTAACTTTTGTGTCTTTTATGACAGATTGTTTTTTTTTTCAACTCCTGATTTACTTGATAAAACAAAAAAAATGTTCTAATATTAATTGTTCGATTGTAACATACTGACTGTTCCTGTTAAAGACTGATTTTTGATAAATTATAATTAATAACCATTAATTTGTTGTTTTATTTATAAAGTGACACTAAAGAGCAATAAGTAATTGTATTCCGTGATGATAGTTGATTATTACCTAGGTTTACGATGGTATATCACCTTATCTAATACCTTGTTCCAAGACACAATGGATTAACATTTTGATTGATTCCTATAAACAAAAATGTTTTTTTCAGTTGAAAAAAAATACAAGACTATGTCTTAATTGTATGAATCGGCATATCAAACTCAAAAATATGTATAGACGTTGCAGGATAATGATGGCCTAAGCATCAATATCTACAATAACCTAATTAAGGTTAATATTGTTTCTTTCTGCAGTCCCTCTAATGGGCGTCTGCATCAAACTACTTCACACTGGTGTAACACCATCATGTGGCTTATGCTCATTGGACATATTTAACTGTCAGTTAACTTGGCGCTAAATTCATTTTCTCTCGTTTTATTTTATTCTAAGTCAATGCTTGAGCCAGTTCACTTTCAGCTATTTTATTTACAGTAGGCATTTAAACCAATTTGCCTTTCTCTAAAAATAACTAAGTTTGATGCATTTTGGGTTAACCAACATAAATTTTCTAAAATAATACACGATTATCAACAGTAATAGCATAAAAAACATTCTTTCATAATTAGGGATATACTGTATTAAATAAATAAAAGTCTATCAAATGGTTGTTCTTTTATTTAAAAAAAAACAAAAAAAGAAACTTTAATCCGTCCTCCTGTATGTTTTACAAAATGTCACTTAGATCAATTAGCCTTTCAACCGTCGATATATACATATATAGGGTGACTGGTAATTAGTGACCGATACTTAAACACTTGATTGTACTCATGTTTATAAACAACTTTCCCAAAGAAACTTCTTTTGTATACTCATTAGTTTTCTTTTTATCACTATAACAAAATTGCTGGCGCGCGTGCAAAATTCAAACTTAGCGCGCGCGCCGTCGCCCGATCAGCTGTTATAGTATTAACAGACGATCGAACTTGGTTCGGGCCGGACAGCGGATTTGGTACGCTCCGTACCAAATCCGGTCGTCTGGAGAGTTGTCCGCCGAACATTATTATTATTATTTCGTGTCCGGTCGGTTCGATGGTTTGCGCGTCGAATTTGGTCGGCTCCGTACCAAATCCGCCGGTGTGTAAGCTTGGACCGGACAAACGCACGGCAGTCGCGATCGAAACCTTCTGGAGGTAACATTAAGCACATTTGGAAAATTTATTTATTTATCACATCTTGCACTTTTATCTTACTAAAAGATCAAGATACAAAAGTTTATTTCAAAATGTGCGTAATGTTATTATTAAAATAATGGCCGGATCACATTTTTGAGTAACACAGTTATGTCTAGTCTCAAACTTTAGTAAACAGACCAATTACTTATTCCGAATAGCATTAATTTTTAATGTACTTAGCTAAGTGATGTCCTGAATCTTGGGGCAGATGTCCCGGAAAAAAATAGTGTCGTAAGGAAGTCTCTGTTCCTTCTCTATATTAATCGAAGTTTAGGTTAATAAGCCCTACCTATTCCTATCACTCTAATAACTAATAATATACTATAACGAAAATTATAAGGTTTATGTGTAGGCTTTAAGTACTTTAGTACTAAATTCATCACGATTTTTTCAAATATATTTTTGCCTACTCCTTTCTTTTTTTTCGTGATGTTTTGTGGCGGCATTACTGTTGCCGCAACAACAATCGCAATTTTAGCGCGCTTGGATAACGTCGGAGGCATGACGTCTGACCTGTGTGTACGCCACGCGGTTAGTGCGAGATCCGGCCGTCTGTTGTGACTAGCGGATCGGTACGCCGTACCAAGTCCGCTGTCCGGCCCGAACCAAGTTCGATCGTCTGTTAATACTATTAGCGGCGAGGCCCCGCGCCCGCTTTGTCGATGCCGCAGGCAATGTAGTAGCCATTTTCCCCCGCCCGCACCGCGCCCCTTGCCATGCAGTAGTAACGTAGGTATAAAAAACAGTTGCTCCGGGAAGCGTGTCGCATGCGCATTGTTTGTTTATTTTTTGCCGCCCCGCCCGCGCGCACTATGCCGTACAACTACACCGCGAGTGAGTAGTGATATGGTGATGTGCTACTATTCGGAAGGGGGTAATGGTGAAGCAGCAAGACGATTGTATCATCTTTTGTACCTACCCAACAAGAACTCTCCTAACCCCAAGAACATTTTTACGCGCTGCACATTTAACACCGCTGGACTTTTTTTGTGGGGGCACGTGAAAAACCTAGTGTATCGTGATGGGCCATTCAATTAAATTCAATACTTCCGATGAACTAAAAACTAGGATCGAAAACTGTTTCGAAATAGTGAAAAGTGACACTAACACTCTGCGGCGAGTGCAGGCTCACATTATAAAACGTGCGAATAAGTGTGTTGAAGTGCAAGGTGGACACATCCAACAATTAATGTGAGTTAAAAATTAGTTGATTAAAATCATAATAGGTATCTGATTAAGTAATAATTTATCGTTGTAAATAGCCAAGTTGATTCCAATTTTTTAAACACGCCAGTCTAATGCGAAGTTTAGCAACGAGACTTATTATAAAATACCTACGTTTTGCTTTAGACTAAGTTTAGACTGCTAGTCCAAAGCCTAGATAAGTGTGGTGGGAAACTTCGAATAAATTGAATCATGCCCAGTGTCGAGTAAGTATCAAATCAGTTAATAATGTAGTGATATCTTTCAAATCGTTTCTAAACATCCATCGTAAAAGTAATAAAAACAAACGCCTGAAGTTGGTTTATAAGTAGTCGTACTCGTAGTTAGTTTTTAAAGTGGAGTGTAAGTTAGAAAGATTATGTATTTATTGTAGTAGCGCGCGCGCGTAAAGTACCAAAATTCTAGTCTCGGATATTATTTTATCGAAACATAATACTAAGTCTTTATTGCATTCCTTATCTATTACATAACAAGGTAAAAAATTAATAAGAACCCTGTCGGGCACAGCAACATTAGGAGAGAGAAAGAGGGCTCAGTAACAATTTAATAATATTATTTAACATGTAGGTACATTGCCTGTGTCATCGACAACGCGGGCGCGGGGCCTCGCCGCTAACAGCTGATCGGGCGACGCGACGGCGCGCGCGCGAAGTTTGAACTTTGCACGCGCGCCAGCAATTTTGTTATAACGATAAAAAGAAAACTAATGAGTATACAAAAAGTTTCTTTGGGAAAGTTGTTTGTAATCATGAGTACAATCAAGTGTTTAAGTATCGGTCACTAATTACCAGTCACCCTGTATATATCATTAAAACATACATATAAATTTTGTATAATTACCTTAAACCAGCAGAGGATTTCTTGACGGAAGTAGATTTACGCTTGCTCGAAGCGGTAGAATGTTTTGGTTGGAGCTCGGCATTGCGTTCAACATCTGTAGAGTTGCGGCGTTGATCACACTCAGAGTCCGACCTATAAAATTATTAAACACTAGCTGTGCCCGCAACTTCGTTCGCGTGGATGATGAAACTTTTCAATTAGTTTTTTGTTTTAAGTGCTATTTGTGTAGAACGTTATCTATCGAGCATACCTCTAGGCTAGTCTCATTCGCCTAGCGTATCTCGATGTAGCAGAAAGAGGTGGTCTTTTTCTGGAAGGCATCGTGTTATAATTATATATGTATAATATATATATATATACTACTTCTCAGCCGATTTCGGCTATGGTGACTGCTACCGACTATCACATGCAGAGGAGCCAAGGTGGTCAGCTCTCTTGTTCGCCCTTTGATGGCTGCAGTATCCTATTTTATGAGTAAACGTGCGCGCGCATCGGCTGCACGTTAGGACATCGTCGACATAGTTATAAAACATGGCTGCTGGTGGTCTAGCCTTAAGGGCATCACGCTTCGAATCCAATTCTATGAACCTCAATGAACCGCATTCCTCACCATGCACTTCCATTCAGGGCGGCAAATGGCCTGTTTCTCCCATTTCTGGGGAACAATATTGCACCTTTTCATGTGTCTTTTCTGAACGTCCTTGAAGCGTAAGAACTGGCCGCCTTGTTTCCGCTTGCCGTTCTGGAGTTCAGAAAAGAAGATGCGTTTGGCCAACCTATCATCATCCATTCGTAAAACATGTCCACACCATCGGAGCTGTCGCCGCATCAGGTATGCTTCTGACATAGACATTTGCGCGTCGTAGCACTTCGGTATTTCTAATCCGGTCCGACCATTTGATTTTGAGAATGTCTTTTATGCACCTTAAATGAAACCGGTCCAGCGTCCGTATATGTTTCCGATAGAGGACCCATGACGCAGAGTACAGAAGATTTGGGAGGACTATGGCCATGTAAACGGAGATTTTTGTCGAAAGCTTCAAATCATGTGATTGTAAGACTTTGGCTCGTAATTTACCGAAAGCAGCTGATGCAGCGCCTATGCGATGGTTTATTTGAGTCGTATAGAATCAAAAACAGCAATCTGACAGTTTTACGCGATTCGAGCTATGAATATGGTAACACTGTATTTTTAAAATATTTTTTACTTATTTAGTCACATCGTATCAAAAACAGCAATATTCTACCAGAAACCTGAATGTAAAACCCATAATGGTAACAAATACAGCAATCTGTCTATGATGAGATTCAAAAACAGCAATCTGCTAGCTTCAACCAATCACAGGCGTTCATTGATCATGCGTCAAGATGGCGTCTGCATTGATTTTGTCATAAGATCTGTGTGCGTATTTTGTAATTTTATTGCTAAAATAGTGTTAAATAATTCGTTTGGAGGTGAAAAAACTTAACATGGATGTACATCCCACACGTGTAAACAATAGATATGCGAGAAAAAAGAAAAGAGATCCCGTAAATTGGAAAGCAAATGTTGCTAAACGTGCAAGGTAAGTTTATGCCATTTTAAACTCGAGGGTTGTCAACTCAGACCAATAAAAAAATAAATGACAGTTAACTTGTTGAAAATATTGATTGATATTTTGGTAAGAAAATCGAAATTAATTTTAAATTTACGCTTGCATTCTGTTTTGGATTCTACAAGTTATAGTTTTGATGACATTATTATTAATATTTCTACTACAGTTTGTTAACCCGACTGCACGAGGGAAAAGAAGTGTATTGATATTATTAGTCGGGTATTCCTTTGTATACTCTCAACTAGTGGACTGATTCCCACAAAATAGCTATCAAATGATTCATGAGTGTCGTAAACCAATAAAAAATAATAACGGTGCGTCACATGAGGTGTTAGCTGGCAGTCGGATTGAAGTTTTAAATTACGTACTAGTATAATACCTTTAGTAAGGGAAATAAACATACATATTTTCAATAGTTCTAGATTCATTTTCTTTTTTTCAGATATTCATCGAAAAGTTTGCCAGATCGAGTATGTGAACATAACACAAAAGCATTAAAGTGTACAACTCTCACGATGCGTGATATACAATTAATACATCAGAAGTTTTACAAGAGACCTACAAAACTTGATCAAGATGTTATGCTGTTTAAATTATGTTCAATAAAACAAACAAAGAAAAGGCCGGAATTTAAAGGCAAGAAAAAGTTTACAACTTACTATTCTGTATTTGTTAACAAAATCAAAGTGCCAATTTGCCAAAAATTCTTCCTTAATATTTTTGGAATAAAGAAGTATAGAGTAGAGTATTTAATGAAAAAATTTTATGAAACCGGAGAGTTCCCCCGCGAAGCTCGTGGAGGAGATCGCAAGGCTATAAAATATGCGGATAAAAGAAACTCGGTTCACCGCTTTATTCAAAGTCTTAATTGCATTGAGGCACATTATTGCCGCAAAAACAAACATGCTGAAAGAAAATACCTTCCTTGCGAATTAAATATAAAAAAAATATTTCTCATGTTTAATACGGACCAGCAAAATTCACAAATGGGGGTAAAGCTATCATATTTTAGACACATTTTCAATACCGAATATAATATAGGATTTGGCACACCGCAAACAGACGTTTGCTCCAAATGCCTGGAATTAAGAGAAAAGGTAAAAAGAGAGCAAGACGAATCTCAAAAGGCTACATTGATAGCAGAAAAGAGAGTTCACACATTACGGGCTAAATCATTTTTTGAAAACTTGCGAGAAACAACATCTGGTCTAAAAATTATATCTTTCGATTTTCAAAAAAACCTCCCTTTGCCTAAGGTACCTGATCAGTCCTGCTATTATAGTCGTCAACTATACTTTTATAATCTAGCCATTGTGGAAGGATCTTCTGATTTACCTTTAAACAAAGATCGTGTTTTTGCGTACTATTGTACTGAAAACGAATTCGCTAAAAATGCTAACTTGGTGGCATCTTGCGTGTATGACCGCCTTAATCACACTGACAAAACAGGCATTACAAGAATACGGTTAGTTGCAGATGGATGCGGCGGACAGAATAAAAATAGTATCTTGATTGGGATGTGTTGCAAATGGTTGGTAGAAAATATTGACGTCAAGGTTATAGAAATTATATTTCCCGTTACCGGTCATTCTTTTATGCCCGCCGACCGTGTTTTTGGCATAATTGAAAAAAAGTTGCGCAGGAATGAAGTCATACTTGACCCAAAAGAAATGTCAGACATAATATCTGACAACGCAACTTTAAGAAAAATCGGCGTAGATTGCCCAGTTTATGACTGGAAAACAGCTGTCAAAGATGTATTGAAACCAACTACAAGTTGGAGTATACAATTCAATCAGTGTAAACGCTTTATTTTACGTCGTTCTAAGCAACGAGACAATGTTCTTGTGAGGGGCGAAGTTTTTTACAAGAGTGATATTGCCAAGCCCCAAAATATTTGTAAGCCAAGAAAAAATATGAAAATGATCAATCAAGTCATTATACCGAATAAAATCGCTGTTAACAAGGCAAAATTGAATGACGTGAAAAAATTACTAGGAAAACATTTTGGAACGGAATGGGAGAGTTTACCGGATTTAAAGTTTTATAGAGAAACCATAACAAGCCAGGAGGATTTACAAGAAACAACTACAGACGAAATTTATTGTAGTGACACTGTAGAAGACTCCGAAATTTTACGTGTGTAAAATTTAGTTCGCCATCACTTTAGTGATCTACTCGCCCTGCCGCGTCGCTAACCAAATAAAAATATTGTTGTAAATTATGAAGTTTTATTTATTGACAAGTTGACAACCCTGTGTGTGTTACATTTTGGAAAGAATCAAAGACAGCAATCTAATCATTGTTGAGTATCATATTCAGCAATGTTTGGAAGTCAATATCAAAAACAGCAATCTGATAATTTTAGTTATTAATTATTGCTTTAATTCATATTAAATCTATTTTAATTTTAAAATAATAAATTTAAAAATCTAAAACAAACGTAATTATAAATACACATAAAAAATATCTTGCTGTTTGTAATAATGAAACTTCTTTTCTTAATTACCGTTAATAAGTCAAAAGTAAGATTGCTGTTTTTGATTCTATACGACTCATTTCGGCGTCAAGGTCACACTTAGCTGTAATTGTGCTGCACAGGTATATAAACGTATTCACTTGCTTCAGCTCAGTATTGCCAATGGTCACCTTGACAGGTTCTGTAGCTCCATGAGAGTCGATTGCCATCACCTCAGTTTTCTTCACACTGATTTTCAGACCGAAACGGCAGCAGACTTCCTGAAGATTCGTAATCAGGTCCTGGAGTTCTTGTGAAGAGTTGGTAACAAAACACAGATCATCAGCATACATGATCTCCGTTATAAGAGCGTGTGATACTTTTGTGTAAGCTTTTAATCTGGCCAGGTTGAAAAGTCCTGAAACGTATTTTGATTCCAGCAGAAGTTTGTTCGAGTGCTTCACTGACAACGACAGAAAAGTAAAGAGCAAACAGTGTTGGTGCAAGCACACAACCTTGTTTAACCCCACAACTGACAGGGAAGAACTCTGACTGATCACCATTATAGGTAACACAGCAGGTCATTTCGTCGTGAAGAAGGCGAATCATTCTAACAAACTTCTCAGGAGAACCTAATTTTGCCAGTAAAGTCCAGAGGGCTTCCCGCGGCACACAGTCAAAATGCTTTCTCCAAGTCCACGAAGCACATATACAAAGGTTGACTGTGTTCGCGACTTTATATCTGGAGTTGCCGGATGGAAAAGATGGCCTCGCAGGTGGGACGAAACCCAATAGAGTTTCTGGCAATATGTCTTCGGAGACGGGTAAAAGCCGGTTGAGAAGAACTCTGGCGAATATCTTCCCAGGGACAAAGAGGAGCGATATACCCGGTAGGAGTTGCAGTCAGAACGGTCTCCTTTGTTTTTATACAGGGTCTCTATACGGGATATTTTAAATTCAGGCGGTATTATTTCCTCGTTCCAAATGCGATCAAAAATTTGCCAGATGTAAGTGTGAAGTTGCTCCCCTCCGTATTTAAGCAGTTCTCCGGCGATGTTATCAACGCCAACTGCTTTTTTATTTTCTGCTCTTTTGTGGCTCGAACTACTTCAGCAAAAGTCAAGTGGCTCAGCAAGCGAATCATTCAGCGGCAAAGGACGAATACGCTTTATAATATAAAGCGTATTCGTATGATCAAGATCTGCTAATCGATCTACATTGAGCAGATTGTTAAAGTGCTCTGCCCAACGATCAAGTATATCCTGCTTAGCAGTGAGTTTTTGAGAACCATCTAGGGATCTTAGTGGTGTGGTATTTTTAATGGAAACGCCAATCAACTTATGCATTTCTTCACAAAAAGCGCCTAGTTGGTGTGTGTCTGCGAGCCAATGTATCTGTTTTGCCTTTTCAAGCCACTATCTATCTTTCATGTTCCTTGTTAATCTTCTTAAGGAATCACCACTACTTCGGACTTCTTGAGTGAGATTATGATTACCTTCATTACGCTTTATGAGTATACGATGCTGTTTGAATGCTTCAGTTAGGGCCCTATCATTTTGGTAAAACCAGTCTACGTTGTTACGTTTTTTGCGTCCTATGATTTCTGTAGCCACAGTCAGTACGGAGGATGACAACTGTATCCAGTTTGATATTAGGTCACCTTGCTGGGCATCAAACCCATCTAGCGTGTCTATCAGTCCTTCCTGGTATTTTTCTCGAAGGTCCGCACAATTTAGTCGTTCTAAATTGAGAGATATTGGTTTAGCCCTGCAGGGTCTTCGTGGTTCGCGAAGGCGGAGTCTCAATTTAGTTACCAGAAGCCGGAGGTCTGTCCAGCAATGCGCGCCGCGCATGACGCGGGTGATATGCACCTGGGAGATGTCCCTTCGTCGGGTTATGGCGTAATCGAGGAGGTGCCAGTGTAAAGAACGTGGGTGCATCCAGGTGGTTTTGAATTTGTCACGAAGCCTAAACAGAGTGTTAGTGATGGTAAGGTCGAATTGGGCACAGAGTGTGAGTAGTAATTGTCCGTTACTATTCATATTGCCCACACCATTATTTCCAATCACGCCCGGCCACGACTCAGTATCTCTGCCAACCCTTCACCCAGCAGAAGTATTTGCTTGTTTGAACGTATGTTGCTAAGGCATTGGCAAAGTTCTTCATAAAACTGATCTTTGACACTGTCCTCGTTACGCATTGTTGATGCATATACGCTTATCATATTCAGGTAGTTGTTGATTTGTAGGTGAAGGCGCAGTGTGATAATGCGGTAAGAGATGTATTGCGGATATTCAGACAGTTTTTGCGCGATGGTGGATTTGACGGCAAACCCTACGCCAGCTAACCTTCGTTCCGTTTGGGGTTGTTACATAGGTACGTGTGAATGAAACGGCGAGTCGCTTGACACTAATTGTTTATTGGCGAATATCGTAGACAGTGGGGTCGCAGCCCGCACTTAACTATGGCTATCGGTAATACATATATAACACCCCTCCCTTACAAATATCGACTTAATCCTAAAAAAACTGTTTATAGTTTATGCGAGGACGATTTCGTTTAGACCTGCCTGGCGAAATGGAAGGTGGTATATTACATCCCAGTTCTCGAGTTTCCTCTGTCACAAGCCCACCATCTGTGTCGGCCACAGCTCCGTCTTCAGCAACCTCTTCTGACGGTTCGTCAACGCTGTCGGTCTGCGCGCCAGGTGTGACGACCAATGCTCCGCCTTCAACACTGTTAGTGCCCGTCTCTTTCTCCACCTCTTCCGGCACAACTTGAGCAGCCGCTTCAATATCAGTAGTGTCAGGTACACTGTCGGTGTCCCACACGGTGTAGGTATAGTCACTATGATACTTCCTTATTTGATTTTTGTGTCGTGTGACCTGGGAGTTCAACTCGGGAACAAATACTTTATATAACACCTTGCCTATTTTCCCTGATATCGTTCCTCTAATCCAATAATGTTTTTTCTTGTTCTCATATTTCTTAATTAAAACTTCTTCTCTTAAATGGAAGTCTGTACTTTTTTTTCCCCCGTAGTATTTACTCTGTAACAATTGTTTAGATTTTACCGTTGCAGAGAGTTCCGACGAGGAAGGCGGCGGAGTAGGTTTTAACAGGTCTAACCTACATCTAAGTTGACGGCCATATAATAATTGCGCCGGTGATTGTTCGCGTCTCGCTCGTTGATCCCAGCCGAGAAGAGATATTCTCAAATACAAAAAGAAGCAACTGCAATTGTATTTGGTGTCAAACGGTTTCACCAGTATTTATATGGTAGGGAGGATCCGTTTATATTACGCACAGACCATAAACCTCTGTTATCGATATTCGGGTCGCACAAGGGGATTCCAGAAGTGACAGCTAACAGACTACAACGTTACGCATTATTTTTGTCTGCTTACAATTACAAAATTATATACGTTCGGAGCGCCGATAATATTGCTGATTTTTTGTCACGTTCTATTGCGAGCACAAGTGACTCGAGGTAATACATATATAACAGGGGTCGTCCTTTTCAGAAGAATGTGTACCCACCACCGATTTCCTCGAGTTCGCCTTGGTCAGCCAAGCGTGTTTCGCTTAACGCAGCTACATCTACGTTGTAGCGACCAAGTTCGCGTGCCACGACAGCAGTTTTACGCTCCGGGCAAAATCTTTAAGACTATTTTTAAAGAAGAGCCCTAACACCTAGCGCCTACCTACACTTATATGTATATACCAATAAATAAGCAAAATCGACTATTCCAAGTCGCGGGCACAGCTACAATATTTATTTAGAAACTCTAAATGAAGATAAGATACCCAAAAATCAAGGAAAGAACCGCCTAACCTATACCAAATCTATACATATAATAAAATTGTAGAAAAGTGGTGTCTGTACAATGGAAATATATATAAAAAAAGTAGCAGGGGTTGTTATTATATCGATGCCGAACCCGAAATTGTAATTATTAATTTTTTTGTCTGTTTGTCTGTTTGTCTGTTTGTCGGTTTGTCTGTTTGTCTGTGTGTTTGTGCACGCTAATATCAGAAACGGCTTATTCGATTTAGATGCGGTTTTCACTAATATATTGTAGTAAACTTCACTTAACATTTAGTGTTTATTTCATGTCAATCGGTCCATAAATAAAAAAGTTATGACAATTTAAAGAATCATGGCGAACATTTGTTGAGCTATTTTATCAGAGTACGTACACGCCTCGCATAGTTGCATTCGATTATTGAGATTCACTTGAATGCTGACTGTTTGCATATATCATTTATTTATATTTTAGGGTTTGTAGGTTAGGTTCCTTTTCTTAATTTTCTTTAATCTATATCTATTCTATATCTATACATATAATAAAATTGTAGAAAAGTGGTGTCTGTACAATGGAAATATATATAAAAAAAGTAGCAGGGGTTGTTATTATATCGATGCCGAACCCGAAATTGTAATTATTAATTTTTTTGTCTGTTTGTCTGTTTGTCGGTTTGTCTTTTTGTCTGTGTGTTTGTGCACGCTAATATCAGAAACGGCTTATTCGATTTAGATGCGGTTTTCACTAATATATTGTAGTAAACTTCACTTAACATTTAGTGTTTATTTCATGTCAATCGGTCCATAAATAAAAAAGTTATGACAATTTAAAGAATCATGGCGAACATTTGTTGAGCTATTTTATCAGAGTACGTACACGCCTCGCATAGTTGCATTCGATTATTGAGATTCACTTGAATGCTGACTGTTTGCATATATCATTTATTTATATTTTAGGGTTTGTAGGTTAGGTTCCTTTTCTTAATTTTCTTTAAAATTTTGTAAATAAACATAGTAAGTATTTGGTATAGGTTAGGCGGTTCTTTCCTTGATTTTTGGGTATCTTATCTTCATTTAGAGTTTCTAAATAAATATTGTAGCTGTGCCCGCGACTTGGAATAGTCGATTTTGCTTATTTATTGGTATATACATATAAGTGTAGGTAGGCGCTAGGTGTTAGGGCTCTTCTTTAAAAATAGTCTTAAAGATTTTGCCCGGAGCGTTAAACTGCTGTCGTGGCACGCGAACTTGGTCGCTACAACGTAGATGTAGCTGCGTTAAGCGAACTCGAGGAAATCGGTGGTGGGTACACATTCTTCTGAAAAGGACGACCCCAAACGGAACGAAGGTTAGCTGGCGTAGGGTTTGCCGTCAAATCCACCATCGCGCAAAAACTGTCTGAATATCCGCAATACATCTCTTACCGCATTATCACACTGCGCCTTCACCTACAAATCAACAACTACCTGAATATGATAAGCGTATATGCATCAACAATGCGTAACGAGGACAGTGTCAAAGATCAGTTTTATGAAGAACTTTGCCAATGCCTTAGCAACATACGTTCAAACAAGCAAATACTTCTGCTGGGTGAAGGGTTGGCAGAGATACTGAGTCGTGGCCGGGCGTGATTGGAAATAATGGTGTGGGCAATATGAATAGTAACGGACAATTACTACTCACACTCTGTGCCCAATTCGACCTTACCATCACTAACACTCTGTTTAGGCTTCGTGACAAATTCAAAACCACCTGGATGCACCCACGTTCTTTACACTGGCACCTCCTCGATTACGCCATAACCCGACGAAGGGACATCTCCCAGGTGCATATCACCCGCGTCATGCGCGGCGCGCATTGCTGGACAGACCACCGGCTTCTGGTAACTAAATTGAGACTCCGCCTTCGCGAACCACGAAGACCCTGCAGGGCTAAACCAATATCTCTCAATTTAGAACGACTAAATTGTGCGGACCTTCGAGAAAAATACCAGGAAGGACTGATAGACACGCTAGATGGGTTTGATGCCCAGCAAGGTGACCTCATATCAAACTGGATACAGTTGTCATCCTCCGTACTGACTGTGGCTACAGAAATCATAGGACGCAAAATGTAACAACGTAGACTGGTTTGACCAAAATGATAGGGCCCTAACTGAAGCATTCAAACAGCATCGTATACTCATAAAGCGTAATGAAGGTAATCATAATCTCACTCAAGAAGTCCGAAGTAGTGGTGATTCCTTAAGAAGATTAACAAGGAACATGAAAGATAGATAGTGGCTTGAAAAGGCAAAACAGATACATTGGCTCGCAGACACACACCAACTAGGCGCTTTTTGTGAAGAAATGCATAAGTTGATTGGCGTTTCCATTAAAAATACCACACCACTAAGATCCCTAGATGGTTCTCAAAAACTCACTGCTAAGCAGGATATACTTGATCGTTGGGCAGAGCACTTTAACAATCTGCTCAATGTAGATCGATTAGCAGATCTTGATCATGTAAAGCGTATTCGTCCTTTGCCGCTGAATGATTCGCTTGCTGAGCCACTTGACTTTTGCTGAAGTAGTTCGAGCCACAAAAGAGCAGAAAATAAAAAAGCAGTTGGCGTTGATAACATCGCCGGAGAACTGCTTAAATACGGAGGGGAGCAACTTCACACTTACATCTGGCAAATTTTTGATCGCATTTGGAACGAGGAAATAATACCGCCTGAATTTAAAATATCCCGTATAGAGACCCTGTATAAAAACAAAGGAGACCGTTCTGACTGCAACTCCTACCGGGTATATCGCTCCTCTTTGTCCCTGGGAAGATATTCGCCAGAGTTCTTCTCAACCGGCTTTTACCCGTCTCCGAAGACATATTGCCAGAAACTCTATTGGGTTTCGTCCCACCTGCGAGGCCATCTTTTCCATCCGGCAACTCCAGATATAAAGTCGCGAACACAGTCAACCTTTGTATATGTGCTTCGTGGACTTGGAGAAAGCATTTTGACTGTGTGCCGCGGGAAGCCCTCTGGACTTTACTGGCAAAATTAGGTTCTCCTGAGAAGTTTGTTAGAATGATTCGCCTTCTTCACGACGAAATGACCTGCTGTGTTACCTATAATGGTGATCAGTCAGAGTTCTTCCCTGTCAGTTGTGGGGTTAAACAAGGTTGTGTGCTTGCACCAACACTGTTTGTTCTTTACTTTTCTGTCGTTGTCAGTGAAGCACTCGAACAAACTTCTGCTGGAATCAAAATACGTTTCAGGACTTTTCAACCTGGCCAGATTAAAAGCTTACACAAAAGTATCACACGCTCTTATAACGGAGATCATGTATGCTGATGATCTGTGTTTTGTTACCAACTCTTCACAAGAACTCCAGGACCTGATTACGAATCTTCAGGAAGTCTGCTGCCGTTTCGGTCTGAAAATCAGTGTGAAGAAAACTGAGGTGATGGCAATCGACTCTCATGGAGCTACAGAACCTGTCAAGGTGACCATTGGCAATACTGAGCTGAAGCAAGTGAATACGTTTATATACCTGTGCAGCACAATTACAGCTAAGTGTGACCTTGACGCCGAAATAAACCATCGCATAGGCGCTGCATCAGCTGCTTTCGGTAAATTACGAGCCAAAGTCTTACAATCACATGATTTGAAGCTTTCGACAAAAATCTCCGTTTACATGGCCATAGTCCTCCCAAATCTTCTGTACTCTGCGTCATGGGTCCTCTATCGGAAACATATACGGACGCTGGACCGGTTTCATTTAAGGTGCATAAAAGACATTCTCAAAATCAAATGGTCGGACCGGATTAGAAATACCGAAGTGCTACGACGCGCAAATGTCTATGTCAGAAGCATACCTGATGCGGCGACAGCTCCGATGGTGTGGACATGTTTTACGAATGGATGATGATAGGTTGGCCAAACGCATCTTCTTTTCTGAACTCCAGAACGGCAAGCGGAAACAAGGCGGCCAGTTCTTACGCTTCAAGGACGTTCAGAAAAGACACATGAAAAGGTGCAATATTGTTCCCCAGAAATGGGAGAAACAGGCCATTTGCCGCCCTGAATGGAAGTGCATGGTGAGGAATGCGGTTCATTGAGGTTCATAGAATTGGATTCGAAGCGTGATGCCCTTAAGGCTAGACCACCAGCAGCCATGTTTTATAACTATGTCGACGATGTCCTAACGTGCAGCCGATGCGCGCACACGTTTACTCATAAGATAGGATACTGCAGCCATCAAAGGGCGAACAAGAGAGCTGACCACCTTGGCTCCTCTGCATGTGATAGTCGGTAGCAGTCACCATAGCCGAAATCGGCTGAGAAGTAGTATATATATATATATTATATATATATATAATTATAACACGATGCCTTCCAGAAAAAGACCACCTCTTTCTGCTACATCGAGATACGCTAGGCGAATGACACTAGCCTAGAGGTATGCTCGATAGATAACGTTCTACACAAATAGCACTTAAAACAAAAAACTAATTGAAAAGTTTCATCATCCACGCGAACGAAGTTGCGGGCACAGCTAGTACTTACTATGTTTATTTACAAAATTTTAAAGAAAATTAAGAAAAGGAACCTAACCTACAAACCCTAAAATATAAATAAATGATATATGCAAACAGTCAGCATTCAAGTGAATCTCAATAATCGAATGCAACTATGCGAGGCGTGTACGTACTCTGATAAAATAGCTCAACAAATGTTCGCCATGATTCTTTAAATTGTCATAACTTTTTTATTTATGGACCGATTGACATGAAATAAACACTAAATGTTAAGTGAAGTTTACTACAATATATTAGTGAAAACCGCATCTAAATCGAATAAGCCGTTTCTGATATTAGCGTGCACAAACACACAGACAAACAGACAAACCGACAAACAGACAAACAGACAAACAGACAAAAAAATTAATAATTACAATTTCGGGTTCGGCATCGATATAATAACAACCCCTGCTACTTTTTTTATATATATTTCCATTGTACAGACACCACTTTTCTACAATTTTATTATATGTATAGATAGATAGATAGATAGATATAGATATAGATATAGAAGAAGATAGATATAGAAGATATAGATACTTGCATACATAATGTATATTAATGTAATGAATAAACATGTTAACTTTGTTGCAAGAAATGTTCCTTGACCAGTATTTTGAAATTACTTAGTGTCTGAGCTTGTCTTATTGACACAGGGAGCTTATTCCACAAACGCACACCTTGAACAGTGAAAGATTTGTCAAGGAAACCTGTAGAGTGTGGCGGCATCTTCAGTCTCAAGTTCTCCGATGATCTCAAGCATCTTGAATGTGTGTCATTAAGGAACTGGAAACGTTCTTTAAGATAGTTGGGAGCTGAAGGATTAAAGAGGATATTATACACTAATGAGAGAATGTGCGCATTCCGGCGAAAACGAATAGGAAGCCACTTGAGCTTGAGGTGATAATCGGAGATATGTCATATTTGCGAAGACCAAATATGAATCTAATGCAAAAATTCTGAAGACGCTCAAGTTTATCAAGTTGCACCTCAGTAACATCTAGGTAGCTAACATCAGCATAGTCGAGGATGGGAAGAAGAAGGGACTGTGCAAGTGCAATTTTGGTGGCAGTTGGTAAAAAGTGGCGAAGTCTTCTTAGAGAACCTGCCGAGCGAAACAATTTTCGACTCACTTCCTGAACTTGTTGAACCCAAGAAAGGTTTTATATCCATGTGAATACCCAGGTTTTTGACTGTTTCACTAATGGGTATTGCAATGTCATTTAGAATAATCTGTGGTAATTGAGTCCAATCAATTCGGGAAGTGAGCCTAGAACTCCCAACAACAATTACTTGCGTCTTTAGGGGATTGACAGTCAACCCATGACCTGCACTCCAGTCGGTAATTCGCGCAAGATCTCTATTGATCATTGTTATCGCCTCCGATAATTCGTTCGGTGTTGCGTGCGAATATATCTGCAAATCATCTGCATAAAGGTGGTAGGATGAGAGAAGTTCTTGTGAAATTGGGTTAATGAATAAGGCAAAAAGTAATGGAGAGAGAACGCCTCCCTGTGGTACGCCGGCAGAAGTGTCACACCACGAAGAACACGCGCCTTCGATAGAGATACGTTGCCGACGGCCACACAGGTAACTTCGAAACCAATCAATTGCCGTTGGAGATATGTTCAGAGAGCGCAGCATGCCAAGGAGAATATCAAAATCGACCGCGTTAAAGGCATTACTAAAGTCTAGTAACGCAGAACCGTCAGTTTTCCACCCTCCATGGCCATCCTAATATCATCCGTAATGTTGGTTAGGGCAGTTACGGTGCTATGTCCTGGACGAAATCCGGACTGGAAGGTATTAAGGAGGTTGTTCTTGCGCAGGAAAGCATTGAGCTGATCATGGATCAGGCGTTCAAGAACTTTGGAAAGAAAAGGTAAAATGGAGATAGGACGGTATTCAGAGAATGATTGGGGATTTGGGGTTTTGGGAAGGGGAGTGATTTGAGCGTCTTTCCAAACTGTGGGAAAAAACGCCACATGTACTGGAGTAATTTAGGATATGGGTAACTAGCTGTACCCGCGACGATGTTCGCGTTCATATCAGTCATCTGTGCGAATAAATATAAATTAGACTGTGGTATAGAGGGTCACCATCACGAACTACCTAGACACCGGCTTCAGAATGTTCTTTTTATATATTTAAAAATTTACAAAACACATGAACACTTCAATATTATCTTGTTTCGCTAGATGAATGTTTCTAAGTAGTCTGCTATACGCAAAATGTATCAGATGTGGAACCTAGAGTTTTGTCACAAATATTGCTTGACACGTGCCAAAAAAAACAATTTACCGCTTTTTTTCTTTTGCAATAGTATTTCGTTGGTACAGCAGTCCCTAGTAAGACTACCGAGATCGGGGTTTTGGTTCGAAACCCCGAAATTCGAAATACTGAACTACGCAGTAAAATTGAAAGTAGATATCAATATTATTTACGCTCCGCTCTTCTCATCTCTGCTTTGGTGAAGTCCGGTTTTAAGACTAAGGTAGTGTTCTCATCTTAGTTAATAGCTACCAGATGTCAGTGCGGTGCCTAAGCCTAGAGTATATGTGGAAATAAGTTAAGGAACTATGTGGTCTGGTAATGGTGGCTGCTAATGAAAGGCAAAAGAGTGTGCGAGTGTGTTGTTTTTAAAGGGATGAACGACTGAGATAAGCAGGCTCCATTTTAATAAGGTATTTACCTGAGACCCGTGAAACTGAAAGAAAACGTTGACTATAGAGAGGCGCAGGATCAGAACTACCAAAACTGTGGTTAAAATTATTTATGACTGGAAACTAAGTAATAGACCAAGGACAACCGCATTCTACCCTGATCAAAGCCTTGGACTGGGGCTGTATCCTTTACAATAAAGTCGCTTTATGCTGCCCAGACGAAATGACGGCAGATGGACTAAGACGGTGACAGAATGGTAGCCAAGGCATGGCAAAAGAAGCGTCGGTCGTCCGGGAGCAAGATGGGTCGATGACATAGTTAAAGTCTCGGGTCGAGTCTGAATGAGGCTGGCACAGGACCGTAGAAAATGGCACGAAAAAGGGGAGAACTATGCCCAACAGTGGGAGGAAAAGTTCTGTGGATGATGATGATACTGCCCAGCATAAGGTGCTGAGCTCAAATGATGCAATATTAATTTTAAAATGTAGAGAATGCGATAGAAAGTTTATTTTATTTTAGTTTTTGGGCCAAACTTCCAGTAAATAGGTAAACACACTAAATGAAATTTGTAAACGAAAAAATAGAAGATTTATCTGGATCAACGCATTAAAACCCGTGTAGCAAGCTACCTTAAAATGAATATTAAAGAGTAAGTACTTACTAAAAAATTATATCATAAAAGATCATTGGGTTTTGAGTTAAAACAATAAAAATTTACAAAAACAAAAAAAAACTTGTCCATGGAATTCTATAGATGACCAACAGAAAACATTACACATTACTTTGATGAAATAATTTAAAAAAGTTACTCCTGAATTAAAATATAAGATTCCTCATAGATCACAACTATAAAATGATCTATGAGGAATCTTAACAACCGTCTACGATTTACCAAAAACATTCTCTCAATTTTTTACTGCTATCAATTCAGTAGTTCATAATTGATACTGTAACATGAAATCTGACCCACGGCAAAAGAATGTTGTAATTTACTGTTTTATTAGATGTATAGAAGAAAATGCGCAACTCCATCTATGAATTTTAAAAACAACTATTAACCTCTATTAACCTCGCCAACATGATCAAATTTAAATTATTTATATCCAAAAAGGGCTTACACATACAGTACTAATAGAATTATCTATACTCCGTTAGAGCATTTTCTTTGTACTAAAAGTTGTATTATATTATATTTTCATACCTTTTTACTATTTATTTACATTTTTCCGATGAATTTTCAGTACTGAATTGATGCCGACGCTTGACCAATAGATGGCGCTGTATGTCCGGAATAAATTTTATTTTTTATTTTATTTTTTGTAATAAAAACTATCCTATGTCCTTTCTCAAGTTCCAAACTATGTCTGTACCAAATTTCACACAAATCGGTTCAGTAGTTTAGGCGTGAAGCAAAGACAGACAGACAGACAGACAGAGTTACTTTCGCATTTATAATATTAGTTTGGATGACAGGAAGGATCTCATCCAGGATAGGGACAATCATTTTGCGGCTGACGCAATCACATCCAACAGCGTTCGAAGTGATTGATACTACGCTCTTCTTCACATCACAAGCCGAGAATTGACTATTTACTGCTATTTACTGATATTTACTTTTGATCATATGTATCTAATTCTTTGCATTTATTCTATTGAATTTTATAGTTTTCTTATAAGTCAGAACCGATTATAAGTTCAAGTATTCGTGTTTATTACTACTTGGTAAATTCCAAGTCGATAAACATTTTGTTTTTTCTTTCATTATAACAATTTCAAGTGATATTACTTAAACTTATTGAAACATCTATCTATTCTATATCTATCT
The DNA here is from genome assembly GCA_905475315.1 of Autographa pulchrina. Classification (NCBI taxonomy): domain Eukaryota; kingdom Metazoa; phylum Arthropoda; class Insecta; order Lepidoptera; family Noctuidae; genus Autographa; species Autographa pulchrina. The sequence continues at coordinate 3,979,166 of FR997761.1, read as the reverse complement.
ATCTATATACATATAATAAATACATATAATAAAATTGTAGAAAAGTGGTGTCTGTACAATGGAAATATATATAAAAAAAGTAGCAGGGGTTGTTATTATATCGATGCCGAACCCGAAATTGTAATTATTAATTTTTTTGTCTGTTTGTCTGTTTGTCGGTTTGTCTGTTTGTCTGTGTGTTTGTGCACGCTAATATCAGAAACGGCTTATTCGATTTAGATGCGGTTTTCACTAATATATTGTAGTAAACTTCACTTAACATTTAGTGTTTATTTCATGTCAATCGGTCCATAAATAAAAAAGTTATGACAATTTAAAGAATCATGGCGAACATTTGTTGAGCTATTTTATCAGAGTACGTACACGCCTCGCATAGTTGCATTCGATTATTGAGATTCACTTGAATGCTGACTGTTTGCATATATCATTTATTTATATTTTAGGGTTTGTAGGTTAGGTTCCTTTTCTTAATTTTCTTTAAAATTTTGTAAATAAACATAGTAATAATAATAATAATAATAATAATATTCCGGGACAACTCACACACGGTTATCTGATCCCAAGCTAAGCAGAGCTTGTGTTATGGTAACCAGACAACTGATAAACATACTTATATATTTCTAAATACATACATATTATAGATAAATTACACCCAGACACAGAACAAATGATCGTGCTCATCACACAAACATTTGTCCTGGGTGGGAATCGAACCCACGACCTCCGGTATAGCAGTCAGGGTCACTAACCACTAGACCAACAGGCCCGTCCTGTTCCAATAGTAAGTATTTGGTATAGGTTAGGCGGTTCTTTCCTTGATTTTTGGGTATCTTATCTTCATTTAGAGTTTCTAAATAAATATTGTAGCTGTGCCCGCGACTTGGAATAGTCGATTTTGCTTATTTATTGGTATATACATATAAGTGTAGGTAGGCGCTAGGTGTTAGGGCTCTTCTTTAAAAATAGTCTTAAAGATTTTGCCCGGAGCGTAAAACTGCTGTCGTGGCACGCGAACTTGGTCGCTACAACGTAGATGTAGCTGCGTTAAGCGAACTCGAGGAAATCGGTGGTGGGTACACATTCTTCTGAAAAGGACGACCCCAAACGGAACGAAGGTTAGCTGGCGTAGGGTTTGCCGTCAAATCCACCATCGCGCAAAAACTGTCTGAATATCCGCAATACATCTCTTACCGCATTATCACACTGCGCCTTCACCTACAAATCAACAACTACCTGAATATGATAAGCGTATATGCATCAACAATGCGTAACGAGGACAGTGTCAAAGATAAGTTTTATGAAGAACTTTGCCAATGCCTTAGCAACATACGTTCAAACAAGCAAATACTTCTGCTGGGTGAAGGGTTGGCAGAGATACTGAGTCGTGGCCGGGCGTGATTGGAAATAATGGTGTGGGCAATATGAATAGTAACGGACAATTACTACTCACACTCTGTGCCCAATTCGACCTTACCATCACTAACACTCTGTTTAGGCTTCGTGACAAATTCAAAACCACCTGGATGCACCCACGTTCTTTACACTGGCACCTCCTCGATTACGCCATAACCCGACGAAGGGACATCTCCCAGGTGCATATCACCCGCGTCATGCGCGGCGCGCATTGCTGGACAGACCACCGGCTTCTGGTAACTAAATTGAGACTCCGCCTTCGCGAACCACGAAGACCCTGCAGGGCTAAACCAATATCTCTCAATTTAGAACGACTAAATTGTGCGGACCTTCGAGAAAAATACCAGGAAGGACTGATAGACACGCTAGATGGGTTTGATGCCCAGCAAGGTGACCTAATATCAAACTGGATACAGTTGTCATCCTCCGTACTGACTGTGGCTACAGAAATCATAGGACGCAAAAAACGTAACAACGTAGACTGGTTTGACCAAAATGATAGGGCCCTAACTGAAGCATTCAAACAGCATCGTATACTCATAAAGCGTAATGAAGGTAATCATAATCTCACTCAAGAAGTCCGAAGTAGTGGTGATTCCTTAAGAAGATTAACAAGGAACATGAAAGATAGATAAGGCAAAACAGATACATTGGCTCGCAGACACACACCAACTAGGCGCTTTTTGTGAAGAAATGCATAAGTTGATTGGCGTTTCCATTAAAAATACCACACCACTAAGATCCCTAGATGGTTCTCAAAAACTCACTGCTAAGCAGGATATACTTGATCGTTGGGCAGAGCACTTTAACAATCTGCTCAATGTAGATCGATTAGCAGATCTTGATCATGTAAAGCGTATTCGTCCTTTGCCGCTGAATGATTCGCTTGCTGAGCCACTTGACTTTTGCTGAAGTAGTTCGAGCCACAAAAGAGCAGAAAATAAAAAAGCAGTTGGCGTTGATAACATCGCCGGAGAACTGCTTAAATACGGAGGGGAGCAACTTCACACTTACATCTGGCAAATTTTTGATCGCATTTGGAACGAGGAAATAATACCGCCTGAATTTAAAATATCCCGTATAGAGACCCTGTATAAAAACAAAGGAGACCGTTCTGACTGCAACTCCTACCGGGTATATCGCTCCTCTTTGTCCCTGGGAAGATATTCGCCAGAGTTCTTCTCAACCGGCTTTTACCCGTCTCCGAAGACATATTGCCAGAAACTCTATTGGGTTTCGTCCCACCTGCGAGGCCATCTTTTCCATCCGGCAACTCCAGATAAAAAGTCGCGAACACAGTCAACCTTTGTATATGTGCTTCGTGGACTTGGAGAAAGCATTTTGACTGTGTGCCGCGGGAAGCCCTCTGGACTTTACTGGCAAAATTAGGTTCTCCTGAGAAGTTTGTTAGAATGATTCGCCTTCTTCACGACGAAACGACCTGCTGTGTTACCTATAATGGTGATCAGTCAGAGTTCTTCCCTGTCAGTTGTGGGGTTAAACAAGGTTGTGTGCTTGCACCAACACTGTTTGCTCTTTACTTTTCTGTCGCTGTCAGTGAAGCACTCGAACAAACTTCTGCTGGAATCAAAATACGTTTCAGGACTTTTCAACCTGGCCAGATTAAAAGCTTACACAAAAGTATCACACGCTCTTATAACGGAGATCATGTATGCTGATGATCTGTGTTTTGTTACCAACTCTTCACAAGAACTCCAGGACCTGATTACGAATCTTCAGGAAGTCTGCTGCCGTTTCGGTCTGAAAATCAGTGTGAAGAAAACTGAGGTGATGGCAATCGACTCTCATGGAGCTACAGAACCTGTCAAGGTGACCATTGGCAATACTGAGCTGAAGCAAGTGAATACGTTTATATACCTGTGCAGCACAATTACAGCTAAGTGTGACCTTGACGCCGAAATAAACCATCGCATAGGCGCTGCATCAGCTGCTTTCGGTAAATTACGAGCCAAAGTCTTACAATCACATGATTTGAAGCTTTCGACAAAAATCTCCGTTTACATGGCCATAGTCCTCCCAAATCTTCTGTACTCTGCGTCATGGGTCCTCTATCGGAAACATATACGGACGCTGGACCGGTTTCATTTAAGGTGCATAAAAGACATTCTCAAAATCAAATGGTCGGAGCGGATTAGAAATACCGAAGTGCTACGACGCGCAAATGTCTATGTCAGAAGCATACCTGATGCGGCGACAGCTCCGATGGTGTGGACATGTTTTACGAATGGATGATGATAGGTTGGCCAAACGCATCTTCTTTTCTGAACTCCAGAACGGCAAGCGGAAACAAGGCGGCCAGTTCTTACGCTTCAAGGACGTTCAGAAAAGACACATGAAAAGGTGCAATATTGTTCCCCAGAAATGGGAGAAACAGGCCATTTGCCGCCCTGAATGGAAGTGCATGGTGAGGAATGCGGTTCATTGAGGTTCATAGAATTGGATTCGAAGCGTGATGCCCTTAAGGCTAGACCACCAGCAGCCATGTTTTATAACTATGTCGACGATGTCCTAACGTGCAGCCGATGCGCGCGCACGTTTACTCATAAAATAGGATACTGCAGCCATCAAAGGGCGAACAAGAGAGCTGACCACCTTGACTCCTCTGCATGTGATAGTCGGTAGCAGTCACCATAGCCGAAATCGGCTGAGAAGTAGTATATATATATATATTATATATATATAATTATAACACGATGCCTTCCAGAAAAAGACCACCTCTTTCTGCTACATCGAGATACGCTAGGCGAATGAGACTAGCCTAGAGGTATGCTCGATAGATAACGTTCTACACAAATAGCACTTAAAACAAAAAACTAATTGAAAAGTTTCATCATCCACGCGAACGAAGTTGCGGGCACAGCTAGTAATCAATATATTTTATCGTGTGATCGAACGAAACCACGGAGTTTTATAAGTTATATATTTATTTATTTATTTTATTTAATACTTTTTGCACACTGTTGCACAAAGGCGGACTTAATGCCAGAAGGCATTCTCTGCCAGTCAACCTTAGGGTGATGCAGAAAACAAATCGTGGTAGATGCAAGAGCACAAAATTGAGAAAAAAATAAAAAGTGTAAATAAATTATGTATACTTAATACAAAAAAAAAAATACATACAAATATACAACATAAAATAAATATATATATAAATATATAAATACATAAGACTTCTGATAAATAGTAACAACAGCTAAGTAGCCAGGTAATCTGATGAAACATGAAGGGATGTTTTAAAACAAAGTTAAGTGGATCCTGCCATAGTTTGTTCATGAAAGTAGTCACGAACCTTCTTTTTAAATGAAAAGCGGCTCGATGCCATCCTGATCTCCGTAGGAAGCGAATTCCAAAGAAGTATAGATTGGACAAAGAAGGTAGAGTGAAGAAAGTCGGAGCGGTGGGAGGGGCATAGTAGTAATCGGTTGTTGGAAGAACGAAGACATTTAGAGTGGTTAGAAGACAAGAATTTGAAGTGAGAAGTTAAGTAAGAAGGACAGTTAGGAGAGTAAAGTAAAGAAAACAGATACGTCAGGGCCCGCACACAACGGCGCTGCCTTATAGGTAACCATTTTAACAGTGACCTGTGGGCGGATACGTGGTTATATTTCCGAGTGTTGAAAACGAATCGAATGCAGTTATTCAGAAGACGGTCAAGTTTGTTGAGGAGATCTGCATTCAGGTCATAGTAACACACATCACCATAGTCAATTATGGGAAATATTAAGGATTGCACCAGCATTGCCTTCGTAGTAGATGGTAGAAATTTTTTAAGGCGATACAGTACACGTAAGGTTCCTGTAACTTTCTGGTTGACATTCGCAACCTGTGTCTGCCAGCCCAGCGTAGAATCAATGAATAAACCGAGATCCTTGACGCTAGAGCTTATTGAAATAACTGCGCCGTTGAAAATAACTGGCGGAATGATGACACCGTTCAACTTGTTGATGCCGCGATGGCTGCCCAATATCACCGCTTGGCACTTGCATGGGTTTACAGCCACACCAAAAGCCTTAGACCAGTTGTTAATAACGTCAAGATCTCGGTTCACTCTGCCGACAGCTTCGGAAATATCATCCACACCGGACTGGGAGTACAGTTGCAAGTCGTCGGCGTAAAGGTGATACGAACACTGAAGATTGATTGTTATGAGATTAATAAAAATAGAAAAAAGAAGAGGAGAAAGAATACCGCCTTGAGGGACGCCACATTCCAGTTTACTCCATGCTGACAAAGAGTCACCAACACGGACCGACTGCTGGCGGTCCCGAAGATAAGAGGAAAACCAATCCAACGCTTGTTGAGAGATCATAAGATAGGACAGGATAGAGGAAAGGATATCGTGATTGACGGCATTAAAGGCATTTGAGAAGTCAATTAATACTAAGACAGTAACCTTTGAGTCCTCCATACCCGACCTAACATCGCCAATCACTTTGAGGAGGGTGGAAACGGTGCTATGTCCAGGTCTAAATCCAGATTGAAACTGGCTAAGGAGATTGTTTTCATAAATGAAAGCTGACAACTGCTTATGGACACAGGCCTCTAGGGTTTTTGATAAAAAAGGAAGGATAGAAATTGGACGGAAGTGGTTAGGGAGAGAGGGATTAAGGATCTTAGGTAAAGGCCGAACGAGGGCTTTCTTCCATAAACACGGAAAAGCCCCGATGTCCAGGGAGGAGTTAATGATGTGGGTAATGGCTGGGAGAAGTTGATCGAGGATGAGGACGATCATCCGGCGGCTGATGCCATCGCAGCCCACAGCCTTGGATTTAATAGAAAGGATAATCTTTTTAATATCTCCACAAGCGATTGGAGCAAAAAAAAAACAATCTATAGCAGGAGAACAATCTAAACCAAGAGAGTTAGGTACGAAAAGGACATAGATACAATTTTTGGGTAAACTTTAGTTGGTTGCATGAGTTACACAAAGTTATTAATATTTTAAGTCTATTTCATTTGAATGTCTGTCAATTTATGTTCAAACTTAAGTTTTTAATTATTTTTTGCTATTGTATATTAATATTTTTTTGTTATTGTGTAGCGTTAAATCCACAACAGAGTATGTATCCCGCGACGGCCAAATGTCCACTTTCCCTAATTTTTCAGCACAATCAGAATGTCCGAATCACACTCACATTTATTATTCACAAGCAACTTACACAAACACATATACACATGAATATCTCAACTAATTATAAACATTTTCTTACATGGATCAACTTCACATACAAACCACAATCTCAACTATTTACATACGTATACTGTCGATGCTCATATAAAAATCCACACATGTTCATAGCGATACTGCATTTAATCTACTATATTTATATGCACGAACAACCCGTAGACATAATCTTTTATATTTACAATGATTAAAAACGACAAATATTTGAAAGTTGGTTTCTTAAATGCAGGATCCCTGGGGACAAATCATGACGAGCTCGTCTCGATCATGGCAAGTAACTCCTTCGATGTTTTTGCCATAAATGAAACGTGGCTGCGGCCAGGAGAGGAGGGGCGCGCGCCTGTCGTGCCGGGATACAGGCTACGTCACACGCCGCGGCCGGCGAGCGTACGCTCGGGCCGCGGTGGGGGTGTCGGTTTTTATCTGAAGCGTGGTGTGAGTGCGCGTACCTGGACTGTCCCTGTCGATAGCAGATACGAATCTGTCGAGCAAATGTGGCTCACGCTAACGGTGAACGGTAAGAAAATCGCGATAGGCACAGCGTATCGCCCGCCTTGGCTTGATCTTGACCTCTTCTTGGACGCCGTCACGGATACTTTTAGCACACTAGGTAAATGCGAACACTATTTATTGATGGGTGATTTTAACGTAAATCTTTTGCACAAGCACGAGCTCAAAACAAAAAAGGTGTACGAGTTCTTAGGCTATCTGAATCTTACACAATTAGTCACATCTCCAACGCACTATACTGATAGCAGTGAGACGTTGTTAGATTTAGTATGCACGGATCTCAGAGAACGATCTACAGTTGTGGCACCTTTTGGATCGATGCGGGGCCATTGCATTATCATCTGCGAATTTAGCATTAAGCGAGATTATTTTAAACCATTTACGGTGAACTTTAGACCCATTAGAGATATATGTTTGAGTACTTTCCAGGATGATATTGCGAAAATAAATTGGGATTATATATCTTCTTTACAAAACATAAATGACATGGTTGACTCATTTAATCAATGCATGTTATTGATATTCGATATTCATGCACCTCTCAAAACATGTATAATAAAAGAACGATTGTACCCTTGGATTACGGATACCATAAAAACCATGATGAGGTTACGTGACAGAGCGTTATCAATGTATAGGATTGATAAGTCAGAAACTAAGAGACTATACTATAAAGAATTAAAATCTCTCGTGATCACCTCGCTTTACAAGGAGAAACGTGCATACTTCCAACATAACATCAATAACAAAATTAAAAACCCGAAATTATTATGGAAAAATATTAAAACTGATCTTATTCCATCACAAAAAGTAGACCTCCCATCACACTTTACGGATGCTAATCATATAAATAACGAATTTCTTAAAGTTCCAGGTAAAGCAAAGCCAACTATCTCTCTACTTACATACTATGAGTTTCATTCTTATACTGACGCCGTATTTAGAATAACACCTGTGTCACAGCAAGATATTGCGCGTCTTATTCTTAGTCTGAAGTCCGATGCTGTAGGCTATGATCATATTTCACTTCAGATGTTGACTGTGTCCATGGACTGCATACTTCCGTCCGTCACTCATATAGTTAATTACTCCTTTAACACATCAACATTTCCTGACGCATGGAAAACAGCAACAATCAGACCTTTACCTAAAAAGCCTAATCCAGCAAACGTTACAGACCTTCGACCGATTAGTATCCTGCCATGTCTCTCAAAAGTAATTGAAAAAGTAGTATGTAAACAATTAACCGATTATCTAGAAAAAAACTCAATCCTTCCTGCGTTACAATCAGGATTCAGAAAGCGGCATGGTACATCTACGGCACTCCTTGATGTAACGGATAATATCTTGGCTGCCCAAGATGGGGGGATGTGTACACTCCTTGTACTGCTGGATTTTTCCCGAGCGTTCGATTGTATAGATGTGTCTCTACTTCTATCCAAACTTTGTTACTATGGTTTCGACCAAAATACTTTGAAATGGTTTCATAGCTATCTAACTCACCGAAAACAGTTTGTAGAATTAAAGCTAAGTGATGGAAGCAATAGAAAATCTGACACAGCGTATGTCAGGAGGGGAGTTCCGCAAGGATCCATACTAGCTCCAATTTTGTTCATTTTGTATTGCGCGGATATAATAACTTGTATAAAATCGTGTAATTACCACATATATGCGGATGATGTACAAGTTTACATCTCCTTCAAACCAAATGAATACGAAATGGCTCTAGTTGACCTTAATAACGACTTAAAAAGAATATCTGAATGGTCTGAAAATAACTGTCTTGTTCTTAACCCAAACAAGACAAAGTACATGCTATTCGGTACAAAACACCAGCGGGAAACATTGCCTCTGAGTCTCAATGTACAAATATTAGAACAGCAAATAGACAGGGTAAATGAGGCCCGCAACCTTGGCCTATGCATGGACAGTGAGCTCAGGTATGAGAAACATATAGCAGATTCTGTTCGCAACTGTTTCTATCGTTTGAAAATATTGTATAGAATGAGACCCTACTTATCTGAGGAACTCCGCGTGCAGCTGATTGAATCATTGGTTCTGTCAAAACTCAACTATGCTGACACTGTATATGGACCGCGACTACTAGCCAGAACGAATCGTCTCATTCAACGTGTACAGAACGCCTGTGCCCGTTTTTGTTTTTCTGTTCCGCCCAGAGCCCATGTTACACCTTTCTTAAACCTACACTCAATGCTTAAAATGAAATCGCGTCGAAAGCTACACGTGGCATGCCTGCTTTTTGGAGTCATCAAATTTAGGGAACCATCGTATTTATATAGTAAGCTCGGCTGGATTACAAGTCAGAGGGAATGTTCGGGTAGGCAGTGTGCTCAGCAACTTTGTATTCCGCCACATAAATCTGCATCATTTAGGGGTACTTTCCGTTATGCAGCTTCAAAAATTTGGAATAACCTGCCACCGCCTTTGAGGCAAATTAATAATATAAGTACATTCAGAAAGCGACTTAGACAATACCTTTTAGATGCGCAATGTAAATTGGGTAACGTGAACGCAGACATATCAATTGTTTAGGACTTATGTGTTGGGCTTACCTGGTTTACATCACACTAAAAATCTAGGGGCCGTGACGGTGGGAATCTCGATTGATGTGTGTGTGTGGCGGGAGCGTGTTGCTGGGCTGTGCGTGCTGGGTGGAAGGAACAGATGAATCAGCATTGGAGACCTAAAAGTGTACATTAAACTTCATCAAATCCTTATTGTATACGCGCTTATTATACCCATTTAAAATCGGTTTTGTTTTCTTTCACTTCTTACCTCAAGGTTTCGGTCTACTTGCGCGATGACCGTCTGTCCTTGTTCGCCCCCATTTCTTTGCAATACCTGTCGTTTTAGCAAAACCGCCATTTTCATGTCGCATATTTGTCTTAAATGCTTTCTAAGGTATTCCTGGTCGACATAGAACACATGCACGGGTCTCTAAAAAAATAAGAAAAAAAATAGAAAAGATAAAAATGAAAAATGAGTGGGTATGTACATAATAATATCACAACTGAAAGTTAGATAAAATTATTATAACAGAGCAGATACAAAAAAAAAATCAACAAAAAAAAAAAAACTTACTGTGGGGGTATGTTGGTCACAATCACAATTCCTTGATTCCAAGAATTTTTTCCATAGTAAAAGAAAAAGTGACTGAGTCCAAAAACGACACGCATCTGCAATACGACCGCCTATCGCCGTTCGTGGCGTCGGAATGCGCCACGTCACGGGTGCTTAGTGCAAGGCGCGGTGCTACTTACCTTTTGTTTTGTTTCGACTCGTGGCCGATATAATTATGTATTATCATATCTGTAACTTTATATTATTTATTTATTATTAATTTTTAATTCGATTATTATTTACAAATCCTTACCGTTTTATTTACTTGTCGTTGTTATCTACTTATTTTATATTACACTACACCGGTACTCACCTCCCATAATTTACACACACATACATAGCACACTACAAATAAATTTGGAAGTAAACGGACACTGATTAGACATCCGTGAAGCACAGTGGTCCCAGATGAAAATCAGCGCCAAGCACAATTATTGTGCTTGGCATTTAGGCTGATCTGGGTACCTGTTTGGTCCAGCACTGGGATGCATACTCAAATATACGTAAATCTTAGTTATATGTTATATTTTTTGTTATTTTTACTACCTTCTAATGTTTAGAATAAGTCGTGCTGAGTCCAAATAAAATGTTCTCTTTCTTTCTTTCTTTCTTTCAGGACGCGTTAGACCAGAAATATAATTATAGGTATCACGTTGAGTTAGATGATCAAGAGTTGAGGAGGTGGAGAAATGTTTGTTCAGATCATCTAACCCAATGGTACTTGGAAGGTCTAAATGTCGCGCTCTGCCGATACCGAGAGTTCCAAGGAACTTCCAGATATCGGCAGCTGAAGTTGAGGAGATATTATTGTGAATATAACGGCGTTTGGCGTTACGTATCATCTGGTTACACCGATTCCTAGCAATTTTGAATAATGCCCAGTTGTCATCAGTAAAGACCCTCTTAAAGATGCGAAAAGCACGGTTTCTGCGCCTCATAGCCATAGTTATACCCTTTGTCATCCACGGTGCTGGTAAACGTTTTAATTTTATTTTCCTCAAAGGAGCGTGTGCGTCAAACAGCTTTAATACCACCTGGTTGAAAAAGGACACCTTCTCATCCAGCGTTTTAGCCTCTATCAATGGCTCCCAGCAAATTTTTTCCGCATCCTTTTGCAATTTTTCCACATCTAAACGGGCAAAACTGCGCATTGCGAGGATTTTAGGTTTGGGTTTAGGAGGTTTCACTGTATATGACAAATAAATTAGGTCATGATGGGAGAAACCGGAGGCATCAAATTGACCATGAGAAGAGACGAGAGGAAGTTTGGAGACGAGGATAAGGTCAAGCCACGTGTCATCACCAGCTACATTGTGGTGAGTGGCTTGCAATGGTAAAACATGTAGGCTGGCTGACTCCACAAGGTATTTAAGTTTGCGAGACCGATGGGAATCAGGGACAAGGAGATTTGTGTTGAAATCGCCCATGATGATGTGGTGTGCATACTCCGACCCTATAGATTCAAGAACCGATTCGAATTCAGTGAAATAGTCAGATCCTGGAGGGCAGTAAACCACACCGAGTGCAATCTTAGCCCCACTGACACAAACCTCAAGAAAAATAAATTCAGCAGAGACATTGAGGTTGGGAGAAGAAATAGCAACTATTTTATATGGGAAATCACTGCGTAAATAGACAGCAACCCCACCCCCTCGCCTATTCACACGATCATTGCGAATGAGAACAAAACCAGGAAGGGGGTAGGTTGTTGAAAGAAGATGAGGTTTGAGCCAGGTTTCAGAAATCAGAATGGCATGAACATTGCTATTACCGAACGCTTCATGAAGCTCACTAAAGTGGCTTAGAACACTTTGTGCGTTAATGTGACAGACATTAAGCTGCCTATTAAGAGTAAGACAAAACTGGTCACGCAAAGTGTCACCAAGTGTATCACCAAGAGAACGAAAGCTTGTATCCGAAGAATAACTGGAGTTAATGGCAGAACAAAAAGATTCATTATCAGAAGTCATATAAAATAAATAAATTAAATAACAAGAAAACACACGGATTAACAATAAATGTTAAAGCTAATGATAGTGCAATTTTTCAATCTGCACCACCCGCCAGCTTAACAATACATACCACAACAAACATTAAACAAAACAAGAAAATTCATTCAACAAAATAAACATCATGAAAAAGTATAACACTTAACAGAGCGTAACAATAAACTCACTCAATTTTGAATAATAATAAAGAAGATAGTTAAAATATAGTAATATTACAAATATGAGAAAAAAAAAAAAAAAAACTTAAAAAACAAAGCACTTAAATGTTCGTGGAACAAAACGTAACTGACACTCTCGGACGTTCTAACATCTGTCACTGTCAGTGAACAGCAGATAGATCATAGATGACATGACAATGACATAAGCAACGAGCGTAATAAATTATGATTTTAAGACAGGGTAAACATATAATTTAAGGTAAAATTACAATATAAAGCGAGGGCAAAATTAAAAGACTGTTATTTATAAAACAAGAGTGTAAGAAACTATGAACAAAGAAAGCGTTACATGCCTCTGTACTACAATAAGAGTGCGAGAGCATAAGATTTAATGCAAAATACTATGGTGAGTAGAAAAATAATGAATGAGCTACTTATCGTTACAAGACACCATACGATACCATAACTATTTTCGGCTTCTTTCAGCCGCAGGCGCAGTCGCGTTTCTACCCGCTGACGACGAAACACTCTGCAACTTTGGGAATTTGGCGATCAGAGGCGCCAGCTCCTCCCCGGATGTTATTTTATGGCGAGTGCCGTCCGGAGTCTTTATACAAATGACCCCGTCCTGAGTCCAACAGGCCCTCATACCAAAGTGCAGCCTCGCTCTGCTAAATGTGGATTGCCTGGTCCTCGTCAGGAACTCCTTGACTGATATTGGGGACCCCTTCAAACCAGTCTTCGCTCTCCAGACATTGTTTCTGTCATCGGTACTTGAGAACCGAACGAGAATAGGCCGGTGATGGTCCTTATTGAGCGCCCCAAGCCGATGGCAGACTGTTATTGAGCTCACACTCAAACTTTTGAGTGCGAGCCTGTTATTTAAAATATCAATGATGGCGGCTCTGCAGTCTTCACCGTCAGCATCAGGAACTCCGAGGAAGACCAGAGCTTTTTGCCGGTGCCTAGTCTCCAACACATCAAGCTGCTTGGCACACTCAGCTATTTGTTGCCGCAGAAGACCCAGCATGGAGAATATGAGCTCACGGAAGGTCCGAAACTCTTCAGCAACTTTTGCCACTGTGTCCTTGGCCGGCCCAGCACCCTGGATTTGTGCTTCTAGGTCACCCATCTTCTTCATGAAAGTTTCCTCAAGGCTCTTTTGTACTAAGAGGATTTCTGACAATTGAGACATTATTGTGTTGTGATGTGGTTGATGTGATGTGTATGTAAACAGCTGGCAGGTGGTTTATTTAACTATTATCACATCAAATGTGCAACAAAAGTAAGTCACTACTTTTAAGGATTATTTAAAAGAAGAAATAATCAAATTTAATGTTATTTACTAATAATTAAGAATATATTAAAATTTCCGAATCGCAAAACACGTCTAAACTTTATTGACACCTACCGCCGAAAAAACAGCCTCAGCCGCTAATAGCAAATTTTAGTACTATATTTTAAGGACAGACACCGACTTCAAAAATAACAATAATTGTGCTTGAAGTATAATTATACTTATTATCCTAATATTTTAGTAATTTGATAAGCAGTACATTTATAATTATTTAATACTTTTCAGTGAATCGGATTTTTGAAGGCGGTTCTCTTTTTTTTTTTAAAGTTTTTTTTTTACACAACGACTTACCTTTTTGTGCGGAAAAATGCATACCGCCGGGGGGCAGAACCGAAAAACTTATTTCAAATCTTTGCAATAAGTATAACTATGTGATTCATTATGTAAACTTAAAAAAATGTCTTGAACATGGTTTATTATTACGTAAAATACATAGAGTCATTACATTTAGACAAAGTGCATATTTAAAGGAATATATCGAATTAAATACAAAATTACGACAAAACGCAAAAAGTGTATTTGAACAGGATTTCTTTAAGTTACTAAACAATAGCGTTTTTGGAAAAACTTTAGAAAATACTGAAAAAAGAGTGACTGTTCATTTAGTGAACTCATGGAATAGTCCGAATAATAAAACCAAAAAATATATCTGTGCTGAAAGACTCATAAGCAATCCGTATTTTCATAGTGCTTCAGTTTTATCGGAAAACTTAGTAGCAATACAAATGAAACCCGATCATTTAATATTAGATAAACCAATATACATAGGCTTTATTGTTTTAGAACTATCTAAATCACACATTTATCATTTTCATTATAATATAGTTAAACCTTTTTACGGCAACAGAGTACAATTATGCTATACAGACACGGATTCTTTTGTATATATTATATACACGGATGATTTCTATAAAGATATTAAATATAAGTTTTTACAGTACTTTGATACTAGCAACTATAACACATTTACTAAAAACATTAATAATGAATTTATGATACCGCAAATTAATAAAAAAGTCCCTGGATTGTTTAAAGATGAAATGGGTGGCGAACTGATTACTGAATTTGTTGGTTTGAGGTCAAAGTTATATTCAATAAAAACGATGAACAAGGTCATTAAAAAAGCAAAAGGAATTAAGTCTTGTGTGGTACGTGACTTAACAATTGATGATTATCAGCATGTGTTATTTAATAGAGACATAATCCATCGAAAAAATAACTTATTCAAATCATTGAAATAAAACTACTTTTTACGGATTTTTTCGCGGTTATATTTAGATTTTAGGTCCCGACGTTTCGACACCTTTGCAGGTATCATGGTCACGGGCAGACTGAGATGGCGTTCGTCTTGACAGTAGATGTTGCTCGTTCTACCTTCATATTTAAACTAATTATTTGAGTTCCGACCTACGCAATATGAGCTCACTGTGTCTTGATGTCTTGCAGCGCTGCTCTTGGGTTTGGCCTTGAGTTTATGTATTATTGGGTCCCAAGTAGGTGATATCTTCCAGCCATCTTCTCTATTGAAATTAGGGTGTTTTTTAATCTCAATAGCCTCGCGAAACATCCTAGGTAGGAATTTGGGTTCTTTAGCGAGGATCTGTGGTTGGTCAAATCTAATATAATGGCTGGAGCCTTCAGCATGTTCGGCGACTGCAGACTTCGTTGAGCGACGGTGTTTCACATCAGCTATGTGTTCTTTTACGCGGGTCCCTATGCTTCGTTTTGTTTGACCGATGTAAGAGAGGCCGCAGTCACAATCTAGTTTATAAACTCCTGCATCTTGTAGAGGTATGTGACACTTGACGGATGGTAAGGACTGACTAATCTTCTTGGGCGGCTTGAAGTATGTCTTAATTGAAGCTCGCTTCAGGATGTAGCCAATCTTGTCTGTGACACCTCTGACGTATGGTAGTACAGCAGGTAAACGGTCAACTGTGGCTGGCTTCACTCGGTTTCTGTGACGGGGCCGTGGAATTTGGAGCTTGTTGTCTCGCAGTACTTGCTTGACATGTTGAAGCTCAGCGGCAAGGTGTCTGTCATCACAGAGTCCGTGTACTCTCTGAAACAAAGATTTTCCCACGGTAGCTAACTGTTTAGGGTGGTGGTGAGATTCACCGTTTAGGTACCTATCTGTATGGGTCTTCTTGCGATACACAGTGTGACTTATTGTCTGATCAGGATTACGTTTGACTAATATGTCTAAGAAGGCAAGAGATTTATTATCCTCTAACTCCATAGTGAATTGAATTTTGTTATTTATGGAGTTAAGATGTTTTAAGAATGCATTTACTTGATTAGATGGTAAAATTGTGAAAGTGTCATCTACGTACCGTTTATAAAACCTGGGAGTGAAAGGAGCTGTTTTTAAGGCTGTCTCCTCGAAATCTTCCATGAATATATCGGCAACTACAGGGGATACAGGCGAGCCCATTGCTACACCATCTATTTGTACATAGAAATTGTTGTTCCACAGCAGGTAGCCAGATGTGAGGCAGTGTTCAAGGAGTTCTGCATATTCTAAAGGTAAGTTATTCTCTGCTAGCTTCTTGGAAACAATTTCAGTACAATCCTTAACTGGTAGGCATGTAAACAAGGATTGTACATCGAAACTAACCATTACTTCATTGTCATGTAGACGTAGATGTTTAATCTCATTGACAAAGTGGTATGAATCCTTCACAAACGCTGTCGTCTTGCCTCTGAGTGGTGAGAGTATTTTCGCAACGTGTTGAGCCAATCTGTAGGTTGGTGTGTCGATTTGGCTTACAATAGGACGTAGCGGGGCGTTTGGTTTGTGTATCTTGGGTAACCCATACAGTTTAGGTGGTTTCGCATGTAGGTATTAAGTACGTGACATCTAGACTTAATGCTTCGGAGTGTTTCTTAACCAATCTCAGTCTGCCCGTGACCATGATACCTGCAAAGGTGTCGAAACGTCGGGACCTAAAATCTAAATATAACCGCGAAAAAATCCGTAAAAAGTAGTTTTATTTCAATGTCTAACATTCGCGTAAACCTAAGAAACCAATATTATTCAAATCAATTAAGCATGAAATATTTACATAAAGTGTGAATAAAATAGCACTATCAAGTAACGATGATAAACGTTTAATATCCAAATGCAATGTTGCAACCCGAGCATGGGGGCATTCTTCTATTTTAAAAGGTAATTTGAGTTGATGTTTGTTTCATTGTTTTATTATATAACGTGTAGGTATAATGTAATTTGTATTTTTAAGATATTTAAAAAGTATAATTTTATAGAAAAAATATATATGTATATATATGTATGTAAATATATATGTATATATATATATAAGGTGCTATAAAAATATCTGCCACGGCTTTAATGGGAGGTAGTATTGTGTTTATAGATTACAATAGTGTAGAACTTTCGTACCCCGGAACAGTTAATTAAATTTGAGAAAATAATATAGTTACACTAGTGACCCGCCCCGGCTTTGCACGGGTGCATTGCTGATACTAAATATACTACATAATCATAAAGTGTTGTAGGGCGAAGCGCGGCCTTCGACGCACTATTTGGTATAGGCACGCGCTCTTTAAGTTGTAGACCTTTTGTAGACCTTTTTAAGGTGTACAATACTGTAGTACATTACTTTGATCTATCTCGTAGGGTTCAGCCAGCGTTTGCAATGTAAGCGCAAAAAAGTGTGTTTATTTACGACCTTACATAAAAAACTCTAAGATTATCAGTGTTTCTCTACTATATATTATGCATGTATTATACATATAAACCTTCCTCTTGAATCACTCTATCTATTAAAAAAAACCGCATCAAAATCCGTTGCCTAGTTTTAAAGATCTAAGCATACATAGGGACAGACAGCGGGAAGCGACTTTGTTTTATACTATGTAGTGATAGTGATTAACATTGACTCTATGCTGCGTAACGTGGTTCACAAATTACGCGCAATGTGACGCTTCGTCAATGAAAACAACTGCTATCTCTTTCCATCTTTTCTGTGAATGAAAACTGTAATCAGCTGACTAGTTCGTCACTACATAATCTACTAGGTACAAATACGCAATAATACGCAGGCATACAAGTGTTTTAAAAGTGTAACTACTTACCAGCTACCGCATTCTTCAAAAAAACTGACGTAGGTAAATAAGATGTTAAACTTCCCATCACAATTGAAACAGGCTTTGGACTGTCAAGTTAGTGTAAGAATCGCATTTATTTTTCTTATTATTTATAAACAGTAGGTACTTAGATTAATATCGAATAACGATAAATCACAGTAACTTGGCGTGTTTAAAAGTTAATCATTTTATTTACAACAATTGCACCGTATTTACAGTTATTGACACACTCCCTACCTACTTATCTACAAAACTGTTGCACAAGTCCGCCTTCGCGTTGTACACAGATGAAGGAACGCTTGCATACATGTCTCTTCACTTTATTTAATGTGTCCGTTTGACTTTTCACTTGCTTAAATGCGCGTTTGATGCGCCTTTTTAGTTCGACCACACTTCTAATATCATGTCCGGTTTGGCCGTACACAAGGTCTTTCACACGACCCCACAAAAAAAAGTCTAGAGGGGTTAAATCCGGCGAGCGAGGAGGCCACAGCACCGGCCCTCCTCGGCCTATCCACCTATCACTGCCGTACCACACACCGTTTAAATATTCGCGTACGCTGGTTGCGAAATGAGGTGGTGCTCCATCATGTTGAAAGCGCAGCCCTCTTATCTCTTCAAGAGAAATACGTTCCAACATTCTTCTCACACGGGTTCGCAGTAAGCGCAGATACGTGTCTACGTTCAGTCTGACCAAGAAAACAGTACCTAGGATTCTGTTGCCGAGTATCCCGGCCCACACATTAACACTAAACCTAGTCTGAAAGTGGTCAGGCCGCACTACACGAGGATTCGCGTCAGTCCAATAATGCGCATTGTGTATGTTGAACATACCAACCCGTGTGAATGTGGACTCGTCAGTCTACAGAATGTTACGGCGTTCTTCTCGCATCCAATTACAAAACGCGAGGCGAGCCGCGTAGTCATTTTGATGCAATTCTTGCACTCTTGTGAAGTGGTAAGGATGGAGCCCTTCACGATTTAAAAGTCGCCACACGTAGTTGTCGCTCATGTCGAAGACTCGAGCAGCATCCCTGGTGCTCGCAAGAGGATGACGCCGGAAGAAGTTTAACACTTCCTCTTCGAGTTCGGCCGAGTATGAAGGCCTGCCTGCATCAACCGGAGGCGGGTCAAAGCGGCCGTGTTCTCTAAACCTGCACACGGCCTCCAGAATGGTATGATGACTCACTCGCACACCAAACCTCTGCTGGTATAAGTTTACCGCGTGCGCAGTGATGGAGTTACACTCGCGGTAGCACAATACCATTTCAAGATATTCTTGATTGGAATACCGACGTCTGGGAGGCATTTTTAATAAAAGTGCGCGCGATATTCCTGACGCTAACCGCTAGAACTAACTTCCGAACGCGCGGCCGGGGGGCGACTGGCGACCGGGCGGTCGGTTGGCCTTGACGCGTGCGACGAACGTGCTAGTGCGGGTGAGGGTGGGGGCGCGCGGGGCTGTGCTTTGACGACCGAGCGGCCGGCGCGCACGGCGGCGGGGCGGCATCCTTTGATAGGAATGGCAACAGTGTATGAACGGCGGCGGCGCGCGGCGCGGCGGCGTTTTGCGAAATGTTTGAATTCGGTGCGGAGCGGCAACAGCTTATGACACGGGATGGTTTTATACTAATACATCAATTCAAATTGATACGTTATTTTTTTTGTATGAAAAAAAATATGATAAATAATCAATAATTTATCTTTACTATTGTAATCTATAAACACAATACTACCTCCCATATATATATATAGATTACAATAGTGAAGAACTTTCGTACCCCGGAACAGTTAATTAAATTTTAGAAAATAAAATAGTCTTATAAACGTAAGATCAAATTAAGTTTTTAAAAAGAAACACACTAACAATCCTAACCTCTCTTTAATTATTCAAATAAACTTAACATGAGCAAAATCACAAAATAACCTAAGTCGGAACTAAAAGTAACAAAATTAGCACAAATAAATGAAATCAAAATTAACGATCACCAATATCACGAATAGCACTAGAGAGCACAACCACACAACCGTCTCGTCCGAGCGCCGACGCAAAAGTGAAGTGCCGCACGGCACCGCTCCGTTGTCGCGTCGCTATCCCTTCCACCTGCCGTCATCGCGCGGATATACTAGGTTGAGAGGGATTTTCCTCTAAGACGGCCGTTCCTGACAGCTGAACGGCCTCGTCAGCTTGGATTTCTGCAGCAATATGAGGATGGAATACAAAGGGACCCCCCTTTGTATTCCATCCTCATTTGATGGTTCCTCATCAACATCATTCTCTTCTGAAATGATAAAACAACATTGTAGTGATGTATTATTTTGGCTTTGGATACTCATTGCAAACGGACAGCAAGCGTGCACTCAAGCAATCCCCTTACAAAGGGTAACCAAAGCAAGAAGGCATCATCAATGAGGAGCTCTACTCATGAACGATGTCGGCAAACATAGTATGAGCAACAGTAAAACAAGAAGCTCTCGAAAGTGGCCCTCTGGCTACCGCCAAGACAACACATAAATAACAACAAATCAAGAAGCCACTTCCGAGGCCCTCTGATAAACATCCGCATCGAGGAGTATCAGGACAACACACACAAGGTCACCTCCGTGACGATCTGGCTACCCCACAAGGGTACCAGGTAAACACACACAAGGTCACCTACGTGACGTTCTGGCTGCCACTCACGGACACCAGGACAACACAGCTCACTCACCAGTCCCGAAGAATGCCTCGCATGTATCC
Source organism: Autographa pulchrina (assembly GCA_905475315.1). Taxonomy (NCBI): domain Eukaryota; kingdom Metazoa; phylum Arthropoda; class Insecta; order Lepidoptera; family Noctuidae; genus Autographa; species Autographa pulchrina. The sequence goes on along the minus strand of FR997761.1, from coordinate 3,958,522 downwards.
GGGGTCCACTCACCCCGCCACTGAACCATATGTTCTGCGGCGCTCTGAGTCTTCTTTCCATATGAGCCTGCCAACAACTCAAGCTCGTAACGGTGATGAGGCAATGCCCGGACAACTTTGTACGGACCACGCATCCCGGAATCTAGTTTGCCGGTACTTTGTGAACCTTTGCTGACGAACACGAAACTGCCAACAGAAAAAGTACGGGGCTGTCGACGACCCTCATTAACGTAGGCGTCCTGTCGTTGCTGGTTGGCAGCAAGCAGTTCCGAGACCCTCTGTCTCCTCAGAGTCTGCAGGGCTTCTCGGTTCGGATGAGAGTCGCTCAGCGCAATGTCTCGGACCAGCGATCGTAGAACCGGAGTGGTTCCTTCAACACCGGTCAGCAGCTGCAGGGCAGAGGTGCGAGTTGTTGCCTGCTTCGTGATGTTAAGGGTTAGCTGCACTTTCCATAAGATGTTGGACCAAGAAGCACCCTTGTTGTTAACCTCTATGCGCAGCATGTTGAGGACTGTGCGGCAGTACCGTTCGACTTGGCCGTTCTCGCGATGCATCCCAGGTGTGATAAGGTGTATAGAGGACCCAAGCTCAGTTACCCACTCTTGAAACGCAGCACTTTCAAACATCCTAGCTCTGTCACACACTATAGTTGACGGAGTGCCAAACAGTGAGACGGCATTGGAAAACACCCTTTTCAATTCATCCGCGTCTTGCCGGTATAACGCGTATAATAAGCAAAATTTTGAAAATTAGTCTACAACTATGAGGATGTATTTATAACCGTTGGACTCTGTTAACGGCCCAAGAACATCGGTATGTAACACGGAAAAGGGAATGTCCGGTTTTGTCCAAGACTCGATTGGTTGGTGAGGTGCTCGGGGCACTTTCTTATGTGCTAAACAAACGATACAATGGCCAACATACTTTTTAACAAAATGTCTAAGGCCAGGAAACCAAAAGTGACGCAATATCAAATCGACAGTCTTATCGACGCCTATGTGATCGTGATCGTCATGAAAGACTCTTAAAAGACTAAGCCTATGTCCTTTCGGTATGAAACACAGAAGGCGCGAGTCTTCACCAGTAGGCGTGTACTTATAGTACAGCAAGTCATTTTTAATAAAAAATCGACTGCTATCTAACTGGCCTTCTCGAACCTTCTGCATTAGGTCCTGAGTCTCCAAGTCGGCAGTTTGAGCAACTTTCGCCCAGTTTCGTGGATTTTGGATTTGGAACACGTGAGCAGGTTGTCTGCTGAGAAAGTCAGCATGCTGCATGTTGCAACCCTTTCGGTACTCTAAAGAAAACTGAAAATCCTGCATGTAAACCCACCAGCGAGCTACACGAGGCAGTAAATCTTTTTTGCGTTCAGTTAATTTTAAAGAATTGCAATCAGTGACAATTTTGAATTTTATACCAATCAAATAATGCCGAAAGTGTTGTAAAGCACGTACCACAGCTAAGGTCTCTAATTCGTTACTGTGATATTTTGATTCTGCTCCCTGGGTGGACTTACTGTAATACCCTACAACTCGCTTACGTCTTCCTTCATGTTCCTGAAGCAAAATAGCTCCGAATCCTATCGAACTAGCGTCGGTATGTAGTTCTGTGGGCAGACTGGGGTTGAAAATTGCTAAAACTGGCTCCTCAGTTAAGCACTTAATGATATAATCGCGAGCAACATCTTGCTCCGGTCCCCAAACAAAAGGCACACCTTTTCTCAGTAGCTTGGCAATACAAGCAGTCTTTGAGGCATATCCAGCAATGTACCTGCGGAAATAACCTGCCAGCCCCAAGAACTGACGCACCTCTTTTACATTTGTGGGTTTCGGGGACTTAACTAGAGCATCAGTTTTACTCGGACTCGGCCGTACCTGACCATGTCCAATCAGCCGTCCTAAGTATTCAACCTCCGTATCTAAAAACGTACATTTCTTCAGATTGACCGAGAAACCTGCCGCTGAGAGGGTTTTTAAAACCTCTCGCAATACCTTTAGGCCTTCCTCGATTGAATTGGACATGATCAGTACGTCATCAATATAGGTCAATACATGGCCAGTGTCTATAAGATGTTTGAGTGTCTTTGTGATAATGCGCTGATACACGACAGGGGCGTTAGCCAGCCCGTAGGGCATTTTCAGATACTCATAATGCCCTTCAGGCGTCACAAAGGCAGTTTTACTAATAGAGGCATCGTCTTTCATTGGTACTTGATGAAAGCCAGTAGCCATGTCAAGACTGGTAAAATACTTGAAGTTGCCTAATTTATCGATGTGGTCATCGATTAGTGGCATTGGAAATCTCTCTTTAACAGTGACAGCGTTTAAGGCCCTATAGTCTACGCACATCCTATCTTCCCCGTTCTTTTTCTTTACGAGGATGATAGGACTCGCATAGTCTGATTGGGATTCTCGTACGATGCCCTTACTCAAAAGATCACTAATTATGCCGCGAACGCGTAACTTCTCGTCTACAGAAAGCTTGTACGGTCGATAACTTATCGGACTGTCACTGTTAAGTCTAATCTCCATGCTCCCAGTGTTTACTGTGGAGGTCGCTGTGCCAGTGGTGAACGTTTCAGAAAACTCGTCAATCAAAGATAACAAACGTTTCTTGTCATAACCAACTAACAAAAATTTACATCACTACTACTTTTATCATTGGACTTAGAATCCATACGTTGCTTTAAATAGCACGAATCAACGAGATGACCGGTTCTCTTACAGTAGGTGCAAATCACTTTGACTGGTTTTGAATTAGACTTCGTATCTTTTACATTCGAAGTCTCAGAGGAGGTAGATTTAGAATTGGAAGTGGCTGAATCAACTTTTGATTTTTTTGAACAATCAACTTGTTTGTGACCGTGCTTGCCACACGAGAAACATGTCACCTGTCCTCTCCTAGACGCTTCGCGTTTACGAGGATTGGACGTTTCAGCAGCTGACGAGCGTATGGGATTACCGGTAGCACCTTGCGTGTTCTTAGGTTTAACGTACACGGACAAAAATTCGACCAAATCTTTCGGCTGCAGTTTGGCGTTGGTAGCCGCGGCTTTCACATGAGGATCGGAGATGCCACGAACTACTATGGCGGTTTTAAGCTCATCCGAAAGCCCTCGTACGATATTCGAGCGTACTCTGCATACGTGGTGAACTTGTTAGACGTTGTACTCATGACTTCATACAGCACAGTCGCCATATCGACTTCACGTGGACACAACGATCGAAACTCGGCTTTAAAATTCGACAACGAGCGATCGCTTGTCACCCAATGGTTCAGCCATGTTTTGGCGTCACCACGTAGGCAACCACCAATACGCCTAAGACACTCATGATCATCCCAACCGTTCAGGTTTCGGCCACGGTCTACCTCCGCACACCACACATCAAAATCTTGCACACTTGGGTCAAAAGTTGAAATGTAGTAATGCTTAGATCTTACTTGTAACAATGAAGAGAGTGCACCGACAATCCCATCCGCCGTGCTGTTGGTATCGCGCGGCGTTTCCGCAGGCCGGCTCGTAGAGGGCGTCGCCACGCCAACCTCAGCAGCAGTCTCGGTGACGTCCAAGACCACGGATGAGGGGCTGCCTCTAACGCAAGGACGAGACGGAGCGGTCAAATTAGTCGCCGTTACCGGCAGGCGCTCCTCAAGTGCATTCAGTCTTTGCAAAATCTGATCTAACGGATCGCGTCGTTTTGAACGACGGTCGCGACGTTTATGTGAACCATGCCTACGTTTTCGACTATCACGACTCCTACTTCGACGCGTGGGTGGCGCTGGCGTTTCACCACCAGAATAATCACTACTCGACATAATTACTAACCGCAACTATTTACAATAAAAAACACGCCTGCCATGTCAAAAAAAATTACCTACCGACCTGTAATGAATTGTTCCAAGTAACCGACCCCGACTGCAAATATTTGACTTGTTTTTATTTTTTTTTGACATGGCAGGCGTGTTTTTTATTTTTTTTTTATTATATTTTTTTATTTAATACCTTTTAGTGATCAACAAAAAATATGACAACACAAAAAAAAAATATCGTTCGGAACCCTTTGCAGGCGATTTCGACTCACACTTGACCATTTTTTAATGTTCACATAGCCTATGTCACTCGGGATAACTCAAAGCTTCTAATGATACCACAAACATTGAAATCGGTCAAGCCTTTTAGAAGTTATGGTGGAATAAAGAAACTCACAAACATACATACATACATACATACATACATACATACATGAACCCTGAAAACATAACACTCCTTTTTGGGCAGTCGTGTAAAAAGAACAAAGCACTAAGCTACTAGAAAAAGATTGATCGACCACGTGGTTTTAAAATAAGAGGATGGAGAACAATCAAAGTCGCGTGAACTATCCCACTTCTGATCTTATAAACGTAAGATCAAATTAAGTTTTTAAAAAGAAACACACTAACAATCCTAACCTCTCTTTAATTATTCAAATAAACTTAACATGAGCAAAATCACAAAATAACCTAAGTCGGAACTAAAAGTAACAAAATTAGCACAAATAAATGAAATCAAAATTAACGATCACCAATATCACGAATAGCACTAGAGAGCACAACCACACAACCGTCTCGTCCGAGCGCCGACGCAAAAGTGAAGTGCCGCACGGCACCGCTCCGTTGTCGCGTCGCTATCCCTTCCACCTGCCGTCATCGCGCGGATGTACTAGGTTGAGAGGGATTTTCCTCTAAGAATAGTTAAATTAACATTGACTCTATTCTGCCTAACGTGGTTCACAAATTACGTGAATTCGGTGCGGAGCGGCAACAGCTTAGGACACGGGATGGTTTTATACTAATAAATCAATTCAAATTTATACGTTATTTTTTTTGTATGAAAAAAAATATGATAAATAATCAATAATTTATCTATACTATTGTAATCTATAAACACAATACTACCTCCCATTAAAGCCGTGGCAGATGTTTTTATAGCACCTTATATATGTATTCCTAATAAAATACTTATGTTTGTAAAATAAGATTAAAGGTATATATAAATTAAATTAAGTTTAGTTAATAAATGCATATGAATAAAGAATATTTTTTGAGTACCAACTTGTTTTATTGAACTATCTAAGCTAAATATATAATCTTTTACTTAAAGTGTTTTATTTTCCTTAACAATTGTTTTATAACATTCGTGATTGCAATGATTCGATATTATAGGTATTATTCATACACAGTGTACATGTTTGTGTAAATGATGACAGTTCATTGCTCTTTACTATATGAAATATTGTGCAAGACTGCAGTTTATAATTAAGACTAATACCTTTTTATCTTAATATATATAAATCTCGTGTCACAATGTTTGTCCTCAATGGACTCCTAAACCACTTAACCGATTATAATAAAATTCGCACACCATGTGCAGTTCGATCCAACTTGAGAGATAGGATAGTTTAAATCTCAAATTATAGTCGCAATTTTAAGAAATTGACGCGGACGAAGTCGCGGGAATCAGCTAGTTATAATAATATAGAGCTCTAAGTCTATTTACAAAAGAGTGGTTTTCAAACAACTAATCTACAGACCTAATTAAATGCAAAGCTAACAATTTTAGCGTCTTATATAAAGTTGATTGTTGGTTTCGTTTTTATTATTTACGGAATATTACTATCATTTAGTATCTAGTGGTTTTACAATATTATACATAATCATGTCAACGGTAAGTAAGACATTTTAATCTGACGTACTTGTGAATTATGTATGTGCACATCAGTACTGAAATGATTTTTTGTGTATCTTCTTGTTTCAGATATCTGACTCAGAAATTGTGTTTAGCCAGTATGCTCAGGATCCTTACGAAGGATTCTTTGAGCTGTGTCGCAGTGAATCGGCACTCAAATCGAAAGAGAAAAAACCAAAGCAGCGTCGCAGAGAAACGGTAAAAAAACAGAATGCCACGAAATCTTTTGTTGTCAGCCGATTACAACGACGAGGTCTTAAGTTAATCAAAATTTCTGTTATCGATCTCTGCAACAACAATAATTCTCAAACCAGTGACAGCGAAAGTGAAAATGAGAATGTTGTGATAAGCGCTCAGCACATTGTAAGGGACGCCATGGACAGTGTTATGGATGAAACAGAATCCTTAGTTAAGAAGATTTCTAAATCTTTAATAGACAGTGATTTTTGATAATATAGATCTAGTGCAGTTTTTTATTATTCTATTTTTCATTTCTTTGTTGTTATATTGTTTATTCGTTTAATTTATACTGTTGTTGTTGTATTTACGATGTATAATTTGAAATAAAAATACAATTTTACTATAAAAGTTAGTTTTATTTTAAAATCTTAATCTAAAACAATACACTTTATTACCACTCCAAATACTTTTTCAAACATAACACATTTTTTAGAGCACATTGTTTTGAGTGTACACTACAATTAAAATTAGTTTTTTTGTTACAGTATATCTTATGCATTTCTAGCATATTTGAACACTGATCTTCACTAAGATCTAACACTTTACAATTTTTGCAAATGTCTTTTATCCACTTCACCTTCTCCAAACCTTTGACTAAAATAGTTTTGTTTTCTAGATAGGGAACGATTATGCGATAAAATTCTCTGTAGTCAATATATCCTTCATTCTAACGAATACCTCTGTTCTTTTCCAACCACTTTACCTGTCTTTTTTCATCAGTAGTTAAATATTTAAATAAATATGGAGGCTTCACTAAGAACAATTGTGTATAATCACGAGTAGCGAACGCTAATTCCTTTACTATAAAATTGTTGCATAGATCTTTGAAACCTTGAACATCTAATATGATGGTATCCTGAGTCATGATATTTTTTTCACAGTATTACTCAATGGTTTATATTCAATTATACAATCGTTTAATATAAGACAGTAGGAAGCAGTTTGATCAGGTATGTCAGAATCACTTTCAATTTCCACTCTAACGTCCACAACCGGACTTGTCTTCAAATTATCTGGTTGTCTAGAGCAGTCGACAACAAATAAAGGTGCTAAGTCTTTAAATTGCTTCTCACTTAACAAGGGCTCTGGACGACGTCCATAATATGACTGTTGAAATTTAACATATTGTTCGTATAATAAAGCAATTTTATTATTTGCGAAATTCGCGTTTAGGTTCTCATATGGGAAGTATGTTGAATTAAGATACACTCTAACGCTGCGAAGATGACAGTGATCAAACTGAGACATGTCAGAACTTGAATTATTTTTCTATTTGTCTGTAGACCAACAATAATATATCTTGGTTTTTCTATTTGAGAGGAAGTTTTAATCGCCCAAGTATGTTTTGTAGTTTTAGGTAAAGCTGGATATTCATACAAATCCCAATTTCTAAATATCACTTGAAGCGGTCGATCTCTTTCCAACAGTTTCAAGAAATTAATTTTTTCCTTATCTGATATTTTGATATGTGGAACACGCCAAATAATTTTGTTTATTTGAATGTCTTCTATAATTTCGCCGGTATTGAGTTTTACAGCATTCAAGTTTGTGTTACTTCTTAATAGTATTAGTTCATGTCTACAATTTATCACAACTTTTTTAAGTCTTCTGCAAAACCCATAATGTTACAAAGTGGTATAGAAGCAGAAAAGTTTCCTCCATTAATATTTTTTATACCATCAATATTCCATCCCCAAGAATTAGCTATCTTTGATTCACTTTCGTTCATCGATATTAAAGATTCATGGTGGTAGTTACGCCAGCATTCTTTTTTTTGTCTATTTCCACTCCATTAAGCTCGTATCTTATATCTTGAAACAAGTACAGTAAAGCATTATTTGTAAACTGAACGGTAGCAGCAGGATCCTTAGAATCTTTTTTCTAACGATAAGAGTTCCTTCCAAATACAAGGTGCTTGCTGATGGTAGTACATATAGATCGTGTTGATTGATGGGTATGCGGATTTCATCATTTCTATTAAAACTAGTTACGTAGGGTTTATAAGAATGATATTCAACGCCTTCTACACTATTATCGTAAGAGGGAGTCGATAAAACGTCTAAAATATTCATTTTAATAAGCCGATTGCTTTTAAGAATGCCTTATTGTCTTTCGTTAATTTTATTTTCTTCTTAGAGCAAGCTCTTGTATGTTTGATTCCTTGATTCCAACTGACGTGTTTAGTATGTTGATGCTCATATTTATTATAGTCAATCATTTCTTCTTCTAAGATGTAAATACAACTGTACTTCTTCACCACGTAAATTGATTAAATGATTATTTATATCTAGAAGTCTAATATTTATGCAGCTTATGTTGCTCTGGTTAATGGGGAAGTAAATAGCGTTTTTAGGTATTTCTATAATCCGATATCCAGGAGGCACGTTTAGTGCAAATTCGTGAGTAATGTGACTTGATTCACCGTTTATGTATGAGCCGCTTACAATATCACATTCAACCCTGATCACTGTCGTTGGTAAAATGTTTACTGGAAACTGTGACACATGTCATTTATTCGCTTCCAAAATTTGTTTTTCGAACCCCAACAACCTTCGAAAAGTATTTTGCTTCATAAAATTTATATCTTTTGTACAGTACAAAGTAGCTTTCAATGTGTTGTTTTTACACTGTAGTTTGATTGATGCATCCCTTAATTCAGATTTTAAGTAATCATTAATATCTTGTAATTCATAAGTTCCTTCAGGTACTTCAATAACACCATTAGATCCATAGAATAACTTGTTGTTCGTTTTATCAATATTTGGAATGGAGTTAAATGTTGAAATGTGTAATAAAGCACATTCATACTGTCCATCTAATTGCAAGGTGTTAGTGTAGGGACACACACGTAGTAGCTATGTAAGTGCACGTACATAGTTATGTATCGAGGTGTCGTGTGCATTATTTCTTTTCCCACAGGCAGTCCGGTTGCGATCGCCATAGCTAATAATCGTTTGTTAGTTTTATTAATATAACATTAACCCTGTGTATTCGTTGTGTGACTTAGAACTATATTTACAGTTTACTGTATTGGACTAGAATATTTCTTGTTGGTGGACTTAAGTTTTAAATATAGTGTTGGTATCAAAATAAATAACTTTTAATTAGCGTTTGCATATTATTTTATATCCAACCGGGCTCACTCCTACATTGGTGACCCCGACAAGGACTCGAACAATTGTGTTTTAGTGCAAATAACGTTTTTGTGAAAAATGACCACAGGGGTTCCGCATAGTGCATATACGCCATATATTAAGAGTAATGTGGCAAGGTCACCTGCCATCAGCGGTTCGTGCCGTTTTGGTCGTATCGGAAACCAAGGACCTAGATAACCTGGCCGTGATTGCCGACAACGTCGCGGAAGCTACCTGTACAGCTCAAGTTTCGGAAGTGCAAAAAGAAGTTAAAGCTCAGGGTCAACAGGTAGAGGACACCAGTGTGGCTGCATTAACAGCAGAATTGGCGAAAATCAATGCCAGATTGACAAACATAGAGCGTTCCCGGTCAAGGAAAAGGCGAGGTGGCAGTTTCAACAGACAGTTTTCGCGCTCGAATTCAAGACGCCGTACTCCAAGCTCTTCAGATTGGCTTTGTGATTATCACTACCGCTTCCGCGACAGGGCCCGCAGATGCATTTCGCCCTGTGCCTGGAAACCGAGGGATGGACAGACAGGAAAGGCTGGAAACTCCGAATCGGAAAACTAAGCGGGGAGGTACAGTCATCGGCGGATATCTGTGCCGTCATCCCGTGTAGCCGCCTAACAGTCATGGACTACAATTCAGGATTGCGTCCTCATCGATACAGGTGCCAATGTTTCTGTTTTACCATTTAGCAAAAGACTTTTTAAAAATACAAAGTGTACAGATTTTAAGTTATATGCTGCCAATGGTACGGAAATTGCTACGTATGGTGTCAAAACTTTAGTCTTAGATCTTAAACTACGCAGACCGTACCGTTGGGAGTTTATATTAGCCGATGTTAGACAACCTATTATAGGTGCTGATTTTTTGTCTTTTCATAAATTATTAGTTGATATGCATAGATGTAAGTTAATAGATCAAGTTACCGACATGCACATTATAGCATCAGTTTCGAATGTTAATCAACTTTCGCTTACTTCCATTTTAGAAAATCACCCTTACTACGATTTATTGCGTATGTATCCTGAAATTACCAAACCAGCGTCATTCAGGGAAACTCCGCCGCATAATGTTCTACATTACATCGACACAACCGGTCCTCCTGTACATGCAAGAGCGCGACCTTTACCGCCTGACAGATATATAAAGGTGAAGGAAGAGTTTAGATTGATGCAAGAGTTAGGTATCTGTAGACCTTCCAAAAGCGCTTGGGCAAGCCCGCTGCACGTAGTCCCTAAGAAAAACGGCGAGATAAGACCTTGTGGCGACTACCGCCAATTAAATTCGATAACAAAACCGGACAGGTATCCCATACCACGATTACATGATTTTACTTTCATCATCATCATCATCATCAGCCGGAAGACGTCCACTGCTGAACAAAGGCCTCCCCCCTAGAACGCCACAATGAACGACAACTCGCCAATTGCATCCACCGGGTGCCCGCAACTTTGACGATATCGTCGGTCCACCTGGTGGGAGGCCTGCCAACGCTGCGTCTTCCGGTTCGTGGTCGCCACTCGAGAACCTTTCTTCCCCAGCGGTTATCGGTTCTTCGAGCGATATGGCCTGCCCATTGCCACTTCAACTTGCATATTCTTCGAGCTATGTCGGTAACTCTAGTTCTTTGGCGAATTTCCGTATTCCGGATCCTGTCGCGCAAAGAAACCCCGAGCATAGCTCTCTCCATAGCTCGTTGAGTGACTCTGAGCCTCTCCAAAAGACCAACCGTTAGCGACCACGTCTCAGAGCCATATGTCATCACTGGCAACACACACTGGTCAAAGACCTGCGTCTTCAGACACTGCGGAATTTTGGACGAAAAGATGTCGCGTAGTTTCCCGAACGCTGCCCATCCGAGTTGGATTCTTCGGGCGACCTCTTTGTCGAAGTTGGACCGGCCTAATTGAACTATTTGTCCAAGATAGACGTAGTGGTCGACAACTTCGAGAGTATCATTCCCAACAACAACCGGTACAGGTGCGACATGGACATTGGACATGATCTTCGTCTTGTCCATGTTCATTTTAAGACCCACCTGTTGGGAAACGATACTGAGGTCGCTGAGCATAGTATTGAGCCCCTCCAGCGACTCCGCCATGATCACTATATCATCGGCAAAACGAAGGTGAGTGATGTATTCGCCATTGACATTGATGCCGAACCCGTTCCAGTCCAAGAGCTTGAAGACGTCCTCCAACGCATTTGTGAACAGTTTCGGAGAAATAACGTCTCCCTGTCTCACACCACGCTGCAGTTGGATTGGTTTCGTGCTCTCGTCCCGTAACCGGATCGACATGGTGGCGTTACTATACAAACACTTCAACACCTCGATATACCTATAGTCGATATGACATCGCTGGAGGGACTGCAATACACCCCAGGTTTCGATTGAATCGAAGGCTTTTTCATAGTCCACAAACGCTAGACACAGTGGCCGATTATACTCCTCGGTCTTCTGTATAATCTGGCGGAGCGTGTGAATGTGGTCTATGGTGCTAAAGCCTTTTCGGAAGCCAGCTTGTTCGGGAGGCTGGAAGTCATCAAACCTGCGTTCGAGACGGTTCGTAATGACCCTCGAAAACAACTTATACACATGGCTCAGGAGCGAGATGGGTCTATAATTCTTCAACAAGGTATTGTCGCCTTTTTTGAAGAAGAGCACCACCACACTCCTGTGCCATGCTTCTGGCGTAGTACCCTTGAGTATGACGGAATTGAATAGCCTCTGGAGGACTAAGAGTACCGGTTTTCCACCCGCTCTCAGAAGCTCCGTTGTAATTCCGTCATCACCTGGCGCCTTGTTGTTTTTAAGCTGTTTCAGAGCCACTCTAATCTCGTACAGGCTGATGTCTGGGATGTCCTCAGTATAGTGCCGGGTCAGTTTGGCTCTAGAGTCCTGAGCCACACTGACAACGGGTTTCCGTGTCGAAGTGTACAGCTGTCCATAAAACCTCTCGAGCTCTCTCAATATCTCCGGTTTCGATGAGATGATACTGCCATCGTCGATCTTCAGCTTCGTCATTTGGCTTTTCCCAATAGAGAAATTTCTCGCGAACACTTTGGAGCCCTGATTCCGCTCAATTGCGTCCTTTATACGGGCAGTATTAAAGGAACGCAGGTCGTGACGCGTGGAGTTAGAAATTTGCCTATTGAGATGGCCGTATTCTGACATATCAGCTGAAGATTGCAGTCTCATCTCATTCCGGGCTTCCATTAGTTTAATGGTTTTATTGGAGAGCTTCTGAGGCTTTCTTCGGCGTGGGGTCCTAAAGAACTGGGACCCCACTGCTTGGACAGCTTCCACCAACCCGCTGTTTATCTCGTCCGCTGTTTCGCATTCGGCTAGGCACTGGAAACGATTACGCAGTTCGAGTTGAAAGGTTTCGGGATTCTGGATTTGGGCAGGACCTGGACGGAGCGTGGACTTCATCAGACGAGACCGTTCAAGCTTAACATTGATATTCAGTGTGCCTCTGACAATGCGATGATCGCTACCGGTTTTCACCTTCCCGATCACAGAGACATCACTGAATATACGCTTCTTGGATGTCATGACGAAGTCGATCTCATTTTTGGTTGAACCATCGGGGCTTATCCACGTCCACTTCCTGGATGGTCGCTTCTGGAAGAAGGAGTTCATCAAATAGAGTTCCTCCCTCTCCATAAAGTCGACCAGCCGCTGGCCCCTCTGGTTCCGCTGCCCATATCCAAACGACCCTACTCTCAACTCATCGCCATTCCGAGTGCCCACCTTAGCGTTGAAGTCTCCCATAACAACGGTGAAGTAAGATTCGGAGGTATGTATGGCTTCGGAGATCTCCTCATACATAGCCTCTACTTCATCGTCAGGGTGTGTCGAGGTCGGCGCATATACCTGGATGACCTTCAACGAATACCGATCGGTGATTCTGAGTATCAGGTACGCTACCCTGCTTGACACACTATCGACTTTTATCACGTTGTTAATGAGAGACTTACGGACAAGGAACCCAACACCACCCTGGGATTTTCGGTCTCCTTCCCGGAAGAAGAGCATGTTGCCGGAATCTAGGATTATCGTATCCTGCCCCTCTCGTCGGATTTCAGATAATCCCATGATGTCCCAACGCAACCTGCTCAATTCTTCCTCCAGCTCGACAATCTTCTCGTCAGTCCGGAGCGTGCGGACGTTGTGCGTTGTCAGGGCCAAAGTCCGGTGGGGGTGGTAGCGCGAAATCCACCGGGGATTCTTAGCACCCCCTGCTCCTCCGTTACCTGGCCCGCTACCATAGCCAGGGATAGAGGAGCTGCCGGGTACTGGGGGCCGTCGCGCCGTTGTGTCTGTCATTATGGGGGGGGGGGGGGGGGGGTTTTCCATAATCCCCACGCTTGGCAGGCGGCTTGGGGATCGCAGTATTGGTGGTCAAGTTACAGAAGACGCTGCTGCCCATCTTCTAGATTTTTCCCTTAGTCGCCTCTTACGACACCCACGGGAGGAATGGGGGTGGTCAATTCTAAGCCGGATACCACACGGCCAGCCACTTTCATACTAGCTAACAAGTGCATATTTTCAAAATTAGATATCAATAGAGCTTATCATTGTATTAGCATTGCCCCTCAGGACATTGAGAAAACGGCCATAATAACACCATTTGGACTTTTTGAGTTTCCCCGCATGACTTTCGGTTTGCGTAATGCAGCGCAAACATTCCAACGTTTCATGAATAACACCGTTTTACAGGGTTTAGACTTTTTATTTAATTATTTGGACGACGTCATCATTGCCAGTGAAAATCAGAGCTTACACACAGAACACTTAAGGTTGGTATTTGAACGTTTCAATACCTATGGCTTATCTATTAACTTGAATAAATGTTGTTTTGGACAGTCGCGCATAGAATTCTTAGGCCACGAGGTAAGCGTGGATGGTATTAGGCCGTTAAATGAGAAGGTTGAGGCAATAGTAAAGTATCCCAAACCTGAGACCGTAGCCGACTTAAGACGCTTTTTAGGCATGTTAAACTTTTATAGGCCCCATCTACCGAATTTGGCTACATATCAACGTGACCTTAATAAATATTTAGTTAATGCTAGGAAAAAGGACAAAACAAAGATTGCGTGGACCGACACGTCTGAGAATTCGTTTGTACAATGTAAAGCAGCACTTCAAAAGGCCGCTACATTGTCACATCCTCTCCCTAAGGTTCCTTTAGCTTTAATGACGGACGCGTCCAATACTTGCATGGGGGCGGTATTGCAGCAAAAGGTTGAGGGTCACTGGAAACCTTTAGGATACTTTTCGAAAGGACTAACAGCTACCGAACAAAAGTATTCTACCTACGACCGAGAATTGTTGGCCATTTATAAGGCGATTAAATATTTTCGCAAGTTGTTTGAAGGCCGGCCTCTGATAGTGTATACAGACCACAGGCCACTGTGTTATGCGTTTTCTAAACTAGGTAAAGATGATAAAGAAACTCCTAGAAGGACGCGACAGCTACTTTTCATTAGTGAGTTTACGGTGGATATCCGACATGTAGTAGGGAAAGATAACGTAGTAGCCGATACTTTATCTCGGTTGGAAACAATTGTGTGCCCGTCTGTACTAGACTATAAAGCTCTAGCTGATGCGCAAGCGAAAGATGAGTACTTACTACATATGACGCAACGTGATGATAGTAATATTAAATTAAAGCAAATTGCTATGCCCGACACGTGTAATAAATTGATTTATTGTGAAATTTCGACAGACGTAATTAGGCCGTATATCACACGGGATTTTAGAAAAATCGTTTTCGATAGTGTCCATAACTTAAGTCACCCCGGGATTCGCACCACACGCAAAATGATTGCTAAAAAGTTTTATTGGCCTAGTATGAATGCAGATATAGGCAAATGGGCTAAAGGCTGCATACAGTGTCAGAGATCAAAGGTCAGTCGACACGTTATCTCTGGCGTGGGCGAATTTGCTAAAGCCTCTCGTTTTGAACATATTCATGTGGACATCGTCGGTCCCTTACCTACATCTCCACAGGAATACAAGTATTTAGTTACGATCATAGATAGATGTACTCGATGGCCTGAAGCATTCCCTGTTCGTGAAATAACGGCTGACGTAGTTTCAAAGTGTATTTATGAAGGTTGGATAGTAAGATACGGTTGTCCAATACGCATTACTAGTGATCAGGGACGTCAATTTGAATCATGTTTGTTTACGAAACTTATGAGATTTTTAGGAATAAATAAAATTCGTACTACCCCTTACCACCCCCAAAGCAACGGGGCTGTTGAAAGGTGGCATAGGTCCCTGAAGGCCGCGCTGATGACGCGTTTGCATAGCAGTACCTCTTGGGTAGAGCAGTTGCCAACTGTATTATTTGGCCTGCGTGCTGCTATACGTTCGGATAGTGGAGTAAGCGCCGCAGAGTTAGTTTTCGGTAAAACTTTACGTTTGCCTGGCGAGTTCTACGACGCTTCTAGAGCCGATAATGTTAATGAACCGTATAATTTAGTCGAAAAGATTCGTGAAACTATTAGCAAATATCGTCCGTCTCGAGACAATCTGAGTAATAGTTCAAGAAAATTATTTGTTTATTCTGGACTTCAGGACTGTGAATATGTATTTGTGAGAGACGATACTGTCCACAAATCGCTTAAACCGCCTTATGATGGTCCGTTTAAGGTTTTGGAAAGAGGTTCCAAGGTTTTTAAAGTACTGTTGCCAGGGCGCGAAAGTAATATTTCCATAGATAGGTTAAAACCAGCGTTCCTAGTAGTGGAAAATGATACTCCTGGGTACGGTGAGTTACCTACGGATAATACTACGTCGCAGCTACCCGAGCCCGCACAGCAACCGTCGAGTAAGCATTTTATTTCTAGGAGTGGACGGATGATACGGAAACCCGTGCGATTCGAGTCGTAGTTGTTTCCCACAGAAAATTATGACTGTATGCCAATTCATTATGTTTAATTAAACTAACGAGAATGAAATTTAATCTATGTTTATTTTTAGTACTAAGGCAATAAGGTTTCATAGTTAACGGGATACGAATAAGTCAACGTTAGGGATTAATTAGATAAACTTGGTTTGAATAGTAAGATAAGAATTACATACAGAACCATAGAAATGTAATAGACAAGAGACAAACATTGGAATGTTACGTTCATTTTTAACCGACTTTTAAAAAAAGGAGGATGTTCTCAATTCGGATGTTTGTATTTTATGGGTTATGTATGTTATGTTATGCATGACATATACAATATTTTATAGTTGGTACCTATATAGGTATATAGCATGTAGTTAGTGATTATTTTAATTGTTCGATATTATTGTATCGCATTAGAATTAATTAGTAATAAGGTTTAGTTATTGATTGTAAAATGTGCAGTGTAATGTAATACCGCATATACCTATGAACTTAGTTTTAATTATGCATTGTTTTCGCAGAATAACTTGTAAGTTTGATGACATGACACTCATGATTTTTGCTCTAGTTAGGGATTAAGCAATATCTTTAGGTAAGCATTGCTTTAACATACGATTTTGAATATTTAGCTATTGGTAATTTAAATTATTAGTTCATAACTGTTCAATATGGGAAATTCACAATCTACCGAAAATGTCGCGCTGGCTCAGGCCCAGGTTAATACAGGAGAGATACATCATAAGTTGAACGCCATGGGTATGATTGTAATTATTTTGATGTTTATTGTGATTTGTGCTGTAATCTATGGCATTAGGCTACAATGCCATCGCCGTGTCAAGAATTGGCTCCGTCGCGAAATAGCGAACGTGAACCCTTCTGTTGTACGAGTGCAGACAGTGCAGCAGCAGCCCGCTGCCGCACCTACGAGCGCTTCCGCGGGATATATGTAGAGCCGCGAGTCCACCGGGACCTATGTGTATGTAACACTTGTGTTATGAGTGTCAAGTCATAATTGTGTCATCTTGGTGAATTCGTCCTTTATATTTTGTGTATTGTATGTACGCCTTAAAATGTTTAATAATCTTCCTATGCACTTAGGTATAAGTAACTGAAATTGTAATGTGTAGTTACGTTAAGTTAGTAGTAGTGTTCATTTGACATTTTATTGTAATTGTATTTCGAAAATAGGACCTTCATGTAAACATTTTTTTTTTGGGGAAGGAATAGTGTAGGGACACACACGTAGTAGCTATGTAAGTGCACGTACATAGTTATGTATCGAGGTGTCGTGTGCATTATTTCTTTTCCCACAGGCAGTCCGGTTGCGATCGCCATAGCTAATAATCGTTTGTTAGTTTTATTAATATAACATTAACCCTGTGTATTCGTTGTGTGACTTAGAACTATATTTACAGTTTACTGTATTGGACTAGAATATTTCTTGTTGGTGGACTTAAGTTTTAAATATAGTGTTGGTATCAAAATAAATAACTTTTAATTAGCGTTTGCATATTATTTTATATCCAACCGGGCTCACTCCTACATTAGGATAGTAAGTGGATAAACTTGATGAATATCCTGTTATTGACAAAGTGAGTGACATCTTGCGAATGGTGAGAAAAAAAGAAAGTTATATATTTTATACGTTTTTATTCCAAAAATTCCTTAAATATTCCAAGCATAAGTGACCACAATTAACTGTATTGAATGACTGATATCTAGTATAGTTGTAAGAACATTACAATTCTTAAAATAACGCATCATTTCCTTAGGGGGTTTTAAATCACCAAAACTATCAAAATATTCAAAATAGTCATATACTTTAACATAAGCCACCCAGTGCGTCCCCTCGTTCCTAGACTCGTCCAAATTAACAATACCACATTCGATATCTTTTGGTGCACTTGGTAATTGATCTCTCATAAAAACTCCTCTGAAGTGAGGGATATCACATGCGTACTGTATTATGTCTATATTACTTAGGGCACGATTGGGCAGCTTACATTTCAGTTTTTTGAAGATTTTATGAATATACCATGACCATTTCTGTGCGGTTTAATATATAACCCTTTGCCCAATGCTACACCCTCCATAGCTTTGTTATGTCGTTGTGTTTCTTGCAAATTTTTCTGAGCGGCTTTGTAATCATTAATGGTTTTTGCAATGCCTGCTGCACCCCCAGCTAAAGTGCCTAAAGCCGAAAGACCAGCAAAAATAGGGATCAAAGGTAAAATACCCCCGTTTTTGGGATAGGTATCACACGTGGTATCCGAATTTTCTTATTGTTTGGAAATACTTTCATAGCTGCCGAATAAGCAGCGTCGATTAATGATTTACTATCATTGTGTTTTAATTTCTTGAGTTTAGATCTTATTTTAGATACACATTTCTTAAACGTTTTGATACCAGCACCAGTTTTAAGTTTGGCTTTCATTACATTTTTGATTACATGACATCATTCACCTCTCGCGTCGGTGCGAACGGACGCATTTACTATCTGTGCAAGAAATATTTTTTTTTTTTTTTTTCCATCATTGAATATTGGACTTTATAATCAAGATCTCACGATTCAAATTTCTAGTGCGACGTTTGAGTTGGTGGCTCCTTGTCTAATCGCTCTTACCATAGACCTGCGAATACACAGACAGTCAAGATGTCGGAATCGCCAAGTGAACGTGCGTGTTCCGTCCCAGATCTATCTTAGGACAATAGAATTGACGAATCAAGAATGAATGTTACTCGTCGGAAGCGCGGACATAATGACAAATTTTCCCAGGCATTTGAAGAGTTCACTAATAAAATAACAGCAACACTCAATGAATTAAAAATGGACTTCAGGCAAGATATTTCACAAATTAATACTACACTGAAGAATTTGTATGAAACTACCCAAGAATCAAAGTCAAAAATTACCACTATAAGAGAAGAATTTAAAGAAATAAAAAAAACCGTACATAATTTAGAAACTAGACAGACTACCGTTGATGAGGAACTCGAATCACTTAAAAAGTCGATGCAGTTCCACAGTGATGAATGCGATGACATAAAAAATAAACTGGAACTTCATACAAAAGAAATGAATTTGAATCTTCTCAAAACTGAAATTGCGGAGGTCAAACTTCAGAACAGGAAACTACGATGTGACGTTAACGCAAGTGAGCAGCGAGACAGGCTATTGAACATTGAGATCGTTGGTATACCTGAGCAAAAGGATGAAAACTTGAATGATATCATCTTACAGATAGGTAAACACACTGAAGTAGATTTAACCAGGGATGATATTCTTCAAGTGAGTAGAGTAACTGCAAAGTCCAAGATTCAGGGTAGGCCAAGAAATATAATAGCGAAACTACGCACTCGTCAGCTTAAGGACAACATTATATCACAAGCACGTAAACGCCGCCTGTCATCAAAAGATGTGAATGTTCATGGCAGTGTGGTCCCAGTATACGTAAACGAACACTTGACGTTATACAACAAAAGTCTCCTAAAAAAGGCTAAAGAGTTAGCCAATATTAAAGAATACCAGTTTACATGGACAAAAAACGGCCGGATCCACGTGAGAAAAGCAGTCACAATGCCAGCTATCTTCATCACAGAAGAGGAGGATCTAAAAAAAATCGTCTAGTTTTAAGGCAATGTATAATCTTCAGGTTAAAAAAGTGGTTAATTACTAATATTTCATTTCTTTATTGTGTTTTTAGTTATATTACTTTAAAAACTTGTTTGGTTAATTTTGGAAAGGGTAGGGTTGATTGTTTGGTATTTGTCTTTGCCGAGTCTAAGTGTACTGTGGTCTGTGGAGTGCAGTTCGAGCAAGGCGTGGTCACTGACGATCCAGTGAAGGACATGCGCACGGTAATATTATCATACAGTAGTGTAACTCGGCCGCATGATAGAAATAAATGCCTACAGCCGCGCGGTACGTAAACATGCGTGAGGGCTGCCCGTCTCCAACATTTTAATTACATTTGCCTACTTTCTGTTTCTATTTAGTTTTGTGATTGTAAATATCCTTTTTATATAAATAAATTCAATACTTGTATATTGTATAGGAAGTGTTCAATAAAAATGCGTGTTGTTTTTTTATTGGTAGATTTAATTAAAAAAACATGTTTTTGTTTGAAAAACAAATCGGGCTTATAAATTTGCGACCGAAAAATATTTGCGCCTCGACTGAGTCGTACGAAATGCTTTATTGTTAAATTTTAAATTATAAAAAATCGCATTCTTATATAAAGCTTAATTAAAAATGCGTTATTGACGAATTCATACAACCAAAAACAGCACAATATTTCCTACTCGTCATATTAACTGATTTTTAGAGAAAAAATCGCGCGGTTATTGTTAAAAAAAAACACACCGTCCGTTCGACACTGCGGTACAGCCGTGACTGTCTGCGACCCGAGCGCACCCCGAGATCGAGCGCGTAGGTATAGCTCACGTTTCGTCCGTTTGTATGAAGTTGGAGTACTGTATTATAGTATTACCGTGACATGCGCCTCATTACGATATTTGAGATACATATTGTATTCACTTAATATGGTCATGCATAAGTTCGGAAACTACGGAAACCAAAGTATGATCTTAAAAGCGTTACTTAAATATTTATCCCATCTGGTATGTAAAAACAAGTTGTTAAATGAAAAGAACATCCAAGTAACCTGTTTAGGTACATGTTATCGTATTTATAATAACAATAATATGGTGCTAAATAGGAATATCAGGTTAATCATCTTTCACGTTCTCGACTTGTCTTGTAGTTATAATTGTTGTTTTGGTGTGGTCGCACTGTTTCGGGTCGCACCTACTTGTGGTGCATGTACTATACATGTTCGCTATCCGTACTTTTATGATTATTTTGCAGTTTACCCACAAAGTGTTAAAATAGATAGTTGTATATTAATTCGCGTGAAGGTTTGCCATAATCATTTTTATATTAAACCTAGTATTATTAGTGTAGGTAGAATGTTGTGCAAACAACTTGTGCGTCGAGTCACAGTAGGAACTAATTACCTTTTGCACATGAGGGTATTTGGCGAGTTACTTGAGTTAATACAAGTTTTGTTACATCATCCGTTATTTGTGTATCGTGTGATCGTGATATTATTTTTCTTAGATTTAAATCATAAAAATGCAACCACGTAACTTAAGTATGTATATACTACCAGAACTGCCGTGGCTTAAGAACTAAAGTATCACAATTCCAACAAAACATTTTAAGTATAAGGTTGTCACTGACGAGCGAATAAATATAACAAGCATATCTAATGAAATCTGATTTATTACTGCCTAATATTATTGGTTACACACATTATAATAATATTGTATAATATTTAGTGCATACTAAGTATATGTGGTAATAAGGCTATCTCCACACTATACGCCATTACCGAAAGAAAAAAAAAAAAAATTTAAACAATACAATTTTTTTTTTGTTTTTTTTTTTTTTTATATTATTATATAATATTATAGTTATTGCTAATAAGCATATATATAGATGACCCACTGACCCTCACGATTACATTGTTGTATATGGCTTGGTTCGGTTTTTGTGGATAATTTCTGGTTTGCCATTTCGCTTTATCTTTACATTACAATTTAGATCTTCTAACACCTCAAATGGGCCTACATACACTGGTTCAAATTTATTATCTTTTTCACTTTTTACTAATAACTTATCACCAACTTTATAGCTTACAGGTTTTATATACTTGTCATACACAAATTTTCGTTTGATCTTACTGTTAACTAAATTACATTTTGCATCATTTTGAGCTACTTGTAATCTGTATTTTAATTTTTTAACATAATCATCTTCACTATACAAAGGTTCTACAATTCCTGAATTTAAATTACTTGGGATATTACATTTCTTACCAAATACAAGTTCAAAAGGCGTGTAATTGGTTTCTGAATGGACTGTTGTATTAAAGGAAAAACAAAAATATGGTAGCCATGTACTCCAATATGTTGGTTTGTTATCAGTCTGGATCCTTAAATATGCGTTTAATGGCTTGTGCGAATTTTCCAACGCGCCAATCGATTGGTGATGATATGAGGTCGAAGAAATTTGGTTAACATGAAGCAATTTACATACCTCTCTCATGGTTGTGGACATAAACTCCGTCCCCCGATCCGTTGCTATCTCCCGAGGTATGCCGAACCTTAAAACGAAATTATCAACAAAAGCCTTCGCTACACTAATACTATCCTTATTTTCTAACGGATAAGCTTCTATATATTTACTAAGCTCACACTGAATGGTGAGTATATAGGAATAATTATAATAATCTTTATACATATAAGGGCCCAACTATGTCTAAGAATATTTTGTCAAACGCGGCCTGCGCAGTAGTAGTTATTTCCATCGGTTGCTTAGTAGGCAAAGAATGTTTTTGTGTCTGACATTTAACACATTTCTTTATGTACCTTTTTTCGTCTTCTTTTTTCGTCTTCTCCATATTTGACCAGAAATAATATTTTTTAATATTACTAAGCATACGCCGTATTCCTGCATGACCGCTTGTTGGAAGTAAATGAAAATCATTTAAAACAACTAATTTGTCATCGTCATTATTTATGCGTCTAACTCCTTTCAATACACAAATTCGTGGACCGGTCCAGTCTTTATTTAATTTGGTTAACCATTTAATATATTTCAGCGTCTCATTATTTTTTATCACATATATCTCTGCTATATTATTTTTATCACAAAATAACCCAAACTCTCTCACGAAAACGTCTCGCGCTTGACATGATCGAGAATTAGGATTTAGGCCTATTATACATTTTTCTTTAATATAAACAAAATCTTCTCTCATTCTTGTATTTACTACTAACTCAATGCAATTTTTTGGTTTTTTAAGCATTTCCACAACGGCTGGGTGATCAATCCGTTCGTCAGTAGAAACCTTATCGGCCAAAAATTTGTCACTCTTATCTTCATTCAACTTATTTTTCATACTCCTGGTCAGCACATTTACAGCATTCACACTTAGTTCTTTCAATTCATCCGATGATACAACTATTCGAGATAATGCGTCTGCAGCCACATTACTCGCTCCTTTAACATACTCAATCTTGTAATTGTACTCTTCCATAGTCAATCTGAACTTTAATAATCTACTAGACGGGTTACTCATCGAAAATAAGTACACAAGTGGCTTATGATCCGTGTATATCCTAAAGGTTTTTCCAAACAAATATGGTCTAAAGTAGCGAACAGCCCATACTATAGCGAGCAGTTCTTTTTCTATGGTAGGGTAATTAATTTCAGCTTTGTTTAATGATCGGCTTGCATAGGCAACTGGTAAATCATTTTGATTACACAGAACTGCGCCTAACGCTTTACCAGATGCATCCGTACGCAAAATAAATTCGTTTTCTGCTGAGAAATCTGGATATTGTAATATGGGAGGATTACACAACTTTTCTTTAAGACTTAAACAAGAATTTTCACACTCACTCGTCCATTCAAACTGTGCTCCTTTTCGACATAATTTATTCAATGAAAGTGTTAATCTAGCAAAATTTGGTACAAATTTTCGATAATAATTAGCAAAAGCGACAAAGCGTTTCACTTCGTCACTAGATTGAGGTCTTGGATAATTTTTAATGACTTGTGTCTTTTCGGGATCTGGCTGTACACCTTTTGATGATACCATATGTCCTAAATACAGTAATTCTTTTTTCAAAAATTGACATTTACTTGGGTTTACTTTTAAATTAACTTTCCTCAGTCTCTCAAATATGCTAATCAGATTCTTGTTATGCATTTCCAAATTACGTCCAAAGCAAATTAGGTCATCTAAATAAACCAGAGCTTTTTCATAATTAAGACCAGCCATTGCAACAGTCATTAATCGACTGAATGCACTAGGGCTAATTTTGAGGCCCATAGGTAGTCTTTTAAGCTGATATTGTTTATCTGTCGTGAAAGCAGTATATTTTCTGCTTTCAGGATCTAACAATAATCTATATACATACATATAATAAAATTGTAGAAAAGTGGTGTCCGTACAATGGAAATATATGTAAAAAAAGTAGCAGGGGTTGTTATTATATCGATGCCAAACCCGAAATTGTAATTATTAATTTTTTTGTCTGTTTGTCTGTTTGTCGGTTTGTCTGTTTGTCTGTGTGTTTGTGCACGCTAATATCAGAAACGGGTTATTCGATTTAGATGCGGTCACTAATATATTGTAGTAAACTTCACTTAACATTTAGTGTTTATTTCATGTCAATCGGTCCATAAATAAAAAAGTTATGACAATTTAAAGAATCATGGCGAACATTTGTTGAGCTATTTTATCAGAGTACGTACACGCCTCGCATAGTTGCATTCGATTATTGAGATTCACTTGAATGCTGACTGTTTGCATATATCATTTATTTATATTTTAGGGTTCGTAGGTTAGGTTCCTTTTCTTAATTTTCTTGTAAACAAAAAAAACATAGTAAGTATTTGGTATAGGTTAGGCGGTTCTTTCCTTGATTTTTGGGTATCTTATCTTCATTTAGAGTTTCTAAATAAATATTGTAGCTGTGCCCGCGACTTGGAATAGTCGATTTTGCTTATTTATTGGTATATACATATAAGTGTAGATAGGCGCTAGGTGTTAGGGCTCTTCTTTAAAAATAGTCTTAAAGATTTTGCCCGGAGCGTAAAACTGCTGTCGTGGCACGCGAACTTGGTCGCTACAACGTAGATGTAGCTGCGTTAAGCGAACTCGAGGAAATCGGTGGTGGGTACACATTCTTCTGAAAAGGACGACCCCAAACGGAACGAAGGTTATCTGGCGTAGGGTTTGCCGTCAAATCCACCATCGCGCAAAAACTGTCTGAATATCCGCAATACATCTCTTACCGCATTATCACACTGCGCCTTCACCTACAAATCAACAACTACCTGAATATGATAAGCGTATATGCATCAACAATGCGTAACGAGGACAGTGTCAAAGATCAGTTTTATGAAGAACTTTGCCAATGCCTTAGCAACATACGTTCAAACAAGCAAATACTTCTGCTGGGTGAAGGGTTGGCAGAGATACTGAGTCGTGGCCGGGCGTGATTGGAAATAATGGTGTGGGCAATATGAATAGTAACGGACAATTACTACTCACACTCTGTGCCCAATTCGACCTTACCATCACTAACACTCTGTTTAGGCTTCGTGACAAATTCAAAACCACCTGGATGCACCCACGTTCTTTACACTGGCACCTCCTCGATTACGCCATAACCCGACGAAGGGACATCTCCCAGGTGCATATCACCCGCGTCATGCGCGGCGCGCATTGCTGGACAGACCACCGGCTTCTGGTAACTAAATTGAGACTCCGTCTTCGCGAACCACGAAGACCCTGCAGGGCTAAACCAATATCTCTCAATTTAGAACGACTAAATTGTGCGGACCTTCGAGAAAAATACCAGGAAGGACTGATAGACACGCTAGATGGGTTTGATGCCCAGCAAGGTGACCTCATATCAAACTGGATACAGTTGTCATCCTCCGTACTGACTGTGGCTACAGAAATCATAGGACGCAAAAAACGTAACAACGTAGACTGGTTTGACCAAAATGATAGGGCCCTAACTGAAGCATTCAAACAGCATCGTATACTCATAAAGCGTAATGAAGGTAATCATAATCTCACTCAAGAAGTCCGAAGTAGTGGTGATTCCTTAAGAAGATTAACAAGGAACATGAAAGATAGATAAGGCAAAACAGATACATTGGCTCGCAGACACACACCAACTAGGCGCTTTTTGTGAAGAAATGCATAAGTTGATTGGCGTTTCCATTAAAAATACCACACCACTAAGATCCCTAGATGGTTCTCAAAAACTCACTGCTAAGCAGGATATACTTGATCGTTGGGCAGAGCACTTTAACAATCTGCTCAATGTAGATCGATTAGCAGATCTTGATCATACGAATACGCTTTATATTATAAAGCGTATTCGTCCTTTGCCGCTGAATGATTCGCTTGCTGAGCCACTTGACTTTTGCTGAAGTAGTTCGAGCCACAAAAGAGCAGAAAATAAAAAAGCAGTTGGCGTTGATAACATCGCCGGAGAACTGCTTAAATACGGAGGGGAGCAACTTCACACTTACATCTGGCAAATTTTTGATCGCATTTGGAACGAGGAAATAATACCGCCTGAATTTAAAATATCCCGTATAGAGACCCTGTATAAAAACAAAGGAGACCGTTCTGACTGCAACTCCTACCGGGTATATCGCTCCTCTTTGTCCCTGGGAAGATATTCGCCAGAGTTCTTCTCAACCGGCTTTTACCCGTCTCCGAAGACATATTGCCAGAAACTCTATTGGGTTTCGTCCCACCTGCGAGGCCATCTTTTCCATCCGGCAACTCCAGATAAAAAGTCGCGAACACAGTCAACCTTTGTATATGTGCTTCGTGGACTTGGAGAAAGCATTTTGACTGTGTGCCGCGGGAAGCCCTCTGGACTTTACTGGCAAAATTAGGTTCTCCTGAGAAGTTTGTAAGAATGATTCGCCTTCTTCACGACGAAATGACCTGCTGTGTTACCTATAATGGTGATCAGTCAGAGTTCTTCCCTGTCAGTTGTGGGGTTAAACAAGGTTGTGTGCTTGCACCAACACTGTTTGCTCTTTACTTTTCTGTCGTTGTCAGTGAAGCACTCGAACAAACTTCTGCTGGAATCAAAATACGTTTCAGGACTTTTCAACCTGGCCAGATTAAAAGCTTACACAAAAGTATCACACGCTCTTATAACGGAGATCATGTATGCTGATGATCTGTGTTTTGTTACCAACTCTTCACAAGAACTCCAGGACCTGATTACGAATCTTCAGGAAGTCTGCTGCCGTTTCGGTCTGAAAATCAGTGTGAAGAAAACTGAGGTGATGGCAATCGACTCTCATGGAGCTACAGAACCTGTCAAGGTGACCATTGGCAATACTGAGCTGAAGCAAGTGAATACGTTTATATACCTGTGCAGCACAATTACAGCTAAGTGTGACCTTGACGCCGAAATAAACCATCGCATAGGCGCTGCATCAGCTGCTTTCGGTAAATTACGAGCCAAAGTCTTACAATCACATGATTTGAAGCTTTCGACAAAAATCTCCGTTTACATGGCCATAGTCCTCCCAAATCTTCTGTACTCTGCGTCATGGGTCCTCTATCGGAAACATATCGACGGGTCCTACGTATACTGGTGTAACCCGCAAAACAGCGAAATACGTTTTTTTGCACCAAAAGCCTTAAAATTACCTTAACTTTATATTCTGTAAAAATTATATTAAATTATCAAGTAATTTCAAAGATACAAACTTGTAAACTAATATAAGTGACATTATTTTTAGCCACACGACCATCTACACTGATATAAGTCACTTGCACCAGTGTAGGTAGTCGCGTGCGCCGCGACTCGTCAGCACAAGTGTCATTTATGCTAGTATGCGCGCGGCTACGGAGTCGGGAGCAAGTAAAACACTGGTATAACTGCGATGCGTCTTAGTTTACGTATTAATTTATTAAAACCTATTCAGATTTTGTTTGTCTTGAGTAAGTAGTGGTAAGAAGTCACAACAATGAAGCGCTCACGAGGTCAATTAATGATAGATTTATTAGAAAATAAGTGTAGTATAAACACTCCAGAAAATTACAAAGGTAAGTATTAATTGATATTTTAAAATAGTATAATGATATTCTTTGTGTTGTGTAAGTTTCTACTACATATACTATATTTTTTCAGCTTCCTTCGTAAATCGTAAAAGTGGTATCTTTCGTCTGGGGCCGCCACCAAAACTATTTAAAGCAGACAGACCATTTTACTTTGCACTCAGAGATATGTCGATGACTCTATTTAGTGAAGTTATAACTCAATCTTAAAATCAATTATGACATTGTACTTATGTTTAATTACTCAATATTATTTATTATGTATAAGCAGTTTCGAATTTCCAGATTTTGAAGTATTTTCATTTTTCATTTAAATACGGGTAAGAAAAAGTATACGTAATAAATAATACTCTAAAATCTAATTTACCATCTATTTTCTACTTTCATAAGAAACTATGCCAATAAGAGTTTTTTTGTATATATTTTTTGCACGTTATGAAATGAAATGAAATGAAAAATCGTTTATTCACAAAAATTAATTTCCACACAAACAGTATATAAAATATATATATTAAGCTATTTTATTTTTAATTATTGACGGACTGACAGAGACGTCACATATGTAATTTGGTCTGCATATTGCCAAGTCATATGGAACCTACACACTAGCAAAATTATTATACTTATTTTTCAGTATTATATGTTGTGTTTACACTATATTATATTATTACGATACATATTCGTCACAAATCGATATTTCGTTAAGTGCTGAATCTGCATGAAGTATATAATGTTACTGTAAAGGCCCGAATTACGGTTAATCCTAAGATTTATCAGTAAAACCTAAGATTTACCAATTCTTAATGGTAAATGTCCGAAAAAGTTTGCGATTCGTACTTTTACCACCATTCTCTTGATAAATCTTAGGATTTACATTAAAGGACGGTAAATGTTGAAAAAAAACAAACCAACATCTACCAGCTGGTAGATGTTATCTATAAATAGCACGCAATTGTTAATAAAGATAAATTTTAAATTACATATTATGTTGTCGCTCGCTTCGCTCGCTCTGTTGCATGGTCACAATATCTAACCTCTCTACGACGTCCCACCTCTATGTCGGTTCTATACTAAGTCGAGGGTTTGATATGCGCTCGATTTCGGTGAACACGACATGATTTTTTTACCAAGTGAATGGTGGTAAAAGTCCGAATCGCAAACTTTTTCGGACATTTACCATTTAGAATTGGTAAATCTTAGGTTTTACTGGGAAATCTTAAGATTTACCGTAGTTTGGGCTTTTACAGTAACATTATAGTATATTACATGTTATTATCTAGTATTTTATTAATTTATTATAATGTTTTATTAACTAGTAATTTCATGCTATTAAATTATTAAATAATTTAAATATCTGTAGCGAACCGATTATTATATTTAAAGGCCTGTCTGTATCTGAAAGTAATAAAACTTTGAGTTTGTCTTGACATTCATATCAAGATATATTAACATCAAAATAACAACACCTATTATGCATAGGTCTGGAAAAGTAATTTATTTGAAATAAACTTCTATTTTGTATTTTTAATGTTTTTATTTCATTTCCTGCCACACCCATTCAAATATTTAAGGTTAATAACAATGCAGAAAACTGTTGCAAGTAGTTTTCCAGTACTGAGTAAACTGTTGTAAGTGTTTAAAAGTCGATAAAAGAAGATGTTATTGTTAATATTGTAACCTCATATTAATCAGTAGATTGGAAATAGCATGTTAAAAGAGTAAAATCCTTAAATTTTCCTTTATTATAAGTATAAGCAAGTACACTATATACTGGTATAAGTGGCCACTTGTATCAGTTTACAGGTTTTACCATAGTAAAGAAAACAAGCTACATCAATGCAAGTGATGCTATTTTCCAAAGTATAAAAAATAAAGAAAAACCAATAATGCAATCTTTTTCCTTAGAGATTCAAATATAAGATATCAAAATTTCAAGTATTTCCATTGATTTATGACAAAATTACAAGCTTTAGAACCTTTGAACCGCTCTCCTGAAAAGTTGTGTTTTTGCACTTGTACTAGTATACGTAGGACCCGTCGATATACGGACGCTGGACCGGTTTCATTTAAGGTGCATAAAAGACATTCTCAAAATCAAATGGTTGGACCGGATTAGAAATACCGAAGTGCTACGACGCGCAAATGTATATGTCAGAAGCATACCTGATGCGGCGATAGCTCCGATGGTGTGGACATGTTTTACGAATGGATGATGATAGGTTGGCCAAACGCATCTTCTTTTCTGAACTCCAGAACGGCAAGCGGAAACAAGGCGGCCAGTTCTTACGCTTCAAGGACGTTCAGAAAAGACACATGAAAAGGTGCAATATTGTTCCCCAGAAATGGGAGAAACAGGCCATTTGCCGCCCTGAATGGAAGTGCATGGTGAGGAATGCGGTTCATTGAGGTTCATAGAATTGGATTCGAAGCGTGATGCCCTTAAGGCTAGACCACCAGCAGCCATGTTTTATAACTATGTCGACGATGTCCTAACGTGCAGCCGATGCGCGCGCACGTTTACTCATAAGATAGGATACTGCAGCCATCAAAGGGCGAACAAGAGAGCTGACCACCTTGGCTCCTCTGCATGTGATAGTCGGTAGCAGTCACCATAGCCGAAATCGGCTGAGAAGTAGTATATATATATATATTATATATATATATTATATATATATATTATATATATATAATTATAACACGATGCCTTCCAGAAAAAGACCACCTCTTTCTGCTACATCGAGATACGCTAGGCGAATGACACTAGCCTAGAGGTATGCTCGATAGATAACGTTCTACACAAATAGCACTTAAAACAAAAAACTAATTGAAAGGTTTCATCATCCACGCGAACGAAGTTGCGGGCACAGCTAGTTGGTTATATAAATGTGGTCCCAAATGGTCAAAAAAAATATTTGAAAAGACCGTCTTACGTTTAGGTATGGAGTACACAAGATCCTTTCTACGCCTCTTCTTCTTCTTTTCGGGTCGATGGTAGATTGAAGTTAGAGTATGTTGGCCCAGTAAGTTGCGACTTTAATGGCAGCATCGTTAGCGTGCTTTAGGTCATCCAATGTGCAGGTGTACGGACAATTTGGGCAATTTAGCAGGTGGGGCATGGTTTGATTGGGAGCTCCACATTCGCATTCAGTATGAAGGGGATCTATTATTCCCCATTTTGCGAGGTTGTGTTTACAGCGGCTTACCTGGGTTCGCAATCGATTGAGTGCTTTCCAGATAGGCCACTGCAAATCACCAACAACCCAAGCAGCACTACCAGGTGGTAAGTGCTCCTTGGGTTGTAGGAAGTCAGGTGGTGGTGGATACTGTTCTGCCCATATCTTCGTTCTTGCCTCAGGTGGTAGGTCCTGTATAGCCTGAGTACACCGGATGAAGCTCTTTCGACTTTTAAGTCTACCCGTGGTGGTTGTGTATTTGTAGAGCGTGTGTCGTGGATCCCTTTCTTGAATCTGCTTTTCAAGAGCACACGCCACTTCTCTTCTTGCAGCAGGAGGAGCGATACCGGCCAACGGATAGAGCTTATTGAGTGGGGTCGGTTTTAGACAGCCAGATATTACTCGGCATGTCTCGTTCAGCGCAATATCGACCTGCTTCGCGTGAGCGGATCGGTGCCACACTGGGCACGCAAATTCGCCGGCGGAAAAACAAAGAGCCATACCCGTCGTTCGAAGAACATCTGGAGCAGCACCCCAGCTGGTAGAAATAAGGCGGCGCAGTAGATTGTTCCGTGAGCCAACCTTCTGTTTTGTTTTGTAGCAATGTGACTTGTATGTAAGAGCTCTGTCCAATGTCACTCCCAGGTACCTAGGATTGGAGCAATGTTCTACTTTCGTCCCTCGCCTAGTAATATTGAGCAGCCGATTGGAGTGTTTATTGCGAAGATGGAATGAGCACGACTGCGTTTTTGACGGGTTAGGCCGCAAAGCATTACTATCATAGTATTGACTTAGGGATTCAAGTGCCAGTGATAGTTTGTCTTCTATGTCCTCGAAAGTCGTCGATTGAACTGCCAGAGCCAGGTCATCTGCGTATAGAAATCGCTGAGTGTGTGGGGTAGTTGGCTGGTCGTTGGTGTAGATGTTAAAGAGTGTGGGCGCCAGCACGCTGCCTTGTGGAAGGCCGTTTTTTTGTCGCCGCCACCTACTCTTGCCAGATTGGAAGCATACCTGGAAACGACGGTTATGAAGGAGTTCGCTTAGAATATTAGTGAAGCCTTGGTCATTAGTAATGCTGTTAACTTTCACAAGCAGTCTTCTAATATTTATTGTGTCGTAAGCAGCGGAAAGGTCTACAAAAGCGACTCCTGTAATTTTCTTAGATTCATAACCATCTTCCAGGTATTGTGTTAGTCGGAGAACTTGACTTGTGCAGGACTTGCCCGGTCTGAATCCAGCCTGCTCAGGTATTAGCTCTGGCTCGATGACTGCAGTTAGACGGTTCAATAACATTCTTTCAAACAATTTGTATGTGTGGCATAGTAAAGATATAGGTCGGTAACTTTTCGGGTCATCTGTGGGTTTACCAGGTTTTGGCAGAGCTACTATTTTAGACTTGCGCCAGAGTTTGGGTATTTTTGTGGTAACCATACATGAATTAAATAGTGCAAGTAGCCATGATACTGCTTTAGGCCCAAGGTGTTTGATATGTTCGACTGTGATGTCGTCAACTCCTGCCGCTTTCCCATTTTTAAGATACTTAATGGCTGTTATTATGTCTGTGAGTGTAAAAGGCTTACTAATTTCATTTGAGTTGCCAGGATCGTTATTAGCTCTTTGGGTTTTCGGTAGTTTATGGGTGGGTTTACCGTTGAGCAACAGTTGTTGAGCTATTTGATTTGCTGTTACAAAACCTTGATTTGCTGGCTCCGGTGGGTCTCCAGTGAGTCGTTGAATTGTTGCCCATGCTTTCTTGCTGTTGTGAGTCAGGTTAGTATTCGTGACCGTAGTTATCCATTTTTGCCTGCGGTTTTCACTTACCGTAGACATTAGCTCTTCCCCAGCATTGAGTGTGTCATCCGAAAAGGGGTCCTTCTCATAGAGCTCCTCATAAGTTCTCAGTTGATTTGAGGCTTCTTTGTTAAGGCCAGGTACATACGATGTGCGGCAACCTCTAGGTATGCAACAGCGTGATACAGTCCAGACAGTTGTAACGAACTGTTCGTAGTTGGAATGTAGGGGTTCCATGTCACGCAGCTTTTCATCAACACCATCAGAAAACTTCTCCCAATCTGCTTTAGAGAAATTAAAGCGGGGTTTAAAGGGGACACATCTGGGTTTTATAGCAGCTCGTATTTCGCACGTGATAGGTCTGTGTTGCGTGTTTGGTATTGATTGGCAAACAAGTTTCGAGCAGAGGGAGTTAATATTGTTGCTAACAAAAATTAGATCTGGGTTATAGCCGCGGTGCCAGCGCCGACTGTTGAACGATGCTGGTTGTTTAGCATTATGAACGAGGGTTAGTTCAGAACGTCAGCCCATTCTTCAACAGAATTACCGTCAGCGTTGGTATCACGATATCCCCAGGTTGTGCTATGGCTATTAAAATCACCAACTATTACTTTAGTGTTTCTGCTGTCGAAATTAGGTGTTTTACTGAAAACAAAAGGCTGGTTGGGAGGCTTGTAGATAGATGTAATTGTGGAGGTGCCTATGTCAACCGTAAGGGTTTCTATAAGCATGTCGTTCCGCCGGGTTGCAGACAAAACAGTAATTCTGGGACTGGTAAAAATTGCACTGCCATATTGTGCGTGAGGTATCTCTAACGCAAGAGTCATTCCGTTAATAAGGGGCCTTTGATGTTCAGGGCCGCGGTGGGTTTCTTGGACACATAAAATGTCCCAGTTATTGTCGTGGCACATCTGTGATAGCAGTTGTGACTTCGTGTCTGAAAAACCTTCAATATTGATTGAGGTAACTGTGAGGGCTGGCTTTGAAAGCTGGTGGTGTGTGCCCTTCGACAATGTGATGTGGTTTGGCCCTGAGAAGGGCCGTTGGTTATGGCTCTGATAAGAGCTTGGGTCTACTATCGTGGTGAAAGGATTAGTCAGCTAGACTCTGCGTTACCGGGTGCTAGCTGTCCAGGGTGCGCCGGATGTTTGGAAATCGCAATATGATTTGTGTTAACACCGCTCGTGGAGGCTCCTTTCATGCACCCCAACTACTTGCTACCCCAACAACTATTACTTAATCCATCAATAAACACCGGACCAATAATGGTATTTCTATGTATGCCAGCCCACACATTGACCGCAAATCTGTACTGGTGCGAAGACTCCCGTACTAGATGCGGATTCACGCGGCTCCAGTACCGAAGGTTCTGTCGGTTCCATAAACCATTCCTTGTAAATGTACTCTCGTCAGTCCACAGCACATTGTACAGGAAGTCAGGATTCTCGAGATGTTTGGTTTCCAACCAGCGACAGAAAGTTTCTCTTATTGGTTTATCTCTCGGTAACAATGCTTGTACTTTCTTGTACTTGTAAGGTCTGCGTTTGTCACGTTTCAAAACTTTTTGAATGGTTTTGTGATTTACATCAAAATGTCGACCTGCATTACGCAGACTGGACGTCGGATTGCGATCATAATAATTAATTACTCTTTCGTCTGAAATCACATTTGCACGTGGAGGAGCACCATCTACGTGCGGGATCAAGGATTGATTTTCCCGTATCCTCTGGACAGCTTGTACAATAGTACGCCCGTGGGTCGGACACATACGCGTGTTCTCATACCTCTCACGGTATGTCCGTACAGCTAAAGCGGCATTACCGTGACACTCCCCATAAATTAAAATCATATCGGTGTATTCCGAAGCGGTATAATTGTAACGAGGCATGATTATTTAATAATAACACTTGAAACACCTGAATAACCTTGAAACACCAAGTATTAAGCGTCTAATTTCGCAAAGTTTACTTCACTATTTAAATAAATACCTATAATACGTTTATGTGTCCTGTCACTAATAAAACAAAGCGTCAAATTTCGCACAACACAACACAACAACAAAGATACGATAACACTCGCGCGGCGACTTCAAACGGGCGCGGGCGCGGGCGCATCCGAAATTCCAGAGGAAAACAAAACGCGTCACAGCAGGAAGGAGGTCCGGTGACACACTGACCGCGTGACCTAGACACGTCGACAAGTAAGCAAAGTAGAAACAAGCAAACTTACCTATCTCTTTCGCACATACATATTTTGCGATTGACATGAGTGCGTAACAGGAACTTTCGCATGCATTTTTTATTAGCTGTGACGACACGCTTTATGACTCTTATTTTGAGAAAATAGGTTTTTAAAGTAGCGAGCTGGCAACGTGTGTCGTTAACTTGTAGCGCGCTCAGCTGTTTACAATACATCATGTAGAAAATACTTAAACTGAAAAATAATTTCCTGTGGCTAAACTACTGGATATATTCATTTGATTTTTTGTGTGACGGTTGGGAATATCATGACTTATACGAAGTTTAATTTATGATCATATTGTCCTCCCCACCCTGTATATTTAGCTGCATTAACCACAGCGCCTAAGTAAAAAAAATAGCAAATTCTATTTCAAGCCTTTCATAACACAAAATAATTTAAAGGCGCTGCTCAAACTACGAACACATTACAGAATGTCTTTACGCAAATCTATTAATACAGATAGTAAATCATTATATTAATTAATTGCCTGTTATAATATTTTCCTTTAGCTGTAATTATGAGTGTATCCCTGTATACCTATTTATAAAAGACAAATTTTAAGATGATCGAATTAACAATATTTAATTCTTGAACTTTTTACAAGTACCCACAATTTCATGAATATTTCTAAGTGATGTTTCTAGTGTTGATTTCTTTATTCTTTTCAAAATGAAGCGTGGAAAAAGATTATCAGTTAGTTTAGAGGACCAAAAGTGTTTATTTCTGGAGCATAGTGAATGTTTTCTTAGTTTATCCAGTTTTCCACATTCTGGAAGCGATGTATACAAAACTATCAGCCGTAAGTTATGTGGACAAATGTCACCCAAGGCTTTGTATATTTCCGTAAAAAGAAATTGGAACTACTTTTTTGATGCAAATAATAGTGAACCCGAACAAACAAATGATAAAAAAACTAAAAGTACGACGACTTCCGTGAATGACTGTTTGAATAGTGACAACACGAATTCCGGAGATGAAAATTCTTCGAATAAGACAAGCAGTAGCATTTCCAGTCAAACGCTTGAGAGTGACGACAATGAATGTGATGATGATGACAATATATTATGTTTTGAAATGGAATTAAGTGAATGGGAGAAAATTAAGCCACGACTTTATCATGATGTCAAAGACCGTTCAGGGCGTCGCAGTTATAGAAAAAGGCTACAGTCTGGAAAGTGGAGCGACCATTTTCGAAAACTTATTTGGGAAAAGTCAATAAATTAGTGCACATGGATTTTCAAAAATAATTATGTTTCTGGTAATCGTGTAAAAATAAATGGAAGTTGTCGGGAATGTCACGGAAAAATTACTATTCATGCCGAAGAAAATATTTGTAATAATATAGTTTCTATGAAGTGTATGCTGGAAAATGTTAATTCTAGAATGGTTCACAAATCATCAAAAGTTAGAATAACAAAATCTACAAAGGATGTACTTGGTGCTTCTTTAAAACATAATTATCCAGTAGTAGTCCGAAACAAATTAATCAATAGTGCTCTTGGAGATGATGATACGCAAGATCCACCTTTTATTCCTACACTTAAAACTCTTCAAAATATAAGGAGTCGGATCAACACCTCGAACTATTTTCATAAAATTGTGGTTTTATCTTTATGGATAATGAGTTTTACGCCACCATTTAATGCTGTGATTCGTAATGTTTCGCTCAACCCTTTCTTTGTATATTTTTGGACCGATTTGTAATGCAAATTTTATAAACTTTTCGCTCAAAACGAATATATTTCAATGAGTTTAGATGCAACTGGATCAATTTTTAAGAAAATACGGCCACCGTCAGATCCCGACAATTGTTACAAAACTAAACATTTATTCTTGTATACAGTGTGGAGATGACAATATGACTTTAAATGAAAACACTGGCAGTACTGGTTTATAGAAACATTTGTCAACTATCAAATAAATCCGAACATCGAAATTAAAAAAAACATTTTTTTCTAACAAACTAAATAGCTTAAAACTGCAAACAAATTAAAACATCATGTATAAAATTGGTACACTTACCGGCGCGCGGCGATAAGAACGGCAACGCAGCTTGGTTTCATTCATGATAAAGCTGTGGCCGACGGCGACGCAGCGACGTACTCAGCTGTTTACAATACATCATGTAGAAAATACTTAAACTGAAAAATAATTTCCTGTGGCTAAACTACTGAATAAATTCATTTGATTTTTTGTGTGACGGTTGGGAATATCATGACTTATACGAAGTTTAATTTATGATCATATTGTCCTCCCCACCCTGTATAATGCTCCTTAAACTTAAAACTACTTCTATACCAATCGCACAAATGATTTCAGCTAATCAAACATTAGATAACATATATATTTGGCTACAAACATGGTCACAATCTCTTCCAAAACCAAATGAAGTAATTACTGACGATTCCAGCGCTTTGATAGGAGCTTGTGTAAAGGCATTTACGAATTTTGATAGTACAAAAGCCTACATAAATAATTGTTTTGCGCTTTTAGAAAACTTATCCAATATTCGTCCAACTTGTATAATGCGCCTTGATTCGTCACATTTCATAAAAACTTTGTATGGCCTTAGTTGTTTTAAAAACGTCGACAAGCGTGTAAAGAAATACTACATAAAAAACTTGTTATATCTTAAATCATGTACTACATATTCGACAGCAAAGGAAATAATAACTAATGTAATTATTGTTGCATTAAACAGATTTGATAGAAATACGAGCTATGGTAAAGTAACTAGATGCGAAAAAGCAAAACTTAGATTACTTGATGTAATTAAAGAAATTGAATATGATGATAAAAGTATAGAATTTGAAGATAAAAAGGATGGTTCGATATTTGAAGAAAATGTTGATGATTTATTGGTTCAAAACTCAATAATCAAAGAATTTGACCAAATTGTAAATAGGGAAAAACTGCACAGTGATCTATGTGAAGATACATTATATGAAAATGTTTATTATTTCCCTACATTTCTAGAAAGCTTTAAGAAACTCGTAGGCAGATTGCCCCTTTGGACAAATCTAATGTTTATTTATTTATTTATTAAACACTTACCACTAACATTACAGGTGCTAACCCAATTCGTTAGTGAGGCACTTTTATTATATAAAATTAAACATAAAAAAGAAATAGCACAAAAAAAATAAAATAAAATCTATGAACATTTACAAAAAACATAATAATAATAATAAAATTAAACAATAAAACACAATTACAATTGGTAAACATTACATTACAGGTATTATCCTATTCTATCTTATAACATAGTATATACAACAGAATCCTTGCGAGTTCACTCAGTTGACACGAAAATATATCTATTGAATTCTGGATTTCGTTAATAGTGCGGATCGCTCGCGTGAGAGGCGTTTTTGCCAGGAGGTTGGTCCTGGCGGTCGGCACGGCCAGCAGTGGCGGGCGATGCCGCCGCCATACGTAGCGGTCCGGAACACTAAAGTACAAGCGCTGCAATACTCCCGGGTTGTATTTCTTGCCTCGGAGTAACTTTATCAAATACACGACGAGTGTGAATTCCCGCCGCACCCTGAGCTGATTGTACCCGACCATGCCCAGCACGAACAGTGTGGGGTACATCAGCGGGTACAGCGGATATACCCCGTACAGTCTCCAGTACAAGTGGCGTGTGAACTTGTTCTGCACGCGCTCCAGCATGACTGAGTACTTGGCTTCGTGTGGAGCCCATATGATAGCACCATACTCCAAGTGACTTCTGACTAGTGCATCATATAATACCCTTATTGTTGTTATATTCGTGAAACCCTGCGACTGCCTAAGCACAAAGCCAAGGTTTCTGTACGCCTTTTTGCATATTTTAACGATATGCTCCCGAAAAGTGAGATCTGGGGTGAGATGCACTCCTAGGTCACGTACTTGCGTTACTCGCTGCATTGGTGTCGCCTCTGCTTTGTACTCATAGCAGACAGGGTTTCGCGCACGAGTGAAGGATATTACTGAGCATTTGGATACATTGAAGTACAGCTTATTGTCATGGCTCCACTTCACCACTCTGTCAATGTCATCCTGAAGTCGCGCGCAGTCTGAGTCATCCCTAACCTCGAGCAGCAACTTGAGATCATCTGCGAACAATAAACATGACCCATGTCTGACGACCTCCGGCAAGCTGTTTATCATTATGATAAATTCGAGAGGCCCCAAATTGCTTCCCTGACTCACCCCAGACCTGGTGTAGTATGGCTCCGACTCGTACCCATTGTAGACAACATACTGTTGGCGGTCTTTCATGTAGCTGGCAAAGAACTGTAGCAAGTGTGATGTACATCCAGTTTCCGCCAGCTTCCTTAATAAGACATCATTATCCACGGTGTCGAAGGCCTTTTTAAAATCAAAGTACGCTGCATCCACCTGCACGCCAGCGTCGACTGCCGGTATAACTTGCGCCATGAAGTTAAGCAAGTTAGTGGCAGTGCTGCGCCCCGGCCTAAAGCCGTGCTGCGCATCCGCCAGTTGCGCTCGGACCTGCCTCTGTAAGCAGCTTTGAATGGCAGACTCGAACACTTTCGCCGGTGTCGACAACACTGCCACTGGTCTGTAACCGCTGACATCTGGACCTGACTTACCCTTAGGTACTGGAACGACTCGTGTGATCTTCCATCGTGTCGGGAATGTGGACTGTTTTAAACAGGTGTTATATATGTGATGCAGTGGGCTTGCTAAGACCCTAGCACAGTCCCTGAAAAGGAATGCTGGTATACCGTCTGGACCAGATGAGCGTTTTGGCTTGAGATTCCGCAGCGCTATTTGTATGTCACTAAGACTCAATGCTTCTAAATGCACGCGTGCACTGGTGGCACCGACTTCTGCTGCCGCCGCCTCTGCGTCTAGTCGCGGCGGTACCTGGTTATATACCGACTTAAAAAAGTCTGCAAATTCCCCAGCGCACTGATCATCATTAAGATCTTGACCATTTTTTGCCTATTGACTCTATTTTTCTTGGATCTAATGTATTGCCAAAATGTTTTTGGATCTTTCGCAAATTGACTTTGAATTTTATGTTTGTGATCTATATATGCTATATCTATTGACTTTTTAATCCGGGCTCTATATTTCGAGTATTCTACGTAATCGCAATTAAGTTTTGATTTTTTAAATTTTTTGTGAAGATATGCTTTTGTTTTAATATCTTGAATTATTTGTCCTGTGTACCATTCGGGATACACGTAACGCGAGTTTCTCCAAGTAGGCGTCTTCCTGGGTACACATTGGTCTAAAATGTGGCTAATTTTATTGTAAAATAAATTTAATATGTCGTCTAAGTCATTCGTCTCATACAACGAACTCCAATCAGCAGAAGTTAACATTGAATAAAGCAGCTGATAATCGGCTTTATAAAAATTCCACTGCGGTCTCGTGGCGACTTCAGCGGCGGGCGGCGCGGGAGGCGCGGGAGGTGGGGAGCGCGCGGGCGCGAGGCACACGCTCGCCGCGAGCGGCGGGTGGTACGGGTCGACGGGCACGAGCGCGTCATCCGCCGCCGCCACCGACACCTCTCCGCTAAAACCCGCACTCAAAACTAAATCCAGTTGACGACCCATCACATTTGGTACCTTGTTACTTTGTGTGAACTCGCAATATGACATAAAATATTCATAATAATTACAAATATTTACTGGACAAGAATGTAAATTAAAATCTCCAATAACTATAATTTGTCTATATCTAACACACATATTTTCTATTAACCTAAACAAAATCATGTAATCATTTTCTGAACTGCCAGGTGGGATATAAACTACACAACACAAAAACAAAAATCTATTATTTAAATGAACCGTTGCACAAACAATTTCAAATACGCAAGCGTCTATCGACGCTTCCAAAACATGTACTTGTCGCAGCTCGAAACGGTGTGTGGCCACGAGAAGCGCGCCGCCTTGCTTGCGCCCATCCGCTCGATCACAGCGTACTATTGTATATCCTTGCGGAACAATTTCAGCATCCTGTATTGATTGATTGCAACTGGATTCAGTAATCGCATAAAGGTCCGAATTGAATAATATTAAGTTGTTCCTAAAGGTGTCTAATTTTGTTCGAAGACCCCTTACATTTTGATAAAAAATTTCAACATTGCTGTTGCTCATTAGCTGTTGTTTTGGAGTAAGTACGAAACCAAATCCATTCGTTGAACTCTGCGTTGACTGGCCATATTTCAGCTCTATTCAAATATTCATAACTTTTTTCAGGTACGCCTATTATGAAAGACGCATAATCTCTCTCCGTCTTGTGCTTAATTTTTTGAACTTTTAAACTCAGATCTTGGCCACAAATACTTTTAACGTGGTCAGTAATAGCTTCTTCAGTAGTCTCAGGGTGAAGTCGCCATACGTGTAGGTGTTTTTTTCGTTCTATAGCTTGTACAGACTTCAACTCGGTATTTTTTCCAATCCCTACGTTCTTTGACAAACGATTAGATTTCTTATTTCGCACCGTGGTCCATTCCGCTTGTGTTGGCTCTTCGCCTTCCTCTTGTTCCAACAGTATACTAGGAACCGACACGATAGTAACACTCTTCTGAGCGGGCGGTACCGTAGATTTCGTGGCCGCACTTGTGTTTACAAGCTGCTTTTTAACGGTTTGCTGCTTACTCGCGATCTTTTTGGATTTCGTATTAGGTTTATTTTTTTGGCTCAAAGCTTCAGCAAATGTAGTGGGCGAGCTCGTAGTTGCCTTTTCTTCTGCTACCTGCTTAGAATGCTGAGTCTGATTCACTTTGGTTTCTATGACTGATATTATTTTAACTAAATTGTCTAGATAACTTTTCGTTTGTGAAAATTGATATTGCAATTGTGTAATCGCATTTGCCTGGCTATCTAATCGGACAATAATATCTGAACGAAACTGCCGTAGCTCAACCAGTAACGCTGAATCCACGTCGTTATCCATCACAATAAGAGAAAACTGTGCTTGACTGCCGCGTTGAGTATTCACATTATTTTGCGGTGTGGTGATAATAGTCAAGTCAGTTAAATCATTTCTCATCGGAGTTTCTATGTTTCCACATTTTGGCCTAAGGCAAATGCAATCCGGGCATACCCACTTATTTTTATATGCTTGCGTATACGCTTTATAAGCACCAGGCATAATATTAAGACACTTCAAGTCATACCTTTTCATGCATTTATCATTAGAGCATTGCATAAACAAGCTATCTAATATAGTTGAACAACAAGCGTTGCACTCGCCGTTCATAATTTTTGTTTAAATTGTGAACGTTATTCGAAAAAATATATCAATGTGTGCGTGCACTTGCCAAGAGCGCGACGCTTCGCTGTGGTGCGACAAGGATGAATTATTTTCTGCGCGCAGCCCCTCTCTTTTACCCGAGGTGAGGAAGAGCTTACCCCGGCGCGGTCGGTACGCACGATTTTGCACTCGCGAATTAAGTTTCAAATACACTTCACACTACTTTAGTCACTTAGTTCAGTCTTTTGTTTACACATTATGAGTCAATGTTGAATAAATAATTTCTCCATATTTTGGGTAAAATAACGAAAAAAGCGTCCGCACCCGACGGCTATTTGAACTACTATATACAGGGTGTCCGGTAAATAGTCCGACAAACTGTAGTGGCTGATACCTTAGGTCAGGTCCTTTCCAATGAACACAACATATGTTCCTCGAAAAGTTACAGGTTTCGAGTTACAATCGATTTTCGGAAATTTTAGAATTTTCTACCTTGCATCAGACTTTTCCATTTTTCTTGTTGATGAATAGCTTTCGTAATACTTTTTGTACATCAAATTAATCTTGAATAGTTATT
The DNA here is from genome assembly GCA_905475315.1 of Autographa pulchrina. Classification (NCBI taxonomy): domain Eukaryota; kingdom Metazoa; phylum Arthropoda; class Insecta; order Lepidoptera; family Noctuidae; genus Autographa; species Autographa pulchrina. Next base: position 3,915,824 of record FR997761.1, on the reverse strand, counting down.
CTACGCTTTAGTAAGTCTCATATTTATCTAAAAGAAGAATGTATTGACAAAAAAGCCATTCGCTTAACAATTTTCACTTTTTGTTTTTCTCACTGCTCAACTTTGAACTGCAGTGGTGAAAAATAAATGTATGTAGGAATTTTGTACAACAATCTTAAAAACTTGCTTGAATATTGGTGATTTTGGGAAGGTACAATACTTGCGTATTTTCCTTACAAAATTTGACAAAACAAGCTGCTGAAGTACACACATGGGCTTATTTGTTAAAATATTACTAATGTAAATCTGAGGAAAAATGAGACGTAACTTAACGCGGATCGTCATTGTACAATGAAATTTGGTATTTTCTTCTCGCCATTAACTCTCTATGCCAGATTAAAACATGTTTTAGTGTAAAGTTACCTTTTCCTTCAGTACTTTCTTACTAGATGAATAGATTTTATAACACTTTATGTTTCATGCAACAACAATGAAATGAGCTGGTTTTGGACGCCCAATCCATATGCCCTGGTATCCTTCATTACAGGAGGCTGAAGTAAGTACAGTATGGGCCTGAAGTAAGAACTTCAGGCCCATACTGCACTTAGCACCCATTTTCCCAAACCATATTGTATCGTTTAACTGGCCTAGAATGTATGTACGAAGAGTTGGTCTTCTAAGAAACCGGTCAAGTTGGTGATGGACATGCTAACGAAGGGTTCCGTAACTTTGCAAAAAAATTAACAGAGCATTTTTTTTTTCATTCCATATTTTCCAAATTGAAATTGGCTACAATTATTTTGTATACCTAGTTAGTCGCTAGAAGAAAATACCTAATTTCATTTTACAATGACGATCCGCCTTAAGTTACGTCTCATTTTACCTCAGATTTACATTAGTAATACTTCAACAAATAAGCCCATGTGTGTACTTCAGCAGCTTGTTTTGTCAAATTTTGTAAGGAAAATACGCAAGAATTGTACCTTCCCAAAATCACCAATATTCAAGCAAGTTTTTAAGATTGTTGTACAAAATTCCTACATACATTTATTTTTCACCACTGCAGTTCAAAGTTGAGCAGTAAGAAAAACGAAAAGTGAAAATTGTTAAGCGAATGGCTTTTTTGTCAATACATTCTTCTTTTAGATAAATATGAGACTTACTAAAGCGTAGAATAACTATTCAAGATTAATTTGATGTACAAAAAGTATTACGAAAGCTATTCATCAACAAGAAAAATGGAAAAGTCTGATGCAAGGGAGAAAATTCTAAAATTTCCGAAAATCGATTGTAACTCGAAACATGTAACTTTTCGGGGAACATATGTTGTGTTCATTGGATAGGACCTGACCTAAGGTATCAGCCACCACAGTTTGTCGGACTATTTACCGGACACCCTGTATAAATATGTTGCCATTTTCAAAACAAAACAAGGATAATGCTAGTAGCAGTAACGTGGAGAGTTATTTTAAGAACATTAAACAGTTATTACTCAATACAAGAAGTGGATTATTGCGAGTAGATAGTTTCATTAGGATCCATACAGATTATTTGTCTGGAGAATTGAAGTCGGCTCAATTCTTATATCCAGATATTTTTCAGAAAAAAATTAATCTTGAGAAATCGTCTGCTAATAAAAAGATACATAAAAATAAAAAAACAAATGATAATATTGACAAATCTTTCAGAGATAATTCTGTATTTATAACTAAGCCAAAGCATGAAGAAAACTGGCGTAACAAAAACAATGACAACAAATCAAAACCCTTATTTGAAACGACAAAACCTAAGAATAACCCTAACTATGTTCATTTAATGCCAAATGGGAACATTAGTAGAACAGGAATTAAAGACACAATTCTGCTTAATACTTGTGCATTCGATGCTGTCTTACAAGTTTATGCTGTCCTTTATAAAGAGAATAAAGCTATAGCTGAGCGTATCGATGGCATAAATTCGACTTTCTCGAAGTTAGTGAAAGCAGTATCTCTTAATGATTTGGACGTTGATTTGGCACGATTAAGATCAGATATACTGATGAAGTTTTGTGATAATATTTCTACTCAAGGTCATATGACGATTTTTGATTGTCAGTGTAATGTGACTAAAATTTTTGAGTCAGTTCTGCTTAATGAATACAGTAGTGCAACATTTGCAAAGAAATGCAATACATGTGATGTAAAAATTGAAAGGTCATTACCAATTTTGCCTTTAAATATTCTGTTTTTGGCAGACGGTATTTCAGGTCTAGAATTATCAGCAAACTCTATATTGAACGATGAATTTTCTCCGTGTAACAATAAAGAATGTTCTGGTACGGTCAGAATGACCTACAATTTGTGTCATGACATTATAATATTTGAAGTTGTTGATACAGTAACAATTAATGAAGTACCGAATACAATTCTGCTGCAAACAAATAAACGATATAATCTAGCGTCAATTATTGAGTTTATACCTCCAGCAGTAGCATCAGGTCTAGGTCATTTTACCGCCCATTGTAAAACAGGATCAAACTGGTACAATTACGATGATCTCAAGACAAAAGTGCATAAATCAAATTTGACAAAACCGTTTCAATCAAACGTATTAATTTATATTAAGATTTAATAACTTTTTGTCTAAATTATAACCAAGTTCAATCTAAATCTGACTAAATATCTCTCAATATTTATGTAGGATTATGTCTGGTCATAAAGTTTAATTCATTTAACGACATTTATGACACAGATTTGGGCAGGTTAGTGTCCATTATACTTTTATGATTATATAAACATTTTTTTTTTCATTAAAATACATAAATAATGATTTAATTAATAAATATTACACATTTTCTAATCTACTTGTTGTTTTTTTTTATGTGATGTTCTTATACATGGCACTTAATTTACGTTATTATGGAACTTATTACTTTCAACAACAGTGCACTTTGCCAGTACTAGTTATTTGTTAAAACCATACAATTCCATAATATTTTGATTAAGGCTTGAAATATAATTTGCTATTTTTTTTACTCAGGCGCTACACCAATGTTAAGACAGTTAAATACAATTTTGAAAATGAAACTAAGTGACTAGAATATTTTTACTCCTTTTGAGCAACAGTACATTTTATGAATTACCTAGTACTTACTGAATCCTTAGTATTTGCGTTGAATTACCTGAAATTTCAATATGGGGTTGCTGGGGAGATGCTCTACAGCAGCCCCAAATCGAAATAATTGTACGCTGTAACCTACAAAGGTACTTTTTTTTTTAAGGTGTACTAATTGTGTACTTATTGTGTACACTCGCGTTGGTAGAAAAATAATGTTATAAAAGCCATAGGGGTTGCTGGGGAGCATGACGTAAACGATCTCTATTTTTCATGCATCGACGTAGTCCGTATGTTATCCATGGTTTAATGATACGTTTACTATTAGAAAGTTTGTAGGTATAAGTATGTTTTTTCATGCACTCACTTATTATGGATAGGAACTTATTTGTTAGTTCATTTGGATCATCACATGCTAACATTTCAGTCCAATTTATTAGTTTTAAATTGTTCACAATCTCGGAATAGTCCACTTTTTTAAAATAACTTCGCTTTTTTCGGTTGCTACCGATGTTTTTGATAGTGACATCATCACACTGCAGTGATCCGTGACTGTCGAATTGCAGACTACAGTATTTGTAGTACAGTGTGTATTAACGAAGCAGTGGTCAAGGCATTTTTTTTCACGTGTTGGTAACAAATGTGATGCGAGGAGTCCATGTGAGGCTAGCAAGTTCATATAATTGGAAACCTGAGGGTCAGTGTTATTTTTAATATTGATATTTATATCACCTAAGAGTATTTGTATATATATATTTTTTTTTTTTTTAACATAGAGGGCGCGGTGGTGTAAACATTGTTTTTATAAACGTTAGTCGATCTTAAAGCTTTAAAAATATAAATACGGCAAGAAAAAGGACAAAATAGTGCTGAAACAGTGCCGAACAGTGAAAACCCTGACTACAAGTGAAAACAACTTAAAATAGCTCCAAAAACAAAGTGGAATACGACAAAATAAAGTGAGGTGAAGTTGTGAATGAATGTGACATTATAGAAGAAACATTAGCCGGTTGTGTTCTAAAAATCGTGTGAACATTGTTTTTTAGTGACTAATAACAAAGAAATAGACTTTCCGTTTGAAATCAGACAGAAAAATCTGAAAAAGTGCAAACATAACCAAATTATTCTTAGTCATCCATAGCACAAAAATCGATAAAAAACGTAGAAGATAGCGACATCTAGCGGATCAACTAAACAGTAAGAAGTCACTAGGACGAGCGACATCTGTCCACGCTGGGAGAAATTACTTGTAAAGCATACTTACACAAAGTACCAGTACACACCATAGAATCGATAACTATTGTATATAGTACGACGTTGTTCTAACAGAGGGCGCCACCATGTCGGAAATAGAAAAACTTTTAAAAGAATTGAGATTAGACATCAAACGAGACACAGAAAAATCGTTGCTTAATTTAGAGACAAGTATCACAAGCAAAATAAATGGTAAAATAGATCAAAATTTTAACTTATTACACGGGGAACTCGAACAAATTAAGGAAACTAACTCCAAACATGACAAAAGAATTATCGCCATAGAAAAACACATTAGGCAGAGAAATATCATATTCTTCGGGGTGGAGGAAGGCGAAAAATCTTACCACGAGTTGGAAGGAACCGTGTTACAAACTCTGAAAGACGAGCTAAATGTGGATTGTGACAGAAATGAATTAGAGATGGTCCGCAGGATGGGCAAATACCTGAAAGATAAAGTAAGACCCATCGTCGTAACTTTTACAACGTATGGCAGGAAGGTCACAATTTTGAAAAGCAAGAAAAATATAAAATCGGGCACTATTTACATGAAAGAGGATTTCCCACCCCAAATTCTGGAAGTGCGGAAAGAGTTACAAAAACAATTAAAACAAGAGAAGGAAGCCGGAAAAATAGCCTACCTGCGATACGACAAACTTATTGTTCGAGATCCACACATTAAAAACAGTAACAAAAGAGAAGAAGGAAGAACAAACAAAACCGAAACAGAAAAATCTAGGAAAAAGAGAGAGCTAGAAATAACCCCTCCCCACCAGATATTAGGTTCAGATAAAATTCCCACACAACATCAAGCAATAAAAAAGAATAAAACTCAATTGAATAGAATGGGAAAAAGTCAGAGCTCTATGAAGAATTTCCTCACCAAACAAAACGTCAGTCCAACCGGAACAACTAAAAAACATGTGGACGGGGAAATCCTATATTCCTCAAACGATTCAGATGAATAGCGATTAAGACCGTCTCTCCAGAAAACCAGAAACACTGCACCCTCTAAAATAAAACACAAACCAAATATTTTAAAGAAAAACACGAAACCCACATATCCTCCCCCAGAACGGCTCGTCACCGCGGGGCTTGTAGACGACCACCCTCCAAACCTAAAAAAATACTATATATCTACATTCAATCTCAGATCATTAGCAAGTGAAGCAAGAGTAGTCGAATTGGAATACGCGATATCGCAAATCAATTGGGATATTATCGGTATAGCTGAAGTGAGAAGACAAGGTTATAAAATTGAAGACAGGGGAAGATATCTTTTGTACTACTATGGGGAAACAAAAGGAGAAAAAGGTGTTGGATTCCTAGTAAGAAAACAATGCAATACAGAAGTACATGATTTCATCGCAGTATCCGAGAGAGCTGCTGTATTACAAGTAAGCATAAATGGAAAGAAATTCTCTATAATCCAAGCCTACGCTCCTACTACAAGAGCCAGTAAAGAAGAAATGGAAAATTTCTACGCCGATCTTGACAGAGCTATGAATAAATGCACAAGCAAAATAATCTTCCTGGGAGACATGAACGCAAAAATAGGATGCCCAAAAGAAAATGAAGAGTTAGTAATGGGAAGCTACGGCTACGGAAAAAGGAACGATAGAGGAGAAATGTTCATAAATTTCTGTCTGCAATACAACCTAAAATTTCTAATACAATTTTCAATAATCTAACAAGCTACGGTGGACTTGGCGAACACCTGATGAAAAATCGAAAAACGAAATCGACTTTATAGCTACAAATGTCACAAAAATGATACAAAACGTAAATGTGATAAGTAAATTGCAACACCCTAGTGACCATAGAATGCATAGAATTACTCTGTGTATAGAAGAAAATAAAAAATCTCGGGCTCGTTTTCTAGGAAAAGTACATACCGATAAAGAAATGGAAAATGAAGATCTATTATGCTTGTCCGACTGCGAAAACGACACCGTGTACCAACTCAACAAGAAAATAGAAACATATTTACTAAAAAGCTACAAAAAACAAACAAAAGACACAACTGAAAAAAGAAATAAAGAAATTATAACAGAAGAAATAGAAACATTAAAAAACGAAAAACACATATTAAAAAACAAGAAAAACAAAACGAGACAAGAAAAGAAAAGACTGAGTAAACTGTACAGGACAATACACAAAAAAATAAAACAAAGCATCAAAAAGAGAAGACTCGATACAATTAGCAAATTCATAGAAGAAACAGGCGGAATAAAAAAGGCTTATAAAAGGTTAGACACTACCAAACATGTCATGACACAACTACAAAATGCCTTAGGAAACACCGTCACACACAGGAAAGACCTAATGGCGATAGCTACGCAGTTTTACAAAAACCTATACACATGTGCAGATAAAAGTCTAGTGAAACCACTGGCTAAAAATTACAAACCAGCCCAGGAAACAGTACCACCTTTCTTAGAAAGCGAGATAGAGATATCTATAGAAAAACTAAAAACAGGAAAGAGCCCAGGACCTGACGGAGTATCCAACGAAATGATAAAAGCTGAGAAAGAAAAGCTAATAAAACCACTCACTAACCTCTTTAACCGTATCCTATCATTAAAGGAACTACCAGACGCATGGACATGCTCGGAAATAGCTCTACTGTATAAAAAAGGAGACCCCAAACTGATATCCAACTACAGACCCATCAGTCTTATATCCTGCCTGTATAAATTATTTGCATCAACCCTACTAAGACGTGTAACAACAAAAATTGACGAGAATCAGCCTATAGAGCAAGCAGGTTTCATGAAAAATTTCTCTACCAATGACCACATACACACACTGAAAATTATCATCGAACGGTATATGGAATACGACCTCCCCTTGTACGTGGCTTTTATAGACTACTCGAAAGCTTTCGACTCAATTTCACATGACTCCATATGGCGGGCTTTAATCCAGCAAGGGCTAGATCACGATTACATAGACATGATCAAAGCGATTTCGAGAAGTACAACAAGAGTACGTCTGGATACAAGAGGACCAACTTTTCAAGTCGAGAGGGGGGTAAAGCAAGGCGATCCACTCTCTCCAAAACTTTTCATCGCAGTCCTAGAATCCATATTCCGAAATCTCGATTGGAGTGATATAGGAATAAACATCAATGGCAAATACCTATCCCATCTCAGGTTTGCGGATGACATAGTACTGCTGGCAGAAAATCCCCAAACACTGAAGCATATGATAGAGTCCCTTAGTCGTCACAGTGAGACCGTAGGGCTACATGTTAACTGGGAAAAAACAAAAATTATGACCAATCGTGAAGAAATACCTATATCCATACAGTCTAAACACATAGAATATGTCACAGAATATGTTTACCTTGGACATCTAATCGCAACAATAGCCTGTACAGAAAAAGAAATCGATCGTAGAGTGAAGAATACGTGGAGCAAGTACTGGGCTATGAAGGAAATTTACAAAGGTCCCATACCCACAAGACTGAAAACGAAAGCGATGAACATCGGCCTCACACCGATTCTTACCTACGCATGCCAGACGTGGTCGCTCAAAAAATCACTCATTGATAAAATCAGAATTTGCCAAAGAGGAATAGAACGGAGCTACATGAATATCAAACTGAAAGACAGAGTCAAAAGTTCTCTCATAAGAAAAAGAACAAAGGCGAGAGATGCGATCAAACAGGTTCTAACATTAAAATGGAAATGGGCAGGCCATATTCAGAGAGCTATGGATGAAAGATGGTCACAAATAATTTCAACTTGGTACCCAAGAAATAAAAAAAGAAGGAAGGGTAGACCTTCTAAAAGATGGAGTGACGACATCGTACAAATAGCTGGAAACTTATGGCCCAGACATGCTAAAGACAGAGACATCTGGAATGATTTGGAGGAGGCTTTCACCGCAATAGGCGGCCCTTACACCTAATAATACTAACCTTGTTTAAGTACAAAACTAACATTACTAACAAATAAATAAATAAGTACACACAACAATACCCCATGTAAGGGATTAAATAAAGCTAATAAATAAATAAAAAATAAGAGTATAATATTTTGGAAGTGTTTATATTTATGTATTGTTTCATCCAAAGCGGTTAGAAAATTATCGATATTTTTCAAGGCGGGAGGCCTGTATACTGAAATAACAGCTAGTTCATTTTTTATAGTGGTAACTAAACAATTTGCTTCATCCTTAACACTAGTTGTTTCCGCCGCAATAACTTTTAAACTATCCTTACAGAAAACAACTACACCATCGTTTTGATTCAAATGGTTACATGTAGCAAACAACTGGTACGAAGGGATAGTAGGCAATATTGCAGTCTTAGAAAGCCAGCATTCTGTTAAAATTATGAAGTCAAAAGAAATATCAAGCCTAGCAAGGAGGACCAAAAAATCGTCAAAGTTATGATTCAGACTTCTGATGTTTTGTGTTAATACTTTATAAGTGTTGTTTTTATCTAAAATAATTTTGCACTGCTCCGGAAAGTCTACGGTTCAAGCCTCGCCCGCATTGATGTTTTCATCAATGTCTGATGAAATATTTACTAAATCATCCATAATTCTTATGGGCGTAAGGTAAGCATTTTTTTTGGTGGGAGGCTACGGTACGGGCTACAACAGTGCAAGAAAATTAACCATAATAACGGACTAATAAGAGTGTGTGTGTACGAACGGTGTGTGTGTTGTGTGTAGTTATATGGGGTACCATTGTGTGTGAAACAACAGATGATAATATTATTATACAATTCAAACCTTTCAACGGTATTAAGATGCTAACTATTTTAAAGAGTACAGGAACGGCTAAATCTATGACTATTAAAAATATAAGTAACATGCAGTGAGAAAATATTTTTTATATCCTAGTCATTGATCCATGTTTGGCTGGGTTTGTGGCTTTAACATATCAATAATTGATGCTTTCAATTTGACTCGATGATTTAATAAGAATTGATGGTAGTCCATCTCCTTTCTTTAGAAAGACTCGGCTATTAGCTACCCAACAGTATTTAAAGCCATGGTTTCTTTGAACTTCTCTAGCTAGGTAGTGTAATTTTCGAGCGGTAGAAGTTAAACATTCTGAGACAAAAACCGGTTGTTTCTCACCTGGAACTTGTAGAATTTTTGAATTAAGTTTGTCATCCTTGTTATTCCTATTAAATCTTTTTAGGGCTTTCATAACACTGACACGAGATTGAACCGTCTGGTATTCGACAATAATCAGAATTTTTGGTCCTGACTTCTGCCTGTAAGCTTGACGAATATTTTGCGGTGGTACAGATACATTGAGGGCTTTGTGTATCTGTGACACGATATCATTGACGTTTTCATTTTCGGTGAAGGGCACATTCTTTACTTCAATCGTAGTACTACGCTGATGTCTTTCGAGCGATTCAATTTTTTCCTCAAGTTGTTCAATCTTGTTTTGCGCTTCTTTGTTTTCTAGGATCACGTAATCATATCTTTGTTTTAACTCTTTGTACATTACTGTTGAATCCTCAAATGCTTTTTGTAAGAGCGAGTTCGAGTTGATGATATCTGTGTTCTGGTTTCTGATGTCCTTAATTATTTCTTGGAGATCTTTAAACTTGAGATCTTGGTCTTCTTTCATGCTAGAAAGCATTTTCCGAATATCTGAAATTTCTTCCGAATCTGGATGTACTTTTCTTTTCCTTGACGTAATAAACTCGATGTCTTCTTTATTACAGGTAGACAGTTCCGGTTGTGATGTGTGAACGGTTTTTGACGGCGAGCGGTACATGTTTCTTTATCCGAAAATATTGCGTATACTATGCACTAAGTTCCTTATCTGAATCAGTCACTCGGTGCGTGATCAATGTTCATTTGCTAAGATGTCAAGTAGTTTTCGACTTTATTAATTTGACTTAGGGTTGATATTTCCGTAATTTGATACTTTATTTTATTTAAATACTCTGAGCCAAGCTACACGTCTGTACACTACGGACGCGAACGAAGAAGGAAGTGTCCAATATGACTATTACTGAGATGATGTATGCAGATGACTTATGTTTTGTAGCGGAATCACCAGAAGGTCTACAAAGGCTTATGACGGGACTTCTTCAGGCATGTAACAGATTTGGCCTGAAGATAAGTGTCAAGAAAACCGAAGTCATGGCTCTTGATACTCCTAACAGTGCCCAAATCGACATTAGACTCGATGATGTCTCGCTTAAGCAGGTAGACCAATTCAAATATCTTGGCAGCACCATAACATCTAGCTGTCTTCTTGACAATGAGGTCAACAGCCGTATAGGAGCAGCTGCTGCGGCTTTTGGTAGACTTCGTGCCAAGGTGTTCCGGTCACACGACATTAGGCTCTCTACGAAAGTAGCTGTATACATACATGGCAATAGTTCTGCCAAATCTATTGTATGCCTCGGAGACATGGTGTCTATACCGCGGGCATATTCGCACATTAGATAGATTCCATCTCAAATGCCTACGCAACATTTTAAACATCAAGTGGTCGGACCGTGTTCGTAATACGAAAGTTCTCAGACGAGCTAATGTTAGCGGTATAGAGGCTAATCTGATGCGGCGACAATTGCGGTGGGCCGGTCATGTCTCCCGGATGTCTGACGCTAGAGTGGCAAAGCGCATCTTTTACTCGGAACTGCAAGATGGTAAGCGTAAGCAGGGTGGCCAACGCCTGCGGTACAAAGATGTGCTGAAGCGCCACATGAAACGATGTGACCTACAACCGTCACAATGGGAGACTATGGCAGCGGATCGGACACTATGGAGGCGTACCGTAAGGGACAAAGTGTGCGAGTTTGAAAAGAGGCGTAAGGAAGAGCTTGACGCTAAAAGAGACGAGCTAAAAGCCCGACCACCCGCGGCTATTCATTATAATTATGCCAGTGGAGTGCTGACTTGCAGTGATTGTGGACGGACATTCTCTGCAAAAATTGGCTATGTCAGCCACTTGAGAGCACATCAGCGAAGCTCTCAATAGGTAGAACCAAGTCCCTGTGGCCGAAATCGGTCAGGATATATTTTCAGGTTCTTTTGAAGCTTATTACAAAAGTTCCTATATCTAGTGTAGGTATGTTTGAGGGTGTAGTTGGAAGGGTTTCCTTTTAATTTGCGCATCATTCGGTCTCTGTTGCGAATACATCGAAGTAAACCTTTAGTTATCCACGGTTTGAGAATTCTACTTCTAGACGGCACGTGCTCTGATTTAGAGTGCTTATGTATAGCTGAGCTAATCTTAGTAGTCAATAGTTCAGCAGCAGTATTCGCGTCGTCAGTATCTAGGATTGAACTAAAATCCATGTCTGAGATTTCAGTGATCACAGCTAGGTAGTTAATCACAATTCGAACTCGTTTCGGTGTATGGGGTAATAATAATAATAATAATAATAATAATAATAATAATAATAATAATATTCCTTTATTTCAGGCAACTAGGGCCCATAGAAAATACAATACATAAATAATAATAAAACAAAAAAATACCTATAAACTAATAATTGAATTAGTTTTATGTAATACATACAATTATTAACATAAAACTAATTAAAGTCTATTTGACACGAGTAGGCGGTGTCGTGTTGCACTGCGTGGTGTCGCGTAGCCTCCCGCGGAAACGCCGGAAAACGACACCCTTCGGCCAAAACTGCTCTTGAAACATGTCGAGATGCTGAGTCGGCACACGTACCACAAACGATTTAAAATTTGTGTTATGTCTCGGCTCCAACTTCTCGACTCTCAATGTCCAGTTGGTCTTGATGCGTATATACTCCACGATCTCCTCGACCTTCGTGGAGTGGTGAAGGCGCGACACATACAGCTGCGTCGTTGGAATTGCGGGGCGCAGCAGCATGTTTGGACCGGTCAACGCAGTTCCGCATTGATTTAGGCTAGATGGCTTCTTCTTCCTTCTCTCTACCTTGATGAAACCATCTGCATCAGCCGTCCCTTTACTTGGTACAGATTGTACCGTGTCTCGGGATACTTCGGGGCGATCTTGACTGCCCACAGTAGCTTTAGGTTGCCGTAAAAATAATGTTGTCTGTATATTCAAAAGGGTGGGTTTATGGTCAGTAATATACGTGTCTACAACTAATGTGGTCGTTTTAAGGTCAGACTTGACCATTACATGATCAAGGCAACTGCTATCACGAGTAGGCAAGACATGTGTTGGATGGAAGGAAACCGTGTGAAGCTACTAATTTTAAATACTCGTTTGCCTGTTGACCGAGATCTGTTGGTGTTATATTAATATTGATGTCACCCATGATAACAGTGTTCCTACAGTATGATATGTCAGTGAGTACACTATTTAATCCATTTAAGAAATTGTCGAGATTCCGAACAGAAGGCGAGCGATAAAGTGTGATGACAGATTGATTAATGTTTTTCAAGTGGCAAATCAAGCAGCTAACATCTGGAAAATTGGGTTCTACGATTGAGTGAGGCAGATCAGATCTTACAAAAATTATGATCCCATCGTTTTGATTTCTAGGTGTACTGGAGTGGTAGGCTATGTAACCTTCAAGTGTTGGAATCGTCATTGCTACACTCAACCAACATTCCGATAGAATTATAATGTCACAGGTAATTTTGATGTTAAATAATAACACTCTGAAACCATCAAAATTTCGATTTACGTTAATCCAAAGGAGTCTATTTCATCTTTTAACATGTTAATGTTAATAATTTTTAATAGTTATAACAATACGCAGAAATATACAACACCCGTTATCATAACTTTTACGTGAATAAAATGTAGACAGCAGTTCATAATAAGAAACGAAGCCAGCAGCAGGTATATATATATTTAAAACGATGATGATTTTATATGTGTGAGTGTGAGAAAGAGTTATAAATCAGCAGCAGTGTAATAAATGTATTGTGTATAAAGGAATAGTGTGTCGTGTAAATGTTTACAAGTGTAGCTTAAATATAGATTTTTTTTCAGAGCTAAGTGATTTACTAGTATAACTTCAATAAATCACAGTTTAAACTGTGATTTATTGAAGTTATTGCAGATAAATACGAAATAATGTCTACATGCATAATTTAGCTTAAATCTAACATTACGTTTGACGACCTCCGTGGTCGAGTGGCGTACGCACCGGTTTCAAGGTGTCGCTAGCTCTGAGGTCCCGGGTTCGATCCCCGGACGAGTCAATGTAGAAATAAACTTTTCTACATTGCCTCGGGTCTGGGTGTTTGTGGTACCTTCGTTGTTTCTGAATTCCATAACACAAGTGCTTTAGCAACTTACTTTGGGTTCAGAGCAATGTATGTGATGTGGTCCGCATTTATTTATTTATTTATTTATTATTACGGTTTAGCCTTAAAATAATAAAACTGTGGGTGAAATACAGTGTTACATGCAGCTTAGAATATAATACCATAATGTGGCAGCTACTTAGCCGATTTCTGCAGTTCAGCAGACACGATGGAGTAAATAATAGTGGATTTATGGCCTTCCTTCTCGCGAAGAAAAATTTTTCCATTTTGAAACCAGCAGAAGCTATAATTGTTGAGTTGTGCAAACTTCCGTGCTTCGTAAAATAGCTTCCTCGTATTGGCGGGCAGATGTTCAGCCACGTATATGAGTTTTTTCTGTCCATCAATTCCAACATGCCCAGTATTCAATTTTTCGGTCGATGCTCGGTTTTTGTTGAAGGTACGACTTACGAGAGGCTTCTAAAATGTTTGTCTTGGCAGTCACGGTCAAAAACTCAGCAACAATCGGTCTGTTTAGTTTTTTTTTTACCTGGAAGGCGGTACATGTCACGTATTTGGCTTGAATCCATTTCTGATTGGACAGCATTGCAGGTTTTGCACATTCAGCACTATCGAAGTGAGATCGGCAGCGGATTCATTTTCGGTGGAGGGGACATTTCTAATTTCAATGGCTGATGAGCGGGAGTTGCTATGTATATCTTCAATTTTGTTCTCCAGTTCTAGTATGTACTTACGTTGTTCATACTGCTCTTTTTCGATTTTTTCAAGTTTCAGTTTCATACTATCATATTCGTTGTCCATGTAATCCCTCCATTTCGCAGTCTTAGTGTAACTTTTTTGCATTTCTCTGATTTGTTGTTTCATTTCGGTCATGTCAGCTGATAGACGATTCAACATACTATCCTGATCCTTCTTCCAGGACGTAAGCATGTTCATTATTCTGCTTTCAAATGTTTGCGAATAGTTTCCTGGAGAGAAGTCTGGTCTTAGTCGTTTGTTCCTAGAAGTGACATTAGCACTTTCAATTTCAGATTCATTCAGGTTACCTAATACGTTCAGAGATGATTGAACCCGATGCAATTCACCAGTGGGAGTGGAAGGAGGCGAGCGTTGGATACGCGGCATTGTGATATAGCAGATTGTCAGCACCAGTTAGTGCAAACGTGTGGTTTAAACGTAGTTATATTGTTGTGTAGCGAGACACAGGCTTTTACTTTATCAAAAAAAAATACTAAAAGAGGCGTGTACCGATGACTTAATTTTCCTCTGAAGATATTTTATTTTCCACCAAAAAGTAAAATATTTTTTAAGTGGTATCCCTAATCGCTTGTTTTGCGCTGTCTGGTGTCGAGTAGCGGTACTAAATTGTTTTGTCCATTCAACGCGGTACCGTGCTGGCGCTAGTTGTCATACATCAGTTCAAGTCCAAAGGTCACTTTTTTTAATATTTTTTCTTAACGGTGTTAATTTTATCGTCTTTTGTGTTTATTGCGCTATTTCTTATATAAAACTGCACTGATATTCACTATTTTATATGAAGAAGAATGTTGTTATTGTCTTTTGACGTTTTATCACTAAATTATTGTTTCTAATGTGTTTTGAACTGTCACATAAGAATGTTGATTTATTTTCTAATTGCACTAGTTGTTAATAGTCACTAATAATGTCACTTATGAATTATAGTTATTGCACTGTTATCCACTACTTTTTAGTCCATTAATAATGATTTTTATATTAAATAACAAATTTCTAAATACGCGCGTCTAGTAAACATTGGCAGGGTTGCCAGATCAATCGATTGCCAGAGCTAAGCATAAGCTGTTAATTGATTTGAACGGACGAAGATTAATCGATCAGTTAACTAATTTAAGCATTAGAGGTACCATTTCGAGTTCAACTGAGTCCACTGTAAAGACAATTGTTGATAATTGCCCTTATTATGATTTTTTATGTAAGTTTCCTGAGTTAACTAAGCCTGTTTCATATAAGGAGACACCTAAACATGGCATTTGTCATCACATAGAGACCACAGGACCTCCAGTGCACGCGAGAAGTAGGCAGCTACCACCCGACAGGTATGTTAAAGCTAAAAATGAATTTAAAGTTATGCGGGAGCTTGGGATTTGTAGGCCGAGTAATAGCGCTTGGGCAAGTGCTTTACATATCGTGCCAAAGAAGGATGGAAATATTAGACCTTGCGGTGATTATAGACGTTTAAATTCGATTACTAAACCGGATCGTTATCCAGTTCCCCGTCTTCATGATTTTATGTATAATTTGTCGAATAAGAAAATATTTACGAAGTTAGATATAAATAGAGCATATAATTGTATACCCGTAGCTGAAAATGACATTGAGAAAACTGCTGTCATAACACCTTTTGGGTTATTTGAATTTATGCGAATGCCTTTCGGATTGCGTAATGCAGCGCAAACTTTTCAACGCTTCACCATACCGTGTTACAAGGTTTAGATTTTTTATTTAATTATTTGGATGATGTAATTATTGCCTCAGAAAATGAAACTGAGCATAAACAGCATTTACTTAAAGTTTTTGAAAGATTTAACGAATTTGGGATAACAATTAATTTTGCTAAATGTAGTTTCGGAAAGACAAAATTAGATTTTTTAGGTTACGAAGTTTCAACTGAAGGAATTATACCTTTAACGGATAAGGTTAAAGCTATTATCGATTTTCCAAAACCTAGCACTATTAAGGAACTAAGAAGATTTATGGGTATGTTAAATTTTTATAGAGCACACATACCGCATTCGGCAGCTCATCAACTACATTTATATATAAGTATTTAAGTTCTTGAGTTCTGAGGTTTACGCGAATGTTAGACATTGAAATAAAACTACTTTTACGGTTTTTATCGCGGTTCGTATTTGGATTTTAGTTCCCGACGTTTCGACACCTTTGCAGGTATCATGGTCACGGGCAGACTGAGGTGGTGTTCGTCTTGACGGTTGTTGTTGCTCGTTCTACCTTCATATTTTTATTTATTATTTGTGTTCCGGCCTACGCAATATGAGCTCACGGTGTCTTGAGGTCCTGCAGCGCTGCTCTTGGGTTTGATTTTGAGTTTGTTAATTATCGGATCCCAAGTAGGTGATATCTTCCAGCCGTCTTCTCTATTGAAATTAGGGTGTTTTTTAATCTCAACAGCCTCGCGAAACATCCTAGGTAGGAATTTAGGTTCTTTAGCGAGGATCTGTGGCTTATCAAATCTAATGTAATGGCTGGAGCCTTCAGCATGATCGGCGACTGCAGACTTCGTTGAGCGGCGGTGTTTCACGTTAGCTATGTGTTCTTTTACGCGGGTCCCTATACTGCGTTTTGTTTGTCCGATGTAAGAGAGCCCACAGTCACAATCTAGTTTGTAAACTCCTGCATCTTGTAGAGGTATGTGACACTTGACAGATGGTAAGGACTGACTAATCTTCTTAGGCGGCTTGAAGTATGTTTTGATTGAAGCTCGCTTCAGGATGTAGCCAATCTTGTCAGTGACTCCTCTGACATATGGTAGTACAGCAGGTAGACGGTCGACTGTGGTTGGCTTCACTCGGTTTCTGTGACGGGGCCGTGGAATTTGGAGCTTGTTGTCTCGCAGTACTTGCTTGACATGTTGAAGCTCAGCGGCAAGGTGTCTGTCATCACAGAGTCCGTGTGCTCTCTGAAACAAAGATTTTCCCACGGTAGCTAACTGTTTAGGATGGTGGTGAGATTCACCGTTTAGGTACCTATCTGTATGGGTCTTCTTGCGATACACTGTGTGACTTATTGTCTGATCAGGATAACGTTGGACTAGTACATCTAAGAATGCAAGAGATTTATTCTCCTCCAACTCCATAGTAAATTGAATTTTGTTATTTATGGAGTTGAGATGGTTTAAAAATGAATTTACTTGGTTGGAAGGTAAGATAGTGAAAGTATCGTCTACGTGCCGTTAATAAAACCTTGGAGTAACAGGGGCTGTTTTTAAGGCTGCCTCCTCAAAGTCTTCCATGAAGATGTCGGCGACTACTGGGGATACAGGCGAACCCATTGCTACTCCATCTACTTGTACATAATATTTATTGTTCCATAATAGGTAGCCGGATGTGAGGCAGTGTTCAAGTAGTTCAGCATATTCGATAGGTATGTCATTTTCTACTAGTTTCTTAGAGATAATTCTAGTACAATCCTTGACTGTACATCAAAACTAACCATAACTTCATTGTCATGTAGACGTAGGTGTTTAATCTCATTGACAAAGTGGTATAAATCCTTCACAAACGCTGTTGTGTTGCCTCTAAGTGGTGAGAGTATTTTCGCGACGTGTTGAGCCAATCTGTAAGTTGGTGTGTCGATTTGGCTGACAATAGGACGTAGCGGGGCGTTTGGTTTGTGTATCTTAGGTAACCCAAGTAAATTCATTTTTAAACCATCTCAACTCCATAAATAACAAAATTCAATTCACTATGGAGTTGGAGGAGAATAAATCTCTTGCATTCTTAGATGTACTAGTCCAACGTAATCCTGATCAGACAATAAGTCACACAGTGTATCGCAAGAAGACCCATACAGATAGGTACCTAAACGGTGAATCTCACCACCATCCTAAACAGTTAGCTACCGTGGGAAAATCTTTGTTTCAGAGAGCACACGGACTCTGTGATGACAGACACCTTGCCGCTGAGCTTCAACATGTCAAGCAAGTACTGCGAGACAATAAGCTCCAAATTCCACGGCCCCGTCACAGAAACCGAGTGAAGCCAACCACAGTCGACCGTCTACCTGCTGTACTACCATATGTCAGAGGAGTCACTGACAAGATCGGCTACATCCTGAAGCGAGCTTCAATCAAAACATACTTCAAGTCGCCTAAGAAGATTAGTCAGTCCTTACCATCTGTCAAGTGTCACATACCTCTACAAGATGCAGGAGTTTACAAACTAGATTGTGACTGTGGGCTCTCTTACATCGGACAAACAAAACGCAGTATAGGGACCCGCGTAAAAGAACACATAGCTGACGTGAAACACCGCCGCTCAACGAAGTCTGCAGTCGCCGATCATGCTGAAGGCTCCAGCCATTACATTAGATTTGATAAGCCACAGATCCTCGCTAAAGAACCTAAATTCCTACCTAGGATGTTTCGCGAGGCTATTGAGATTAAAAAACACCCTAATTTCAATAGAGAAGACGGCTGAAAGATATCACCTACTTGGGATCCGATAATTAACAAACTCAAAATCAAACCCAAGAGCAGCGCTGCAAGACCTCAAGACACCGTGAGCTCATATTGCGTAGGCCGGAACACAAATAATAAATAAAAATATGAAGGTAGAACGAGCAACAACAACCGTCAAGACGAACACCACCTCAGTCTGCCCGTGACCATGATACCTGCAAAGATGTCGAAACGTCGGGAACTAAAATCCAAATACAAACCGCGATAAAATCCGTAAAAGTAGTTTTATTTCAATATTTAAGTTCTTCTAAACGTAAAGATAAAAGTAAAATTAATTGGACAAAGGAGGCCGAACAAAATTTTGAACAATGTAAGGAAGATCCATTTTCATTAATGACAGATGCGTCAGACAATTGCGTAGGTGCAGTATTACAACAAAAAATTGCTGACAAATGGAAACCTTTAGGTTATTTTTCTAAAAAGTTAACAGCAGTGCAAAAGAAATATAGCACGTAATAAATGATAGAGAACTTTTAGCTATTTATTTAGCCATATTTCATTTTCGTTATTTAATTGAAGGTCAAAATTTAATTATTTGGTCAGTGGGTCATCTTAGCCTTAGGGTGATGCAGAAACAAATCGTGGCAGATGCACAAGTACAAAATAAATTTTGTATACTTTAAGACAAAAAAAGACTTCTAATAAATAGTAAAAACGGCTAAGTAGCCAGGTTAATTGATGAAAGCAGAAGGGATTTTTTTAAATAAAACCGCTAAGTTGATTCTGCCAGAGTTTGTTCAAGAAAGTAGTCACGAATCCTCTTTTTAAATAAATAGCGGCTCGATGCCATCCTGATCTCCCTAGGAAGCAAATTCCAAAGAAGTATAGATTGGACAAAGAAGGTAGAGTGGAGAAAGTCAGAGCGGTGGGATGGGCATAGTAGTAGTCGATTGTTAGAAGAACGAAGACATTTAGAGTGGTTAGAAGACAAGAATTTGAAGTGAGAAGTTAAGTAAGAAGGACAGTTAGGAGAGTAAAGCAAAGTAAACAAATACGTCAGGGCCCGCACACAACGGCGCTGTCTTATAGGTAACCATTGTAACAGTGACCTGTGGGCGGAAACGTGGTCATATTTGCGAGTGTTGAAAACGAATCGAATGCAGTTATTCAGAAGCCGGTCGAGTTTGTTGAGGAGATCTGCATTCAGGTCATAGTAACACACATCACCATAGTCAATTATGGGAAATATTAAGGATTGCACCAGCATTGCCTTCGTTGTGGATGGTAAGAAATTTTTAAGGCGATACAGTACCCGTAACGTGCCTGTTACTTTCTGGTTGACATTTGCAACCTGTGTCTGCCAGCCCAGCGTAGAATCGATGAGTAAACCGAGGTCCTTAACACTAGAGCTTAGTGGAATGACTGTACCGTCGAAAATAACAGGCAGAATGATGACACCACTTAACTTGTTGATACCGCGATGACTGCCTAATATCAATGCTTGGCATTTACATGGGTTTACCGCCACACCAAAAGCCTTCGACCAGCTGTTAATAGCGTCAGGTCACGATTCACTCTGCCAACAGCATCGGAGATATCATCCACGCTGGACTGGAAGTACAGTTGCAAGTCGTCAGCGTAAAGATGATACGAACACTGAAGATTGTAAGTAATGAGATTAATAAAAGTAGAAAAAAGAAGAGGAGAAAGAATACCGCCTTGTGGGACGCCACATTCCAGTTTGCTCCATGCTGAAGAGGAATCCTCAACACGGACCGACTGCTGGCGGTCCCGAAGATAAGAAGAAAACCAATCCAACGCTTGTTGAGAGATCATAAGATAGGACAGGATAGAAGAAAGGATATTAGTAGTATATTATCCCACCAAAAACATAAATATAAAAAAGGAAAGCCAAGTTCAATACACAAAAAGAATGGAGATCTAAATGAGTGCCAAGTTCTATGCAAAATCCAAATATGTATTTATAGGAACAAAATATAACATTATGAACAAGTATTAAACTCTATTTCTTTGCTTTACTGGATACCTATAACAATTGCTGTCATTTAAAATGTGAGATCCTAAAGTAGGTTAGATTTGACTTGGCCAATTTTCAATACATCAGTCATTTTATAAAGTTATTCATATCATCTCACATATAATATACATATATATGTATTTTAATTCTGATAAAAACTGGCCAAGTCAAATCTAACCTACTTTAAGATCTTACATTTTTAAATGACAGCAATTGTTATAGGTATCCAATAAAGCAAAGAAATACAGCCTTACAAATAAACGTGGTATAAAAGTTATAATCGAGAATAAATTATGAATAAGCAAAATGTCTACAAATAAACAAAGAATAACTTATATCGAGTATAACTTTGACAGTTGTATTCATACAACCGTTATTCCGAAGTTATTCACGCCTTCACCCTTGTATAAAGCTAGTATAACCTTAAAAATACCACGGTTTGTGTTTGTTTACGGGCATATAAGTATTTTAAGTTAGTTTTGATTATGGAATTAAATGCAATAGAAGAAGTAGAACAAGTAAATAACATTATAAATCGAATGCAGGTTCAAAGAAAAGTTAAAATATTAAAAAAAGAGAAAATCCTTTTGATTTATATAAATCAAAAGGATTTTCTCTTTTTTTAATATTTTAACTTTTCTTTGAACCTGCATTCGATTTATAATGTTATTTACTTGTTCTACTTCTTCTATTGCATTTAATTCCATAATCAAAACTGGGCCCAACTATGTCTAAGAATATTTTGTCAAACGCGGCCTGCGCAGTAGTAGTTATTTCCATCGGTTGCTTAGTAGGCAAAGAATGTTTTTGTGTCTGACATTTAACACATTTCTTTATGTACCTTTTTTCGTCTTCTTTTTTCGTCTTCTCCATATTTGACCAGAAATAATATTTTTTAATATTACTAAGCATACGCCGTATTCCTGCATGACCGCTTGTTGGAAGTAAATGAAAATCATTTAAAACAACTAATTTGTCATCGTCATTATTTATGCGTCTAACTCCTTTCAATACACAAATTCGTGGACCGGTCCAGTCTTTATTTAATTTGGTTAACCATTTAATATATTTCAGCGTCTCATTATTTTTTATCACATATATCTCTGCTATATTATTTTTATCACAAAATAACCCAAACTCTCTCACGAAAACGTCTCGCGCTTGACATGATCGAGAATTAGGATTTAGGCCTATTATACATTTTTCTTTAATATAAACAAAATCTTCTCTCATTCTTGTATTTACTACTAACTCAATGCAATTTTTTGGTTTTTTAAGCATTTCCACAACGGCTGGGTGATCAATCCGTTCGTCAGTAGAAACCTTATCGGCCAAAAATTTGTCACTCTTATCTTCATTCAACTTATTTTTCATACTCCTGGTCAGCACATTTACAGCATTCACACTTAGTTCTTTCAATTCATCCGATGATACAACTATTCGAGATAATGCGTCTGCAGCCACATTACTCGCTCCTTTAACATACTCAATCTTGTAATTGTACTCTTCCATAGTCAATCTGAACTTTAATAATCTACTAGACGGGTTACTCATCGAAAATAAGTACACAAGTGGCTTATGATCCGTGTATATCCTAAAGGTTTTTCCAAACAAATATGGTCTAAAGTAGCGAACAGCCCATACTATAGCGAGCAGTTCTTTTTCTATGGTAGGGTAATTAATTTCAGCTTTGTTTAATGATCGGCTTGCATAGGCAACTGGTAAATCATTTTGATTACACAGAACTGCGCCTAACGCTTTACCAGATGCATCCGTACGCAAAATAAATTCGTTTTCTGCTGAGAAATCTGGATATTGTAATATGGGAGGATTACACAACTTTTCTTTAAGACTTAAACAAGAATTTTCACACTCACTCGTCCATTCAAACTGTGCTCCTTTTCGACATAATTTATTCAATGAAAGTGTTAATCTAGCAAAATTTGGTACAAATTTTCGATAATAATTAGCAAAAGCGACAAAGCGTTTCACTTCGTCACTAGATTGAGGTCTTGGATAATTTTTAATGACTTGTGTCTTTTCGGGATCTGGCTGTACACCTTTTGATGATACCATATGTCCTAAATACAGTAATTCTTTTTTCAAAAATTGACATTTACTTGGGTTTACTTTTAAATTAACTTTCCTCAGTCTCTCAAATATGCTAATCAGATTCTTGTTATGCATTTCCAAATTACGTCCAAAGCAAATTAGGTCATCTAAATAAACCAGAGCTTTTTCATAATTAAGACCAGCCATTGCAACAGTCATTAATCGACTGAATGCACTAGGGCTAATTTTGAGGCCCATAGGTAGTCTTTTAAGCTGATATTGTTTATCTGTCGTGAAAGCAGTATATTTTCTGCTTTCAGGATCTAACAATAATCTATATACATACATATAATAAAATTGTAGAAAAGTGGTGTCCGTACAATGGAAATATATGTAAAAAAAGTAGCAGGGGTTGTTATTATATCGATGCCAAACCCGAAATTGTAATTATTAATTTTTTTGTCTGTTTGTCTGTTTGTCGGTTTGTCTGTTTGTCTGTGTGTTTGTGCACGCTAATATCAGAAACGGGTTATTCGATTTAGATGCGGTCACTAATATATTGTAGTAAACTTCACTTAACATTTAGTGTTTATTTCATGTCAATCGGTCCATAAATAAAAAAGTTATGACAATTTAAAGAATCATGGCGAACATTTGTTGAGCTATTTTATCAGAGTACGTACACGCCTCGCATAGTTGCATTCGATTATTGAGATTCACTTGAATGCTGACTGTTTGCATATATCATTTATTTATATTTTAGGGTTCGTAGGTTAGGTTCCTTTTCTTAATTTTCTTGTAAACAAAAAAAACATAGTAAGTATTTGGTATAGGTTAGGCGGTTCTTTCCTTGATTTTTGGGTATCTTATCTTCATTTAGAGTTTCTAAATAAATATTGTAGCTGTGCCCGCGACTTGGAATAGTCGATTTTGCTTATTTATTGGTATATACATATAAGTGTAGATAGGCGCTAGGTGTTAGGGCTCTTCTTTAAAAATAGTCTTAAAGATTTTGCCCGGAGCGTAAAACTGCTGTCGTGGCACGCGAACTTGGTCGCTACAACGTAGATGTAGCTGCGTTAAGCGAACTCGAGGAAATCGGTGGTGGGTACACATTCTTCTGAAAAGGACGACCCCAAACGGAACGAAGGTTATCTGGCGTAGGGTTTGCCGTCAAATCCACCATCGCGCAAAAACTGTCTGAATATCCGCAATACATCTCTTACCGCATTATCACACTGCGCCTTCACCTACAAATCAACAACTACCTGAATATGATAAGCGTATATGCATCAACAATGCGTAACGAGGACAGTGTCAAAGATCAGTTTTATGAAGAACTTTGCCAATGCCTTAGCAACATACGTTCAAACAAGCAAATACTTCTGCTGGGTGAAGGGTTGGCAGAGATACTGAGTCGTGGCCGGGCGTGATTGGAAATAATGGTGTGGGCAATATGAATAGTAACGGACAATTACTACTCACACTCTGTGCCCAATTCGACCTTACCATCACTAACACTCTGTTTAGGCTTCGTGACAAATTCAAAACCACCTGGATGCACCCACGTTCTTTACACTGGCACCTCCTCGATTACGCCATAACCCGACGAAGGGACATCTCCCAGGTGCATATCACCCGCGTCATGCGCGGCGCGCATTGCTGGACAGACCACCGGCTTCTGGTAACTAAATTGAGACTCCGTCTTCGCGAACCACGAAGACCCTGCAGGGCTAAACCAATATCTCTCAATTTAGAACGACTAAATTGTGCGGACCTTCGAGAAAAATACCAGGAAGGACTGATAGACACGCTAGATGGGTTTGATGCCCAGCAAGGTGACCTCATATCAAACTGGATACAGTTGTCATCCTCCGTACTGACTGTGGCTACAGAAATCATAGGACGCAAAAAACGTAACAACGTAGACTGGTTTGACCAAAATGATAGGGCCCTAACTGAAGCATTCAAACAGCATCGTATACTCATAAAGCGTAATGAAGGTAATCATAATCTCACTCAAGAAGTCCGAAGTAGTGGTGATTCCTTAAGAAGATTAACAAGGAACATGAAAGATAGATAAGGCAAAACAGATACATTGGCTCGCAGACACACACCAACTAGGCGCTTTTTGTGAAGAAATGCATAAGTTGATTGGCGTTTCCATTAAAAATACCACACCACTAAGATCCCTAGATGGTTCTCAAAAACTCACTGCTAAGCAGGATATACTTGATCGTTGGGCAGAGCACTTTAACAATCTGCTCAATGTAGATCGATTAGCAGATCTTGATCATACGAATACGCTTTATATTATAAAGCGTATTCGTCCTTTGCCGCTGAATGATTCGCTTGCTGAGCCACTTGACTTTTGCTGAAGTAGTTCGAGCCACAAAAGAGCAGAAAATAAAAAAGCAGTTGGCGTTGATAACATCGCCGGAGAACTGCTTAAATACGGAGGGGAGCAACTTCACACTTACATCTGGCAAATTTTTGATCGCATTTGGAACGAGGAAATAATACCGCCTGAATTTAAAATATCCCGTATAGAGACCCTGTATAAAAACAAAGGAGACCGTTCTGACTGCAACTCCTACCGGGTATATCGCTCCTCTTTGTCCCTGGGAAGATATTCGCCAGAGTTCTTCTCAACCGGCTTTTACCCGTCTCCGAAGACATATTGCCAGAAACTCTATTGGGTTTCGTCCCACCTGCGAGGCCATCTTTTCCATCCGGCAACTCCAGATAAAAAGTCGCGAACACAGTCAACCTTTGTATATGTGCTTCGTGGACTTGGAGAAAGCATTTTGACTGTGTGCCGCGGGAAGCCCTCTGGACTTTACTGGCAAAATTAGGTTCTCCTGAGAAGTTTGTTAGAATGATTCGCCTTCTTCACGACGAAATGACCTGCTGTGTTACCTATAATGGTGATCAGTCAGAGTTCTTCCCTGTCAGTTGTGGGGTTAAACAAGGTTGTGTGCTTGCACCAACACTGTTTGCTCTTTACTTTTCTGTCGTTGTCAGTGAAGCACTCGAACAAACTTCTGCTGGAATCAAAATACGTTTCAGGACTTTTCAACCTGGCCAGATTAAAAGCTTACACAAAAGTATCACACGCTCTTATAACGGAGATCATGTATGCTGATGATCTGTGTTTTGTTACCAACTCTTCACAAGAACTCCAGGACCTGATTACGAATCTTCAGGAAGTCTGCTGCCGTTTCGGTCTGAAAATCAGTGTGAAGAAAACTGAGGTGATGGCAATCGACTCTCATGGAGCTACAGAACCTGTCAAGGTGACCATTGGCAATACTGAGCTGAAGCAAGTGAATACGTTTATATACCTGTGCAGCACAATTACAGCTAAGTGTGACCTTGACGCCGAAATAAACCATCGCATAGGCGCTGCATCAGCTGCTTTCGGTAAATTACGAGCCAAAGTCTTACAATCACATGATTTGAAGCTTTCGACAAAAATCTCCGTTTACATGGCCATAGTCCTCCCAAATCTTCTGTACTCTGCGTCATAGGTCCTCTATCGGAAACATATACGGACGCTGGACCGGTTTCATTTAAGGTGCATAAAAGACATTCTCAAAATCAAATGGTCGGACCGGATTAGAAATACCGAAGTGCTACGACGCGCAAATGTCTATGTCAGAAGCATACCTGATGCGGCGACAGCTCCGATGGTGTGGACATGTTTTACGAATGGATGATGATAGGTTGGCCAAACGCATCTTCTTTTCTGAACTCCAGAACGGCAAGCGGAAACAAGGCGGCCAGTTCTTACGCTTCAAGGACGTTCAGAAAAGACACATGAAAAGGTGCAATATTGTTCCCCAGAAATGGGAGAAACAGGCCATTTGCCGCCCTGAATGGAAGTGCATGGTGAGGAATGCGGTTCATTGAGGTTCATAGAATTGGATTCGAAGCGTGATGCCCTTAAGGCTAGACCACCAGCAGCCATGTTTTATAACTATGTCGACGATGTCCTAACGTGCAGCCGATGCGCGCGCACGTTTACTCATAAGATAGGATACTGCAGCCATCAAAGGGCGAACAAGAGAGCTGACCACCTTGGCTCCTCTGCATGTGATAGTCGGTAGCAGTCACCATAGCCGAAATCGGCTGAGAAGTAGTATATATATATATATATTATATATATATATTATATATATATAATTATAACACGATGCCTTCCAGAAAAAGACCACCTCTTTCTGCTACATCGAGATACGCTAGGCGAATGACACTAGCCTAGAGGTATGCTCGATAGATAACGTTCTACACAAATAGCACTTAAAACAAAAAACTAATTGAAAAGTTTCATCATCCACGCGAACGAAGTTGCGGGCACAGCTAGTTGGTAATAAGATTGTGTTAAGTCTATGTGGCTAAAATAAACCGCACCAGAGAGAGAGTCTAATATCTCTGTGATGTTCGGTAAAGGAAACTTGTCATCTTTGATCCTTTCATTTAACTTTCTGTAATCAATCACGACACGCCATTTTTTACACGACTGCCCAAAAAGGAGTGTTATGTTTTCAGGGTTCATGTATGTATGTATGTATGTATGTATGTATGTATGTATGTTTGTGAGTTTCTTTATTCCTCCATAACTTCTAAAAGGCTTGACCGATTTCAATGTTTGTGGTATCATTAGAAGCTTTGAGTTATCCCGAGTGACATAGGCTATGTGGACATTAAAAAATGGTCAAGTGCGAGTCGAAATCGCCTGCAAAGGGTTCCGAACGATATTTTTTTTGTGGTGTGTATTTTTTTTTGTTGTTCACTAAAAGGTATTAAATAAAAAAAATATAATTAAAAAAATAAAAAACACGCCTGCCATGTCAAAAAAAAATAAAAACAAGTCAAATATTTGCAGTCGGGGTCGGTTACTTGGAACCATTCATTACAGGTCCCCCGACTGCAAATATTTGACTTGTTTTTATTTTTTTTTGACATGGCAGGCGTGTTTTTTATTTTTTTTTTGTCTGAACCTTCACTTTTCTTAGGTACAAGCAAAAGATGACTACACCATTCACTCTGGCTTTCTTCTATAATATCGTCTTTTAACATCTGCTGTATTTGCTTTTCTATCTCCTGCTTGTGGGACTTAGGCAGTCTGTACGGCTTAATGTATGACGGTGTAACATTTTCTTTTAACTGAATCTTTTGCTGATATAAATTTGTGACACCTAATTTATCTCCCGGCAAAAAGAAAACATCGGAATATTTTGCACAAATGTTCTCAATAGATTTTTGTTCTTCAGTGTTCAAATTATTTAATTTTAGCATGGAAAACATTTTTTTTTACTCTATCTGCGTTAACTAATTCTTTATCAAAACTGCATACCAAATAATCTTGTAAATTTAATAATTCCGGAGTGAAATAACTAAGTCTGACTTCTTCATCTCGGGTATTTAAAATTTTAATGGGGACTCTTCCCTTATTTGGGTGTACTAAAGAACTAGCAAGAAACACCCCTTCGCATAATTGATTTGGACTAATTATACATTCCTGATCTAAATCTAAATCTATAAAATGAATTGATTCGCATCTGGGTTGCAAGGTTATGTAATTATTTTTACCTAACTGGCCCATCTGCAATGGTATCGAAAGTAATCCATTACAATTTAATGTTAAAATATTCGTTTCAAAATTTAAAGTACAATTATATTTAGTAATAAAGTCCAAACCTAGAATACCATCTGAGCCGAAAGGCATATTTTTAAAAACATAAAATGTATGTTTGTATTCCTTCCCATTTAAAATAAGCTTTAAATGTACAACTCCTTCCGAGATTACGTCACCGCCAAGACCTTTTATTTTCATTCGCTCAATATGGTAAGGAATTCCATCTCTGGCCATAATTTCATGCTTGACGACCGATATTGAGGCACCGGTGTCAAGTAGCCAAGAGTAACTAATATCGTGTACATTAAAAATAACTGAATTAATGTTAGCATTGGAACAAACAATATGATTACGAACGAAAAAACAGATTTTGAGTATGATAACCCTCAGAATTGCCCTGATCATTATTATCGCTTGAATCGTTGCTGTTTACTTCTGCCAAGTTAACCTGCTGGCTAATATTTTGACCTCGACTGGTACTGTTATAAAAATTTCGCGTGTAATGTCCTCTACCACGGTAATTATTATTCTGTGTCCCGCGATTCGCACCACGAAAGTTTTCAGACTTACCAAACGTTTGCTGTCCCCTATAACGTCCTCGAAATGAACGACGCCAACCACGATTATAGTCACGAGAATTAAAATTGTTGGACCTACCTCTTGCTTGATCAAAATTCATAACCATGGCTTCAGTTTCCGCAGATGACGATATTTCTTCGTCCAGTGCACCTCGAATGGCATCCTTCAAGGAGCTGTAGTTCCTAGCCGCTATTATAGTGCTAATTCGGCTATTTCGCAAACCCTCGGAGAAACGCTTTATTGCATTCCTTTCATTCACCGACTTTAAAACTTCATACTTAGTTGCGTCCCCATCTGCTTGCGAAATCGTCAAATCAACAAATAAATCTTCAATATACTTACCGAAGTCCCCGACGCTTTGATTATCTTGTCGAGCTCTTTGAAGCTGCTGTTGCAAAGCTGTATCAGATTTTTTGGTTAAAAGTCGATCGCGCATATCCTTCACCAGATCTGAAACTGATTTATACTTATTGTGCAACCGTAGTTTTGCACTTTCGGAAAGCCTAGATTTTAAAATCTGGGGGCACGGCAGTGCCCCAGCCAAGTCTCGAGCAAAACGGGCACGTCCGTACCATTCTTTTCTCGAAGCGTTTCGCGGCTATTTCAACCCCCCTGTATCATCGATACGGACAAAGCTAGGGGTTTAGGTTTTCGATGACCTAGAGTAAGTATTAAAACAAGCTCAGCCTCAAAATTACATGACATTTGAAACAATAGTTTACGAGTTATGAGCGATCAAAGTTACACCATTTTGTCACTCACTGACTCACTCACTGACCGATCATCAAAAATCTAAGGTACTTCTAGCAAACTTAGAACCTTCAAATTTGGCACCAAGATAGATTTTTAGCTACATGTAAAGGGAAAATTATAAAAACGGTAATAAATTATATACCTTAGTAAATAATATGAAACAAATTTATATTTGCGGTTTTACAAGAACATGGTATATGAATTTTGACTGCATTGTTAACTTTGTTCTTTGTTTATGTACAAAAAGCAAATATTTTTTATAGCAATTTTGTTTATTTATAAAAAGAAAAGAAAGAGACCTACAAAAAATAAATGAGATCCCACCAAAAACATTCAATGTAAAAAAAAGCCAAGTCTCTCTATGCAATTCTTCCATCGTAAAAAGTTTTGAGATCGCATAGGAGCCAAGTCCTGTTCAACTTAATTTGTAATAATAAATCAATATTTTGTGACTATATCAATAGTTTTGAACATTACAATAATAGTGACTTGGCCATGAGCACAATAAGATACAAATATAAAGCGGCATATTTGGAGGAGTTGCAAGTAAATAATAAATAATATCAGGACACCTTAACCGACAGTCGGTATCATCCAAGATCAGTGAACTGCACATGCACTATGGCGCATGTTTAGTCCATAGTGATCTCAAATTCCAATCAGTTACAAAATCATGTCCATAATATATATAATATATAAATTCAACGGTATTTGCACGTAATTACAAGGAGCAAACGACCTTTAACTTGTGCTCATGGCTAAGTCACTGTTATTGTAATGTAAACAAAACTATTGAAATAGTCACAAAATATTGATTTATTATTACAAATTAAGTTGAACAGGACTTGGCTCCTATGCGATCTCAAAACTTTTTACGATGGAAGAATTGCATCGAGAGACTTGGCTTTTTTTTACATTGAATGTTTTTGGTGGGATAAAGTTTATCAGTTTTCCTTGATCATCAACTTCCAACATATCAGAGTACATCTCTATATTAGAAATAAGCTGTTTAGTAACCAATTGCGTGTCATCCATGACCGGCAATAAAGAAATAGCCGTTCTCAATTGAAATTTCTCCATTTTCGTATTTTCTCCTACGTCAGTCCATTCAGAAACAATATTTTTCTCGATATCGTATTCACAGCATAATTCCTTAATTTTTAAATAATGGCTAGTTATTTTACTACACAATTTCTCTATACATTCTAATTCAAATTTATCTACCTTTTTTGCCTCAGAAGAAAATTTAAAATTATCCAAAATAATATCAAATTGCTTTTTTAATTTTTCCGCTTCGATATCCTTCTCTTTTTTTATTTTAGTCGTCCTTCTACTTGGACCCAATTTTGTCAAGTAATCTTTAACATATTTAAATTTTTCAAATAATTCATTAAGCTCCTTTGCCATTGATTTATCAATCTAACCATAATAACTGCATATTACTTACCAAATGCCTTACATAACGATAAACATGGAAACACATACTTATTTATATTAAGTTAATTATTAATACTCGTATACATGTATTTTATTAATGGTTATAAATCTAACACTAAAAACAAATCATTTATCCTTTTTCAGTCCAAAGTTTCGTCAAATCATTATTCGTAAAACGCAACCCGATACCGCGAACGCACTATAAACCCGCACAATAACTTTACATAGCCGCACACTTTTCAAAACACTTAAACCGCTTCTTCTGTACCCGTAACAGGTTTCTGCTGCCAACGTTGGAAGTAACTCGCAGAACGCCTTAATGCAAACTCTTGCAAATGTTGTTCCATCCAATCCCGATGACATCTCCGATATAATTTGTATAATATAACAAGTGCGCCTGCACCCAACAATACACAAATTCCTGCGAGTATATAATTTGTGGTGGACGCGTGTTCTCGTAACTGATCTATTGCAGCCGAATTCACCCCGGAGCCGGACGCCGTTTGGGCCAAGATTACTTCCTCCTTCTCAGTAGACTGAGTGGTACCCATTTTTTATAATTTTGTTAAAATATAACGCGCCCGGATTGATCGAATTCACGATACGCCAAAGTGATCGTTGCGGCTCAACGTTATTATAAATCATGATAATTATAAAACTTTAACACAGTGCACAGAGACACAATAGTTTAGAGTTCATGCGCTCTATATGGACATCGGAATTCTCTCGCGTTACACTCCGGCGGACCTCCGCGAAGCGCACAGTTAGGCAGGGTCGCCATATAAGGTTGTCACTGACGAGCGAATAAATAGACAAGCATATCTAATGAAATCTGATTTATTACTGCCTAATATTATTGGTTACACACATTATAATAATATTGTATAATATTTAGTGCATACTAAGTATATGTGGTAATAAGGCTATCTCCACACTATAAATTGTTATGATTTAATTATCATAACTGAAACCTGGTTACATAGCGGTATTTTTGACAGGGAATTGTGTGACGACAGGTATGACGTTTTTCGTTTAGACCGGGATCTTTCGGCCTCTGGCAAAAAATCAGGTGGCGGTGTTTTGATACTCTCGATACACGAACTGGGTGCATGGTGTGTCGAGTATAAATACGATTTCTACAGAATTGCTGACTATTGTAATACCGGCTCGCGCGCTATCTGCAACAGCTGATCTTTTCGTAACTGTTGCCTACGTACCGCCGCCCGGACGCTCATCGGATACCCTCAGATGTCGACTATATTTTGGAAAGGGTTGCGACTCACATCAACAAAACATGTAATTACGTACTTATCGGCGACTTTAACCTTCCGTGTATAAAATGGAATTCGAGAGGACCAACTTTTTTAAAAGAAGGCGCCGTTGAGGTGCAGAACGCGGGTATACGTTTGGCCAATGATTTAGGTTTTTTAGGAATTACGCAACACAATATATTGCCTAACCATAAAGGTAACACTCCTGATTTAGCTTTTTCCAACTTGCCATTAAAGATAACCGCGTGTCTATCACCGTTTACGAAGATTGACCCGCCGCACCCAGTGTTTACTATTGAAATCTCTGACCTTGCAGTTTGCCCGCTCCGTGAAGTGTCTGCGCCTAATCGTAATTACCGCAAAGCTGATTTCATTAAATTAAATACTTTTTTTGCTAAAATTGACTGGCACTCAGCCTTAAATTTTACCTCAACAAACGATGCCCTCCATAATTTTTACGAAAGCATTAAGTCAGGTATTGATAAATATGTGCCTCTTAACCGAAGAAAAGGCTCGCGTAAATATCCAGATTGGTATAGTGGCGCACTAATTAAAATAATTAAAGAAAAAACTAAGGCGCACTCACGCTGGAAACGTTTTGGTAACTTACTTGACTACGACGAATTCGCAATGTTGCGGGATAGACAGCGACAAGTCCAGGAAATCTGTTTTAATAAACATTTGCAGCATATGGAACACTCGTTGAAAAAGAACCAAGTTCCAATTACCCTAAAAGGTTATCCCGCAACAACGTCAATTACTCACATGGACAAGAAATTTGTGAGGCTTTCAATGACTTCTTCCACAGCGTGTTTCATCCTTCTGGCTATAGCCCTGTTAGTTCCTTAAATGCGGACGAAACTGATCACTGTTCTGACATCATATCTAACTTGCAATTTGATTCGTCTACTGTGGAGAGGTCATTGAACGCTTTAAACATCGAAAAGGGTTCCGGTTGTGACGCAATACCACCATTATTATTTTGGAAAGAATGTGCAAAGTCTTTAGCACTTCCAATTAGTTTCATTTTCAATCTCTCTTTAAAAGAAGGTACGTTCCCGGATGAATGGAAGAAAGCATTAATTGTCCCAATTCACAAAAAAGGCTCGCGAACTATAATAGAAAATTATAGGGGTATTTCGATACTGAACACCATAGGCAAAGTATTTGAAAAAACTGGTATATAATGCAATATATCCTTTCATCCTCAGAGGTATTTCCAATGAGCAACACGGTTTCTTAAAAAAACGCTTGACCGTATCAAATTTGGCCAGTTTTTCAAACTTTGTACTTGAAAATACAGACAATAGTGGGCAGGTTGATGTGGTCTACACGGATTTCGAAAAAGCTTTCGATCGCGTGGATCACATCATCCTGCTCAGCAAGCTATATAGACTGGGTATTCGCGGCGATCTTTTACGATGGGTCCAATCTTATCTATTTAGAAGATCACAAGCTGTAGTAATAGGAGGTTACCGTTCTAACTTCATTGAAATACCAAGCGGAGTTCCACAAGGCTCCCATCTGAGGCCTCTTTTTTATAACGCATATTTGTTCGATATCACTGAATCCTTTAGGCACTCTGAACACCTAATGTACGCTGACGATAAAAAAATATTTTGTAAAATAAAATCATACGATGACTGTAAGGCTCTTCAAGAGGACCTTAACAACTTATATAAATTTTACATACAAAATAATATAACAGTAAATGCAACAAAGTGTCAATGCATTAGTTATACACGCAAAAACAAACCTATTATAATAATAATAATAATAATCCATTTATTTCAGGCATCAAGGCCCATATAAATATATACAATACTATACTAATACAACTTAAAAATACTATAAATATACATAACATAATGAACTAATACTAATGTACACGAAGTATCGGCGTCGTGTTTCGCTGACTGGTGTCACGTAGCTGGCCACGAAACCGGCGGTACATAACCCCTTTCGGCCAAAACTCTTCTATGAGGAACTTCTCGAGGTGATGTGTCGGAACGCGCACCACGAACGACTTGAAGTTCGTTTTGTGACGCGGCTCCAACAGCTCGACCCTCAAAGTCCAGTTGGTCTTCACGCGCATGTATTCCACGACCTCCTCAACCTTCGTGGAGTGATGCAGTCTGGACACGTACAGCAGCGTTGTCGGTACGGCTGGACGCAGCAATATGTTGGGTCCTGCCAACGCAGTACCGCACTGGTTCCGACAAGGAGGCTTCTTCTTCTTCCTCTTCTCCACCTTGATGAAACCATCGCTGTCGCCCGTGTCCTTCTCTGGACCCTGCCTTTTCAGAACCTGTTTTGGTTTTGACAGGCTCCGTTTACCCCCTTTTGCTTTGTCCGCTAGTTTAACCTGCGAGTTTTGTGGCTCAACAGGCTTTTTAGCGGCGGCTGCAATTGCTGCGTAGGCTCGTTTGGGGGTCGACGAACCTACACACGTCGTCGTCTCCACCGGTGTCGAGGCAGGGACGGCCGCGGCACACGTTGCAACGCGTGCATTCTCGGCAGCTGGTGACGCATTCGAGCCCGCCGACTCGAAACTGCTGATGGAGGCGTTTTGTGCCCCGCGACGCGTGTTCACATTCGCGTTGCTAGGTGACCTACTTGCAGAAATTGCATTGCGCAATAACACTACTTCTGCCCGTAGATCACTGATGGTGTTGTTGGACACCTCCATCTGATGCTGCATCTCGACCTGGCTTTGCTTTAGGAGTGTTATATCCTTCAGCAGCCTGGTGACATCTACGTGGTCGAACGTGACGGGAGGCAGCTTGTGCAGATCCTTCGCCACGAACTCAGGCACGTCGTCCGGGTCGGTCTCCTTCAGCAACGTAACGATGTCTTGTATGCTCTTCTCTGTGCCGTCCCTTCGACGAGACGGCATCTGGCTGAGTTTGCCAAGCGTCGTGAACAGCAGCAACTTGGCACTGCAAATCTCATCCTCCTTAAAAGATGACTTGCAGATCTGCAAGATGCTGACCTCGTCCATGTAGTCAATGGCATGTTTGATAAATGCCAGAACTTCATTGGCTATGAGCGTTTGACTACTCATAGCGGAAACCGGGCAGCGGCTATAAGCCGCGCGATTCGCGAATTTAATATTCAGACGTAGCAGCGCACACGCGACCGTACTCGACCGCGCATCGCGAGCGACGAAATTACCTATTCCTAAAATTACCTATTCATATCATTTTAATGGAATCATAATTAATAAAGTTAAGATGGTTCGCGATTTAGGAGTTTTGTTTGACTATAAATTAAAATTCTCAGACCACATAGATTTTATCAGCACTAAAGCCTACAAAAATTTAGGTTTTGTTCTTAGGTCGTGCAAAGTTTTTAAAGACGTTGAGGCTCTTAAATCAGTATACTTAGCGTATGTGCGCAGTGTCCTAGAATATGCGTGCCCCATTTGGTCCCAATACATTATATATAAGCATCAACTAGAACGGGTTCAAAAAAAATTTACTAACCACCTTAAATATCGTCTCCGTAAACCTCCGATGACCTATGAACAAAGTTGTCGGACACATGGGCTGCTAACTCTCGACGAAAGGCGTAAAGTCCTGGATATGTGTTTGCTTTACGATATACTCAATGGACGCCTAGAGTGCCCGGCATTGGTCGCGCAGGTAACTTTGAACACTCCCTTACGGCGCACTCGTCACACGCCAATGTTACATGTACCTCGGCACTCGACTAACTACGCCAAAAATTGTGTACTCACCCGTATTGCTCGAACATACAACACTGATTTCTCTCAAGTTGATTTATTTAACTGTACTAAACCAACGTTCAGAAAACAGATAAGAAAAACAGTAAGGGAAGGCAAATGCAAACAACCAAGCTCTTAATCATTTTTTTATTTTTTATTTATTAACTAAATTTTGCACACAACTATAAGTAAGTAATATTGTATCTTTTAAATTTTCTTTGAAGTCCGTTCGCATGTTTATACTTTCTAGTTACACAGGGAAACCTATTATTAGCCATACTATACTGTATTATACATATTATGTAACAAATTATATGTATCGCTGTTGGTTTTCTAAATAAAATAAAAATAAAAAAATAAAAAATTACTTTACTCACTAACCATGAGCTAAGCTTTTCACCTTTGCCAGCATCTTTTGATTTAAGTCGTTGTTTTGCCATATTTAGAAGTTGTAAATCAGCTTTATGACGTTGAGATAGGTCTGTATGTTTTGCATAAGCTATGTCGTGTTGCATACAAGCGTCGTCTAACTTATTTACTCCTCGATCACTACGTAGTAAACGTTTTTGAAGTTTTGTGCCAGGTCCACAATAATTGTAACCAGGCAAATGAACTTCAAATGGTAAATTATTAATGATACTATTAACTAGTCCACCTGCATCACCAAAGTTGTAATGAAACAAATGTAACAAAACTTCCTATTTAATATAAACTTTAACCTAAAATTGCAGTTTTGTCGATCCAACTATTTTCTCCATTGTTTAGACCTAACCACTTCACAAACAACTTATTTCCTTTCTTTTTTAAAACTTTTTCAATTAAGTAAACATCAGGATAGCTAGTCTTTTGCAATTCGTGTTCGTAGAAAGTTCCCAATATAGCTTGCTTTCGTTGATCTTCTAAGTGATACGTAACTGGAAAAGTGTTTTTAATATTTTTTATCGTAAAAAGTTCAGTTGACCAATTAGGAGTATAACCTTTCTCGAAATGCTGTTTATCTGGGGGCACGGCAGTGCCCCAGCCAAGTCTCGAGCAAAACGAGCACGGCCGTACCATTCTTTTCTCGAAGCGTTTCGCGGCTATTTCACCCCCCCTGTATCATCGATACGGACAAAGCTAGGGGTTTAGGTTTTCGATGACCTATAGTAAGTATTAAAACAAGCTCAGCCTCAAAATTACATGACATTTGAACCAATAGTTTACGAGTTATGAGCGATCAAAGTTACACCATTTTGTCACTCACTCACTCACTGACCGATCATCAAAAATCTAAGGTACTTCTAGCAAACTTAGAACCTTCAAATTTGGCACCAATATAGGTTTTTAGCTACATGTAAAGGGAAAATTATAAAAACGGTAATAAATTATATACCTTAGTAAATAATATGAAACAAATTTATATTTGCGGTTTTACAAGAACATGGTATATGAATTTTGACTGCATTGTTAACTTTGTTCTTTGTTTATGTACAAAAAGCAAATAATTTTTATAGCAATTTTGTTTATTTATAAAAAGAAAAGAAAGAGACCTACAAAAAATAAATGAGATCCCACCAAAAACATTCAATGTAAAAAAAAGCCAAGTCTCTCTATGCAATTCTTCCATCGTAAAAAGTTTTGAGATCGCATAGGAGCCAAGTCCTGTTCAACTTAATTTGTAATAATAAATCAATATTTTGTGACTATATCAATAGTTTTGTTTACATTACAATAATAGTGACTTGGCCATGAGCACAATAAGATACAAATATAAAGCGGCATATTTGGAGGAGTTGCAAGTAAATAATAAATAATATCAGGACACCTTAACCGACAGTCGGTATCATCCAAGATCAGTGAACTGCACATGCATTATGGCGCATGTTTAGTCCATAGTGATCTCAAATTCCAATCAGTTACAAAATCATGTCCATAATATATATAATATATAAATTCAACGGTATTTGCACGTAATTACAAGGAGCAAACGACCTTTAACTTGTGCTCATGGCTATGTCACTGTTATTGTAATGTAAACAAAACTTTTGATATAGTCACAAAATATTGATTTATTATTACAAATTAAGTTGAACAGGACTTGGCTCCTATGCGATCTCAAAACTTTTTACGATGGAAGAATTGCATAGAGAGACTTGGCTTTTTTTTACATTGAATGTTTTTGGTGGGATATTTACTTATTCGAACGTAGTCACCTACTTTGAGCTTTGGCGTCCACTTTAGTGATGCATATTTGTATGTTTTTTTTTTGTTATCTTTAATAAGAGGTTCGTTAGATTTATTTACATCTATCGGTTTAAATTGAATGGTACGATGCTTAGTATTATTATACGTTTTTAAGACAATCTCCAGTAATCCTAACCAGTAATAACTACCATTTAAACTAAAATATTTATACAATTTATTTTTGATTGTTTTGATTAATCTTTCAACGATCGAAGCCTTTTTGGTAGAAAAAGTAGAGTAATGGTTTATATTGTATGTTTTCATAAGAGTTTTAAATGTGCTATTGTAAAATTCTGTTCCCAGGTCAGTTTGTAAATTAACAGGTTGACGATTACTGCTGTATAGTATAGATTCGAATGCGTTAGTTACACAAATTTTATTTTTTGATTTTATAGGCACAGTCCAGGCATATTTTGAGAAGCAGTCAATCACCACTAAGATGTAGTTAAACCCTCTATTATACTTTCTTAAATTTTGCATATCTTTCAGATCCGCTTGCCATAAGTTATCTATTCCCTTCATAATAACAGGTCTTCGAACAAAATTTCGTCGTGCTTGTTTGTGTATTTCGTTAACTATTTGTTGTTTCGTCATTGCGAAGGTTTCTTGAGGAATTTATCAATTTCTGATTTAGTATAAAACTTGTCTTCCAAGTGAGAAACGTCTGAAATCTTTGCTTTTATATCGAGTTGAATATAATGTTGCAATTGTCCAATCAGTTTATTTAATTCTTTCTTCAGATTATCTTGGGAATGATTCACATAATCCTTATTAGCAGCATCGTCTGCTTCTATGGGTGATCTTATTCCTCTTAATCTTGATGCTTTTAAATCAAACTCTCCGCTATCTGATTTTGTTAAGACATTATCATAACAATCAAAGAGTTCTGACAGACGCATTCTTTTGTGAATGTAGTGTCCGAATTTATCTACATTAATATTAAAAGTGTACTTTAGTCAAAAGTTAATAGTAAAATGATAAAATATTCATCAATCGAAATGATTTATTTAAGTGTTTATAATTTTACTTTCACGCAATTCTTCAATGATAGATATAATTTCATTGTTTAATCCAGTGTTGCCAGCATCGCGGGATGCAATTAGTAATTTTAACCTCTCCACCAATTCATTTGGGTCGTCCCAATGTACATAATCTACGTTTTTTTTCCAAGTTTTTATTAAAGGTAGTCCTTTCCCTTTGTGTTGTGTTTGGAGTTTGAAAAGAGGTTTTATAATTTGTAAATATTTTTGTCCTTTGTTACTTTTTATTGGTTTACTTGGATCATAGTCCCGACGATGAGCATTGGTGTTTATTAACAATGATTTATAATTTTGCATATCAGTGTCTGAAACCAAACTTAAATCAACGTCTTTTTTTAACAGCAGCTGTTTTATACCAGGTGTATTTGGAAATTTGCGTCCAGCTAGTATAATATATTCATCATCGATTGTGATGCGAGCTGAACCTAACATTAATTTCCCGTTTTCTACTCTGACGCCAAACGGAACATCTGCTAATGCTTCTGATGATATTGACCAGGATGATGTATCACAACCTTGATTGCTTTCTACAATTGATTGATATGAAGAATCACTATCGGTATCAGATTGAGATTCGACTGGATCGATGTTATTTTGTGAACTAACTTTGTTTTTTTGCATTATAGTTTCTTTGTATGGTACTTTAGTTTCTTCATCTTCTTCGGCATGCAGAGAATGATTATTAGCGTTAGCAATTAACTTAAGAGGTTCAGTCACGGGCTTGAAAACTGTTTCCAATGCTTGCTTATTATCGATATCAATATTTCTCATCATTTTTACTTTTTTCTTTACAGCTTCTGCAGCATTCACAATTTGTCTTTTTATTGATTGTTCCATTGTGTTAACAAGATAGTGATCGAATGAGCTCTGTATGAAGAGTAACGATGTCATAAAAATACTCGATTTAAATATAAGTTGTTTTAATCAAACACCACAAAAGCAAAAGTGTCAAACTTATTCCTATAACATCCTTTATTTTTAGAACAATCTTTATTGATCACAACATAATTAAAAGGTTCTTTCCAAATTTCCGAACACATTTCTCGGAATTCTATCCAAGTCATGTCTGTGTTAACGTGCTCCTCATAAACATGTCTTAAATTGATATCATCTTGCTTAAAAAGTATGATCAGGTTTGCATTGTCTCTAACTAACTGTTTAGGAATTTTACTATATGTTTGATTCAGATAAAAGGCATCAATGTTCTTGTGTCTTCCCATAGCAAAGTAATCACGCATATTATTTTGATTTTCACAAGCAACATCATCAAAAATAATAATAGAATTTGGTTTTGCGTCCTGAACCCTTAGTACTTCTTCATTTCCCTGATATTTCTGAAGAGAAATAAGTGGTACAAGTTGTAAAACCTTTTCTAAAAAAACGTATTTCGGTTGCTGCAGGGTTTTTGAATATACGTACACATTTTGAAATCTTAAACCATTTTCATGTAAAAGGAGACCAATTAGTAAATTTGTTTTTCCACAGTTGGAAGGCCTGCATATGATGATACATCATACATCGTATTGAATTAGGCAATAATTCGCTATGACGAAAATCGGTCTTACAAACTTCCTCGCAGATTGTGTTAAAGCGCAGCGACTGTGGTTGTTTTACAAATTTCATGATTTGAGTGTATCGTAGTTTAAATGAGAATGAGTAATTAAACTGATCACATTAATATTTATTTGATCTATCCCATCGACTACAAGGTGAAATATCATATCACCGTATCTGTCGTATACAAGAGTGGGACAGAATGCACAAGTTCTAATTACCAGAAATATTATTGGGTATTCTGTCCCACGACGCGAATGCGCAAGCATGAGCGGATAAGTGGGACAGAATGCCCAATCTAGATACGCGGCCGCGTGTCAAGCCAAGTTCAAGCAAACTGGCTAGACAGCGGCAAGTGTATCATTACACGAACCACTTGGTGCCACTTTTGACCCTTCCATAACTCAAAACCTCTTTAACGTAAACACATAAAACTATGTGTGTTTTATTATATCCATAAGGACATCTAGAAGCCCAAATTTCATGAAGCTAGCTCAAACGGTTATAAAGATATGAAGGTCTAAAAGTCGTAAATTTTAATATTGACTGACTGACATATAGTACCTAAACCTAACCTACTTCCAGATGACCTAGAAGGATGAAATTTGGAATCCAGCTCGGTAATTGTGTGTAAGCGAAGGAAAAAGTCTAAAAATAAAAAAAAGTTAAAAAATAGGGGGGGTCACCATACAAAATTTTGTTTTTTTTTAATTGTAGCCTTGGAACCGTTACAAGCTGCTATTTGAAACTATCGCAATATATGTATT
Organism: Autographa pulchrina; assembly: GCA_905475315.1. Taxonomy (NCBI): domain Eukaryota; kingdom Metazoa; phylum Arthropoda; class Insecta; order Lepidoptera; family Noctuidae; genus Autographa; species Autographa pulchrina. The sequence continues at coordinate 3,874,028 of FR997761.1, read as the reverse complement.
AATATATCTTCTATATAACAGAAATATATAAATAAATTTAAGTAAAAAAATAAGTGATATCCCTATACAAAAAACTTGTAATACGCGTTAAACAACCGGCCAACGGTGTGTTTTTGGCGGCGCACGGCACCATGCAGCGGAAACGCAAGAAATAACATTAAATCTCAATACCTACCCAGTTTTCTTTACAAAAAGTAATGATATCCCACCAAAAACATAAATATAAAAAAGGAAAGCCAAGTTCAATACACAAAAAGAATGGAGATCTAAATGAGTGCCAAGTTCTATGCAAAATCCAAATTATGTATTTATAGGAACAAAATATAACATTATGAACAAGTATTAAACTCTATCAGCCTTACAAATAAAAATGTGTTATAACGCGTCTATTCCATTCTTATACTAGGTATAGTTATATCAGATATAACATATGAATAACTCGAGAAAATTTTTTTACAAATAAACCAGTTATAACTTTGGTGTAGCAACTCCTACGTTATGTCAAAATGCACGATTTGGGCCCTGTTTAATAAAGCTGACAATGCGACAAGTCCGACATATGTCAAAAAGTGACAATTCGACAATTTTTCTGTTTAATAAAACTTACAAGCGACAAAATTGTCATGGTGGAAAATTCACAAATATGTCGGATTGTCGCGACAATCCGACATTTTTCTGTTTTATAAAACTTTTTAAGCGACAGGTGACAGGTGACAATTTGTCGTGAAAAACTTGTCAAATCTGCTTTATTAAACAGAAAATTGTCATGACATATTGACATATTTGTAGAATTGTCCGACAATTCTGACAGGAGCTTTAACCTCTGTCGCGAAATCATAAAATAAAAATATTTGCAGATTGTCACGACAATTGTCAGAAATATTTTGAAAGTGGTTTTCTGACATCGACGCCCCCAAGGAATAAACCTGTATTATACTGTTACTGACTTTTTACTGTTATATCATTTTCGGCATCTATAGGTCGGGATTCACCTATACAATTTTTTTCATTTTTTTTCTGCGGTAATTTCTAATGATTTTCCTTATAACACTTTTATTCTTTGGAAATTTTTCATTTTTTATTTACTAGAAAAATAACGTAATACATTATTACAAATTAAGTTCTGTGGCTACATTTCGGTAAAGTAATAATACTGTTAAATATATCAGAAAAAAAATCTGGTTAATGCGATTACAGGTTTATTATCGTAAATATTGTGGTAGTAATTTTCGGTAATGCACTGTTACAGTTATCATCCCGGTAAAAAATCATACCTTACTATACGTATCGGCGGGAACTTGCTCGCACTCGGCGAGTCAAGGACGCGTTTCTACATGTAACGCACATTACGCACACTAATAGATGATCAAACGAACTTACCTGATGTTCGATCATTATTATACGAAGTGCCTCGTTCTCGATATAAGTTATTTACCATGCAGCTTTCTCGCGTCGCTTGGCAACTAAACTCTTTCAGATCCAAAACTAAACGAAGTATTAGTGTCACACTGTCTTTGTTCTCCTGTCAAACTTCATTCCTTTAGAGTCTCGTAGGTTATCTCAATTTTACCAAGGATGGGATGGGTAGGGAACATATATCGAGAACGAGGCACTTCGTATAATAATGATCGAACATCAGGTAAGTTCGTTTGATCATCTATTATACACTCCATGCCTCGTTCTCGATATATGTTATTTACCATGCAGATGTTCAAGAGATGGTAAAGTTGAGATAAAACTTAAGATAAATAAGTAGGCATGTTCTATACATAAATACGTACTATGCACTTGTGCAGTCAACTCTTTCTAGTTAGATGCAATCATTTAAATAAACTAAACTTGAGTTGTTCTGTTTTGAATTATCCTGAACAAGTTCCTTAATCAACAATCGTAGTCACACAATGTTACAAAATAACCAGTATTATTTATAGAATAACAATCAATGTCTTAAGACACCTCATAGCAATCCTGAGAACAATAGTATTAAGTTTAAATTATTCTACATCTGCATGCAACAAAACCTGGCCAAACTCTAATAGAAAATTACAAATCTTGCTAATGCTATTTAATATATTTATCCAGCAGTCTGTGTAATTACATCTAGTAGTACAAAATCTTTTTGTCTTAACCATAGGTGCAGAAGCATGGCGTGTACTATATGCCCTGAAAAAAAAACATAAGTATCAATACCACCTACTGAAACAGTAGGTACTTTCTAATCCATCTTCTACTAGTGACTGAAGACAAAAAAAAACAATTTAACTATGTGTGAATTTAATTGTTCTTAATTAACAAATGTGATATATGGTGTTTTCTTTCTTAACTTGTTTCAGTTGTTGCGCTGCATAGGTATATAAATTATTTAATTAAGTATTCTATCTATAAAATCTTTAGTAAATATTAGGCTGAGAAAATCTCAATTTATCCAAAAATGCTAAGTAAAGATTTGGCTGCGTACAGCCCATTGCCAGGTTTTTAAAGTTATCAGTAATGATAATATTGACGCAATCTTCACTCAACTTCACTTAACCCATATTCAGTCATCTATTTATTTTAATAAACATAAGTACACTATATTTTAATGAAAGAAGTTTGTGCCCGCTGTGCTGTGCTTAGTGCAAGCAAAAAACCATCCAATTCTTGGTGAGACTACCAAGACTTAACCATTTCCCTGTCCAAGTCTATAAAGACTCACGTCTTTAGTAAAAATATGATTTTGATGAGGCATATTCTGAATTAAATATTTCAAATTAATTCCAAACCAAACGACGCGGACGTTGGCGAAAACCTAAGCCGCTTTGATAGAAGATACTGTATTGGAACGTCCTTATCATCAACCTCTTCCTATAAGAATTAATAATATAATATAATATTCCGGGACATCTTACACACGGCTATCTGATCCGAAGCTAAGCAGAGCTTGTGTTATGGTAACCAGACAACTGATAAACTTACTTATATATTTCTAAATACATGCATATTATAGATAAATTACACCCAGACCAGAACAAATGATCGTGCTCATCACACAAACATTTGTCCTGGGTGGGAATCGAACCCACGGCCTCCGGTATAGCAGTCAGGGTCACTAACCACTAGACCAACAGGCCCGTCCAAAGAAAGGCATTTTTCATTTAAATTCTTTGTGCAATAGTGGTGCGATTCCACGGTATTACCACATGAGTAGATAAACGGAACAGAGGCAAAGCTTCGAACAACCGCTCGAATCGGTTGCACGCACACAAGCGCGCGGGGCATGTGTGCGTGACCACTGGCCGCTTGTCACATACGCGGCGAGACTGGAAAAAACCAGTTTACGCTGGCACAGCCAGTGTACAATCTAAGGGTCAGTCCGACGCACGCTGTTTGTTTTGTTAGTTGCAAGTTTAAGTTTTTATAAGTTTAGTTGTAAAAACGTGGTATTATATTAATAATAATGGTTGTTTATTGTACCGTGTGTATGAATAATAATAGAGAAAACAAAAATATATCATACTTTAACTATCCCAAGGAGTACAATTAGGTAAGTAAATATTTGGTTATTACTTTTTCAAGCAAGTACCTTTCTTTTATTGTATGATCCTTTTTATAATAAGAAGAGAGTAATTTGTACAACACGGTAGGTATTTTTTATTAAAAAAAAAACAAAAATTATAAAAAGAAAATTCTTAGAGTAAGTAATTTGTAAACTATTCTATCATACTATTATATATTCTATTATACTGACTATTAAAACTATTTAAAAAACGTTTTGTTTGATTTGTCTTCACCTATTGTGACAACCCTAACAAAATAGGTAACAATTTTGCACGTTCTTAAGAAGCTTTGCCTCTGTTCCGTTTATCTACTCATGTGGTATTACCACACATTCTATGAGTCTTTGATTTTTTAGAAAATTGTAATGATCGAGGCTATAATAATGAGACCAATGATGATAATACTGATTAGTTATTAATGTTTTTACTTGGCTACTTTTTATATTTTGACTGATTGTAATTGTGATTTCTATGAGTACTTTGTTCCTAATAAATATTATAATTTTAATACATTTTATGAGTTTTCTTTAATTATTCTCTCGAAGATACCGATAACAAAATTATTTTACATACTCAGCTTTTAATGATTACGAAAATATGACTACCAAAAATTTCCTATAAAATACGGGTTACATTACTTTACCTTCTTATGGTTATTTGTAATTTTACCATAATAAGTCGGTAACTGAAGATTACAATATCTCTCTGTAATGAAAAAACACGTTGAATAATCCAGTAAAGCACTATTATGCCTAAGATTTTTAAGAAAGTTACAATAATAATTCGGTAAGTAAACATTACTGGAATAATATTGATAAGTCAGGATCGTAAGATATCAGTACCCTAAAAATTGTTTGAAACCATTTTCGGTAATATGTATTTTGGTGAATAACTAATTCTGTGTATATCTAATAGTTACACTTAATACTTTAAACTGTTCGGGTAAAAATTAGCTTTTCCGCCATATAACAATGTTTTCATTATTCCCCTTTGTTAAAGAGATATACTCGAAAAACACTAAATCATTTTTCCTGTAAAATTTGATTTTTGCGATTACCGGTTTATTCCCCGGGGACGTCGACATATTATGTCGAGTTTTATTAAACGCATTTTTACATGACCAATATGACAAGATTTCACCTGTCGATTTTTGACATATTTGTCAGTTTTATTAAACAGCTTAAGCGCGACAATTCTACAATTTTGTCTTTTTTCGACTTATTTGTCGAATTGTCAGCTTTATTAAACAAGGCCCTGGCAACAGCGCGACCAAAGAGAAACTTCTAAATAAAAGCAGTTTGTCTATAAAAACGTCAACTTGACGTTTCTTTCTCTACCGTTTTGTTTTTGTTTGTTCTGTTCTTTGAGCGCGTACTGAGTCAATACAGTTGTAATTATATTCGTTTATTTTTATGGATAGAGAAATATACTTTTAAAAGTGAATATTAAAATGGCTAAGAGAGACCGATCAATCAACTGGGAGAAAGAAGAAAAGGTATGTACCCTAAACTACGGTGCGAGCATCATGCGTGGTATTTTAGTTAACTTCGAAAATGTTATAAAGCTTTTATTTCATTACAGGCTTTATTAAGGGAAATAATTCGACCGTTTATACACATTATCGAAAACAAGGATATTTCTACCAACACAAACAAAGCAAAAATCAATGCTTGGACGGAAATAACAGAACAGTGAGCAAAGTTTTATTTCTTTATTTCTGTTAATCGACAGCCGAATTAAAAAATAACACGGCATGTGTTAAATGATTAAATAAAATATGTATTTCAGATTCAACAGAGCTAATAAAATAATTAGGGACAAAAAACAGGTCAGTGGGTCATCTTAGACAACTTGTAAACCAATGGAAAGTCACAAAGCTGAATTCTAAAAAAGAGTTATCGTTGTATAGACAACGGACAACACAAACTGGTGGTGGGCCAAAACCACCATCTCCTGGTCCAGAGACATTACAAATAATGGAATTGTTACCTCAAGAATTTGAAATAGATTATAATGAATTTGACTGTGATGGTGCAAAGGTAAATATTTACAACAGATATTATATTATTCCTAAAATTTAATAAAATGCTTCATGGCTCTAACAAAGAACATCATAGTTTGTTCATGGGTGAAGTGTATTCTTTTATGTTACTAGTATTAGTTATTATGACATTACCTGGCCGCTTAGCCTAAGTGTGGTTATTAAGTATTATGAATGTTACAAGGAAAATGTTTACTCCAACATCTTCCCATGAGTCTTTTTGTAGCTGAATAAGGTGTTGTAATACATGTCACGTCATTGAAGCAGTTACTACTGTAAATTACTATACTATTATCAATTCTTTTGTTGCCTATTTCAGAATATATCCAATGAAGTCAACAAAAAGTTGTTGAACAAACGCAACAATATAAATGATATTGTAAGTAAAAAGAAAGCCGTTAATTATAAGTATGGTTCAGACTATTTTAATAGATGATAATAAAATGGTGGAATCAACCAGCCAGCAGACACCTTTCACTAGCGAGCCAATAATTATCAGTGAGGAAATACAAGTTGACATCCAGCAGACTGCATCTACCAGCCAGCCGACAGCGTCTACCAGCCAGCCAGTGCTGTCCATCAAGGAACCAATACCAAGTCAGCAGACACCAAAATGTTCTGCAAAAAAAAGAATGATCAGTATTTATGTTCTGCAATAAGGTGTGTAGGTGGTGTTCTAAAGTATAACCTGCGTTAAACTAAACTGTCCTACACCTTAGCAAATTTTGTTGTGTAAGCCCTCCTTATTAATGGATTATATTCTAATGCATTTTTATTAATTTCAGTTATCTGACAAGTTTAATTTTGCTGAAGCTTCCTTTGAGGACATGCACAAGTTAAGAGTTCTGGAAAGTGAACGCCAACAAAAGGAACATGAATTAAGAATGAAATGGATGGCTGAGATACATAGTCAGATCATGGTTAATTTAAAACTGCAAGAAGATGTGTTCCGCAAATTTTTAGAAAAATGAAGCATATTTTTTTTTTTTTAGTTTATTTTAATTAATAAACATACTTAAATAAATAAAAAGATTTTTTTATTAAATACCTACCTTAATAGTTCTCCTCTATAAAGGTGGCTCTAACTGCTGCACCACGCAATGTATTTCCCTGTGGTTGCACCTCTGCAGGTTGACCTGGGATATTTACAATATCATTGTCTGGAAAAGGTTCCTCATTTAGCTCTATGGCTATATTATGTAGGACTGCCAAAGCTACAATGTACATCTTGGTGTTTTCTAGAGATGTTCTAAATCCTGTTAGTAAACATCTGAACCTATTTTTCCACACACCAAAGCACCTTTCAATTGTATTTCGAGTCCTTATGTGAGCAAAGTTATAAGATTCTTCTTTGCGTGTTGCTGGATTTAATAAAGGCGTAAACAAATATGGTGTACAAGCATAACCAGAATCACCTAGTAATCTGCCGTAAAATTGACCATTTTCAAAACTTTGCTTTAATAAGCTTTCATTAAATATACGTGAGTCATGAGTACTGCCCCTCCAATGTGCAACAATATTTCGTATTTTTAGTCTTGCATCACAAACTGCCTGAAATGAAATTAACATTAAAATCTTTTACTTGCATTGTTACTTACTTGTACAAGACTTACCAATAAGTTGCATAAACTATTCCAAAATAGTTTAAGCAACTATGTCTAGCTTTATATAATAATGACAAAATTTTTATCAATCTCTTGATTCAGCCATTATCGAGGTGGCTGTACCTACCTCTGAATTTTATCATGAACACTTATCATTCATTAATTTGGGTGAAGACGAGATCCGAAGCAAATTAAAGAGTCTAGATAAGACCAAAGGGGCCGGTCCCGATGGAATTCCTCCATTATTTATTGCCAATTGCGCACCTAGTTTGGTAGTTCCTTTAGAAATGATATTTAACAGATCTCTGAGCACAGGCTGTTTTCCCAAGCTATGGAAAGTGGCCAAACTGGTACCCATTTTTAAAAACGGTAACATTACCTTAGTAAACAATTTCAGGCCAATATCTATTCTTTCCATTTTTGGCAAAGTTTTAGAGTCTTTGATTTGTCCCTATATACAGCGTTACTTCGAGAGAATTTTAAGTGAACATCAACATGGGTTTGTTAAATTTCGGTCAACGAGTACCAATCTGGTATCATATATTGAGCTCTTATCTGAAGGGTTAGATAAAAATTTACAAATTGACGCCGTATACACCGACTTCAGCAAGGCCTTCGATAGGGTGTCCCACGTAGTACTGATTAACAAATTAAAAATGTATGGAATTTCGGGTTTTATTTTGGATTGGTTTCAATGCTATTTAAACGATAGGGAATTTTATGTTGTAGTTAATGGATACCAATCATCACACTATAAGATCCTTTCTGGCGTTCCACAGGGTTCACATTTGGGACCGATTCTATTTAACATCTTTATTAACGATGTGATAAGTTGTTTCAGGCACACGACTCCATTTCTTTTTGCAGATGACATCAAAATTGTTAAAACGATAATTTCTGATCATGATGCCATGCTCATGCAACAAGACTTGAACAGATTATCTGAATGGTGTTCTAGTAATCGCATTCTATTGAACTGTGAAAAGTGCAGTCACATAAAATTTAGTCGCAAACTACACAACACAGATACTTCCTACCACATAAATGGAACCCCTCTGGCAGAAGTTGGATATATTCGTGATTTGGGTGTTATCCTCGACAGCAAATTGACCGTTATCCCGCATGTTGATGGTATGATCAAAAAAGCTTTACGCACCTTAGGGTTCGTAATGCGTAATAGTAAAAAGTTCACCAAGTCACAAACAAAGGTTACACTATACTATAGCTTGGTCCGCAGCATACTAGAATACTGCAGCGTCGCTTGGCGACCACACTACGCAGTCCATGCACTAAGAATCGAACGCGTCCAAAAAAGATTCTTGAACTACCTAGGGTACTCGGCTGGGAAAGATGTCAGAATAATGTCGTATACTAAAAAACTAAATCATTTTAAAATAAGTTCTCTGGAAAATCGTCGACAAAAATTAGATCTCAAATTTATATACAAATTGTTCAGAAATAAAATAGACTGTCCTACACTTCTTCTCAAATTTTCACTTAGAGTCCCCCGTAAACCCCCCCGAAAACCTATAACACCTCTGGTTCCTCCGCTACGACGCACCAAGCATGGCGCAAACTCACCTGTGCCAAGATTATGTAGGGTTGTCAATGAACGCAGCGACCTAATTGATATTCACGCGGATAGCTTAGCGGCCTTCTGCCGGAGTACGAATCACAATAATTGATAAGTTATCATGTCCAGTCGAGCATGTAGGGTTAATCTTTCCGTTTTTATTGCCGTTCACTGTCCAGAGACTAAAATCTCCATTGCTGCGGATTATTGTCATTCTGTTAAAATTATACAATGTAATCATTAATGTAATAATCTACTATACATTTTGTTATGACAACTTCGCAAAGTTACGACCCCACTGTTAACCTAGTATTAAGGATTTGCTTTTTATTCATAACTTTGTATTTGTTCTTTTAACAGTTTAACTTTAGTGCATGAGGTGTTTGCCTGTAATTGGTTGTGCAGTATTACTTTAAGACCTATGTAATGTAATCAAATGCTCATACAACTCTGTAACAACTGTTGGTAAACCATAAATAAATAAATAAATAAAATAACGAAGTAGCTAAGTATAGGCACCTGAACATTCAAGGAACTGTACCCCTTCCGATTTATGTAAAACTGACCAATAGGTCCATTTACTTTGGGCACTCTAACGTGGGTGCAGTCTATCGCACCCACGACATTTTTAAATCTTGCTATAGTTTCAAAATCTTCCATAACACGAAGCTGTTCATTTAAAGTAATTGGCATATTAATGTAATCTGCTTTTCTCTAAAATTGCCCTAGCTACACGACGACATACCGTCGTAATAGACTGCTGAGTCAAACCGTGAATGTCTGCGGCATCATCTTGTATCTGAAAGAGATGGATAAGAAACGAGTTTAACAGAGCAGCTGATGACAACAGTACATAGAAAATTACTTGTATGAGTAGGTGAAAGTTCTTACCTGATTACGTCCCCAGTACCTCAAAGCAATCATTATTTGCAAAACAGAAGATAATCCACCTCCGCGCGTGTCCATATTGAGAGATCTACCAATTAATTGGTCTAAAAACGTTACACCACCTTTAGAAAATCGATATTTTATCCGGAACTGCTCATCGCTATACAGGGTGGGGAGGACAATATGATCATAAATTAAACTTCGTATAAGTCATGATATTCCCAACCGTCACACAAAAAATCAAATGAATATATCCAGTAGTTTAGCCACAGGAAATTATTTTTCAGTTTAAGTATTTTCTACATGATGTATTGTAAACAGCTGAGCGCGCTACAAGTTAACGACACACGTTGCCAGCTCGCTACTTTAAAAACCTATTTTCTCAAAATAAGAGTCATAAAGCGTGTCGTCACAGCTAATAAAAAATGCATGCGAAAGTTCCTGTTACGCACTCATGTCAATCGCAAAATATGTATGTGCGAAAGAGATAGGTAAGTTTGCTTGTTTCTACTTTGCTTACTTGTCGACGTGTCTAGGTCACGCGGTCAGTGTGTCACCGGACCTCCTTCCTGCTGTGACGCGTTTTGTTTTCCTCTGGAATTTCGGATGCGCCCGCGCCCGCGCCCGTTTGAAGTCGCCGCGCGAGTGTTATCGTATCTTTGTTGTTGTGTTGTGTTGTGCGAAATTTGACGCTTTGTTTTATTAGTGACAGGACACATAAACGTATTATAGGTATTTATTTAAATAGTGAAGTAAACTTTGCGAAATTAGACGCTTAATACTTGGTGTTTCAAGGTTATTCACTTGTTTCAAGTGTTATTATTAAATAATCATGCCTCGTTACAATTATACCGCTTCGGAATACACCGATATGATTTTAATTTATGGGGAGTGTCACGGTAATGCCGCTTTAGCTGTACGGACATACCGTGAGAGGTATGAGAACACGCGTATGTGTCCGACCCACGGGCGTACTATTGTACAAGCTGTCCAGAGGATACGGGAAAATCAATCCTTGATCCCGCACGTAGATGGTGCTCCTCCACGTGCAAATGTGATTTCAGACGAAAGAGTAATTAATTATTATGATCGCAATCCGACGTCCAGTCTGCGTAATGCAGGTCGACATTTTGATGTAAATCACAAAACCATTCAAAAAGTTTTGAAACGTGACAAACGCAGACCTTACAAGTACAAGAAAGTACAAGCATTGTTACCGAGAGATAAACCAATAAGAGAAACTTTCTGTCGCTGGTTGGAAACCAAACATCTCGAGAATCCTGACTTCCTGTACAATGTGCTGTGGACTGACGAGAGTACATTTACAAGGAATGGTTTATGGAACCGACAGAACCTTCGGTACTGGAGCCGCGTGAATCCGCATCTAGTACGGGAGTCTTCGCACCAGTACAGATTTGCGGTCAATGTGTGGGCTGGCATACATAGAAATACCATTATTGGTCCGGTGTTTATTGATGGATTAAGTAATAGTTGTTGGGGTAGCAAGTAGTTGGGGTGCATGAAAGGAGCCTCCACGAGCGGTGTTAACACAAATCATATTGCGATTTCCAAACATCCGGCGCACCCTGGACAGCTAGCACCCGGTAACGCAGAGTCTAGCTGACTAATCCTTTCACCACGATGGTAGACCCAAGCTCTTATCAGAGCCATAACCAACGGCCCTTCTCAGGGCCAAACCACATCACATTGTCGAAGGGCACACACCACCAGCTTTCAAAGCCAGCCCTCACAGTTACCTCAATCAATATTGAAGGTTTTTCAGACACGAAGTCACAACTGCTATCACAGATGTGCCACGACAATAACTGGGACATTTTATGTGTCCAAGAAACCCACCGCGGCCCTGAACATCAAAGGCCCCTTATTAACGGAATGACTCTTGCGTTAGAGATACCTCACGCACAATATGGCAGTGCAATTTTTACCAGTCCCAGAATTACTGTTTTGTCTGCAACCCGGCGGAACGACATGCTTATAGAAACCCTTACGGTTGACATAGGCACCTCCACAATTACATCTATCTACAAGCCTCCCAACCAGCCTTTTGTTTTCAGTAAAACACCTAATTTCGACAGCAGAAACACTAAAGTAATAGTTGGTGATTTTAATAGCCATAGCACAACCTGGGGATATCGTGATACCAACGCTGACGGTAATTCTGTTGAAGAATGGGCTGACGCCTCTGAACTAACCCTCGTTCATAATGCTAAACAACCAGCATCGTTCAACAGTCGGCGCTGGCACCGCGGCTATAACCCAGATCTAATTTTTGTTAGCAACAATATTAACTCCCTCTGCTCGAAACTTGTTTGCCAATCAATACCAAACACGCAACACAGACCTATCACGTGCGAAATACGAGCTGCTATAAAACCCAGATGTGTCCCCTTTAAACCCCGCTTTAATTTCTCTAAAGCAGATTGGGAGAAGTTTTCTGATGGTGTTGATGAAAAGCTGCGTGACATGGAACCCCTACATTCCAACTACGAACAGTTCGTTACAACTGTCTGGACTGTATCACGCTGTTGCATACCTAGAGGTTGCCGCACATCGTATGTACCTGGCCTTAACAAAGAAGCCTCAAATCAACTGAGAACTTATGAGGAGCTCTATGAGAAGGACCCCTTTTCGGATGACACACTCAATGCTGGGGAAGAGCTAATGTCTACGGTAAGTGAAAACCGCAGGCAAAAATGGATAACTACGGTCACGAATACTAACCTGACTCACAACAGCAAGAAAGCATGGGCAACAATTCAACGACTCACTGGAGACCCACCGGAGCCAGCAAATCAAGGTTTTGTAACAGCAAATCAAATAGCTCAACAACTGTTGCTCAACGGTAAACCCACCCATAAACTACCGAAAACCCAAAGAGCTAATAACGATCCTGGCAACTCAAATGAAATTAGTAAGCCTTTTACACTCACAGACATAATAACAGCCATTAAGTATCTTAAAAATGGGAAAGCGGCAGGAGTTGACGACATCACAGTCGAACATATCAAACACCTTGGGCCTAAAGCAGTATCATGGCTACTTGCACTATTTAATTCATGTATGGTTACCACAAAAATACCCAAACTCTGGCGCAAGTCTAAAATAGTAGCTCTGCCAAAACCTGGTAAACCCACAGATGACCCGAAAAGTTACCGACCTATATCTTTACTATGCCACACATACAAATTGTTTGAAAGAATGTTATTGAACCGTCTAACTGCAGTCATCGAGCCAGAGCTAATACCTGAGCAGGCTGGATTCAGACCGGGCAAGTCCTGCACAAGTCAAGTTCTCCGACTAACACAATACCTGGAAGATGGTTATGAATCTAAGAAAATTACAGGAGTCGCTTTTGTAGACCTTTCCGCTGCTTACGACACAATAAATATTAGAAGACTGCTTGTGAAAGTTAACAGCATTACTAATGACCAAGGCTTCACTAATATTCTAAGCGAACTCCTTCATAACCGTCGTTTCCAGGTATGCTTCCAATCTGGCAAGAGTAGGTGGCGGCGACAAAAAAACGGCCTTCCACAAGGCAGCGTGCTGGCGCCCACACTCTTTAACATCTACACCAACGACCAGCCAACTACCCCACACACTCAGCGATTTCTATACGCAGATGACCTGGCTCTGGCAGTTCAATCGACGACTTTCGAGGACATAGAAGACAAACTATCACTGGCACTTGAATCCCTAAGTCAATACTATGATAGTAATGCTTTGCGGCCTAACCCGTCAAAAACGCAGTCGTGCTCATTCCATCTTCGCAATAAACACTCCAATCGGCTGCTCAATATTACTAGGCGAGGGACGAAAGTAGAACATTGCTCCAATCCTAGGTACCTGGGAGTGACATTGGACAGAGCTCTTACATACAAGTCACATTGCTACAAAACAAAACAGAAGGTTGGCTCACGGAACAATCTACTGCGCCGCCTTATTTCTACCAGCTGGGGTGCTGCTCCAGATGTTCTTCGAACGACGGGTATGGCTCTTTGTTTTTCCGCCGGCGAATTTGCGTGCCCAGTGTGGCACCGATCCGCTCACGCGAAGCAGGTCGATATTGCGCTGAACGAGACATGCCGAGTAATATCTGGCTGTCTAAAACCGACCCCACTCAATAAGCTCTATCCGTTGGCCGGTATCGCTCCTCCTGCTGCAAGAAGAGAAGTGGCGTGTGCTCTTGAAAAGCAGATTCAAGAAAGGGATCCACGACACACGCTCTACAAATACACAACCACCACGGGTAGACTTAAAAGTCGAAAGAGCTTCATCCGGTGTACTCAGGCTATACAGGACCTACCACCTGAGGCAAGAACGAAGATATGGGCAGAACAGTATCCACCACCACCTGACTTCCTACAACCCAAGGAGCACTTACCACCTGGTAGTGCTGCTTGGGTTGTTGGTGATTTGCAGTGGCCTATCTGGAAAGCACTCAATCGATTGCGAACCCAGGTAAGCCGCTGTAAACACAACCTCGCAAAATGGGGAATAATAGATCCCCTTCATACTGAATACGAATGTGGAGCTCCCAATCAAACCATGCCCCACCTGCTAAATTGCCCAAATTGTCCGTACACCTGCACATTGGATGACCTAAAGCACGCTAACGATGCTGCCATTAAAGTCGCAACTTACTGGGCCAACATACTCTAACTTCAATCTACCATCGACCCGAAAAGAAGAAGAAGAGGCGTAGAAAGGATCTTGTGTACTCCATACCTAAACGTAAGACGGTCTTTTCAAATATTTTTTTTGACCATTTGGGACCACATTTATATAACCAACTAGCTGTGCCCGCAACTTCGTTCGCGTGGATGATGAAACCTTTCAATTAGTTTTTTGTTTTAAGTGCTATTTGTGTACAACGTTATCTATCGAGCATACCTCTAGGCTAGTGTCATTCGCCTAGCGTATCTCGATGTAGCAGAAAGAGGTGGTCTTTTTCTGGAAGGCATCGTGTTATAATTATATATATATAATATATATATATAATATATATATATATACTACTTCTCAGCCGATTTCGGCTATGGTGACTGCTACCGACTATCACATGCAGAGGAGCCAAGGTGGTCAGCTCTCTTGTTCGCCCTTTGATGGCTGCAGTATCCTATCTTATGAGTAAACGTGCGCGCGCATCGGCTGCACGTTAGGACATCGTCGACATAGTTATAAAACATGGCTGCTGGTGGTCTAGCCTTAAGGGCATCACGCTTCGAATCCAATTCTATGAACCTCAATGAACCGCATTCCTCACCATGCACTTCCATTCAGGGCGGCAAATGGCCTGTTTCTCCCATTTCTGGGGAACAATATTGCACCTTTTCATGTGTCTTTTCTGAACGTCCTTGAAGCGTAAGAACTGGCCGCCTTGTTTCCGCTTGCCGTTCTGGAGTTCAGAAAAGAAGATGCGTTTGGCCAACCTATCATCATCCATTCGTAAAACATGTCCACACCATCGGAGCTATCGCCGCATCAGGTATGCTTCTGACATAGACATTTGCGCGTCGTAGCACTTCGGTATTTCTAATCCGGTCCAACCATTTGATTTTGAGAATGTCTTTTATGCACCTTAAATGAAACCGGTCCAGCGTCCGTATATGTTTCCGATAGAGGACCCATGACGCAGAGTACAGAAGATTTGGGAGGACTATGGCCATGTAAACGGAGATTTTTGTCGAAAGCTTCAAATCATGTGATTGTAAGACTTTGGCTCGTAATTTACCGAAAGCAGCTGATGCAGCGCCTATGCGATGGTTTATTTCGGCGTCAAGGTCACACTTAGCTGTAATTGTGCTGCACAGGTATATAAACGTATTCACTTGCTTCAGCTCAGTATTGCCAATGGTCACCTTGACAGGTTCTGTAGCTCCATGAGAGTCGATTGCCATCACCTCAGTTTTCTTCACACTGATTTTCAGACCGAAACGGCAGCAGACTTCCTGAAGATTCGTAATCAGGTCCTGGAGTTCTTGTGAAGAGTTGGTAACAAAACACAGATCATCAGCATACATGATCTCCGTTATAAGAGCGTGTGATACTTTTGTGTAAGCTTTTAATCTGGCCAGGTTGAAAAGTCCTGAAACGTATTTTGATTCCAGCAGAAGTTTGTTCGAGTGCTTCACTGACAACGACAGAAAAGTAAAGAGCAAACAGTGTTGGTGCAAGCACACAACCTTGTTTAACCCCATAACTGACAGGGAAGAACTCTGACTGATCACCATTATAGGTAACACAGCAGGTCATTTCGTCGTGAAGAAGGCGAATCATTCTAACAAACTTCTCAGGAGAACCTAATTTTGCCAGTAAAGTCCAGAGGGCTTCCCGCGGCACACAGTCAAAATGCTTTCTCCAAGTCCACGAAGCACATATACAAAGGTTGACTGTGTTCGCGACTTTTTATCTGGAGTTGCCGGATGGAAAAGATGGCCTCGCAGGTGGGACGAAACCCAATAGAGTTTCTGGCAATATGTCTTCGGAGACGGGTAAAAGCCGGTTGAGAAGAACTCTGGCGAATATCTTCCCAGGGACAAAGAGGAGCGATATACCCGGTAGGAGTTGCAGTCAGAACGGTCTCCTTTGTTTTTATACAGGGTCTCTATACGGGATATTTTAAATTCAGGCGGTATTATTTCCTCGTTCCAAATGCGATCAAAAATTTGCCAGATGTAAGTGTGAAGTTGCTCCCCTCCGTATTTAAGCAGTTCTCCGGCGATGTTATCAACGCCAACTGCTTTTTTATTTTCTGCTCTTTTGTGGCTCGAACTACTTCAGCAAAAGTCAAGTGGCTCAGCAAGCGAATCATTCAGCGGCAAAGGACGAATACGCTTTATTTGATCAAGATCTGCTAATCGATCTACATTGAGCAGATTGTTAAAGTGCTCTGCCCAACGATCAAGTATATCCTGCTTAGCAGTGAGTTTTTGAGAACCATCTAGGGATCTTAGTGGTGTGGTATTTTTAATGGAAACGCCAATCAACTTATGCATTTCTTCACAAAAAGCGCCTAGTTGGTGTGTGTCTGCGAGCCAATGTATCTGTTTTGCCTTATCTATCTTTCATGTTCCTTGTTAATCTTCTTAAGGAATCACCACTACTTCGGACTTCTTGAGTGAGATTATGATTACCTTCATTACGCTTTATGAGTATACGATGCTGTTTGAATGCTTCAGTTAGGGCCCTATCATTTTGGTCAAACCAGTCTACGTTGTTACGTTTTTTGCGTCCTATGATTTCTGTAGCCACAGTCAGTACGGAGGATGACAACTGTATCCAGTTTGATATGAGGTCACCTTGCTGGGCATCAAACCCATCTAGCGTGTCTATCAGTCCTTCCTGGTATTTTTCTCGAAGGTCCGCACAATTTAGTCGTTCTAAATTGAGAGATATTGGTTTAGCCCTGCAGGGTCTTCGTGGTTCGCGAAGGCGGAGTCTCAATTTAGTTACCAGAAGCCGGTGGTCTGTCCAGCAATGCGCGCCGCGCATGACGCGGGTGATATGCACCTGGGAGATGTCCCTTCGTCGGGTTATGGCGTAATCGAGGAGGTGCCAGTGTAAAGAACGTGGGTGCATCCAGGTGGTTTTGAATTTGTCACGAAGCCTAAACAGAGTGTTAGTGATGGTAAGGTCGAATTGGGCACAGAGTGTGAGTAGTAATTGTCCGTTACTATTCATATTGCCCACACCATTATTTCCAATCACGCCCGGCCACGACTCAGTATCTCTGCCAACCCTTCACCCAGCAGAAGTATTTGCTTGTTTGAACGTATGTTGCTAAGGCATTGGCAAAGTTCTTCATAAAACTGATCTTTGACACTGTCCTCGTTACGCATTGTTGATGCATATACGCTTATCATATTCAGGTAGTTGTTGATTTGTAGGTGAAGGCGCAGTGTGATAATGCGGTAAGAGATGTATTGCGGATATTCAGACAGTTTTTGCGCGATGGTGGATTTGACGGCAAACCCTACGCCAGCTAACCTTCGTTCCGTTTGGGGTCGTCCTTTTCAGAAGAATGTGTACCCACCACCGATTTCCTCGAGTTCGCTTAACGCAGCTACAACTACGTTGTAGCGACCAAGTTCGCGTGCCACGACAGCAGTTTTACGCTCCGGGCAAAATCTTTAAGACTATTTTTAAAGAAGAGCCCTAACACCTAGCGCCTACCTACACTTATATGTATATACCAATAAATAAGCAAAATCGACTATTCCAAGTCGCGGGCACAGCTACAATATTTATTTAGAAACTCTAAATGAAGATAAGATACCCAAAAATCAAGGAAAGAACCGCCTAACCTATACCAAATACTTACTATGTTTATTTACAAAATTTTAAAGAAAATTAAGAAAAGGAACCTAACCTACAAACCCTAAAATATAAATAAATGATATATGCAAACAGTCAGCATTCAAGTGAATCTCAATAATCGAATGCAACTATGCGAGGCGTGTACGTACTCTGATAAAATAGCTCAACAAATGTTCGCCATGATTCTTTAAATTGTCATAACTTTTTTATTTATGGACCGATTGACATAAAATAAACACTAAATGTTAAGTGAAGTTTACTACAATATATTAGAGAAAACCGCATCTAAATCGAATAAGCCGTTTCTGATATTAGCGTGCACAAACACACAGACAAACAGACAAACCGACAAACAGACAAAAAAATTAATAATTACAATTTCGGGTTCGGCATCGATATAATAACAACCCCTGCTACTTTTTTTATATATATTTCCATTGTACAGACACCACTTTTCTACAATTTTATTATATGTATAGATATAGATTTGGTATAGGTTAGGCGGTTCTTTCCTTGATTTTTGGGTATCTTATCTTCATTTAGAGTTTCTAAATAAATATTGTAGCTGTGCCCGCGACTTGGAATAGTCGATTTTGCTTATTTATTGGTATATACATATAAGTGTAGGTAGGCGCTAGGTGTTAGGGCTCTTCTTTAAAAATAGTCTTAAAGATTTTGCCCGGAGCGTAAAACTGCTGTCGTGGCACGCGAACTTGGTCGCTACAACGTAGATGTAGCTGCGTTAAGCGAACTCGAGGAAATCGGTGGTGGGTACACATTCTTCTGAAAAGGACGACCCCAAACGGAACGAAGGTTAGCTGGCGTAGGGTTTGCCGTCAAATCCACCATCGCGCAAAAACTGTCTGAATATCCGCAATACATCTCTTACCGCATTATCACACTGCGCCTTCACCTACAAATCAACAACTACCTGAATATGATAAGCGTATATGCATCAACAATGCGTAACGAGGACAGTGTCAAAGATCAGTTTTATGAAGAACTTTGCCAATGCCTTAGCAACATACGTTCAAACAAGCAAATACTTCTGCTGGGTGAAGGGTTGGCAGAGATACTGAGTCGTGGCCGGGCGTGATTGGAAATAATGGTGTGGGCAATATGAATAGTAACGGACAATTACTACTCACACTCTGTGCCCAATTCGACCTTACCATCACTAACACTCTGTTTAGGCTTCGTGACAAATTCAAAACCACCTGGATGCACCCACGTTCTTTACACTGGCACCTCCTCGATTACGCCATAACCCGACGAAGGGACATCTCCCAGGTGCATATCACCCGCGTCATGCGCGGCGCGCATTGCTGGACAGACCACCGGCTTCTGGTAACTAAATTGAGACTCCGTCTTCGCGAACCACGAAGACCCTGCAGGGCTAAACCAATATCTCTCAATTTAGAACGACTAAATTGTGCGGACCTTCGAGAAAAATACCAGGAAGGACTGATAGACACGCTAGATGGGTTTGATGCCCAGCAAGGTGACCTCATATCAAACTGGATACAGTTGTCATCCTCCGTACTGACTGTGGCTACAGAAATCATAGGACGCAAAAAACGTAACAACGTAGACTGGTTTGACCAAAATGATAGGGCCCTAACTGAAGCATTCAAACAGCATCGTATACTCATAAAGCGTAATGAAGGTAATCATAATCTCACTCAAGAAGTCCGAAGTAGTGGTGATTCCTTAAGAAGATTAACAAGGAACATGAAAGATAGATAGTGGCTTGAAAAGGCAAAACAGATACATTGGCTCGCAGACACACACCAACTAGGCGCTTTTTGTGAAGAAATGCATAAGTTGATTGGCGTTTCCATTAAAAATACCACACCACTAAGATCCCTAGATGGTTCTCAAAAACTCACTGCTAAGCAGGATATACTTGATCGTTGGGCAGAGCACTTTAACAATCTGCTCAATGTAGATCGATTAGCAGATCTTGATCATGTAAAGCGTATTCGTCCTTTGCCGCTGAATGATTCGCTTGCTGAGCCACTTGACTTTTGCTGAAGTAGTTCGAGCCACAAAAGAGCAGAAAATAAAAAAGCAGTTGGCGTTGATAACATCGCCGGAGAACTGCTTAAATACGGAGGGGAGCAACTTCACACTTACATCTGAATATCCGAAATACTTTTAGCTTTACCTAGAAGTAAGATAAACCATATCTCGCCTAACCAACCACCATCTCCAGAAATAAAACTAAATAAGTATCTCCAATGGAATTTTAGAAAAGCAGATTTCCATGGTCTATACTCTGATATAAGAAACTTAGAATGGACTGATATAATAAGCCAGAAGGATATTAATGTAGCTATAGATCTTTTTTACGAAAAATTAAATAAAACTATTAGTAAGCGAGTTCCTACTAAAAATGTCTTAAGTCAATGTAAATATAATTACCCTGTATGGTATAGTGGTGAAATTATTCGGACTATAAAACTTAAGTATTTTAACTTAAAAAAGTATAAGGCAAATGGATCTGAATTTAATAGAGAATTGTTTAAATATTACAGAAATAAAGTAAAAAATCTTATAAATAAATCATTTAGAGAGTATATTGTTACTACTGAAAAAAACATAACTTCTGATCCTTCAAAATTTTGGAAATATGTTAAAGATAAGAAAAATCATAGATATCAGAATAAAGAATTTGTTTACCAAAATAAAACAGTAGAAGGCCAGGCAGCTGTTAATGCATTCGCACAATACTTTAGTTCTGTTTTTCACAAGAATCCCCCACGGTTAGACCCAGAGGCTGCAGAACGAGAAGCACTGGATATTGTAAATAATCACATGAACATTAATATTGATAGTATCACAGTTACAGAACTGAGACAAGCTGTTCGACGTCTCAAAGCATCTTCTGCTAGTGGTCCTGATAATATACCTGCTATGTTGGTAAAAGATTGTATATCTGCACTGGAGGATCCCCTATTACACTTGTTAAATCTTTCTCTACAGCAAAATAGTTATCCTATCAAATGGAAAGTCTCAAGGGTAGTACCAGTACCCAAAGGTGGCTCATCAACAGATATTTCCAACTTCAGACCAATAGCAGTTCTTTCAGTTTTCGGAAAAGTTTTTGAATCAGTGCTCAACAACTCTATACTTAGCCAAGTTAAAAACAGTTTAAGCAATTCTCAACATGGATTCCGTCTTGCCCGTTCTACCTTAACAAATCACATAAACCTCGTAGATTATGTGAGAACACATGTTAAGTCAGGCTGTCAGGTTGATGTGGCCTATTTTGACTTTAGGAAAGCTTTTGACCTTGTAGATAATGATGTTCTTCTTGCTAAATTCTCTGCGCTCGGATTCAGTAAATCTCTTTTAAGATTCATGGCTGATTATCTTAAGGATCGCAAGCAATATGTAAAGTTAGCTAATTATATGTCACCTGAATATTTCACTCGCTCAGGAGTAAGTCAAGGCAGTACCCTAGGACCTACCCAATTCCTACTCATGGTCAATGATTTGCCAAATGTGGTTTTAAATGCTGAATGTTTAATGTTTGCTGATGACTTGAAATTATTTTATTCTATTACAAAGGCTGAAGATTGTCTTAAGCTGCAGTATGATATAGATGCTGTATTGGAATGGAGTATTACAAATAAATTATCGTTTAATAGCTCCAAGTGTAAAACAATAACTTTCTCTAGATCACGATATCCAATAGATAATACATATTTGTTAGGTGGGGAACCCCTCGAAAGAGTGACAACAATTAGAGATTTAGGTCTAACACTAGATAGTAAGCTCACGTTTCACGAACACGTAATAAAAATATGTAAAGAGGCTAATAAAGCATTAGGATTTATAATGAGAACTTCTTTTGAATTTAGAAATACACATATTGTTAAACTATTATATTATGCATACGTACGTAGTAAGTTAGAGTATAACTCAATCATTTGGAATCCACATGAAAGCTTGTATGCTCTTATGGTTGAAAAAGTTCAACGTAAATTCGCACGATTTCTATTTAAACGCCAACATGGATATTACCCATTCTTATACCCTTCTCTCTTTGTATCTGGTATGGTTGGTCTTAATACCCTTCATTTTCGTCGACAATTTATGCTGCTGATCCACTATTATCTCCTAATGAACAATAAAATAGACAATCCATCAGTGCGAGAAAAAATATCCTTTTATGTCCCTGATCATTACATGCGTGGTACTGGTCGACGTCACCATAGACTCCTTTGTTACCCGCCAGCGTGGCAGTCACCTCAAGCTTATAACTGCCCCACTGCGAAAGCTATCCAATTGATTAATAGTTTTGTGAATGCTAAACCTGATGCAGACATATTTTATGATTCTTTTGGCAGAACCAGGATAAATGTCAGATTATATTTAGACCATTTGTACTCAAACCAGACCAATGCTTAAGTTAATTTTTTTAAAGTTTATATTATATTTTTTAATTATTGTCTGTTATTTTTTATGATTTATATTGTTTTGTTATCTGCTTTGAATTGGGTTTGTTAATTTGTTTTGTTAATTTGTGTACTGTTTTATTAGTGTTGTTTTCTTTTTTTTATTAGTATAGCATATAAGCGTTTTGGTATTTTTAATGTACTGTAAGCTTATTATGTTTCTTTATAAATAAATAAATCTGGCAAATTTTTGATCGCATTTGGAACGAGGAAATAATACCGCCTGAATTTAAAATATCCCGTATAGAGACCCTGTATAAAAACAAAGGAGACCGTTCTGACTGCAACTCCTACCGGGTATATCGCTCCTCTTTGTCCCTGGGAAGATATTCGCCAGAGTTCTTCTCAACCGGCTTTTACCCGTCTCCGAAGACATATTGCCAGAAACTCTATTGGGTTTCGTCCCACCTGCGAGGCCATCTTTTCCATCCGGCAACTCCAGATAAAAAGTCGCGAACACAGTCAACCTTTGTATATGTGCTTCGTGGACTTGGAGAAAGCATTTTGACTGTGTGCCGCAGGAAGCCCTCTGGACTTTACTGGCAAAATTAGGTTCTCCTGAGAAGTTTGTTAGAATGATTCGCCTTCTTCACGACGAAATGACCTGCTGTGTTACCTATAATGGTGATCAGTCAGAGTTCTTCCCTGTCAGTTGTGGGGTTAAACAAGGTTGTGTTCTTGCACCAACACTGTTTGCTCTTTACTTTTCTGTCGTTGTCAGTAAAGCACTCGAACAAACTTCTGCTGGAATCAAAATACGTTTCAGGACTTTTCAACCTGGCCAGATTAAAAGCTTACAAAAAAGTATCACACGCTCTTATAACGGAGATCATGTATGCTGATGATCTGTGTTTTGTTACCAACTCTTCACAAGAACTCCAGGACCTGATTACGAATCTTCAGGAAGTCTGCTGCCGTTTCGGTCTGAAAATCAGTGTGAAGAAAACTGAGGTGATGGCAATCGACTCTCATGGAGCTACAGAACCTGTCAAGGTGACCATTGGCAATACTGAGCTGAAGCAAGTGAATACGTTTATATACCTGTGCAGCACAATTACAGCTAAGTGTGACCTTGACGCCGAAATAAACCATCGCATAGGCGCTGCATCAGCTGCTTTCGGTAAATTACGAGCCAAAGTCTTACAATCACATGATTTGAAGCTTTCGACAAAAATCTCCGTTTACATGGCCATAGTCCTCCCAAATCTTCTGTACTCTGCGTCATGGGTCCTCTATCGGAAACATATACGGACGCTGGACCGGTTTCATTTAAGGTGCATAAAAGACATTCTCAAAATCAAATGGTCGGACCGGATTAGAAATACCGAAGTGCTACGACGCGCAAATGTCTATGTCAGAAGCATACCTGATGCGGCGACAGCTCCGATGGTGTGGACATGTTTTACGAATGGATGATGATAGGTTGGCCAAACGCATCTTCTTTTCTGAACCCCAGAACGGCAAGCGGAAACAAGGCGGCCAGTTCTTACGCTTCAAGGACGTTCAGAAAAGACACATGAAAAGGTGCAATATTGTTCCCCAGAAATGGGAGAAACAGGCCATTTGCCGCCCTGAATGGAAGTGCATGGTGAGGAATGCGGTTCATTGAGGTTCATAGAATTGGATTCGAAGCGTGATGCCCTTAAGGCTAGACCACCAGCAGCCATGTTTTATAACTATGTCGACGATGTCTTAACGTGCAGCCGATGCGCGCGCACGTTTACTCATAAGATAGGATATTGCAGCCATCAAAGGGCGAACAAGAGAGCTGACCACCTTGGCTCCTCTGCATGTGATAGTCGGTAGCAGTCACCATAGCCGAAATCGGCTGAGAAGTAGTATATATATATATATTATATATATATAATTACAACACGATGCCTTCCAGAAAAAGACCACCTCTTGCTGCTACATCGAGATACGCTAGGCGAATGAGACTAGCCTAGAGGTATGCTCGATAGATAACGTTCTACACAAATAGCACTTAAAACAAAAAACTAATTGAAAAGTTTCATCATCCACGCGAACGAAGTTGCGGGCACAGCTAGTAATAAATATTTTATTGATGCCACCTTGATTATTGTTTGTTTTTATTTACATTATTACATAATTTTAATAATAATATTTTAATAATAAATGTGGGATCAGGTTCATTAGTCAAACAAATAGCGTAATTCGATTTATTTTATTTTATACAATCTGCTTCTACACGTCTTACTTCTTTTACACCATCACGTCGTTCTCCTGTTTTTTCCTTACGTTCCGTCTTCTTATACTCATCTGTGTTCTACATCAACATTCACGTCATCTCAAGCATACATCACTTGTCTCACTCACACTTATGCTTCTGTCTTTATCACACATCTCATGCATCCGTCGCGTTCCATTCCTACAACTCGGCCATTCTGACATCAGACTGTCCCAGTCTGATCTTGCAAAATAACAGCCAAAAATAAACTTATACATTGACTACAACAATATCTCTTAAACAAATCAAACAAACTAAACAATTAACATCAACTTTTAAAGAAATAATAATATAAACTTCTCACATTTTAGCAATCTTACTCTTTACATGAAATAATGACTTATAACTCAAAACAAATAAACACCCTAATACAATAGTTTAAACTTGGCATCATAAAAATAAGAAATTATAACACTATTAAACATCTTACTTAGGTACACATTTCCTAATTTGAAAACAATTAAATACTGAACACAAAAATAACATCAGGTCAAGACTACTTGTAAAAATCATCTGTAACATTATCAAGTGCTTGCTGACGCTCAATGTAACAAAATAAACTTTAAAAAAACTATCTATCTACTAATCAATTACCATCGTTTCCAGGCCATGGCTTCATGAAGTCTGCAGAAGCGCTCGTCAATCGCGAACCTTCTGACATAGAATTGAGTTTCTCTACATCATAGCGGTCATTCCTCTTTACCTTGGTTACTTTGTATGGGCCTAGATACTGCGGCTTTAACTTTAGGCTTGAACCAAACTGTGTACGCTTTATTGCCACTATATCCCCAACATTATATTTATGGGATTCCTTTCGTCTTTGGTTGTAAGTCTTTCGATTTTCTTCCTGTACTCGAAGAATTTGTTCTTTTGCCTTCATTCTAAGTTCTTCTCTGTTCTGTACGAAATTAACTTGGTGTTCCTGCTGGATCAAATTACATATTTCAATATCCTCCTTTGTTTTCATCTTAGTCCCCATCATCAACTCAAATGGAGTGGTTGCAATACTCCGCTGGTAAGTGCTATTCAGAGAACGCTGTACACTGCTGACATGCTTATACCACTGCGAGGGATCTGCAATACAAAGTTTAGTTAACACTGCTTTTATTGTCCGGTGTATCCTCTCCACCTGTTCGTTTCCTCTTGGAACACCTGTTGTGATGGTGATATGTTGAATGTTTTCACTTTGACAGAACTCCTTAAAATCATTGCTAGTAAATGCACTTCCTCTATCTGAAATCAAACATACAGGGTTACCAAATGTCTGCTGATGTACCATCAATCTATCAATTGTCTCTTTACTGGTGGTCCCTTTTACTGGAAACAACCACACGAACTTGGTAAAGGCGTCAACCACAGTTAAAATATGATTGTACAGCTTTCTTGTTTCTGAAAGTGGTCCTATATGATCACAATGAATTGTGTGCAAAGGAATGCTCTCCTTATCTATACAATTTAGGAAACCTTCCTGTTTACCTTCCTTCTTAGTAGCTAGTAAACATGGTATGCATGTTAACATAAATTCTTCTATTTTCTTCTGCATATTCTTGATGTAGTAATCTTCCTGTAATATTTCAATCATTTTCTTCTTTCCAAAGTGACCCTTTTCATGTATCCTCTTAAACATTTCAACTTCTAGACTTTTAGGAATTACCAACCTTTTATCCGGTCCTTTGTATAGCAAACCATCACTGTACATGTAGTCATCATATGATTGTAATTTTAAAACTTCAATAATTGCTCTGATACCCTCATCTAATTCCTGCGCTCGCTTGACCTGGTCATGTAGACTTAACTCGACAACAGCAACAATCGGGTTTCTGCTCAGGGCGTCTACATGCTGCATTTTATTACCTGGCCTGTGCTCAACCACATAGTCATACTCTTCTAATAGTAACACCCACCGTGCTACTCTAGTGGCTAGGTCCTTTTTGCTTAAGGTTTGTTTGGCTGTTTTTCTACTGTCACCTGTTCAGCCAACGATATTCTCCTTGGACGCTGGGCCACTGGTATGTCGTCTTTAAGTACTATGCGTAACTCAACTGGAGCATCTTTAGTTTGAACAGGATTATAACTATCCACACAACTTATAACTTGTCGCCTTACGTCTTCATTTTGAATCTCACCTAAAACATAAGAATTATCATGACACACTAAACAACTTAATTTATTGAGCCAGTTTTCAGCACTTGGGGTTATAACTATTGACCCCTTCGACAACACCGTAAACACATCTTTCAGAAAATCTTGACCCAATATTATACTACAAGGTATGGTGTCCCTAGGTACAACATAAAACTTAACACTATAATAGTGTCCATCAATCTTCACATCAATCGTAAACTTCTCTGTTGCGGTCACTTTGCTGCACCCTAGTCCTGCAAACGTTGTGACCGTTTTCTCAGCCTTTGGGGCATCTATACGGACATAAAGTTCACTCGTCATAAGGTTTACTTCGCTGCCAGAGTCAATCAACGCCTTCGCTTCACACTTATTCACAATTACGATTTTGCAGGCATTTTCTAGTTGAACTTTCGCATTTTTCATCTCAATCTGAGTTTCATTGTTGTTAACGAAGTTCGTGCAAATATTAGGTTCATATTCCGTCATCTTGACACTGCTGTCATCGCTGTCATGTTGGCCAACATCACCAACGTTTGAAGTGAAGTCAGTCACACACAACGTTCGTTTTTGCTCGTTGGGTTTCGCTTCACCGCCACCATATTGCTTTGATGACTGTTCTGTCTTCTCTTTACATTGCGTGGAAATATGACCCATCTTGTTGCATTTAAAACATTTTACACCATTTTGACATGCACCCGATTCATGCCCGACTCTTCCACACTTATAACAACGCCTTTGGCTACCCGTTGCTGATGATGACTCTGCTTGATTTTTATGTCGCTCACTTTTACTAGAACGCTCCCCGGCTTTAGTTTTCATTTTCTCATAGATCGCTAATTTTTCTTTTAACGCCGAGAAAGTCGTCACGCCGTACAAAATAACTTTATTTGACTCATAATCTTCAATGCCGTCCACGATATATTGAATTGCAATATAATCCGGAAACTTCGCCCGCCGTGCTAATTCCTTCATTATTAACATATACTGGAAACATGTTTCGTTCTTCTGCTTTTTCCTGCTCGCCATCAGCTCATGGATTTCCTTTACGTTTACATGGTCGGGAAATTCCTTGACGACGGCAGCTTTCAAATCTTCGTAAGTCTTGAACGTCTTTTCTGACCTTAACCATAACGCCACCGTTCCCGTAAGCGTTCTGCGTGCTATGACCAAGGTCTGCTGAGCCGTCCACTGGAATATTTCCGCGTTGTCGTCAATGTCCTGCGCCCACTTACTGGACGGATAAGTTTTGTCATCGCCGCTGAATTTTCCAATCCCGGTCATTACATCTGCGAGCCCGAAGCCCATTTCGGTCTGCGTGTCGTCTGCCATCTTTGATCGTCTTTTATTTTCTTCAGCTGTTTCTTTTCCACGTCGTAATACGCTTTCTGCCGACTTTTGTTGGCCTGATCCCGGACGAGCCCCCAAAAATTGTGGGATCAGGTTCATTAGTCAAACAAATAGCGTAATTCGATTTATTTTATTTTATACAATCTGCTTCTACACGTCTTACTTCTTTTACACCATCACGTCGTTCTCCTGTTTTTTCCTTACGTTCCGTCTTCTTATACTCATCTGTGTTCTACATCAACATTCACGTCATCTCAAGCATACATCACTTGTCTCACTCACACTTATGCTTCTGTCTTTATTACACATCTCATGCATCCGTCGCGTTCCATTCCTACATAAATTATACCTTTTGTTATAGAATCGTCGCCATTACCTGCTGAAACAAATAATCCTGATTTCGTGGCTTTGTATAATCACGTCATGTTGGATGAGCCTATTGAGGAGCATAATAATTATTCTATATCCAGTTCTGCAAGCCGAGATACAGATAACAATGGTATGGTACTACAAGATATAAATTTAAACGACTTGAGAGTTCCGGGTGTTGAACTGAATATTAATTCACCCAAGGTATTGACTGCTATCCAAACACCTTCTCCATTACCATTTACTCCACCAAGTATCCCATCTTTATTTTCGGTGATCACTAATTATGACTCTTCTGATAGCATCGAAAATGATACCCCCGTACCGTCACCGTATTTAGGTTTTTCGGAATCTCCACAAAGTTTAGATGATACTTTGGTGCCAAATACTTGTAAGGATACCGAAGATAGAACACTTACACCTGAAGTCGGTACGTCCGCCCCGGCAAGTTTTCTCGATTCGCGTATGGATAACGATCACTTAGATTCAATATCGGCAATATCTACTCCCTGTAATTCAATTTCCTCGCCTGCAACGTTTAATGACAGTGACTATTCTGCTGTATCGACTCGAAAGACAAATAAACGTAGATCTAAAAAAAGGAATGATGTGGGTCTCAAAAGGCTTAAACGTGAAGATGAGTGGATAGTTAGAAAGAGAAAACGTTTATGTAACAAAGGATTAGAGTATATCACGGCAAAAGGAAAACCTAAAACAGCTAGAAAAATCAAAGCCAGTTGTGTCAACTGTCGTATGAAATGCTATAATAAAATAAGCCAAGAGGTTCGTATTGACCTGTTTGATAAGTTTTGGAATACTGGCCATCACGTGAAGCAATGGGAAATCATCGCCAAATATATTGTGATACAAAAAAATAAAAAGACGGCCACTAACATTGAAAGCGAAACTAGTCGTCGATCACACACTTTACATTATCACCTTCCCATCAATGCCGATGATCGAATCACTTTACAAAAAGTTTGTAAAACAATGTTCTTGAACACTTTTGATATTAGTAAAGATTTTGTTTATACTGCCATACGAAAAAATCAAGAGAACACTGACTTTACGGACGTCACTGATGACAGAGGTCGGCATAAAAATCATAACTATATCATTTCTAATGAGATGAAACAGAGTGTCTTAGATCACGTTAATTCTTTCACCCCTGTCGAGTCACACTACGTTAGAAAACGTACGAGCAAAAAATACTTAGATCCATCTTTATCTTTTTCAAAAATGTTTAACCTGTATATTGAGTGGTGTGACGATAACAATTTTAATTTAAGAGCACAGACAGTGAGACAGTATAGAGATATTATTAATTCTAATTTGAAGATAGGCTTTTATTTACCAAAAAAAGATCAATGCGACCTCTGTCATCAGTACAAAAACACATCTAGCCCTACTGATGAATTAAAAGAAAAATTTTCTAAGCATCAAATAGAAAAAGAAATTTCTCGTAAGTTAAAATTAGAATATAAAGTACTAGCTGATCCCCGCGACTTCGTCCGCGTCAATTTCTGTTATTATGACAGCGATTAAGAAGTTTAAATAAAAAGTATTTCTGCGTAAATGATAATTTTAGTTAATATTATATTGATAAAACTCTGTAGCATATAATATAATAATGCATTAATTTCGACCAAATGATTACCTTAAAAAAGGTTATAGTGAGTCAATCTTAAAAGATAGACATATACTGTCCCAAACATTTTTTTAGATCATTTAAAGAGGAACAATTCTTTTATACATATATTTTGGGTAACTCGAACCGTTTACGCAGCGCACGCAACGGAAGCTTTCAAGTATGAATATTTTTCCCCGTTTTTGTGACATTTTTCACTGTTGCTTCGCTCCTATTGGTCGCAGCGTAATGTTATATATCCTAAAGCCTTCCTCGATAAATGGACTATCTAACACAAAAAGATTTTTTCAATTCTAACCAGTAGTTCCTGAGATTAGCGCGTTCAACCAAACAAACAAACAAACAAACAAACAAACTCTTCAGCTTTATAATATTATAAGTATAGATTAGCTGTCTCTAATGATAAAATAGCTTGTATCGTATTTGATTTCCAGAAAGTTTTGAGCTCACCTCATGGTAATATAAGTGTATATTACTATAGGCGGAAACTAAATGTCTATAATTTTACTATTTATGATATGGCATCCAAAGAAGCATTTTGTTATATGTGGGATGAGCAAACGGCTAGGAGGGGGGCTAATGAAGTCGCTAGTTGTTTATATGTTTTTTTTTAATAAATTAGCATTTAAGGGTATCAAAGAAGTTAAATTATGGTCAGACAACTGTGGGGGACAAAATCGTAACCGTATTGTTTACTATATGTATCTATTAGCTGCCAAAAAATTCAACTTGAAGATAAGCCACCATTTTATGGAAAAAGGACATACACAAAATGAAGGAGATTCAGTTCATGCTTTAATAGAAAAGACTGCTAGAGGTAGGGAGGTTTATATACCAGATGAATGGTATTCACTTGTGCGATGGGCAAAGGTTAATGGGAATCCTTATAATGTTATTGAGGTCAATCAAAACATGATTTTTGATTTTAAAACTAATATAAGTAAGAAAAATTGGACTAAAAATTTAAGTAACGATAAAGTTATGTGGAACAAAGTTAAGGAAATCGGGGCTTCGCCTGATAATTATGGATTGTTGGAATATAAGTATAGCTTAGGTGATAACGAAAGCAATCAAATACAATGTTTTAAAAAGACATCTACTAGATTATCCCACTCGGAGCCTTTCCCTGAAAAAGCATACAAAAGGATGTTAGCAATTAATGTAGCAAAATATAAAGACTTAACATATTATTGTGATAACAATATTATACCCGAAAAATATCATATGTTTTATAGAAGTTTTTTATCAACTGTTCAAGATGAGGAAAATGTAAGTGATGACGAAGTTTGAATGGTTTACTTAATTATTACTGATTAATATTGCTGTTTAAATAATTATGTTTATTGTGATTAATATTACCAATTGGATTTTATTTTATTTTACGTAAGAATTATAATACTAGCAATGTTTCATAATAAGTGCAATGTTGATTAAAATAATTATAATGTAAGATATCCAACTGTGATTGATTCTGATCCCATTGTTAATTAATAAATAAGTACTTACCTATAATTTGATTAAAGTTTTGTTATATACCAATTGTTTTTGTTTTAATTATGTCTATATTTACTTTTTTTACACAATTTAAGCTAGAATTTATACAATTTTATCTAGAAATCAGCGTGTTTTAGTTCAACATAAATTTAAAATAATACGTTAACTTGTGTCACAAGTTGATGTATATGCCGCTATCTTTAATTTAACTGCCTTTAATACGTTATCCGCCCGTGACGCATGCTCCGGTTAAATAAAGCTAACTTTAATAACTTGATATTTACGGTATAAAACTACCATAATATATCTTGTGGATATATAGATTTACGTAAGGCTAAAACCTATGCATAATATATTTTAGAAATAGTATTGCAACACTATAAAAACCACACTTAATTAATACCATACTCGCCCGTAACACACCACGCTAACATTAG
This sequence comes from Autographa pulchrina, assembly GCA_905475315.1. Taxonomy (NCBI): domain Eukaryota; kingdom Metazoa; phylum Arthropoda; class Insecta; order Lepidoptera; family Noctuidae; genus Autographa; species Autographa pulchrina. Next base: position 3,841,916 of record FR997761.1, on the reverse strand, counting down.
TTAGACGTGTGTTACATGTAAAACCTTATAGAGGAAATTCGTTTATATACGGCTAACTTATGCTAAATCAAAAGATATAATTAATTAGGACTTAATAAATATGAACAATTATAAAACATAAATTAACTATTACTTGTGCCAAATTTCATATCAGTATCCTAATTAGTATAAAAGTTATCACTATATTCCCTTTAAAAGTGTCTCCTGTAAAGTACACTTTTATAAGTTAGCGTAGTATAAATTGCTGGTGTCGATATGTACTCGTTATGATAGTTACAAACGGTTTGAATGAAAGTAAAACATCGAGATAATTACTACTTTTAAGATTTACCTAAGATAAGAAGACATGAAAATAACTAGTAATAAGAAAATAAATAGAACAATTACTCTAAAATTATGATTATTACAATTGATTATCATTATTCAATATTTGATACAAGACTCATTAAAGTCGAGATTAGAGTTAACAATACAAATTACTTAAATACTATTTATTAATTGAAAACAATTATTAAAATCTAGATTCAATGACAACAATATAGAAAGAACCAACCATGTGCATTCATTACAAATTAATTATCGTGAGTTTTGCCTAACAGGATGTTTCTTTAGTTTTAATAGGGGTTGGCGTCACCCGCATGTCTTCTACAGACTCTGACTCGTCCTTATTGCTTGTTGCTACTGTATCACCATAAAATACTGTTTGAGAAACGGGAACTGAATTATTTTTGGTATTATGACATTGATTAAATATTTGAATGCAGCATGGGGCGTTAGTTGAAAAAAGGACTTACGGCTCTTGTATCACTATCACTACATAGTATAAAACAAAGTCGCTTTCTCTGTCCCTATGTCCCTTTGTATGCTTAAATCTTTGAAACTACGCAACGGATTTTGATGCGGTTTTTTTTTAATAGATAAAATGATTCAAGAGGAAGGTTTATATGTATAATAACATCCATTAAATAGTGGAGAAGTAGGTACTGTTATTTTTGAGGTTTCTAATGTGATGTCGTAAATAATTACATTTTTTCCGCTTACATAGCAAACGCAGGCTGAACCCTACGAGTTTTATTAAAATAATGTACTAAGTATTGTACACATTGAAAAGGTCTACAGAAAAGTCCGTGATGGTATGTGTCTATCTCTTATGGATAACCCACAATAACTTGTTTTGTCATTTACTTTTTACGACAAATAATGGCTAATTTTCGAAGCGATTTTAACCAATACAGCATTAATCCTTAACCAATTAAATACCTTGAATACATTGTTCATTTAATATAGATCTATATGGCCCTGTACACCGTATGATTTAAGTGAATATTTTTGAAGATATTACAGATTTAAAAATTGCGGGACGTAGCGTTTGCGGCGGTACCGGCCGGCCGCCCGGTGCGGCAAGAGCGTGCCCAAGGGGTCGTATCTTCTATAGAAAATATTTTGCACTTACACACACATTCAAATTACGTTAGTGTGGGTTGCGGAAATAAAAGTGTTCCCATTTCTAAAAACGAATGCCATTTTTACGGGAGGTAAAGATTTGCTAAATATATCATTTTTCTAAGTACAACAAAAAATTATTGTAATTAATTAACTTACTAGTAAAAAATATATTAGCGTTAATTCGTTTTTATTTTTCGGCCACAAATCCATCTCAAACAAGAAGAAAACAATTTCATTAGCAAGTTAATTTTTTTTAATGCTTTGGCAACCCTAAATGTTCTGGTATCAAGTTGTCAACTGTCAGTATGCCACTGTCACAAAAAGTTCGTTAACTTCAATACACTTTTTCTGAGTTGTTTTGGATGTTTTGAGTTTTTCATATTCTTGATAGCTTGGTGATTATTTGTGGCTCTATAGTTGTTCGCTCGAGATTACTCGCGACAACGACCCGTGTTGTGCTGGAAATGGACCATAGTTGTTCGCTCGAGATTACTCGCGACAACGACCCGTGTTGTGCTGGAAATGGACCATAGTTGTTCGCTCGAGATTACTCGCGACAACGATCTGTTTAGTGTTGGATAACGGACCATAGTTGCTCGCTCGAGATTACTCGCGACAACGAATCGTATTGTGCTTTTGGTTTGACTCTAGACATCAAAATGTCTACTGACTAGACTAGACTCCTATCGAAAGTGTTTGAAATGTGGGGCTACTCCTATTGAAGATGGAACAACATCATTCCATAGATTCCCAAAACCTGGAAAAACTAATATTCTGAGGTAGGTTTATTTAACATTTCAACCACAGGTCTTCACTTGATACCGTACCAAGCAAGCCATATGTTGTAAATCTTCACTGAAGACTGGAAGGCGACAAAACATCTCCATTTAATTTGTATTAATAATTAATTTAGTTTTGTTTTATACCAATTAAATGAGTATTTTGTGAGTCTAATACATTGGTTGTATATTGCAGGGCTAGATCCTGGGCAAAGTACTGCTGGCCAGAAGAAGATTGGTTGTCTGTAAAGGCATTGACAAAGTTATTTACTAATAACAAAGTTTTATGCAAAAGGCATTTTGAGGATGATTGCTTTACTGATGATAGTAAAAATAAATTGACAAGATTCTCAATTCCTGGTGAAAAAAGTTTTGTTAGTAATTTGTTGGAATCCTTGAGGAAAGACATGCATTTAATGCGACAAGATGATGATGCTCCAATAGCTCCACAGGTAAGTTATTTTGTTATTATCCCTGTACTAAAATGATTATTGGCTGCGCACCTACCATTTGGTTCCATTTAAAGGCCTAGCCCTATCCACATTTGTTGGATTTGTTTGCAGTCTACCCATAACAACTTGGTATTAATATTTTATGTGGAATGACTGACTGCAACTCATGGTAGTCTACTACAAGGTACCGTAAACCGAGGATACTTTGATTAGTTTTTGAGCTTAATGTATTTTGTCTTATTTATTTTTCATTGTAGATGCTACAACAAAATCTTTTATATAAACTGAATTAACATATATATATATATATAAATCCAAATAGGCAAAATAAAAACAGATAGGAAAACTGTCAATGTTGCCTACATAATTAAATTAAAATGCATATGTTACGTTTTTACAGAGCTATATGATCAAATGCAATATTTTTAGTAACTATCAATGTTGCCCCTGTATTTGAAAGTAACTCTGGTTTACCGGTAGTATGATAACCCAGATCAGCAGCTAAACATGCTCTCTTATGCAGTGATACACAATAAGTAAAATAATAGTAAAATGTTTATTTTTTATTTTTTACAGAAACTGCCTGAACAATTCAAGGACATTGCAAGCCAATCTCAACTAGCAATATCCAATATACCCAGTGTGGATAATCCTATTCCAGGAACATCAAAAGATGTCCAGATAATTAAACAGTATGGTAATCTTAAAACAAAGAAAAGGAAAAGCATTTTAAGACCACTGGACATAAATAAAATTAGTGAGTTAACAGCAAGAGAGAAGAAATTATATAAAATTTGCACTAAAAGTATTAAAGAAATTAGTCGATTGAGAAATCAGTTGAAATCAAAAACTAAAACTGATAAATTGCAGAAAATATGTGAGGATGAGAACATAAAAATGTTGCATGAAATGAATTTAAGCAATTCATTTATAATATTACTGCAAAACCAGATACGTAACTGTAAAAAGAAGCAAAAAGGAAAACGTTACAGTATTGAGCATAAAATAATGGCACTAACACTTTATAAAAAATCACCAGCTTGCTACAGGCTATTAAGGCGAATGTTTTCTCTTCCATCACAGAGTACACTAAAAAAACTGCTTAATAGAATACCACTGAAAACTGGCATAAATCCACAAATATTTAAGGGATTAAAAAATATGGCAGAAAGACAAATAGACCATGAAAATATTTGTATATTATCATTTGATGAGATGGCCATAAGAAAACATTTTAATTATAATGAGAGATTAGACATAATAGAGGGATACCAAGATCATGGTAACCATGGGAGAGATGCACAAGTTGCTAGTAATGCCTTGGTTTTTATGCTAGCTGGTGTTAGAAAGAAGTGGAAGCAGCCCATTGCATTTTATTTCTCTGGAAAGTCTGTAACATCAGATAGACTATCTGTTATCATTAAAGAGGTATGAAATCAAATACATCCCCTCAAATTTTATCTATGAATTTGTAACTTTTAAATAAAAATATAAATTAATTACTTATCTGTCTTTCAGATTTTAAACAATTGCTATAAAATTGGATTAAATGTGGTAGCAACTGTATGTGACCTATCCAGGGTCAATATCAAAGCCTTGGATAATCTGGGATCCACTAAAGAAAAACCATATTTCACTTGGGAGGGACATGAAATTGTGACAATTTTGGATCCACCCCACCTCTTAAAATGCACTAGGAACCTATTCCTTAAATACAATGTCGAATGCTCTACAGATGTACAACATGAAGGGAAAGTGTTAAAAGGTAAAGGTTAACTTTACAATGTTGTTAGTACCTTCTCAATCCATCCATGTGCATTCTATGATTGCTTATGTCAAATAAAGAGTTTAGAAAGTCTGCCAAACATTTAAAAGTTCAAATAATACTGTGCACTTTCAAACACATGCTAAATTAGATTTTGAAAATAAAGCTACATATTTTGTTGCAGTCTCTAATTTCTCTTTATTATTTGAAACAGGTGTGGCGAAGTGGAGCCATGTGCAACAATTTTATGACATGGACAAAAATAACCCAAATTTTGTTTTTGCGCCTGCTTTATCTGAACAACATTTAAAACCCAACAGCAAGCAGAAAATGAGGGTTAAGCTGGCAGCACAGGTGTTCAGCCACTCAGTTGCAGCAGGAATACTGTCTAAAATTGCTACAAGTAAGTATTTATATTATATAAATACAATACACTTTACTTCATATACCTAATATGCTTTAGTACTTAATCATCCCATTAATATCCACTGCTGGACATAAAGCTTTTTACCATATGGCTACAACACACTGGAAGAGGAAGGAATATCATAATTACCACACACAAATGGGTTGGTGATCACGGTAATTGTACAAGAGAATGTTGCTGCTGATCCTCCTTCTGACAATCTCTCAGTTGCCCCTTATGGCATTCCCAGGAAACATCTTTACTATCTATTTACTGTTATGAAATTGATATTATACACAAAGTAAATTGCATACAGTAAAAGGTCACTGTTTAGGAAAATAATAAAATAATTATAAGTTAACCAATTTCCGTAAAAAGTAAATTAGTCATTAGCCTAAGCTAGGCTAGATTGTAATGAAAATAAATACCATCTTTTTACAGTATATTTTTTGAATGGGTGATTTTTATCAACAATTAAAATATTTTTGTTTCTTTACAGACGAACTACCGGCAGAAGCTCACGCAACGGCAACACTGCTGAAAAAATTTGACGGTCTTTTTGACGCCCTAAATGCGGATAGTCCAGACCTACGTAGAGGGAAGAAATATTCCACAAATATGACCACAAAATCACCTCATTTACAATTATTTCAAAATATGCGCAGATTTATTGAAGAAATCAATTATATAGGTTCGAATACACCCCCACCATCCAAGGTTGGATGGATCCGAACCATTAATGGTGTAGAACGCCTCTGGAAAAATTTATTAAGTCAAAATGTGAATAGCCTTTCAACACGGCGTTTAAATCAAGATCCACTTGAGAATTGTTTTGGTTGCATTCGCTATCACTGTGGTTCTAACAATAATCCGACTGTGGGACAATTTATATCCGGCATTAAGACTGGGATAATTAATAATTTGCGCCATAGTAGTCAAGCAACAAAAAAAAACTGTGAAGACGACACGGCAACCTTATGTGATAACTTAAAATCATTTTTGCTCCCCGAAAACACTCCCGAAGTAATTGACAGAGACGTAATATGTGAACAATTTCACGAGTTAGAATCATCGATAGCCGATGCAACCGAAACATTAGAGCAGGCGTCATCCGAAGCTCAAGCCTGTACGTATGTGTGTGGCTTCATATACAAAAAAATAAAACATGGAAGTTGTGATGCCTGCAAAACAGTATTTTTAGTATCGGAAGCCACACAACTACATATTTTCACTAGTTTTAGAGAATATGACTCCACAAAAAATGCACTGCACTATGCTAACCAAGCATTTGTGCAATGTGTAGAAATTTGTGCCATAGCAATAAATAATATTATAAATACAGCAGGTTGGCAAAATTGTTTAAAAAAAAATATTATGTCTGCTCTGTCTCAGGTGAATTTTGATTTTTTAAAAACGTGCCCTCAGCATGAAAATGTAAATAAAATACACGTTATTAATTCCACATTTTACATTTGTGTCAAAAGACAAATTGTTTTAAAAAACCGAGTGTTTGGTGAAGAGGAAAGAAAAAAGGCGTTAGAAAGAAAAATGATGATTTTAAGAAACCAGTAAACATCAATTTTCAATTTATTATATGGTTTTTGATGTATGGTACCTGTCCCCACAGGAAAGCTCAAAATCGTGACTGTAATTTACATTTTCAGGTTAATTTATTCATTTACGTGAGCCAATTGATTAAACCTTTTTTAAAATAATGTTATGTGTATGATGAGTGATAGTTGGGTTTAAAACAATTCTGTTTATCTAAAATAAAGAAATACTCAGTCAAAGATTGTATTTATTTTTTATTTCCTTACCACTACGCTCTACATCACGAGGCGATGGGACATGAACTAAGATTATGCAATTATTTTAAAATCATGGCATAATGTTCAATACCATCGCTTCATGATGAAGTGAGCGAAAGTTAAATAAGTTTTAAAGATGTTACAAAGATTTGAAACTGCCGCCACGGCTAGTTCCTGCGGAAATCACAGAGCGCTAGTAGTATCTGTGTAATTCGCATTTCATTGGTAGGGAGTGACGCTTCTTCTCTCGTCAGAGAGTATTATGTTCCTTGAGCGTGCCTATAAATAACGCGTCTGAGGCCGCGGTTTTCCCTACAGCACTTTGAATTTAGCAGCGATCGGACGCGTTTATTATAAAAACTTGCTTTTCAGTGCGACAACGTATCAGTAATTATAAGTAAGTTACGATAAATAATTGTATGATAGTAGTTTTAAAACATAAATTACTAGCTGTGCTCCGCGGTTTCACCCGCGTGAATTTCTAGGTTTCGTTTACGATGTCTATCCGGGGTGGAGATGAATCCGCTATTTTTTGACAGCAGTTGAAGTACGACAATAAACGTCAAACTCAACGAAAACGCGCCATTTTGCAAATACAACGTACTTGCATAAGAACTAAGAAGTTGCTCCAATTGTTTTACGCATTGAAGCATTTTTTTATTACTTACTAGCGACCCGCCCCGGCTTCGCACGGGTGCAATGCTGATACTAAATACACTACAGAAAAACATAGCGGCCCGCTCCGGCTTCGCACGGGTATAAAATATATAGCCTATGTGATTAAAATCGATTCAGTAGTTTTGATTTATACATTACTGCCCGTGGCCCGCACGCGTTAAATTTGGAGTAAAAGAATCCCCCTTTCCCTATACCATGAAGATTTCCTGCTATCTTTGGAATATCTAAATTCATACACTACATTTTTACTTATTTACTTTTTACATTTTTAACTATTTATTTTATTTTTACAACATATTACAGAATGTCTCTTACATATCTCACCTTAAATCACGATTTTTGAAAATAATTTCCCTAATATTAAATTGATCCCCTTCCCCCGTGGACTCTGCGCAGTACAGACGTGTTTAGGCAGAAATATTGAATATCTTTTTTCGCATTTAAATCAAAATTAAACATAAATTAAATTAACCGTAGTACTAGGAGTGCATAGCCGCAAGGACAGTACGCAACGAGGAGCGCAAGAGAGCGAGACAAGTCAGCGTGCGAGGAAGACAAGCATATTTACGTGAGTTCACACTACACTGGCCACACCTATCGCGTTCTAGCTCAAGGTCACGACTTTTGCACGCTTACATTCATTAAGCTTGAAACGGCGCTAGCGCAAGCTTCTTACATCGCTGCTGTCCTAGTACTAGCTAAGCAGTTACTCAAAATGTCAGTGCAGCGATCCCCTCCTGGCTTGCTAACAACTCCTTCGCAACCCACTATGCATTACAACTCTGACTCAGCGCTCAACGAATCATCCGCAATTGAAGCTGAAATTAATTATTTTAATGTGACCAAACGACAGAAGCGGAACTTCGGTGATATCACACCGCCAACCTCCTCCTCCGACATTAAAGCTTTCTTTGCTGAGTTCCAAGCTCAGCAAGATAAAAAATTCGAAGAACTTATTCTCACCTTGAATACCATTACAGTGCAAAATCAAGAAATTAAAAAATCTGTTGAGTCACTCACAACACAGCATAAAGAATTACTGTCGAAAATTAACTATTTAGAATCCGAAAACAAGGAGTACAAAAACCGAGTATCTACGCTAGAAAATCAACTTGAATATCTAGAAAAATACACACGTTCAACAACCCTTGAATTACGCAACATACCTAAACAGGATAATGAACACAAGAAAACTCTTACACAAATAGTCCAAAAGATAGGCTCAACTCTGGAAGAGGGATTTTTAATTCAGGAGTCTGAGATAAGGGATATTTTTCGAACTAAGACCGAAACTATTATTGTAGACTTTACAACTACGAGGCAAAAGGACTGCATGATTTCCAAAATAAAAAGCTACAACAAGTCTAAACGCGAAATGAAAGAACCCCAGCTAAACACTACACACATAAAGCTGCTTGGCGAATCACGCACAATATTCATATCCGAGTACTTAACAAACAAAGCTAGAAAAATATATTACTTGGCCCGATTAAATGTAAAAAACAAAAAGTTCGTCGCAGCCTGGACTTCATACGGGAAGGTGTACATAAAAAAAGGAGAAGGATTGTCAGCAATACGCATTGATGACGAGTCAGAACTGGTCAAGCTAGCTGCATGACTAGTCATTCGATTCTCCTACTATTTTATTTTTTCACGTGTATTACAGTATTTTAGTTCTTTGTTATTAGATAAGTCTTCGTTCTACTCAATGTATGTTAGTCTTACTTGGAAATCCAGTTGTACACATCATTCGCACCTACATCACCCACATCAGTCACATCACACAAATACACTGCACCCAACTCACCACCTAACAACACACACGCGAGTCTCGTCATTGTTCACTGACGGTATATACAGTTGTACTGAGAAGTTATTTTCATCATTTTGTCGCTTTACATATTTAATTATGGCATCCGTCTCATATCCAGGTCTCATTTCAAATTACATAACTAAGGCAAGTCACGTGTGGGCCGTGACAATATTGTCTTGTACGTCCTTTTCTATCTAGTTGTGTAATGCAGACTATTGAAACCTTAAACCTGGATCTGGACGCTATTAAAGTTGCCAAGTCAATATCATGCGACATAGATGATGTAAGAAATAAAATATCGACCGATAGCTGCTCTCTAAATATATTAACTCAAAATATACGTAGTATATGCTGCAACATATCAAACTTTACTACTCTCCTACAAAGATCTCTTGTTTCTTGGGATGTATTAGTCTTAACTGAATGCTGGTTACATTCAGCAAAATCGATTCCTCAACTCAATAACTACAATTGTATTTACACTACAACTCACAAAAGTCAAAACGAAGGTGTAGTAATCTATTATAATAACCATCTAAATGTGACTAGCGAAGAACCCCTCATTAGTGATGCAAACTGCCTACTTATCAAAATAAATGCTAACATCTGCATAATTGGTATCTACCGTCCCCCGAGTACAAACAATACAACCAATTTTAATAACTCTATTCATTCACTATTAACAAAATTAAGTAATTATAAGAACATCATACTATGTGGCGATATTAATATCGATATTAGCCCTAAGAGCACAGATAAAAGACTACATGAATATCTAAACGTCCTCGCGAGTCACAGTATGCTCCCTGGACACACTATTCCCACTCACGGCCGCACATGTCTAGACCATATAATTATCAAATCCAAATTGAAGGCCACTTGCCTTATATTTGAATCATCTGTAACAGACCACGAGAGTGTAGCACTTAGTCTTCGGCTAAAAAAACGCCTACAATTCTATAACAGAAACGCTCGGGTCATTAATTATGAACTGCTCGACAAAACAATCGAAAACATTAACTTTCAGCCAATATTAGAGTGTTCCGACGCCAACGTGGCAGCAAACCTATTCGTGTCGTGTCTATCCACTGCTATTAAAAGTAATACAAGTGCAATTAAAGTACCTAATAGAAAACGGACCTGCAAACCATGGATTACTAAAGCTCTATTACGTTGCATGAAAAATAGGGACAACCTCTACAAAAAATATAAACTCGACCCAGATAATGAGGTTGTTAAGACCACCTATAAACGCTATCGCAATTTCTGTAACTCTATTCTAAGAAAAACTAAAATACAATACGAGAGAGATCAGATAAGGAACACTCAAAACAATAAAAAACAACTGTGGGAGGTTATAAAAAACATCAGTGGTTCCAATAAGCGTATAGATCACTCACCTTGTCTGCTGAAGCAAGGAGATCCAGAGAAAAACCTAGAAAAAGTAAATAGGTTTTTTGCCAACGTCGGAAAAGTACTCGCTGAAAAGATAACCACTCCCACACAAACACTGCAAAATGACCCCATATTGTCAAATGTAAACTCCTTCACTTTGCTTCCTACTGATGAGGACGAAGTATCACTGATAATAAGAGGCCTCAAGGTGAAATGTGCGGTGGGTATCGATCAAATCTCCAGCGAATTTCTAAAACGGTATATACATCGCCTCACACCTCCTATAACATCCATTTGCAACCTGGCACTGTCAACGGGCATATTCCCTAAATCATTTAAAACGGCAGTAATCAAACCTATCCACAAGAGCGGGGATAGAGACTGTGTCGATAATTACCGTCCTATATCTATTCTTCCAACGCTCTCTAAAATTCTGGAACGCATAATAAACAAGCGTCTTACTAATTTCGTAGAATCGAGTGATCTTCTCTCATCTTCACAATTCGGGTTTAGACAGGGTAAGTCTACTAACGACGCAGTACACGAGCTGTTACAAGCTGTAGTAAGCAACTTGGATGAAGGGAAGAAATGTCTTACGGTATTTTTAGATCTGGCGAAAGCCTTCGACACGGTTTCTATCCCACGCCTATTGCGAACTTTGGACACTATTGGAGTGAGAGGAATACCCTTGGAGTTGATGACAGACTACTTGGCTGACAGGAGACAGAGGGTTAAGATTGATGACCGATTGAGTGATGAGATAGAAGTTAACTGCGGCTTGCCACAAGGCAGCATTCTCAGCCCGACCCTCTTCCTAATATATATTAATAGCCTCTGTCAACTGAAACTCCACAAAGGCAAAATCATTTCTTTCGCTGATGACACCGCCCTTTTCTTCTATGGTGACAGTTGGGAGGAGACTTTTGACATAGCTCAGACGGGCTTTAATCAAGTTACTAAATGGCTACAACACAATGTGTTGACACTAAATGTGTCAAAAACAAAGTACATAGCCTTTGCCTACAGGAAGAGCTCACTGCCAAGAGCGTCCCTCAACATCACTGCACACTTATGCGACCAGCAAACCATATGCTCATGCCTATCGCTCCTTAGGACTGAGGACACCAAATACCTTGGAATCATTATTGACCAATCGTTATCCTTCAAATCTCATAATATATAGTATAATAATAAGAGCTCTGGTCCCAAGGTTACGGAAGTTAATATATATATTTAAGTCGTTGAGAAACTCAGCTGACCGTACTGTTCTCAAAACAATTTACTTCGCTCTGTGCCAGTCCCTGATAGACTATTGCATCACATCGTGGGGCGGAGCAGCGAAGTCCCACCTCATTGAGGTAGAAAGAGCACAACGCGCCATCCTCAAGGTGGGTTTAGGACTTTCATTCCGTCATCCAACAGAAGAATTGTACAAAGAATGGGACGTGCTCACTGTTAGACAACTATTCATACTGCGCACCATTATGAAACAACACTCCGCACTGCCCTATGACCCGAACTTACTCAAGGGCAAGCGCCGGAAGGGCAAGGTTTGTGATACCCAGCGCTTTAAGTCTGCCTCCTCAAACAACTCCTTCTGTTTCCTCGGACCATACCTTTACAATAAATTAAATAGTACCCTAAATATATACCCTACACTGAATTCTAAATGCAAAAAAACAGTTACAAATTTTCTAAAAACTCTAACCTACCAAGATACCGAAAATCTCATAACCATCATAAAGTAAAATAATCGGAATACTGTGTTACCAAAGCAATATCGTGTCCCTCAGTCCTTATACAACTCGCTCACCTCCACTCTACACTCCACCTGAACTCACGCTTATACACTAAACATAAACCGTCTATCTCATATCCTACTCTTCCACATTACACCCTACACACTACACACTACCTTACAAAACGACTCACACCTGGTTTTTTCCGCAAATAGTTTAACATTTTAATTAATAATTTATAAACTGTATTATTGTTATTTCTTATTCCACTAAAAAAGAGTATTTTTAAATAACTATGTTTCTCCGTTCTTGTTATAGCTGTCTAAAAACTCTAGCCGAGGGAGGGCACTGGAGACCTGTAATACAGATTTTTGACAAAATCTACCACAGGCTCCAGTCTCTCACAAAGTTAGGTCCAAGCTACCAACACTGAAATGTATATTGTTTAACCTACCTTTTGTGAAGAGAAAATAATCTATATATCTATATTCTATATTATTTATCTATATCTATCTATATCTATATCTTCTATCTATATCTATATCTATCTATATCTATCTATACATATAATAAAATTGTAGAAAAGTGGTGTCTGTACAATGGAAATATATATAAAAAAAGTAGCAGGGGTTGTTATTATATCGATGCCGAACCCGAAATTGTAATTATTAATTTTTTTGTCTGTTTGTCTGTTTGTCGGTTTGTCTGTTTGTCTGTGTGTTTGTGCACGCTAATATCAGAAACGGCTTATTCGATTTAGATGCGGTTTTCACTAATATATTGTAGTAAACTTCACTTAACATTTAGTGTTTATTTCATGTCAATCGGTCCATAAATAAAAAAGTTATGACAATTTAAAGAATCATGGCGAACATTTGTTGAGCTATTTTATCAGAGTACGTACACGCCTCGCATAGTTGCATTCGATTATTGAGATTCACTTGAATGCTGACTGTTTGCATATATCATTTATTTATATTTTAGGGTTTGTAGGTTAGGTTCCTTTTCTTAATTTTCTTTAAAATTTTGTAAATAAACATAGTAAGTATTTGGTATAGGTTAGGCGGTTCTTTCCTTGATTTTTGGGTATCTTATCTTCATTTAGAGTTTCTAAATAAATATTGTAGCTGTGCCCGCGACTTGGAATAGTCGATTTTGCTTATTTATTGGTATATACATATAAGTGTAGGTAGGCGCTAGGTGTTAGGGCTCTTCTTTAAAAATAGTCTTAAAGATTTTGCCCGGAGCGTTAAACTGCTGTCGTGGCACGCGAACTTGGTCGCTACAACGTAGATGTAGCTGCGTTAAGCGAACTCGAGGAAATCGGTGGTGGGTACACATTCTTCTGAAAAGGACGACCCCAAACGGAACGAAGGTTAGCTGGCGTAGGGTTTGCCGTCAAATCCACCATCGCGCAAAAACTGTCTGAATATCCGCAATACATCTCTTACCGCATTATCACACTGCGCCTTCACCTACAAATCAACAACTACCTGAATATGATAAGCGTATATGCATCAACAATGCGTAACGAGGACAGTGTCAAAGATCAGTTTTATGAAGAACTTTGCCAATGCCTTAGCAACATACGTTCAAACAAGCAAATACTTCTGCTGGGTGAAGGGTTGGCAGAGATACTGAGTCGTGGCCGGGCGTGATTGGAAATAATGGTGTGGGCAATATGAATAGTAACGGACAATTACTACTCACACTCTGTGCCCAATTCGACCTTACCATCACTAACACTCTGTTTAGGTTTCGTGACAAATTCAAAACCACCTGGATGCACCCACGTTCTTTACACTGGCACCTCCTCGATTACGCCATAACCCAACGAAGGGACATCTCCCAGGTGCATATCACCCGCGTCATGCGCGGCGCGCATTGCTGGACAGACCACCGGCTTCTGGTAACTAAATTGAGACTCCGCCTTCGCGAACCACGAAGACCCTGCAGGGCTAAACCAATATCTCTCAATTTAGAACGACTAAATTGTGCGGACCTTCGAGAAAAATACCAGGAAGGACTGATAGACACGCTAGATGGGTTTGATGCCCAGCAAGGTGACCTAATATCAAACTGGATACAGTTGTCATCCTCCGTACTGACTGTGGCTACAGAAATCATAGGACGCAAAAAACGTAACAACGTAGACTGGTTTGACCAAAATGATAGGGCCCTAACTGAAGCATTCAAACAGCATCGTATACTCATAAAGCGTAATGAAGGTAATCATAATCTCACTCAAGAAGTCCGAAGTAGTGGTGATTCCTTAAGAAGATTAACAAGGAACATGAAATATAGATAAGGCAAAACAGATACATTGGCTCGCAGACACACACCAACTAGGCGCTTTTTGTGAAGAAATGCATAAGTTGATTGGCGTTTCCATTAAAAATAGCACACCACTAAGATCCCTAGATGGTTCTCAAAAACTCACTGCTAAGCAGGATATACTTGATCGTTGGGCAGAGCACTTTAACAATCTGCTCAATGTAGATCGATTAGCAGATCTTGATCATACGAATACGCTTTATATTATAAAGCGTATTCGTCCTTTGCCGCTGAATGATTCGCTTGCTGAGCCACTTGACTTTTGCTGAAGTAGTTCGAGCCACAAAAGAGCAGAAAATAAAAAAGCAGTTGGCGTTGATAACATCGCCGGAGAACTGCTTAAATACGGAGGAGAGCAACTTCACACTTACATCTGGCAAATTTTTGATCGCATTTGATTTGATTCGAGGAAATAATACCGCCTGAATTTAAAATATCCCGTATAGAGACCCTGTATAAAAACAAAGGAGACCGTTCTGACTGCAACTCCTACCGGGTATATCGCTCCTCTTTGTCCCTGGGAAGATATTCGCCAGAGTTCTTCTCAACCGGCTTTTACCCGTCTCCGAAGACATATTGCCAGAAACTCTATTGGGTTTCGTCCCACCTGCGAGGCCATCTTTTCCATCCGGCAACTCCAGATAAAAAGTCGCAAACACAGTCAACCTTTGTATATGTGCTTCGTGGACTTGGAGAAAGCATTTTGACTGTGTGCCGCGGGAAGCCCTCTGGACTTTACTGGCAAAATTAGGTTCTCCTGAGAAGTTTGTTAGAATGATTCGCCTTCTTCACGACGAAATGACCTGCTGTGTTACCTATAATGGTGATCAGTCAGAGTTCTTCCCTGTCAGTTGTGGGGTTAAACAAGGTTGTGTGCTTGCACCAACACTGTTTGCTCTTTACTTTTCTGTCGTTGTCAGTGAAGCACTCTGTAGCATACACGATCATAATGAACATACAAACAGACGCACACACACAACCATACAACTACACACACTGTCAAACATCTGTCGTCTCGTTCCTACACTCCCACGCAGGGTGCGGGGTGGGGGAGGCAGTCTGCTACCCACCGCCGCAGAGTGAAGACGTGTTGGAGTGAGGTTAATGAGCCGATACATAAACTAAACAAATAGTCCATTATTTTAGTATACATAGCTACTTTATAATATAGGTTAGTGACTACTACATTGTGGCGACGACGGAGAACTGTAAGTAATTTATTTGACCTATTTAAATAAAAAGGAAAAAGTAAGTCGTTTGGTTTCATAAATAAACATATTCTTTCAATGTTAAGACTTTTTTAGATCCCTAGCAATTTTTATTTATTTCAACTGCCAATAAAGTAGAATCAAACAAATGCTCGGATAGTTAATATTTTATGAACCTACCTTTTATTATTGTATCGTAGTTTCAAGGAAAAAAAAAAAACGTTTTCCAACTTAACTGTCCCGCCAGTAGACACAATAGTTAAAAACAAAGGAAATGTTCATATGTGACTCACGGGACAGGGAAATGGTTGAGCTATTTTTCTTTGTTCCACTGTAGGTATATACTTTAATTGCAATAAAGAACATAACAAACAATTTTATTTTGCATTACTTTACTTACCCACCATTTTACGAAATAATTATCCATTGTTGCCCTTGTTTTGGTTACCAACTGCTTGGGTCAAACCGGTTGCGCGTTAAACTCGGGTACACATTTGGATTTGTACATAACGTTCCAGTGATTTAAGGGATATCCTTACTAATATTATAAATGCGAAAGTTTGTTTGGATGTTTGTTACTCTTTCACGCAAAAACTACTGAATGGATTTTAATGAAACTTTACAGTAATGTAGCTTATACATCGGAATAACACATAAGCTATAATTTATAAAGATAGTGTATGAATTGCCGTTCGCGCGGGTGAAACCGCGGGGCACAGCTAGTGTTATTATATGTGCAAGGTTGTCTAGACATGACTTACAAAAATAGAAGATACTGAACCATATTTAATTATGTAAGTACCTCGATAACCGTATATATCCGAAGCGTAATAACTTAAAATAAGCTTATAATATAACTTGCCTAGTTAACCAAAGGGATTATGGCCGGCAATTGATTAAAAATTATTGTTTAAAAATTACATACAATGGTTTGATTCCTGAAACTCACACTAGGATTCCATGTGTCGTGAGTTCCAGGCTCTTTCGTTACGCTGACAGTTTCGTTATGAATTTAATTACAGAAATATTAAAAAAAAAAAAAAAAAAAAAAAAAAACATAATAGTCATAAGGCTTATAGGTCTCGAGTGTAATTAGTTCTTGTGTAGGCTTAGTTTTTATAATATTGTAAATATTTTAAGTTTAATCTTCTATACATATAATAAAATTGTAGAAAAGTGGTGTCTGTACAATGGAAATATATATAAAAAAAGTAGCAGGGGTTGTTATTATATCGATGCCGAACCCGAAATTGTAATTATTAATTTTTTTGTCTGTTTGTCTGTTTGTCTGTTTGTCGGTTTGTCTGTTTGTCTGTGTGTTTGTGCACGCTAATATCAGAAACGGCTTATTCGATTTAGATGCGGTTTTCACTAATATATTGTAGTAAACTTCACTTAACATTTAGTGTTTATTTCATGTCAATCGGTCCATAAATAAAAAAGTTATGACAATTTAAAGAATCATGGCGAACATTTGTTGAGCTATTTTATCAGAGTACGTACACGCCTCGCATAGTTGCATTCGATTATTGAGATTCACTTGAATGCTGACTGTTTGCATATATCATTTATTTATATTTTAGGGTTTGTAGGTTAGGTTCCTTTTCTTAATTTTCTTTAATCTATATCTATTCTATATCTATACATATAATAAAATTGTAGAAAAGTGGTGTCTGTACAATGGAAATATATATAAAAAAAGTAGCAGGGGTTGTTATTATATCGATGCCGAACCCGAAATTGTAATTATTAATTTTTTTGTCTGTTTGTCTGTTTGTCGGTTTGTCTTTTTGTCTGTGTGTTTGTGCACGCTAATATCAGAAACGGCTTATTCGATTTAGATGCGGTTTTCACTAATATATTGTAGTAAACTTCACTTAACATTTAGTGTTTATTTCATGTCAATCGGTCCATAAATAAAAAAGTTATGACAATTTAAAGAATCATGGCGAACATTTGTTGAGCTATTTTATCAGAGTACGTACACGCCTCGCATAGTTGCATTCGATTATTGAGATTCACTTGAATGCTGACTGTTTGCATATATCATTTATTTATATTTTAGGGTTTGTAGGTTAGGTTCCTTTTCTTAATTTTCTTTAAAATTTTGTAAATAAACATAGTAAGTATTTGGTATAGGTTAGGCGGTTCTTTCCTTGATTTTTGGGTATCTTATCTTCATTTAGAGTTTCTAAATAAATATTGTAGCTGTGCCCGCGACTTGGAATAGTCGATTTTGCTTATTTATTGGTATATACATATAAGTGTAGGTAGGCGCTAGGTGTTAGGGCTCTTCTTTAAAAATAGTCTTAAAGATTTTGCCCGGAGCGTTAAACTGCTGTCGTGGCACGCGAACTTGGTCGCTACAACGTAGATGTAGCTGCGTTAAGCGAACTCGAGGAAATCGGTGGTGGGTACACATTCTTCTGAAAAGGACGACCCCAAACGGAACGAAGGTTAGCTGGCGTAGGGTTTGCCGTCAAATCCACCATCGCGCAAAAACTGTCTGAATATCCGCAATACATCTCTTACCGCATTATCACACTGCGCCTTCACCTACAAATCAACAACTACCTGAATATGATAAGCGTATATGCATCAACAATGCGTAACGAGGACAGTGTCAAAGATCAGTTTTATGAAGAACTTTGCCAATGCCTTAGCAACATACGTTCAAACAAGCAAATACTTCTGCTGGGTGAAGGGTTGGCAGAGATACTGAGTCGTGGCCGGGCGTGATTGGAAATAATGGTGTGGGCAATATGAATAGTAACGGACAATTACTACTCACACTCTGTGCCCAATTCGACCTTACCATCACTAACACTCTGTTTAGGCTTCGTGACAAATTCAAAACCACCTGGATGCACCCACGTTCTTTACACTGGCACCTCCTCGATTACGCCATAACCCGACGAAGGGACATCTCCCAGGTGCATATCACCCGCGTCATGCGCGGCGCGCATTGCTGGACAGACCACCGGCTTCTGGTAACTAAATTGAGACTCCGTCTTCGCGAACCACGAAGACCCTGCAGGGCTAAACCAATATCTCTCAATTTAGAACGACTAAATTGTGCGGACCTTCGAGAAAAATACCAGGAAGGACTGATAGACACGCTAGATGGGTTTGATGCCCAGCAAGGTGACCTCATATCAAACTGGATACAGTTGTCATCCTCCGTACTGACTGTGGCTACAGAAATCATAGGACGCAAAATGTAACAACGTAGACTGGTTTGACCAAAATGATAGGGCCCTAACTGAAGCATTCAAACAGCATCGTATACTCATAAAGCGTAATGAAGGTAATCATAATCTCACTCAAGAAGTCCGAAGTAGTGGTGATTCCTTAAGAAGATTAACAAGGAACATGAAAGATAGATAGTGGCTTGAAAAGGCAAAACAGATACATTGGCTCGCAGACACACACCAACTAGGCGCTTTTTGTGAAGAAATGCATAAGTTGATTGGCGTTTCCATTAAAAATACCACACCACTAAGATCCCTAGATGGTTCTCAAAAACTCACTGCTAAGCAGGATATACTTGATCGTTGGGCAGAGCACTTTAACAATCTGCTCAATGTAGATCGATTAGCAGATCTTGATCATGTAAAGCGTATTCGTCCTTTGCCGCTGAATGATTCGCTTGCTGAGCCACTTGACTTTTGCTGAAGTAGTTCGAGCCACAAAAGAGCAGAAAATAAAAAAGCAGTTGGCGTTGATAACATCGCCGGAGAACTGCTTAAATACGGAGGGGAGCAACTTCACACTTACATCTGGCAAATTTTTGATCGCATTTGGAACGAGGAAATAATACCGCCTGAATTTAAAATATCCCGTATAGAGACCCTGTATAAAAACAAAGGAGACCGTTCTGACTGCAACTCCTACCGGGTATATCGCTCCTCTTTGTCCCTGGGAAGATATTCGCCAGAGTTCTTCTCAACCGGCTTTTACCCGTCTCCGAAGACATATTGCCAGAAACTCTATTGGGTTTCGTCCCACCTGCGAGGCCATCTTTTCCATCCGGCAACTCCAGATATAAAGTCGCGAACACAGTCAACCTTTGTATATGTGCTTCGTGGACTTGGAGAAAGCATTTTGACTGTGTGCCGCGGGAAGCCCTCTGGACTTTACTGGCAAAATTAGGTTCTCCTGAGAAGTTTGTTA
This sequence comes from Autographa pulchrina, assembly GCA_905475315.1. Lineage (NCBI taxonomy): Eukaryota > Metazoa > Arthropoda > Insecta > Lepidoptera > Noctuidae > Autographa > Autographa pulchrina. The sequence goes on along the minus strand of FR997761.1, from coordinate 3,821,920 downwards.
GAATGATTCGCCTTCTTCACGACGAAATGACCTGCTGTGTTACCTATAATGGTGATCAGTCAGAGTTCTTCCCTGTCAGTTGTGGGGTTAAACAAGGTTGTGTGCTTGCACCAACACTGTTTGTTCTTTACTTTTCTGTCGTTGTCAGTGAAGCACTCGAACAAACTTCTGCTGGAATCAAAATACGTTTCAGGACTTTTCAACCTGGCCAGATTAAAAGCTTACACAAAAGTATCACACGCTCTTATAACGGAGATCATGTATGCTGATGATCTGTGTTTTGTTACCAACTCTTCACAAGAACTCCAGGACCTGATTACGAATCTTCAGGAAGTCTGCTGCCGTTTCGGTCTGAAAATCAGTGTGAAGAAAACTGAGGTGATGGCAATCGACTCTCATGGAGCTACAGAACCTGTCAAGGTGACCATTGGCAATACTGAGCTGAAGCAAGTGAATACGTTTATATACCTGTGCAGCACAATTACAGCTAAGTGTGACCTTGACGCCGAAATAAACCATCGCATAGGCGCTGCATCAGCTGCTTTCGGTAAATTACGAGCCAAAGTCTTACAATCACATGATTTGAAGCTTTCGACAAAAATCTCCGTTTACATGGCCATAGTCCTCCCAAATCTTCTGTACTCTGCGTCATGGGTCCTCTATCGGAAACATATACGGACGCTGGACCGGTTTCATTTAAGGTGCATAAAAGACATTCTCAAAATCAAATGGTCGGACCGGATTAGAAATACCGAAGTGCTACGACGCGCAAATGTCTATGTCAGAAGCATACCTGATGCGGCGACAGCTCCGATGGTGTGGACATGTTTTACGAATGGATGATGATAGGTTGGCCAAACGCATCTTCTTTTCTGAACTCCAGAACGGCAAGCGGAAACAAGGCGGCCAGTTCTTACGCTTCAAGGACGTTCAGAAAAGACACATGAAAAGGTGCAATATTGTTCCCCAGAAATGGGAGAAACAGGCCATTTGCCGCCCTGAATGGAAGTGCATGGTGAGGAATGCGGTTCATTGAGGTTCATAGAATTGGATTCGAAGCGTGATGCCCTTAAGGCTAGACCACCAGCAGCCATGTTTTATAACTATGTCGACGATGTCCTAACGTGCAGCCGATGCGCGCACACGTTTACTCATAAGATAGGATACTGCAGCCATCAAAGGGCGAACAAGAGAGCTGACCACCTTGGCTCCTCTGCATGTGATAGTCGGTAGCAGTCACCATAGCCGAAATCGGCTGAGAAGTAGTATATATATATATATTATATATATATATAATTATAACACGATGCCTTCCAGAAAAAGACCACCTCTTTCTGCTACATCGAGATACGCTAGGCGAATGACACTAGCCTAGAGGTATGCTCGATAGATAACGTTCTACACAAATAGCACTTAAAACAAAAAACTAATTGAAAAGTTTCATCATCCACGCGAACGAAGTTGCGGGCACAGCTAGTTTCATTAATAAAGTATTAACCGTTATAGTATATATATTTTTTATATAAATAGTTATAATTGTAGGTATATAATAATAAAATATATAAATAGACGTATACATCAAATGATTGGTCATGTACCTATGATAATAAAGATATGAAGTCTTCAGTCAAGTCATAGTCCAAAGTCAGAAGCCATTTTGTTACCACAAATTTACATTTAGATATGGTTAGCAGAATTTTGTGTTGGTCATTTACTTTTTTATAAATTTGCGGCCCCACAAAACCATAAGACCTACTACCAATTGATTTATGGCAGCGAACCTTTTCCCAATGTATCCTTCGACCAGACATAACACAAGTACACAGGGATGTTTTGTGAAATCGTAGAGTGACAGACAAAGTTAGTTAATGATTTTATTGGTAAAACATAAAAAACTGCATACACACGTATATTGCTGTTTTGCTTCCACGCGTATCTGTATAGATGCTTATATCGCTGAAGTTGCTGTCGCAAAAAAAAAAAAAAAAAACAGCTTGTAACATGGCATTGAATTGCGATGACATCATAAGACCATGCATTTGATTGCGTTAATAGTATCAATAGTAACGCATTGAATTGCGATGTAAGGAGAGCATTAATTGCGATGTAAGGAGTTAAGCATTAAATTGCGATGTAAGGACTTAAGCATTAAATTGCGATGTAAGGAGTTAAGCATTAAATTGCGAGGTAAGGAGTTAAGCATTAAATTGCGAGGCAAGGAATTAAGCATTAAATTGCGGGCCATGGAGCACGGGAATTTACGAAATGCATTAAATTGCGTAACGCTATATCCCATTGCCTACAGGTAAACCACAATGACTCAGGCGGTATTCACACTCGACAAATTCGAATGCGAAGGTGATATAGGATCAGTTGCGGTCCGATGGGAGCGATGGAAACGCGGTTGTTGTACATTTACTTGGAAGCAGCGGGAATAATATAATAATAACTTTTTATTCAAATTAAAATTTTACAATTAATACTAAGGTACATGAAATCTTAATACATACAGCCTACGTTACATGTGTGCCTGAACTAGGTAATGCTGTGTTTCAGGCGTTCAGTGCTAGCTAAATCTAAAATAAACAGAAACCTTTTTATTACAATACTAGCTGTGCCCGCAACTTCGTTCGCGTGGATGATGAAACTTTTCAATTAGTTTTTTGTTTTAAGTGCTATTTGTGTAGAACGTTATCTATCGAGCATACCTCTAGGCTAGTCTCATTCGCCTAGCGTATCTCGATGTAGCAGAAAGAGGTGGTCTTTTTCTGGAAGGCATCGTGTTGTAATTATATATATATAATATATATATATATACTACTTCTCAGCCGATTTCGGCTATGGTGACTGCTACCGACTATCACATGCAGAGGAGCCAAGGTGGTCAGCTCTCTTGTTCGCCCTTTGATGGCTGCAATATCCTATCTTATGAGTAAACGTGCGCGCGCATCGGCTGCACGTTAAGACATCGTCGACATAGTTATAAAACATGGCTGCTGGTGGTCTAGCCTTAAGGGCATCACGCTTCGAATCCAATTCTATGAACCTCAATGAACCGCATTCCTCACCATGCACTTCCATTCAGGGCGGCAAATGGCCTGTTTCTCCCATTTCTGGGGAACAATATTGCACCTTTTCATGTGTCTTTTCTGAACGTCCTTGAAGCGTAAGAACTGGCCGCCTTGTTTCCGCTTGCCGTTCTGGAGTTCAGAAAAGAAGATGCGTTTGGCCAACCTATCATCATCCATTCGTAAAACATGTCCACACCATCGGAGCTGTCGCCGCATCAGGTATGCTTCTGACATAGACATTTGCGCGTCGTAGCATTTCGGTATTTCTAATCCGGTCCGACCATTTGATTTTGAGAATGTCTTTTATGCACCTTAAATGAAACCGGTCCAGCGTCCGTATATGTTTCCGATAGAGGACCCATGACGCAGAGTACAGAAGATTTGGGAGGACTATGGCCATGTAAACGGAGATTTTTGTCGAAAGCTTCAAATCATGTGATTGTAAGACTTTGGCTCGTAATTTACCGAAAGCAGCTGATGCAGCGCCTATGCGATGGTTTATTTCGGCGTCAAGGTCACACTTAGCTGTAATTGTGCTGCACAGGTATATAAACGTATTCACTTGCTTCAGCTCAGTATTGCCAATGGTCACCTTGACAGGTTCTGTAGCTCCATGAGAGTCGATTGCCATCACCTCAGTTTTCTTCACACTGATTTTCAGACCGAAACGGCAGCAGACTTCCTGAAGATTCGTAATCAGGTCCTGGAGTTCTTGTGAAGAGTTGGTAACAAAACACAGATCATCAGCATACATGATCTCCGTTATAAGAGCGTGTGATACTTTTGTGTAAGCTTTTAATCTGGCCAGGTTGAAAAGTCCTGAAACGTATTTTGATTCCAGCAGAAGTTTGTTCGAGTGCTTCACTGACAACGACAGAAAAGTAAAGAGCAAACAGTGTTGGTGCAAGCACACAACCTTGTTTAACCCCACAACTGACAGGGAAGAACTCTGACTGATCACCATTATAGGTAACACAGCAGGTCATTTCGTCGTGAAGAAGGCGAATCATTCTAACAAACTTCTCAGGAGAACCTAATTTTGCCAGTAAAGTCCAGAGGGCTTCCCGCGGCACACAGTCAAAATGCTTTCTCCAAGTCCACGAAGCACATAAATAAAAAAAAAATAAAATAAAATTTATTAAAAAACATAGATCACATGAATAAGTTATTAAAATGGCTCAGATGTTGAGGTAAAAAAAATGGTCTTAATAATAACAATCGGAAAAAACTAAGTTAATCTAGGCTAATACATACAGGCAATAATAAAATAAAAACAGTACTAATTTTAAATATAGGGACCACCCGAACTAGGTTTATGTAAACCTGTGTTTCAGGCTATCAAGGCTCAGAATAGTTGTCGGTTAATTTTAACATCATAATCATATTACATAATTATTAAAGACTAAGCAAGGGCAAAGTGTCCTTAATTATTAAAATACACTATACTAGTTACTAAGATAAGCAATTTATTTTAACACCTCTAGCAATTTTTCCGTATCTGAGTAATTGAGGGACTGTAAATATTCTGTTAGTACTATATTACACTTATTTAAACTTACACTATAAACCTTTAGCAATCTGTTAAGTTTGTTATACAAATAAGGTCCTAGAAATAAATAAAATCTGTTAGTAAAAGCATGTTTCGTCCGAGAGTTAGTGTAAACTAAATCCTTTCTCCTCTTGCCAGAAGGTACAGGGCTAAAACCAAGTTCAGCATGCTGGAGTAGTACTATATTCAAAATAAATAGCTGGCGTACTGTTAGCACTTTGCATTCCCTGTAAAGCTGGTGGGTGGGGAATCTGAATGGACGAAAGCTAGCGACCTTCAGGATTGCTCTTTGGGCGCGTTCCAAGGGCAAGAGGATAGTTTTAGGGGCCCCACCCCAGGAGCTAATACAATAGGTAAGAATAGACTGACACAAGGCCATGTACACCTGCCGAATTAAAATGAAGTCTGCTATGTTACGCAAATTTTTAAAAACGTATATTAATTTACGAACTCGAGTGCATAATAAGTCAATATGTTTACGGAAGTTAAGCTGGGCGTCAATCGTGACACCTAGATATTTTATATGGTCAGTTTTTTGTAATGTAGGGCAGGCGCATGCTGTGTCAGCGGACGTACTCATATTACAATTGTGTGCATAAATGTTTAGGTTAGTGGACGTATTGTTAGTATTTCTTATAGTAAATAACATGTGTTTGGTTTTATCTGAATTTAATGTCAGTAGGTTATTGTGAAGCCAATTTGACACTATATTGAAACCATTTTGGGCAAGTTCATAGACCTCATCTTTTGATGTGCCTGAGAACACAAGAGCTGTGTCATCAGCATATGACATAATGACACCATTTTCAAGTGACAAGCTGCTTAATTCATTTATATAAATTAAGAAGAGGGTAGGTCCCAAAATACTACCTTGAGGAATCCCGAAACCACTGTTTTTTAGGTCAATACTTTTGTACTGACCTATTTTCACACACTGGTGACGATCACTGAGATAGTCAGAGAATAATTTTAATTGTGCTCCTCTTACCCCCATTTTTTCCAGTTTGTGCAATAGTAGGGTACAAGAAATGGTGTCAAATGCTTTGGCAAGGTCTAAGAAGATCCCAATTGTGACCATACCATTATCTAGATTAGAACAGATGACATTTGTTAATTTATGAACTGCTTGATTTGTTGATCTTTTAGGCCTAAATCCGAATTGTTGATCCGATAGTAAGTTGTTCTTTTCAAGATACTTAATTAATCTAATGTTTATAATTTTTTCCAAAATCTTTGAAAGGCCTGTTAATACTGCAATAGGTCGATAATTAGTGACATTGGTTTTGTCCCCAGCTTTAAAAACAGGGCTTACAACAGCTTTTTTAAGCAGATTCGGAAATATTCCTTTACTTAGGCATAAGTTAAAGATGTGTGTTAGAGGCGGTGCAATAAGGTGTTTAAAACTTTTTAGTACATTATTAGGGATGTTATCCCAACCAACAGCACAAACTTCTTTTAGTCCATCTATTATACATAACACTTCCTGGACGTCTGTTTCTAATAATACGAAAGAGCTCAGAGAGTTATGTGGCACAGGCATACATTGTGTGATTGCATTTCCGGAAAAGGTTTTTTCAGCTAAATTTTTGCCAACGTTAATAAAGTAGTTGTTTACTTTATTCGTTGCTTCGGATGGGTTCAAACAGGTTGATAAAAGATCAAGCTGAGTGTCTAGTTTTGTTTGTCTGAAGGTGTTGCTTTTTATAAATTTCCATATTAGCTTATTATTCTTTCCCGCTTTCTGAAGCTGTGCTCGGTCGTATTGTATTTTTTGTTTTTTCAACAGATTATTGCAAAAGTTTCTGTAACGTTTATAGGTAACTGAAAGTATTTTATTGTCGGGTGTTTGCTTCAACTTTTGATGAAGTTTGTCTCTATGGCGTATACAGCGGACAAGACCTGGCGTTATCCAAGGTTTGATGTTACTATACTTTCTAGGTATTAATTTGTTTGATGTGTTATTGCTGATGCGTGTTTGTAACGCCTCAATAAAATACTGCAACGAGGCATTAGGATCATTGGAATTAAAAACAGGGTCAAAATTGATGTCACGCATGTCGTTTTCAAGACTCGTCATGTTTAGTTTTATAAAGTTACGCAAGCAGTTTTTTCTATATGGAGATATTTGTAGAGTTAATAATATAGCCTGATGATCCGTAAGCGATGAATTAGTAATAAATGTTTTAGATGGTGATTTTGTTTTAATAATGACATGATCTAAGCATGAACCACTCTGGTGAGTGGGATGATTATGTGCTGGCAAAAGTCCATGAAATGTGCAGATGTTTAGGTAGTTATGTGCATGGGTTTCGGTTTTCCCAGAAGCTATATTAATATTAATGTCACCTAAAAGTATAATATTTTTATGACAAGATATTTTACTTAATGTAGCACTAAGCGAGTCTAGAAATATGTCCATGTTTTGGGATGGAGGCCTATAAATAGCCATAACTACAATATCGGGGTTAATTTTAATTAATAGGCAATTACAGCCTAGAAATAAAGGTTCTTCTACTGTTACTTCTAAGGTATTTTTAATGTAAACAACTAGGCCATCGTTTTGGTTGGTATTTAAGTTAGTTTTATATAGCGTATAACCGTCAAGCGATGGTAAATTGTCTGCTTGTTTTGATAACCAGCATTCTGTTAGCACAATAATATCACAGCATAAGTCGAGATTCTGTAATAGCAATTGAAAACCGGTAAAATTACGATTAATACTGCGAATATTTTGGGTTAGTAAGGTAATAATTTTATTTTCGGCCGTAAAAAAGTTCTTGCACTCCTCAACATTACAAACTATGACTTCAGATACGGAAAAATTATCAATGTCGCTGATTAATTGCTCTGACATCAAGTTAGAAATAAATAAAGGTAAAAACCCTACTGTATATGTGCTACTTAATAAATATATAAATGGCGCTCTTAGGCGCCTTCATAATCAATTGAATTAATGTAGTTGTCTTCAGCATACTTGCGTGCCGGGCAGTTGATATCACCTGTGGGATGATCACACTTGCGCTTAAAGCGTTTGCAGGTGGCACAATTGGGTGGCGACGATTTGTTAGGACACTCTTTAAAAGCATGACCCATCTCACCGCAGAGGTTGCATGTGGGGCTAGTTTCGCGGCAATACTTGGCTGCATGTCCAAACTGCTGGCAGTTGAAGCATCTGGTTACAATTGTAAAATCTTTTACTGGGCATGACGTCCAATCTATAAAAATGCGGTCTTGATTTATCAGCATTTTTCTAATACTTGCGGGTACCTCTAGGATATAATTACAGGTAGGCTGATCTTTCTTCCCCGATTTATGGCTGAGTTTTATCTCTTCTAAAAAGGACTCCCGCGAGGTATTGGCCAGCTTTTCGGAAAGGTTTTGTTCGAATATACAGTCCAATACTTCTTTTTCCGTAAGAGCAACCGGGACACCAATGACTGCTATTCTAGGACGACGTTTGGAGGGCTCTTCGACTTTGAGGCCTGAAGAAACGAGTTTTTCGGAAGCTTTCAGTTTCTCAATATCTCCTTTGCTATCCGCACTGATGATTACGCCTCCATTCCTAATTTTTTTCATGCCACGGACTCGCAATTTTAATGCTTCTGGCGAGATTATTTTTTGTACAAGAGTCTTTGTGTCGTCACTGGACTGCGTCTTATCTGTAGGGTATATGGCTATGGATTGTAAATTGGCTGGGCGTATAAAATCTTGTCCTTTTTTCACCACATTGGCATAGGAAACACTACCAGTATTCCGATCCGTTTCAACTGCCTTTTTTATTTCTTTTATTGAGTCTGCAATGACCTGCCGACCCTGTAGATGCTGAATGGTTACATGTGCTTGGAGGGTTTTTTGCTTTAAGGACTGGTACTGTACCGCCAGTTGCGATGTCCCATGCGAGACCTTACGGCAAAGGTTAGTGACGCGTAACTTCTGGTCATTATTCATTTTGCCCTCCGACACGATAGTGCAAACTTCCGACAGGATTGTATCTATGGCACCCATCCATTTCTGTATTTCTGGCGTAGAAATAACTTCAACTTCAGCCTCTGTGGACGCTGGCGGCTCTGGGTCTCTTAGTTGATGTTGTTCTGAAGGTGAGGGCGTTGGGGGTGGACTACGTCTTAGCAATTGGCTACGCCCGAAAGGGCTTAAACCCGGGTTAGACATACTAACACAGAAGGCAGCTCGGTTCTAATAGTTTTAGTTCATCTTTTAAAAACAATGATGACTCACTTAAAACAACGCGACACACTTTACTAAATATTACAACTCCGCAGAATTATTGATTGGCATTAATTCGTAATTAATTAAAAAGATTCATTATACTCCGCACAAAAGTCACGACCGCTTAGTCTCGAGTCTACGTACGTATCATATCACATATACAAAGGTTGACTGTGTTCGCGACTTTTTATCTGGAGTTGCCGGATGGAAAAGATGGCCTCGCAGGTGGGACGAAACCCAATAGAGTTTCTGGCAATATGTCTTCGGAGACGGGTAAAAGCCGGTTGAGAAGAACTCTGGCGAATATCTTCCCAGGGACAAAGAGGAGCGATATACCCGGTAGGAGTTGCAGTCAGAACGGTCTCCTTTGTTTTTATACAGGGTCTCTATACGGGATATTTTAAATTCAGGCGGTATTATTTCCTCGTTCCAAATGCGATCAAAAATTTGCCAGATGTAAGTGTGAAGTTGCTCCCCTCCGTATTTAAGCAGTTCTCCGGCGATGTTATCAACGCCAACTGCTTTTTTATTTTCTGCTCTTTTGTGGCTCGAACTACTTCAGCAAAAGTCAAGTGGCTCAGCAAGCGAATCATTCAGCGGCAAAGGACGAATACGCTTTACATGATCAAGATCTGCTAATCGATCTACATTGAGCAGATTGTTAAAGTGCTCTGCCCAACGATCAAGTATATCCTGCTTAGCAGTGAGTTTTTGAGAACCATCTAGGGATCTTAGTGGTGTGGTATTTTTAATGGAAACGCCAATCAACTTATGCATTTCTTCACAAAAAGCGCCTAGTTGGTGTGTGTCTGCGAGCCAATGTATCTGTTTTGCCTTTTTTATTTTATTTATTTTAATACTTTCTGTACACTATTGCACAAAGGCGGACTTAATGCCATAAGGCATTCTCTGCCAGTCAACCTTAGGGTGATGCAGAAACAAATCGTGGCAGATGCACAAGTACAAAATAAATTTTGTATACGTACTTACCTTTTCAAGCCACTATCTATCTTTCATGTTCCTTGTTAATCTTCTTAAGGAATCACCACTACTTCGGACTTCTTGAGTGAGATTATGATTACCTTCATTACGCTTTATGAGTATACGATGCTGTTTGAATGCTTCAGTTAGGGCCCTATCATTTTGGTCAAACCAGTCTACGTTGTTACGTTTTTTGCGTCCTATGATTTCTGTAGCCACAGTCAGTACGGAGGATGACAACTGTATCCAGTTTGATATTAGGTCACCTTGCTGGGCATCAAACCCATCTAGCGTGTCTATCAGTCCTTCCTGGTATTTTTCTCGAAGGTCCGCACAATTTAGTCGTTCTAAATTGAGAGATATTGGTTTAGCCCTGCAGGGTCTTCGTGGTTCGCGAAGGCGGAGTCTCAATTTAGTTACCAGAAGCCGGTGGTCTGTCCAGCAATGCGCGCCGCGCATGACGCGGGTGATATGCACCTGGGAGATGTCCCTTCGTCGGGTTATGGCGTAATCGAGGAGGTGCCAGTGTAAAGAACGTGGGTGCATCCAGGTGGTTTTGAATTTGTCACGAAGCCTAAACAGAGTGTTAGTGATGGTAAGGTCGAATTGGGCACAGAGTGTGAGTAGTAATTGTCCGTTACTATTCATTATGCCCACACCATTATTTCCAATCACGCCCGGACACGACGACGATCTCTGCCAACCCTTCACCCAGCAGAAGTATTTGCTTGTTTGAACGTATGTTGCTAAGGCATTGGCAAAGTTCTTCATAAAACTGATCTTTGACACTGTCCTCGTTACGCATTGTTGATGCATATACGCTTATCATATTCAGGTAGTTGTTGATTTGTAGGTGAAGGCGCAGTGTGATAATGCGGTAAGAGATGTATTGCGGATATTCAGACAGTTTTTGCGCGATGGTGGATTTGACGGCAAACCCTACGCCAGCTAACCTTCGTTCCGTTTGGGGTCGTCCTTTTCAGAAGAATGTGTACCCACCACCGATTTCCTCGAGTTCGCCTTGGTCAGCCAAGCGTGTTTCGCTTAACGCAGCTACATCTACGTTGTAGCGACCAAGTTCGCGTGCCACGACAGCAGTTTTACGCTCCGGGCAAAATCTTTAAGACTATTTTTAAAGAACAGCCCTAACACCTAGCGCCTACCTACACTTATATGTATATACCAATAAATAAGCAAAATCGACTATTCCAAGTCGCGGGCACAGCTACAATATTTATTTAGAAACTCTAAATGAAGATAAGATACCCAAAAATCAAGGAAAGAACCGCCTAACCTATACCAAATACTTACTATGTTTTTTTTGTTTACAAGAAAATTAAGAAAAGGAACCTAACCTACGAACCCTAAAATATAAATAAATGATATATGCAAACAGTCAGCATTCAAGTGAATCTCAATAATCGAATGCAACTATGCGAGGCGTGTACGTACTCTGATAAAATAGCTCAACAAATGTTCGCCATGATTCTTTAAATTGTCATAACTTTTTTATTTATGGACCGATTGACATGAAATAAACACTAAATGTTAAGTGAAGTTTACTACAATATATTAGTGAAAACCGCATCTAAATCGAATAAGCCGTTTCTGATATTAGCGTGCACAAACACACAGACAAACAGACAAACCGACAAACAGTCAAACAGACAAAAAAATTAATAATTACAATTTCGGGTTCGGCATCGATATAATAACAACCCCTGCTACTTTTTTTATATATATTTCCATTGTACAGACACCACTTTTCTACAATTTTATTATATGTATAGATAATTGTTAGATAAATAGTATAAATGAATCCATAATAGAGATACAGGACATGCTTTGGAGGGTATACTTGAGGAATATATGCTTTATATCGCATTTAATCTATTATAAAGAAGCGGTCCTAGAAACACATAAAATTTAGTCGTAAAAGCATGCTGTGTTCTTATTTTGGGGGCAAACTAAATTTTTCCGTCTTTTATGAGTAAATTCAGTGCTGAAAGGAAGGGCTGCATGCTGTTTTAATACTATGCCCATTATGAACAACTGTCGGACTGTTAGGACTTTACACGATTCATAGAGGAGGTTAGTGGGGAAAAGGAAAGAGTTTCATCTATTATACAACCTAGGTATTTTGGGTTATTAGTCCTTTTAAGCTTGGGGCAGACACATTGGTTAATTAATCTCAAAATCAGCCGAAAATAGTAGAGCAGTATCGTCAGCGTATGATATGATTATGCGATGATCTAGGTTAAGCTTACATAGGTCACTAATGTAAATTAAGAACAGAGTAGATGCTAAAATACTTCCTTGAGGAACTCCGAAGTGTTTTTCTGATAAGTACTGTGTATATTGCCAATTCTTACGCATTAAGTACGGTCTTCTAGGTAGCTAGTGAAAAGTTTCAGCTGGTTACCTCTTATCACATATATCATAGCTTCAAGCTTACGCAATAGAATAGGGACAAAAACTGTGTCGAACGCTTTTGCGAGGTCTAGGAATATTCCTACAGCATATTCGAACACCTTTATCGAGTTCTTGTGCTAGATAGTCAGTCAGATGATGTACGGCGTCGGCAGTTGATAATTTAGGTCTAAATCCAAACTGAGTTTTAGAAAGAATCAGTTTATCCTCCAAATATTTAACCATAGAAGAAGAAGAAGACATAGAAGGCAACAAGGAAATTGGTCTATAGTTTGTCACTTGATCTTTGCTGCCAGATTTATGAACAGGAACAACAACAGCTTTTTTGAGACACTTGGGGAAAATTACTTTGGATAGGCAATTTTGAAAGTATAAGTAAGTGGAGGCCCTAAAATGTGTTTGAACTGTTTAATTATTTTGTTTGGGATATTATCCCATCCAACTGCACAGTCGTCCTTTAAACTCATGATTATGCTTTGCACTTCTGTTTCGTCAGTATCTAATAGCGTAAATGATGATAATGTATTGCTACTCGTAAAAGATTATTGCAAAAGTTTCGATATCTTTTGTACGATAATTGCAATATGGAATTATCTGGGTGACGCTTAGCTTTCATATGCAGTGTATCCCTATGTCTCATACATTAATGAGACCTGGCGTGATCCAAGGTTTTATGTTAAAATTTTTATTACTCAGCCGAATATTGGTTGTGTTTTTCTGAATTGCCTGTTGCACATTTTCGATTAGGTATAACATACAAAACTGTGGGGTGGGGGTCAGCATTATTGTAAACTGGGTCGAAGTCAATGTTGTATAAATCTTCTTCAAGTTTATTTGTGTTTAATTTAGAAATTGTGCGAGTATTATCTTGTTTGGGTAATTTGCAATTTAAGGTTAGTAGGATAGCATTGTGATCGGTTATTGTCGAGTTAATAATAAGCGGAAGTGAGGGGAAACGCGATTTAAGCATGATATGATCTAGGCAGGAACCACTTTGATGTGTAGGTAGCGAATGCGCTGGGAACATGCCATGAAAAGAGCAGAGGTTAAGGTATTCCTGTGCAGCCACATCGTAAGAATGTTGATATTAATATCTCTAATCAAAACGATGTTTTTATAGGATGATAACTCTTGCAAGGTATTATTCAGAGAGTCCACAAACTTGTATATATTTCTAAAAGAGGGGGGTCTATATAATGCTAGGATCGAAAAATTTGTTCCATTTTTAATTAACAGACTGTTACAATCGAGTATGGTTATCGGTATTGGTTCTTCAACAGATATATCGTAGTGGTTCCTTGCATATACTACCACACCATCGTTTGATTGTAATTAAATACTCTTGTACATACTATATCCCGGCATTAATGGTACGTTGTATTGTTTGGCAAGTCAACATTCGGTTAGGATAATAAAGTCACTGGCGCAGTCGGTAGGATTTGTGGTTGCTCGGCTTCTTGAAATGCAGACAAGTGGCGCATTGTGGTGCCTCAGCCTTCTTCATACATTCCTTTATTGAAGGTGTGTGTTGATTCCCGACATGACTTGGCTGCATGACCATACTGCTGGCAGTTATAACACCGTGTTACCACGGTAAAATCTCTCACTGGGCAAGATGACCAATCTACAAAAACTCTCTCTTTTGAGGGAAAGGAAGTAACATAAATTGATACTGATGATTTAGGAAGTAACATAAATTGATACTGATGATTTACATAAATACAAATAATTAACATTATATACAGGAATTAAAACTGATATTAATGATTTGAAAATATATTAATAAAGTTGATTACAAATACGTAAATGAGCATATTAAAAAAAAAAAAAAAAAAAAAAGTAAGGGAGGGATGTAGCATACACGATCATAATGAACATACAAACAGACGCACACACACAACCATACAACTACACACACTGTCAAACATCTGTCGTCTCGTTCCTACACTCCCACGCAGGGTGCGGGGTGGGGGAGGCAGTCTGCTACCCACCGCCGCAGAGTGAAGACGTGTTGGAGTGAGGTTAATGAGCCGATACATAAACTAAACAAATAGTCCATTATTTTAGTATACATAGCTACTTTATAATATAGGTTAGTGACTACTACACACTCTAACAAACTTCTGCTGGAATCAAAATACGTTTCAGGACTTTTCAACCTGGCCAGATTAAAAGCTTACACAAAAGTATCACACGCTCTTATAACGGAAATCATGTATGCTGATGATCTGTGTTTTGTTACCAACTCTTCACAAGAACTCCAGGACCTGATTACGAATCTTCAGGAAGTCTGCTGCCGTTTCGGTCTGAAAATCAGTGTGAAGAAAACTGAGGTGATGGCAATCGACTCTCATGGAGCTACAGAACCTGTCAAGGTGACCATTGGCAATACTGAGCTGAAGCAAGTGAATACGTTTATATACCTGTGCAGCACAATTACAGCTAAGTGTGACCTTGACGCCGAAATAAACCATCGCATAGGCGCTGCATCAGCTGCTTTCGGTAAATTACGAGCCAAAGTCTTACAATCACATGATTTGAAGCTTTCGACAAAAATCTCCGTTTACATGGCCATAGTCCTCCCAAATCTTCTGTACTCTGCGTCATGGGTCCTCTATCGGAAACATATACGGACGCTGGACCGGTTTCATTTAAGGTGCATAAAAGACATTCTCAAAATCAAATGGTCGGACCGGATTAGAAATACCGAAGTGCTACGACGCGCAAATGTCTATGTCAGAAGCATACCTGATGCGGCGACAGCTCCGATGGTGTGGACATGTTTTACGAATGGATGATGATAGGTTGGCCAAACGCATCTTCTTTTCTGAACTCCAGAACGGCAAGCGGAAACAAGGCGGCCAGTTCTTACGCTTCAAGGACGTTCAGAAAAGACACATGAAAAGGTGCAATATTGTTCCCCAGAAATGGGAGAAACAGGCCATTTGCCGCCCTGAATGGAAGTGCATGGTGAGGAATGCGGTTCATTGAGGTTCATAGAATTGGATTCGAAGCGTGATGCCCTTAAGGCTAGACCACCAGCAGCCATGTTTTATAACTATGTCGACGATGTCCTAACGTGCAGCCGATGCGCGCGCACGTTTACTCATAAGATAGGATACTGCAGCCATCAAAGGGCGAACAAGAGAGCTGACCACCTTGGCTCCTCTGCATGTGATAGTCGGTAGCAGTCACCATAGCCGAAATCGGCTGAGAAGTAGTATATATATATATATATTATCTATATATCTATATATCTATATCTATATA
The DNA here is from genome assembly GCA_905475315.1 of Autographa pulchrina. Classification (NCBI taxonomy): domain Eukaryota; kingdom Metazoa; phylum Arthropoda; class Insecta; order Lepidoptera; family Noctuidae; genus Autographa; species Autographa pulchrina. The sequence goes on along the minus strand of FR997761.1, from coordinate 3,806,392 downwards.
CATATAATAAAATTGTAGAAAAGTGGTGTCTGTACAATGGAAATATATATAAAAAAAGTAGCAGGGGTTGTTATTATATCGATGCCGAACCCGAAATTGTAATTATTATTTTTTTTGTCTGTTTGTCTGTTTGTCGGTTTGTCTGTTTGTCTGTGTGTTTGTGCACGCTAATATCAGAAACGGCTTATTCGATTTAGATGCGGTTTTCACTAATATATTGTAGTAAACTTCACTTAACATTTAGTGTTTATTTCATGTCAATCGGTCCATAAATAAAAAAGTTATGACAATTTAAAGAATCATGGCGAACATTTGTTGAGCTATTTTATCAGAGTACGTACACGCCTCGCATAGTTGCATTCGATTATTGAGATTCACTTGAATGCTGACTGTTTGCATATATCATTTATTTAAATTTTAGGGTTTGGTGTGTGTACTCGCCTCCTCCCTATATAAGTAAGTTTAGCTGGTAAGATTAGTCATTAATTAAACAATTATTACAAGGTAACACTCGTCTCATTGATACTCCCGGCGCCCCACATTGCATGGCGACCCTGCCAGAGCGGTGTGGGGCCGCCGCGGGCTGGCAGTTAAAAATCTGTTTAAAATTGTGATTGAAACTAGTGAATATTTAAAAAAAAAAAAAAGTGATTGGCGAACATTCTGAAATTTTAAAAAGAAATGACTTGTAGAACCTATTATATAATTATAATTATCACGTGTGATCGTGTATCGTCGGCATCGAGAGAGCCTTATGAAAAAGAATCAGGAAAGGTGATGAGCTGGCAGCCGGGAGTTGTTGGAGTCGTAAAGAGATATGGATTGTTGGCGCAGGGAGAAGTTCGAGACGATGAGAGTGGCGAGAGACAACAGCAGCAAGATACGTACGGAAAATAGACAGGCTTGGATCTTTTTTTTTTTTCTTGTTTCTTTATATTTTTATAATTAACATAGGGTTTTTTTTTTATTTGGTATTTAAAAGCCAAACATTATTAGATATATAATAAACAAAATAATTGTAGTATTTTACTAAACATAGTTTATTGAATAGTCTATTGAATATAAATTTATACAACTTCTAGTATGATAATAATAATATCTTTGACAATATGACAAATTTTTTATCTATTAGTAATTTGATTTGAACTTTAGGTACAGTTTGATTAAAATAAATTAATGAATTGAAGTAATTATGTTGTTTTCTCTGACACTATGTCAGTCATCTAAATTATATGGTTTGCATAGAATTATGTGTAACTATTTAGTAATTTGTATTTGATGTATGTCAAATTTTGAATATCTTATTTAGCAAAAATACAGGTGGCATAGGTCGTATTGCATGTAGTTACTAAGAATTAAAGTGATGATTCCACAAAAATTGTATAGGTACTCAGCCGTTATGGACTGCTGGTATGTTAGGTGTCGAATGCAGCATGATGTCACGGCACATACTTTGTTGAAAGTTGCAACCAAGTTATGACGATTGTTTAGAGATGAATGAAATTTGATATAGGTACTTACCTGAGTTATAACTTGTAACTGGTTTAGAACTTGTATGTTTCATGCACTGTTTTATTTATGGTTTTAATTGATTATTGGATTATGTAGTCTACATACGGATTGTTTTTTTAATGTTTTTTTATGGAATATGATGGTTATAGGAATGTTTTATTTCTGTTAAAGGGTTACGGTTGTTAGGGTTTAAGTGAGAGATAGGAATATTTTCTTTAATAATATTTTGATTATGCGATCGGATTGATCACCCGAAACCAATTCAATGTTATTTTTAATTAAAATATACAATCGGAAAGTGTTTTATGAATGAAAACGTGTAGAATTATAGCGTATGCGGTACAAGGTGGGGTACAAATGAAAAAATAAAATTATATAAAGGTACATGAAGGTCATAGCCTTCCTTTTGATCATGGTGCAAACGAGATTTCTCTGTGAGAATGGTTGGTGCTATAGTAGCTTAAATAAAGCCTTCAAAATAAGGATGCAAGGTCATCCTAGCACGAGTTGCTATGAGAAGAATAAAGAGTAGTAAGACTCTATAATGATGATAATGATGTACCAAGAGATAAAAAGTAGCCTTCTAATTAAAGTGAAGGATAAAGGAGAGTACCTACCTACCTATAGGTGTTATAATTATTGTACCGATACGAGTAAATTAAGTAAAAATGTTGGGTTAAAATGAATGATTTTGTTAAAGTGTAAAATGGATAGGTACCTATTAGTTTTATGGAATGTGATTTTTATTTTATATACTTATGGAAATTTTTCTACGAATGCAAGTAAATTGTTTTTCAATCAAATTAAAATAGAAGCTTTGGTTGTAACTAAAAGTGTTATAATTTTTAAATTTAAATACTTAATTATGATTGTTGTTTTCTTAGGTTTACGCGAATGTTAGACATTGAAATAAAACTACTTTTACGGATTTTATCGCGGTTTGTATTTAGATTTTAAGTCCCGACGTTTCGACACCTTTACAGGTATCATGGTCACGGGCAGACTGAGATGGCGTTCGTCTTGACAGTAGATGTTGCTCGTTCTACCTTCATATTTTAACTAATTATTTGAGTTCCGACCTACGCAATATGAGCTCACTGTGTCTTGATGTCTTGCAGCGCTGCTCTTGGGTTTGGCCTTGAGTTTATGTATTATTGGGTCCCAAGTAGGTGATATCTTCCAGCCATCTTCTCTATTGAAATTAGGGTGTTTTTTAATTTCAATAGCCTCGCGAAACATCCTAGGTAGGAATTTGGGTTCTTTAGCGAGGATCTGTGGTTGGTCAAATCTAATATAATGGCTGGAGCCTTCAGCATGTTCGGCGACTGCAGACTTCGTTGAGCGGCGGTGTTTCACGTCAGCTATGTGTTCTTTAACGCGGGTCCCTATGCTTCGTTTTGTTTGACCGATGTAAGAGAGGCCACAGTCACAATCTAGTTTATAAACTCCTGCATCTTGTAGAGGTATGTGACACTTGACGGATGGTAAGGACTGACTAATCTTCTTGGGCGGCTTGAAGTATGTTTTAATTGAAGCTCGCTTCAGGATGTAGCCAATCTTGTCTGTGACACCTCTGACGTATGGTAGTACAGCAGGTAAACGATCAACTGTGGCTGGCTTCACTCGGTTTCTGTGACGGGGCCGTGGAATTTGGAGCTTGTTGTCTCGCAGTACTTGCTTGACATGTTGAAGCTCAGCGGCAAGGTGTCTGTCATCACAGAGTCCGTGTGCTCTCTGAAACAAGGATTTTCCCACGGTAGCTAACTGTTTAGGGTGGTGGTGAGATTCACCGTTTAGGTACCTATCTGTATGGGTCTTTTTGCGATACACAGTGTGACTTATTGTCTGATCAGGATTACGTTTGACTAAAATGTCTAAGAAGGCAAGAGATTTATTATCCTCCAACTCCATAGTGAATTGAATTTTGTTATTGATGGAGTTAAGATGTTTTAAGAATGCATTTACTTGATTAGATGGTAAAATTGTGAAAGTGTCATCTACGTACCGTTTATAAAACCTGGGAGTGAAAGGAGCTGTTTTTAAGGCTGTCTCCTCGAAATCTTCCATGAATATATCGGCAACTACAGGGGAAACAGGCGAGCCCATCGCTACACCATCTATTTGTACATAGAAATTGTTATTCCACAGCAGGTAGCCAGATGTGAGGCAGTGTTCAAGGAGTTCTGCATATTCTAAAGGTAAGTTATTCTCTGCTAGCTTCTTGGAAACAATTTCAGTACAATCCTTAACTGGTAGGCATGTAAACAAGGATTGTACATCGAAACTAACCATTACTTCATTGTCATGTAGACGTAGATGTTTAATCTCATTGACAAAGTGGTATGAATCCTTCACAAACGCTGTCGTCTTGCCTCTGAGTGGTGAGAGTATTTTCGCAACGTGTTGAGCCAATCTGTAGGTTGGTGTGTCGATTTGGCTTACAATAGGACGTAGCGGGGCGTTTGGTTTGTGTATCTTGGGTAACCCATACAGTTTAGGTGGTTTCGCGCATGTAGGTATTAAGTACGTGACATCTAGACTTAATGCTTCGGAGTGTTTCTTAACCAAGGTGGTGGTGGTTGTTAACACCTTTTTGGTAGGATCAGTTTTCACTGATTTATATGTACTTGCGTCCGACAATAGATCTTGTATTTTAGCATTGTAGTCCGATGTATCCATGATAACCGTAGCGTTTCCTTTATCTGCACGGAGTATAGTTACATCTTGTCTGTTCTTGAGGTTCTTTAAAGCGAGATATTGGGCTTTAGGGAGGTTTGGTTTGGGCACTACACTTCGACGTAAGACAGATGATATATCTTGGCGTATCGCCTCCAAATCTTCCTTCCTCACGTTGTTATTGAACAGGCAAGTCTCAACATTGCAAATAATATCTTCGTACGGTATCCTACGCGGTGTTATGGCGAAATTTAAACCTTTTTGTAGAACCTGCACGGTCGGTGTATCTAATGTTTGTTGTGACAGATTTATAACTGCGCGTGATTGGTTGACGTTTGACGGGCGCGTTCCGTTTTCGTTTGTTGTGTTATTTGACGCGTTTGATTTTAATTTTAGTTTTTCATATTTATTTATTAATTTTTGTTTGCTTTCGAGGTATTCGGTATTTTCGCGCTTATTTAGTTTTTCAAAGCAAGTATTAAAATCAAAAGTTGATAAAACTGTTTTCAAATCATTAGTCACGATCTCAACGGTATTATTTAAATTTTTTAAATTTTGTAAATCGGAACGAGTTTCATGAATTTTGAGGACGAGTAACTTTTTGCTTGCCTGATTGAGGATCTTGGCGCTCCCGCGTATGTCCTTCTTGGGTGATATCTTGAGACATGTTGGGATGAGATTGTGGTCACGGCATCTCTTCAAGAATGCTAAAGATGTTGTGTATCTTGCGCGCTTAGTCTTGAGATCTTCCAACCGGCGTATTTTATTTGCTATGTCCAGTCCGTACTGGTTTACATATTGGTTTCTTAGGTTTACGCGAATGTTAGACATTGAAATAAAACTACTTTTACGGATTTTATCGCGGTTTGTATTTAGATTTTAAGTCCCGACGTTTCGACACCTTTACAGGTATCATGGTCACGGGCAGACTGAGATGGCGTTCGTCTTGACAGTAGATGTTGCTCGTTCTACCTTCATATTTTAACTAATTATTTGAGTTCCGACCTACGCAATATGAGCTCACTGTGTCTTGATGTCTTGCAGCGCTGCTCTTGGGTTTGGCCTTGAGTTTATGTATTATTGGGTCCCAAGTAGGTGATATCTTCCAGCCATCTTCTCTATTGAAATTAGGGTGTTTTTTAATTTCAATAGCCTCGCGAAACATCCTAGGTAGGAATTTGGGTTCTTTAGCGAGGATCTGTGGTTGGTCAAATCTAATATAATGGCTGGAGCCTTCAGCATGTTCGGCGACTGCAGACTTCGTTGAGCGGCGGTGTTTCACGTCAGCTATGTGTTCTTTAACGCGGGTCCCTATGCTTCGTTTTGTTTGACCGATGTAAGAGAGGCCACAGTCACAATCTAGTTTATAAACTCCTGCATCTTGTAGAGGTATGTGACACTTGACGGATGGTAAGGACTGACTAATCTTCTTGGGCGGCTTGAAGTATGTTTTAATTGAAGCTCGCTTCAGGATGTAGCCAATCTTGTCTGTGACACCTCTGACGTATGGTAGTACAGCAGGTAAACGATCAACTGTGGCTGGCTTCACTCGGTTTCTGTGACGGGGCCGTGGAATTTGGAGCTTGTTGTCTCGCAGTACTTGCTTGACATGTTGAAGCTCAGCGGCAAGGTGTCTGTCATCACAGAGTCCGTGTGCTCTCTGAAACAAGGATTTTCCCACGGTAGCTAACTGTTTAGGGTGGTGGTGAGATTCACCGTTTAGGTACCTATCTGTATGGGTCGCAAAAAGACCCATACAGATAGGTACCTAAACGGTGAATCTCACCACCACCCTAAACAGTTAGCTACCGTGGGAAAATCCTTGTTTCAGAGAGCACACGGACTCTGTGATGACAGACACCTTGCCGCTGAGCTTCAACATGTCAAGCAAGTACTGCGAGACAACAAGCTCCAAATTCCACGGCCCCGTCACAGAAACCGAGTGAAGCCAGCCACAGTTGATCGTTTACCTGCTGTACTACCATACGTCAGAGGTGTCACAGACAAGATTGGCTACATCCTGAAGCGAGCTTCAATTAAAACATACTTCAAGCCGCCCAAGAAGATTAGTCAGTCCTTACCATCCGTCAAGTGTCACATACCTCTACAAGATGCAGGAGTTTATAAACTAGATTGTGACTGTGGCCTCTCTTACATCGGTCAAACAAAACGAAGCATAGGGACCCGCGTTAAAGAACACATAGCTGACGTGAAACACCGCCGCTCAACGAAGTCTGCAGTCGCCGAACATGCTGAAGGCTCCAGCCATTATATTAGATTTGACCAACCACAGATCCTCGCTAAAGAACCCAAATTCCTACCTAGGATGTTTCGCGAGGCTATTGAAATTAAAAAACACCCTAATTTCAATAGAGAAGATGGCTGGAAGATATCACCTACTTGGGACCCAATAATACATAAACTCAAGGCCAAACCCAAGAGCAGCGCTGCAAGACATCAAGACACAGTGAGCTCATATTGCGTAGGTCGGAACTCAAATAATTAGTTAAAATATGAAGGTAGAACGAGCAACATCTACTGTCAAGACGAACGCCATCTCAGTCTGCCCGTGACCATGATACCTGTAAAGGTGTCGAAACGTCGGGACTTAAAATCTAAATACAAACCGCGATAAAATCCGTAAAAGTAGTTTTATTTCAATATGATTGTTGTTTTACACAAGTTATACACTTTTACAAATTTTATAATTATTTTACACTGTTTTATATATTTTATTATGTGAAATTTACATTTGAATTGTTATTTTTATATACATGTTTTCGTTTACAAATATTATTCAAAATTGTCATATTGTCATTGAGTTTAATAGCATTTAAGTGTATGTAATTTAGAGATTACTTTTAAGAGAACTTGGAGAAAAAAAAAAAAAAAAATTGTACCATTTTTTTTTTTCTTTCAAAAAAACGGGGGAGGTGTAGTGTGTGTACTCGCCTCCTCCCTATATAAGTAAGTTTAGCTGGTAAGATTAGTCATTAATTAAACAATTATTACAAGGTAACACTCGTCTCATTGATACTCCCGGCGCCCCACATTGCAGTAGGTTAGGTTCCTTTTCTTAATTTTCTTTAAAATTTTGTAAATAAACATAGTAAGTACTAGCTGTGCCCGCAACTTCGTTCGCGTGGATGATGAAACTTTTCAATTAGTTTTTTGTTTTAAGTGCTATTTGTGTAGAACGTTATCTATCGAGCATACCTCTAGGCTAGTGTCATTCGCCTAGCGTATCTCGATGTAGCAGAAAGAGGTGGTCTTTTTCTGGAAGGCATCGTGTTATAATTATATATATATATAATATATATATATATACTACTTCTCAGCCGATTTCGGCTATGGTGACTGCTACCGACTATCACATGCAGAGGAGCCAAGGTGGTCAGCTCTCTTGTTCGCCCTTTGATGGCTGCAGTATCCTATCTTATGAGTAAACGTGTGCGCGCATCGGCTGCACGTTAGGACATCGTCGACATAGTTATAAAACATGGCTGCTGGTGGTCTAGCCTTAAGGGCATCACGCTTCGAATCCAATTCTATGAACCTCAATGAACCGCATTCCTCACCATGCACTTCCATTCAGGGCGGCAAATGGCCTGTTTCTCCCATTTCTGGGGAACAATATTGCACCTTTTCATGTGTCTTTTCTGAACGTCCTTGAAGCGTAAGAACTGGCCGCCTTGTTTCCGCTTGCCGTTCTGGAGTTCAGAAAAGAAGATGCGTTTGGCCAACCTATCATCATCCATTCGTAAAACATGTCCACACCATCGGAGCTGTCGCCGCATCAGGTATGCTTCTGACATAGACATTTGCGCGTCGTAGCACTTCGGTATTTCTAATCCGGTCCGACCATTTGATTTTGAGAATGTCTTTTATGCACCTTAAATGAAACCGGTCCAGCGTCCGTATATGTTTCCGATAGAGGACCCATGACGCAGAGTACAGAAGATTTGGGAGGACTATGGCCATGTAAACGGAGATTTTTGTCGAAAGCTTCAAATCATGTGATTGTAAGACTTTGGCTCGTAATTTACCGAAAGCAGCTGATGCAGCGCCTATGCGATGGTTTATTTCGGCGTCAAGGTCACACTTAGCTGTAATTGTGCTGCACAGGTATATAAACGTATTCACTTGCTTCAGCTCAGTATTGCCAATGGTCACCTTGACAGGTTCTGTAGCTCCATGAGAGTCGATTGCCATCACCTCAGTTTTCTTCACACTGATTTTCAGACCGAAACGGCAGCAGACTTCCTGAAGATTCGTAATCAGGTCCTGGAGTTCTTGTGAAGAGTTGGTAACAAAACACAGATCATCAGCATACATGATCTCCGTTATAAGAGCGTGTGATACTTTTGTGTAAGCTTTTAATCTGGCCAGGTTGAAAAGTCCTGAAACGTATTTTGATTCCAGCAGAAGTTTGTTCGAGTGCTTCACTGACAACGACAGAAAAGTAAAGAACAAACAGTGTTGGTGCAAGCACACAACCTTGTTTAACCCCACAACTGACAGGGAAGAACTCTGACTGATCACCATTATAGGTAACACAGCAGGTCATTTCGTCGTGAAGAAGGCGAATCATTCTAACAAACTTCTCAGGAGAACCTAATTTTGCCAGTAAAGTCCAGAGGGCTTCCCGCGGCACACAGTCAAAATGCTTTCTCCAAGTCCACGAAGCACATATACAAAGGTTGACTGTGTTCGCGACTTTATATCTGGAGTTGCCGGATGGAAAAGATGGCCTCGCAGGTGGGACGAAACCCAATAGAGTTTCTGGCAATATGTCTTCGGAGACGGGTAAAAGCCGGTTGAGAAGAACTCTGGCGAATATCTTCCCAGGGACAAAGAGGAGCGATATACCCGGTAGGAGTTGCAGTCAGAACGGTCTCCTTTGTTTTTATACAGGGTCTCTATACGGGATATTTTAAATTCAGGCGGTATTATTTCCTCGTTCCAAATGCGATCAAAAATTTGCCAGATGTAAGTGTGAAGTTGCTCCCCTCCGTATTTAAGCAGTTCTCCGGCGATGTTATCAACGCCAACTGCTTTTTTATTTTCTGCTCTTTTGTGGCTCGAACTACTTCAGCAAAAGTCAAGTGGCTCAGCAAGCGAATCATTCAGCGGCAAAGGACGAATACGCTTTACATGATCAAGATCTGCTAATCGATCTACATTGAGCAGATTGTTAAAGTGCTCTGCCCAACGATCAAGTATATCCTGCTTAGCAGTGAGTTTTTGAGAACCATCTAGGGATCTTAGTGGTGTGGTATTTTTAATGGAAACGCCAATCAACTTATGCATTTCTTCACAAAAAGCGCCTAGTTGGTGTGTGTCTGCGAGCCAATGTATCTGTTTTGCCTTTTCAAGCCACTATCTATCTTTCATGTTCCTTGTTAATCTTCTTAAGGAATCACCACTACTTCGGACTTCTTGAGTGAGATTATGATTACCTTCATTACGCTTTATGAGTATACGATGCTGTTTGAATGCTTCAGTTAGGGCCCTATCATTTTGGTCAAACCAGTCTACGTTGTTACATTTTGCGTCCTATGATTTCTGTAGCCACAGTCAGTACGGAGGATGACAACTGTATCCAGTTTGATATGAGGTCACCTTGCTGGGCATCAAACCCATCTAGCGTGTCTATCAGTCCTTCCTGGTATTTTTCTCGAAGGTCCGCACAATTTAGTCGTTCTAAATTGAGAGATATTGGTTTAGCCCTGCAGGGTCTTCGTGGTTCGCGAAGACGGAGTCTCAATTTAGTTACCAGAAGCCGGTGGTCTGTCCAGCAATGCGCGCCGCGCATGACGCGGGTGATATGCACCTGGGAGATGTCCCTTCGTCGGGTTATGGCGTAATCGAGGAGGTGCCAGTGTAAAGAACGTGGGTGCATCCAGGTGGTTTTGAATTTGTCACGAAGCCTAAACAGAGTGTTAGTGATGGTAAGGTCGAATTGGGCACAGAGTGTGAGTAGTAATTGTCCGTTACTATTCATATTGCCCACACCATTATTTCCAATCACGCCCGGCCACGACTCAGTATCTCTGCCAACCCTTCACCCAGCAGAAGTATTTGCTTGTTTGAACGTATGTTGCTAAGGCATTGGCAAAGTTCTTCATAAAACTGATCTTTGACACTGTCCTCGTTACGCATTGTTGATGCATATACGCTTATCATATTCAGGTAGTTGTTGATTTGTAGGTGAAGGCGCAGTGTGATAATGCGGTAAGAGATGTATTGCGGATATTCAGACAGTTTTTGCGCGATGGTGGATTTGACGGCAAACCCTACGCCAGCTAACCTTCGTTCCGTTTGGGGTCGTCCTTTTCAGAAGAATGTGTACCCACCACCGATTTCCTCGAGTTCGCTTAACGCAGCTACATCTACGTTGTAGCGACCAAGTTCGCGTGCCACGACAGCAGTTTAACGCTCCGGGCAAAATCTTTAAGACTATTTTTAAAGAAGAGCCCTAACACCTAGCGCCTACCTACACTTATATGTATATACCAATAAATAAGCAAAATCGACTATTCCAAGTCGCGGGCACAGCTACAATATTTATTTAGAAACTCTAAATGAAGATAAGATACCCAAAAATCAAGGAAAGAACCGCCTAACCTATACCAAATACTTACTATGTTTATTTACAAAATTTTAAAGAAAATTAAGAAAAGGAACCTAACCTACAAACCCTAAAATATAAATAAATGATATATGCAAACAGTCAGCATTCAAGTGAATCTCAATAATCGAATGCAACTATGCGAGGCGTGTACGTACTCTGATAAAATAGCTCAACAAATGTTCGCCATGATTCTTTAAATTGTCATAACTTTTTTATTTATGGACCGATTGACATGAAATAAACACTAAATGTTAAGTGAAGTTTACTACAATATATTAGTGAAAACCGCATCTAAATCGAATAAGCCGTTTCTGATATTAGCGTGCACAAACACACAGACAAAAAGACAAACCGACAAACAGACAAACAGACAAAAAAATTAATAATTACAATTTCGGGTTCGGCATCGATATAATAACAACCCCTGCTACTTTTTTTATATATATTTCCATTGTACAGACACCACTTTTCTACAATTTTATTATATGTATAGATATAGAATAGATATAGATTAAAGAAAATTAAGAAAAGGAACCTAACCTACAAACCCTAAAATATAAATAAATGATATATGCAAACAGTCAGCATTCAAGTGAATCTCAATAATCGAATGCAACTATGCGAGGCGTGTACGTACTCTGATAAAATAGCTCAACAAATGTTCGCCATGATTCTTTAAATTGTCATAACTTTTTTATTTATGGACCGATTGACATGAAATAAACACTAAATGTTAAGTGAAGTTTACTACAATATATTAGTGAAAACCGCATCTAAATCGAATAAGCCGTTTCTGATATTAGCGTGCACAAACACACAGACAAACAGACAAACCGACAAACAGACAAACAGACAAACAGACAAAAAAATTAATAATTACAATTTCGGGTTCGGCATCGATATAATAACAACCCCTGCTACTTTTTTTATATATATTTCCATTGTACAGACACCACTTTTCTACAATTTTATTATATGTATAGAAGAAGATAGATATAATATATATTTTTAGGAATCTGAAGGGTAGTGTATTAAAAAAATAAACAAATGAATTAACCTATAACACAATTTATTAAAACAATCAAACATCAACTCAGTTACACTTAATTTACAATTTTAATACCAAAAATAAATCTACAACATTAAATCAAGGAAACAATCAACCATCAGATATGCAAACAAAAACGTTAAATTAAATAGACTCACGTGCACCAACGATCTCACCGCTCGAACGTCAGCTGGCAAAATGGGCGCCATACTTCCGTTCGGTCGCTTTTATAGAGATTGCCGGTGACGTAGTCACAGCAGGTAGAAATAAATAAAAAAAGTAAAATTCGGTTCTAATACGGCCTCTCCTGACTGTGGTCGTCCTCGGGCACCTTAGCAGAAGCTCCCTCAACCATACTTGCTCCTGGGTCCGTCGCAGGTTCGGTTGAGAGTCCCGCCTCCGCCAGATCATCGTCATTCTCTTCACCTATAAGCATAATTGTTAGTATAAGTCTAGTGCTGCGGATCTAGGTGTGCCTATTCTCTCATTCATCTCACATTCAAGGCCCTCTTTCATAATCAGTAAGCAATCTAGATTTCAGCATTCATGACCAATATTAAGACAATCGTCTCTCACAAATATCGCGCATTTATTTTACTGTAAGGCCTTACTAAAATTCGTTACACATCAAGCAATATACTCGCATAGGTAAGTATATCACTTAATGTGCTTGTTAAGAAGATGACACCGCAGCGCATCTTTGATGTGGGGACAGCGATACCGCAGCACGTGTCCCTCACATCCCACATGACAACACCGCAGCGTGTCTAACCATCAGACCGGATACCGCAGCACCGGTCTGATTTCCACTCAATCTATGTGGTACGGCACCGCAGTGCGCACCGCATTATACTCTTCCGACAGGTACCGCAGCACGAGTCGGGCTGCTAATAGATAGCCAGCCTTATCCACGGAGTATTCGTCCCATCTACAGCCATAGTCATCATCAGTCATACAGCCGTAGTCATACATATTGCTATGTTCTTTCCACGGCACCATATATTGTGCTGCCGCTTGGGACGTTTTCCCTCGAGCACCAGCGAGCAACTTAAGCTCATACCGGTCGCTTGGTAAGATCTTCTTGACCTGATAAGGACCCCTCATGCCGGAGTCTAGCTTTCCAGTGCTTTGCGAGTATTTTATTACGAACACCAGTTCGTTTAGTTTAAATGTCCTTGGAGGACGTCGGTGCCGGTTGACATAAGAATCCTGTTCGGTCTGATTCTTATTCAGCATCTCACTCGCGCGACTTCTACATAACTCTCGCCAAGCTTCATGGTTAGGGCGGGAGTTCTCTAAGGCTACATCTCGAACTAGACCACGAATAACTGGAGTGGTCGCATCAGAACCGATTAACAAGTTTAATGCTGAGTGTTTAGTGGTTTTTTGTTTCGTAACATTTAATACTAATTGTAGTTTCCACAAATAGTCAGACCAACAAGTATTCTTATTACTAACCTCAATGCGAATCATGTTTAAAACGGTGCGTATATAACGCTCCACCTGACCGTTTGCATGATGCATCTCAGGTGTGATGTAGTGTATGTCAGAACCCATGTCCGAAACTTGCTTTACAAAACTAGAAGCCTCGAACATGCGTCCGCGATCACACACTATTAGTTTAGGGACCCCGAATAAAGAAACGGCGCTATTAAACACTCGTTTTAAATCATCTGCGTCTTGTCTATACATAGGGTATAGGAGACAATATTTCGTAAAGGAGTCGATAATGACGAGCACAAACTTGTGCCCGTTGGATTCTGGTAGGGGACCCAGGGAATCGATGTGTACAGTATTGAAAGGTAATGACGGTTTCTGCCAAGAGGTTATTGGTTGTTGTGGGGCTCTAGGAACTCTTTTTTTTGACATGCATGCAAGACAATGGGACACATATTTGTTTACGAATGACCTAAGCCCGGGGAACCAAAAATGTTTAAGGATTAGGTCTAACGTCTTGTCGGCCCCGATATGTTCATGCTCATCATGAAATATCCTTAGCAAGCTAAGTCTATGACCCTTTGGTATGAAGCAAAGAAGGCGAGGCTCCTCGCCTATAGGAGTATAGCGGTAATAAAGTAGATCATTTTGACAGCTATATCTGCGTGAATCTAAATTACCTTCTCTAAGTTTCTGAATCAAATCTTGGGTTTCACTATCTGCACTTTGTGCTATTTGTGCCCAATTACGCGGTCTGTCAATATGATTCACTTGCGACACAGGTGGATTTCTGCTAAGATAATCAGCATGGGGCATTAACACACCCTTTCTATATTCAATAGTAAAGTTATAATCCTGCAAGTAAATCCACCAGCGCGCCACTCTTGGGAGTAAGTCTTTTTTACGTTCAGTGGCCTTCAGAGCGTTGCAGTCGGTGATAATTTTAAACTCAATCCCGATGAGATAATGTCTGAAATGTTGCAACGCTCTGACGACCGCTAACGTCTCCAACTCGTTTGAGTGGTACCTACATTCGGCCCCTTGGGTCGTTTTGCTGAAGTAGGCGACCACTCGTTTCTTATTGTCATTATGTTTTTGTAATAATACTGCCCCATAGCCCACGCTACTCGCGTCCGTGTGGAGCTCAGTGGGCAAAGTCGGGTCAAAGATTGCGAGTATAGGCTCACTAGTCAATTTTTGTAACAAATACCGACGTGCGGATTCCTGTTCAGGTCCCCATTCAAATGGCACGTCCTTTTTCACTAAACGCGAAATACTAGCAGTCTTTGACGCATAACCCTCAATGTATCGGCGAAAGTAACCTGCCAGTCCTAGAAATTGTCGCACCTGCTTTACCGTACTTGGAATAGGAGTATCTACCAATGCTGCCACCTTACGCGGACTCGGCCTAACCTGACCATGAGATATAACGCGGCCTAAGTACTCTACCTGATTGGTAAGAAATGAGCACTTTCGAAGGTTGATAGAAAAACCGGCATCTGTCAGAGTTCTCAGAACTTCGCGAAGAAGACTTATTCCTTCATTAACGGTCTCACTAATTAAAAGAACATCATCAACGTAGACTAAAACGTTGCCGGCTTCTAGAAACCTCCGGAGAGTGCCATTAATTATCCGTTGGTACACTGTGGGGGAATTGCACAATCCGAAAGGCATCTTCAAATACTCGTAATGACCTTCGGGGGTCACAAAACCAGTTTTACGAATAGACTCTTCATTAATAGGGATCTGGTGAAATCCCGAAGCCATATCCAAGCACGAGAAGAATTTTGAAGATCCTAAGCGATCAATGTGGTCTTCTATGAGAGGCAATGGGTACCTATCTTTAACGGTAATCCGATTTAGAGCTCGGAAGTCAACACATAACCTGTTCGAACCGTCCTTCTTTTTAACCAGTAACACAGGGCTGGCGTACTCGGACTCGGATTCCCTGACTATACCTTTCTCTAACAAATCTTTAATAATCTCCCTTACTATTAGTTTCTCCTGGTATGATAAACGGTACGGATGATACACTACTGGCGTATTACTAGTAAGGTTTATATGCATCTCGCCAGTTTTAACTGTGGTAGTAGCCGTACCGGATATCAAAAAATCAGAGAAATGATTAATGACTGACATAAGGGCAATTAGATCGTTGCCCTGAAGGGGCGTGTTTACATCATTAGATACATCTCTCTGGACTACGTTAATATTCGCAACATTACTGGAGGAATGAGTCAGATACTGTCTATCCTTAGTTCGTAAGTAAACAATGCCATCTCTATTTAATACGTCTGTGCCTATTATGATCGGAGTATTCATGCATGAGGCAGGTATAACGACTAAATCAACTTCAAGCGAAATGTTCTCAAATTCAATGGTTAGTGTAACGTATTCTCTAGAAATAATTTCTGTGTTACTGACACCCTTTATAACGCGCTGTGTGAGTTTACGGGGACATGAAAATAATTTTACAACATCCGAGGAAATCAACGAGATATTTATCGCACCGCTATCTATCAAGACATCTACCGGGATGCCCTGAACTACGGCTGCGGTTACGTCACTATTACCGGAACTACTACTCGAAATTTCTGTACATAGGTTCACCTTTTTTATTTTGGTTCCTATTGTTAGTTTCTACTCGCTGTTTCGTAAAACACTCATTCTCACTATGACCGATCTTTTTACAGAAGGTACAAGACGGTTTTTTATTATCCGAGGTTTTGTGGGAACGTTCAGAAGTCTTAGGTTTCGATGGGCATTCGTAGCTTTTATGCCCGGCGCGACCGCACCCGTAGCATTTTAAAGTGGGTAGTTCAATATTGCGCTTTTTAGTAGAATATGAGGGTAAGCGAGTATCAGGTTTTGTGCGGGCGGGCTTGACATAAATTGCCAGGAATGAGACTAAATTCTCTACGGTGAGGTCAGCGTTGGCGGCCGCTGCACGCACTTGCGGGTCGTTTATGCCTCGTATAACAATTTGTACCATGAGTTCGTTACTCAAGCCTTCAACAACGCGCAAGCGCAGCAGCGATCGCCGAGCATACTCCGCGTATGTTGAGTATTTGTCGGATGTAGCGGTCATCACGTCAAATAAAATGTTAGCAAAATCTAATTTCCGGGGGCACAACGGTGTAAACTCTAACCTAAAATTTGTCCACGACCGATCATTAGTGACCCATTCGTTGAGCCAGGTTTTTGCGTCGCCTTTTAAACAATTAGATACTCGCGAGAGACATTCAGAATCTCCCCAACCGTTTGCCGCTTTAGCGCGTTCCACCTCTTCACACCATACCTCAATGTTGTGTATCGACGGATCAAAGTTAGATACAAAATAATTATGTGATTTATTTGATATCACGGTACCCAATAATTCAACTAACGTTTTTCCAACTGAGGGTGTGTCGTTATTTTCTTGAGGTATTTTGTGAGAAGGCGGGTGTGGTGGAGTTCGCGATGTATCTACAGAACTTTCCTCTATAGCGTTAAGACGTGCGATTATCGTGCTCAAGGTTTGTTTTACTGAGGAATCGGAACGAGTGCTTGAATCGCGTAAATTTGAACGAGATCGTCTGCGATCACGACACTGGGTACGAGTAGTTTTACGGTCATTACCACGAGAGCGAATACGAGAACGAGAACGAGTACGGGAATGAGAACGCTCGGGGGTAGTATGCGGCGATCGAGTACGAGACCGCTCAAAGGAATTTCGACGCCTATGCGACTTCTTCGAAGAATCTTTACGACGAAGGTCTTTGTCAGATGACCTATTCCGAGACCTCGAAGAACGAGGCATCGTTACTGATGGCTGATTGTTTTTTTTTTTTTCAAAGGCTTAATGATATGTGGACACAGGTGTATCCCACTTCTGATTTTAGGAATCAGAAGGGTAGTGTATTAAAAAAATAAACAAATGAATTAACCTATAACACAATTTATTAAAACAATCAAACATCAACTCAGTTACACTTAATTTACAATTTTAATACCAAAAATAAATCTACAACATTAAATCAAGGAAACAATCAACCATCAGATATGCAAACAAAAACGTTAAATTAAATAGACTCACGTGCACCAACGATCTCACCGCTCGAACGTCAGCTGGCAAAATGGGCGCCATACTTCCGTTCGGTCGCTTTTATAGAGATTGCCGGTGACGTAGTCACAGCAGGTAGAAATAAATAAAAAAAGTAAAATTCGGTTCTAATAATATATATATATGTATATAGATATATAGATATAGATTACTGATACGTTGTCGCGCTGAAAAGCACGTTTTTATAATAAACGCGTCCGATCGCTGCTAAATTCAAAGTGCTGTAGGGAAAACCGCGGCCTCAGACGCGCTATTTATAGGCACGCTCTTGCCGCACCGGGCGGCCGGCCGGTACCGCCGCAAACGCTACGTCCCGCAATTTTTAAATCTGTAATATCTTCGAAAATAATCACTTAAATCATACGGTGTACAGGGCCATATAGATCTATATTAAATGAACAATGTATTCAAGGTATTTAATTGGTTAAGGATTAATGCTGTATTGGTTAAAATCGCTTCGAAAATTAGCCATTATTTGTCGTAAAAAGTAAATGACAAAAAAAAGTTATTGTGGGTTATCCATAAGAGATAGACACATACCATCACGGACTTTTCTGTAGACCTTTTCAATGTGTACAATACTTAGTACATTATTTTAATAAAACTCGTAGGGTTCAGCCTGCGTTTGCTATGTAAGCGGAAAAAATTTAATTATTTACGACATCACATTAGAAACCTCAAAAATAACAGTACCTACTTCTCCACTATTTAATGGATGTTATTATACATATAAACCTTCCTCTTGAATCACTCTATCTATTAAAAAAAACCGCATCAAAATCCGTTGCGTAGTTTCAAAGATTTAAGCATAGAAAGGGACATAGGGACAGAGAAAGCGACTTTGTTTTATACTATGTAGTGATATTCTATTCTAAGGTTAATTTTTAAATCGCACTTATAGTAATTATAAGTACCTACATAAGGTGAGATAAGATTAGATTAAATAAAACCATAATTTATGGATTGCAATTTTCTATTAAGATCTTGATTAAAATTTACAGTTAGATCAATTTAATATTAAGGAAATTATTTTCAAAAATCGTGATTTAAGGTGATATATGTAAGAGACATTCTGTAATATGTTGTAAAAATAAAATAAATAGTTAAAAATTTAAAAAGTAAATAAGTAAAAATGTAGTGTATGAATTTAGATATTCCAAAGATAGCAGGAAATCTTCATGGTATAGGGAAAGGGGGATTCTTTTACTCCAAATTTAACGCGTGCGGGCCACGGGCAGTAATGTATAAATCAAAACTACTGAATCGATTTTAATCACATAGGCTATATATTTTATACCCGTGCGAAGCCGGAGCGGGCCGCTATGTTTTTATATACAACGTTCACAGTTTTTCTGTAGTGTATTTAGTATCAGCATTGCACCCGTGCGAAGCCGGGGCGGGTCGCTAGTAGAATATATGTATAACAAAGTTAATACAGAGATGCATAGGCTTAAAGACAAATAGTGAGTGCTATAAGTTTGAAAATGAGATGGGTTTTCTATCTTATTAATCTCTTCTTCAAAAGAGTCCAAGTGGATACTGGCTCGTAACAGAGAATCAAGGTTGTCTAAGTTATTTAATTTTGAGTAAGGTAATCGCTGTAAGGTTTTATTCAACTTAGATCGCTCACAACAATCATCTTGTAAGATATTGAAATCTGATATTTTATTAGTTATATTTCCGATAAATGTTTCGCCTACAGCGGCGAATTGCAACGTTTTGTAAAAAGCCTTACAGCCCCTGGGCAAGGTCAAAATACCAGTACCAAACAAAATAACGTCAGAATTTATGTCTTTATCATTACAAGTAACATGACACTTGCCAGGTTCGGATTGTACAAAAATCCAGCGGTTTAGAGTTAACTTATGAAATAGATCGATTGAGCCATGAATAAGTTTCGTTACACATATGTCAGGAAGTTTGTTAATTACGTCACTTAAGAAAATCGTTTCACACGTAGGACTGGCAATCGCTGAAAACACATTAGTTAATACCAGGGATGTTATGGATATATTATTTCGGATCCGGATATGGATATGGATAGTGGTAAAATATAATATCGGTTTCGGTTACGGTTATGGATATTAAATTATTTCGGATTATCCGATAGTTTCGGTTACGGATATTAATTTGTTTAAGGAACTGTAAAATGAAATACAAATAAGATTATATTCGACTTTAATTGTACCTTGTAGGTTTCGCAATCTGTCATACAAGTAATTCTTTCTTACAGCTACTCGTTTTGAAATGTTATATAGGTAACTAATTATACTAAAGCCAATATGGAAAGAGAATTAAACGTTATTACTAATTACGCAATTATCAACTTTGACAACATGTGTTTAAGTTCATTTTAGAATGACAAATATTACCGAAAAGGGCCTAAAAGTAATTTGAATG
Organism: Autographa pulchrina; assembly: GCA_905475315.1. Lineage (NCBI taxonomy): Eukaryota > Metazoa > Arthropoda > Insecta > Lepidoptera > Noctuidae > Autographa > Autographa pulchrina. The sequence continues at coordinate 3,786,583 of FR997761.1, read as the reverse complement.
TGATGGAAACTGAACTATTAGTCATTGAATTAAGGTTCATAATCCCAAAGCACGTTCATTATTTCTTTAAAGTGGCTGATGTATAAATGCAAAATCAAAATTAACGTTCGTAATTGGTTATATATGAATCAACATCTTTATAAAAATTATCACACCATAACATATCAATCAGTCTTCATAAACCATTGCTTGTGTTTTTATTAAAATAAAGAGGTAACTAAAATGAGTAGCGGGAGAGGTGTCGCATTCCAGCGGAGTGCACAGTTAATTCGTACGAGTGTAGTATTTAGTTAGACTCCGCCCTATCCGAAACTATCCAAAACTTTTATTTCGGATTCGGTTACGGTTACGGATATTTTTTTATTTCGGATATCCGATAGTTTCGGTTACGGATATGGATATCCATAACAACACTGGTTAATACGCACACATAACACTTATCACTTATTACTTTGCACTTATCTATGTCTGTTATAAGTGAGTAAAACATTCGATCAGCTGTAATCGCTACATATGAGCTAGTTGGCTCGATAAGAATGTAGGTATCGGGTTTCAACATATCGTAAGGAACAGGTAGGGGAATTATCCTATACAGGTCATAGGCTTGTGGTAATATTAGAGGGATCTTAACAACAATAATAACTCTATTTAAATGGAAAAAACACGCAAGTTGCGAAATATCGATTAGGCCGTGTATATTCTGTAACGTTAAAGGTATAGGGAGTTCATAATGGTTAGGAATGTTGTTCCTATGCTTATCTAATTCACTATACAATTGGTGCGGGCTGAGTACAGTCGGATGCAAAACGTTGAGTTTCGCGAAAAGAATTGCATTATTAATATCCTCAATATCGAAAGACAAGGTCATTATGATAGACTCTAGTGAATGTAATAAAGAACTTAACTCGGATTTAATTTCTAATTTATCGTTACTATTTGTTTACCAAATCCCGTTATACCTTTTCTAATATTTTATGGATTGTTTCTATGTTCCGTAATATGTGATTTTCGTTTTCATTCACCTTAGATATAGTGTTGTTGAAGTATGATATAATCGACTTAATTACGTGAATATTGATAATTAATTTCATGAGATGAGCAAGACGTTTTTCATCCGTCTGTACTTCTTCTATGGCTTTTGAAAATCTTACCGCATCCTCAGAATCTAGAGTGCCAAAAATAGTTTTCAGCAGTGAGCCACCGAGGTCCATGAGACCTCTTTTAAAACGCCTATTAGGTTTTTCATCAGCCAATAAATACGATATAGAAGAGAATTTGCTTACGTTAAGAATGTGACGATTTTTTAGAGCGGATAACGAATTAATACAGTCGGACTGTATTTTAAAAGAAGTTAATGAGTTGCAAAATACGTTAAGTTTTTCAAATAAAAATTCGACCTTATCTAAATTAGGTTGTACATGACTTATGTCTACGTATGCTATAATTTCAATCACTATTAGTAAACTTAATATCTAAGAGCTTATCAAAGTAGAGGCCGGGACTGCTGACGATAGAAGAAACATATTCGCATGTGATCAGCGATGGCAGCGTCGATCTGAAATAACAATGAAGCGCTCATGTATCATTCGTTACGTCGCTAATTTTATACTGTTACGTCACCGGCCGGCTTGATTTCGTCGTAGTGGTGACGTACGTGTTTACGGTTAATAAGTAGCGTAACAGAATGGTTGCCATTTAACTTTATTATCTTGTAAGGGCCTTTCCATACTGGAGATAGTGCCTTATTCTGCTTATGGTGGCAACGGACGTATACCATGTCCCCTGTTTTATAGGATAATGGTTTCGCGTGGGAATCATAATAAGTTTTAGATTTCTCTTTACAGGATTGAATATTTTGGAGAGCCTTCTGACGACTGTAGTATAGTCGGTGATTAAGGGCCCGGATGTAATCTGTATAGGTGTTAGTATCGAGAGTATCGATACTTGAAGGTAAGTAGGGTTTGAAAACGAAAAGCAATTCCAGGGGTGAGTAACCTGTGGTGCTATGTATATTTGAATTATATGCTATCATAGCACTGGGGATATAAAGGTCCCAAGTATGTTGATTCTCACCTATATATGATCTGAGATACTCTTTTACAGTAGAATGACTGCGTTCAAGGGCACCGCATGTCTGAGGGCGATAGGGAGACGCGAACACGTGTTTAATGCTAAACAACTTCTCAAGTTGTTTGAAGACATCAGAGCAGAAGTTGGTGCCTTGATCGGATATTATTAGTTTAGGAATTCCCATATGGGATATGAATAGGACTAAAGATTTCGCTGTTTCTTCCGCGGAACAGGATTGCATAGGATAGGCCTGAGAAAATTTAGTTAAGTCATCTTGCAGGGTAAGCAAAAATTTATATTTGTGTTTATGTGTTTCAGGGAGCGGACCGACTAAATCAAGATAGAGTTTTCAAACCTGCCAAATAAATCTACAAAGGGCTCTAAACGTTATGACTCAACTCCTAGGAGAACTTGGCCTACAGGTATCCGCAAGTAAGTCTACCGTAGTTGTATTTAGTAGGGGGCGTAACAGACAACTTGTCAAGTTACAGCTGGGAAATAATCTTCTGACTTCTTCCACATCCGTTAAATATTTAGGCATTTGGCTAGATCAGTCATTGTTATGGAATAAACATATTAATGAAACTGTGGAAAAATGTTCAAAATTTTTAAATCTTTTCAAGGTATTGGCGGGAAGGTCTTGGGGTCTCCATCAAAAACACATAAGAAGACTATATATATCACTAATAAGAAGTAGGTTAGACTTTGGGAGTTATTTATATCAAAATAGTGCTAAAAGTAATCTGTATAGGCTAGATAAAGTACAAAACCAGGCTTTACGGATAATAGGTGGTTTTATTAGAAGTACTCCAATCCACGTCATGGAATGTGAGTTGTGCATTCCTCCATTAGAGATAAGAAGGAAATACCTTGGTCTAAAATATTGTCTAAAAGCTAATTCATGGGCAAATAATATAACGACTACCTTACTGAACAATCTTAATAATTTAACATGTACAAGTTACTGGCAAAAGAAAAAAAAACCTTTATTACCATTATGTTATGACATGATTAAAGAATATAATATCAATTCATCACATCCGTTGGAAATGTTTAAGTTGGATGTATGGGTTAGCTATATTGATGTCAGCAATTTAATTATACCCAACTTAGAATCTGTTGTGAACGCCAAAAGAACTTACGAATCTAATTTTTTAAAGTATGAATCACTTGGAGAATTAAATGTTAAATATAGTAATTGGTATAAGTTGTACACTGATGGCTCTAAGTCTGCTTATAATTTAGGCGCTGCATTCTACGACTCTATGAGAAATGTAAAGAGAAATTACAAAATTACTCAAGATGTTTCCATTATGACTCTGGAGCTTGTTGCAATTTCAGAAGCTTTAACATATATAGAAACAGAAAGCTCGTTATTTTCCAAAGTAGTAATTTTTACTGATAGCAAAAGTGCCTTACAACATTTAATTAAATCTTCACGGGGTAAAAGAGGTTTACCAATTGCATATACAATTTTAAATAAAATTTATAATATAAGTAGTAAAAATATTCTTTTGAAATTGCAATGGATCCCATCACATTTAGGCATAAAAGGTAACGAGGAGGCTGATAAATTAGCGAAGTTAGGGTCTCAATATGGTACTAATTTTGATATCTTGCCTTTTTACACCGAAATTTTACATAACTTTAGAAAATATTGCTATAACGTTTGGAAAGAATATTTCGATGAAAGATCAAAAGAAAAAGGAATCTGGTACAAAATTATTCAAAGTGCACCTCCTCGTATCCCTTGGTTCGCCGATGTAAACTATAATAGGAATACAGTTGTTACAGCTCTTAGGTTGCGTTCCGGTCACATTCTGTCAAGAAAGTTTGGACATCTGATGAAAAAGTATGAGTCGCCGAATTGCGAAACTTGTGGCACAGTTGATGATGTCCAGCATTGCTTGATGGAATGTGAGCGGAACCGTAGAGGCAGAAAAGAATTATTTGAGACATTTAAATTAAATATAAAAAATGTGGGTATATTTCATACCATCTTGTCTGTCCCTAACTCGGATGCAGCCAGAGCAGTGTATGATATGTGTAAAATGTCCTAGTGGACGTACTTATTATAAGCGCTTTGTAGAATTAAATGTAAATTTGTAGTTAAATTATTTTCTGTAACAATAGGGCTGACATGTTTATGACAAAAGCCCTTATAAATTAAATAAAGAATTGAAAAAAAAAAAAAAAAAAAAAGATAGAGTTTTTCATTAGGTAGGTCGAGATGCCGTTGACGTGATAATCATGGGGGCCTTATTTGTTTGTCTTAGAGGTTTATTAATTTGGCAAGAGCGGCAATTTTTCACATGATCCTCGATATCTTGCCTCATGTTTTTCCACCAGAATTGGGTTTTGATTCTTTCAAACATGCGTGATACACCCGGGTGGCCAGCCAGAGGAGAATCGTGATTATCTCTAAGAATACGTTTGACCTCGTCAGGGGTCGGGTATCGTATAGAATTACGGTAGATGTTGACTTTAATGTTCGTGTTGTGAAATATAAATGATTAAATATTATAAATATTTGTGTAAGATAATTTTGTATAAGGATCTGTAAAGTCTGATATCGCGAATTCCTTTTCTTCTATGTACCAATACTTTATCATTTCTCTATAGTCACGAAGGAGGTTAAATATGTCCTTGTAACTCATTTCGTCAAAATGATTTATTTTTAGAAATAAATGAGTGAATAAATGATCATTGTTAGAAGTGGAGTAGTAAGTGTTTAGTTCGGGTTCTATGTCGCAAATATTAGGTTCGCTAGTGGAGGCATCCATAATATCCTTGCAATAAGGCACAGATTCTTCAAGGTCAATCGATGTCGGATAGGCAATAAGTTTACACTTTGCTTTCATTAATGACTCGTTGTGTTCTCGGATGACGGTGTCGAATGACATATCGGAGTGTTTTATAATTTTAAGAAACTGCTCGTAAGTTTCTGATATGGATGGTGAATCGTATGAGTCTTCTTCGTTATTAGATATCGGTGCCGGGTTGCAGATAATCGAATCGGAACCTTCGTTATCTTGACACATTTACAGGGAACCGCGATAAAGCGTCAGCATTTGCGTTTAATTTACCTTTCTTATAAACGATTTCGTAATCGTATTCCTCAAGTTTCAAACGCCATCTAATGAGTCTAGATCCTGGATCCTTGACATTGAAAAGCCATACTAGAGGTTTGTGGTCTGTAATTATTTGGAATTTTCGACCAAACAAGTAAGGGCGAAATGTTTTTATGCCGAATAAAATTGCTAGGAGCTCCTTTTCAATAGTTGAATAGTTGCCCTCGGCCTTATTTAGGGTACGCGATGCATACGAGACGGGTTTGTCAGAACCGATGGCGCCCTGAGAGAGTACGGCTCCTATCGCATAATTAGAGGCATCAGTTGTTAAAAGGAATGGTTGTGTAAAATCAGGATATTGAAGCAGAGGCGCTGAAGTTAATTTATCCTTGAGGGTGGTGAACGCTTGTTCTTGGCTATGCGACCATTGAAATGTAGCATCCTTTTTCAGAAGGGCAGTCAATGGCTTAGTGATTTGGGAAAAGTTATTAATAAAACGACGATAGTAGCCGACTAGCCCTAGAAATGATTTTATGTCCTTCGGATTCTTGGGAGTAGGGAATTGAGAGACGGCTTTGACCTTCTCGGGATTTGGACAAATACCTTTATCTGTGATTATATGACCAAGATAAGCGACCTCGCGTCGCAAGAACTCGCACTTGTCCGGTTGAAGTTTTAAATTAAATTTTCGGATGCGGTCGAAGACTAACCTGATTTTTTCCATATGAGATATCAAATTACTGCTGTAGATTATGACGTCATCAAGATACACATATGCGTGGAGGCCTTGGAGACCAGAAAGAACAGTATTCATCAACTTCTGGAAGGTTGATGGGGCGTTTTTAAGCCCAAAAGGCATCCGCAGGAATTCGTAGTGCCCTGTAGTGCTAGAATTCGTGTTTATTGAGAACCCCGTTTTTTGTGCGTCTAGGGGGTTCATTCTGATCTGATGGAAGCCACTTGACAGGTCCAATGTGCTAAAATATTTTGAGTGGCCTAACTGGTCTAGGATATCAGTGATAAGCGGCAAGGGGTAACTCTCAGAGACAGTGACGTCGTTCAGACGGCGATAGTCTATTACTATACGCCATTTCTTTTTCCCAGAAGCGTCTATCTTCTTAGGGACTACCCAAACAGGCGCGCTCCAAGGTGACGTTGACGGACGTATAATATCTTGATCGAGCATCTTGCGGATTTGTGAGTCCACTTCTTCCTTGTGGCACTCAGGGAAACGGTAAGATTTTACGTGAATAGGGGGCGCATCACCCGAATCTATAGTGTGCTCGATCGCGTTTGTGAATGATAAAGGTTCACCCTGTAAGTGAAAAATATCTGTGTACTCAGAACAACATTCTAGCAAGGCCTCCCTTTCTTCGGAGTTTAGATGAGAACAGCGTATTAGATTTAATACCCTTTGCGGTCTGTCAGATTCAGAATAGGATAAAGCGTTGACGGATTCTGTGGTGATATCACGTTCAAGAGGTGTTAACTGGACCTTAAAGTTTCGGACTTGGATATCAGATATCAGTATTTAAGAAGGTTACGTTAATTCTTTTTTTCGGTTTTATAGTAACAAGACAATTTGCGATATAAATACCTTCGCTTATAGAGTGATCTAATAATAGGCCCTCATTGTTTTTATAATGTTCACGCGAGTAATTAGATACTGCGCATTCAATGACCGCTTCGGAGCGAGAGGGTATGACGTAAGTCGGTTGAATATAGTTTATGTCCAGATTCTGTCCGCATATATGAACCGATTGTGAAGTGTAGTCTATATTGGCTTTGAAATAATTTAAAAAGTCGCTACCAATGATACCGTCATACTCTAAATTAATATTATCGTTAACTACATGAAATTTATACTTTTGGCAATTATTATTCAAAATAAAATTTATTTGACACGTACGGACGTACCTAAAGTTTCTGAATGAGTGCCAACGTTATTAAAGCCTTTTATCCTAGCTATTTCGTGAGATAATTCAGGCACTTTGGTTAAACTTGACAGTTTGACCAAACTAATACTCGCTCCCGTATCGATAAGAAGGCACAACGGATGAACAGAAAGGGAAGTAGTTATATATACGTGTGGCAAAGATACTTTCTTCGAGTATGAAGATATCTCATAGACAGGAATTTCAGGATTAATTTTAATTTCCTCTTAAGGGTAGCGCGACACAGCGGATTCATTGTAAGAGGGAAGGTTCGGACTCAACGATACAGGGACTCTGTTAGAATCGCGTTGAGGTGAAATGGTATTTTGACTCGACGGAACAGTGGTTCTCTGTGAAATGTGTCGAGATGAGACTGAATTTTGACTCAGCGAAACAGGGACTCTCTTCGGAGCAGGCTGAGATGAAATATGGTTTTGACTCAACGATTCAGAGACTCTCGAGAGAGCGTGTTGAGATGAGATGATTGTTATGCGATTTATGTATAAAGGTACGAGTGCCTTAATTATTCGGAAAACGACGGCACGTTTTCGTAATCCGCGGGGTTAGTTTAAAGAGTTATTGGGATCGTCACCGTTTTCACAAGGGATATAATAAGGTGTCGGTGACGGGGCCGATGACGTCGGCGACTCGGATGTAATATGATGCATCGCAGCCGGTCTATCGCGATTCTCAGAATTAGATGTGTTACGCCGTTCATTATTATATTTTCTTTTACGACATTGAGTAATATCGTGACCCCTATTTTTACAATATTTACAGAAAAGTTGGGACCCCGAGTTATTAAACAATGTTGATGGTTGAGGGTCCGACGGAGCGTGTGGTGGACCCGTGCGCTTTTGTCTCTCCCGGCATTCAGAGTCCGAGTGCCCGGGTTTACCACAGATCCTACATTTAGGTTTATTAGATGATTTTTATACGAGGTTTTGGATCTTTTCTTCTTCGAGAGCCACGTTAATCGCATCATTAAGTGATTTTGGGTTTCTGTATCTGACATTATTACTAAGTCGTAGATTTAACCCTACACTAAAAGTAAATAATGCCAAATCTTCGGTCATAGCGATACGACCGGGTATATCCCTTTTTAGGGATTCAGAATGGTAAATATCTGATTGAAGATCGGTAAGGCAACTTTCTACACGAAGTGCGAATTGCGCAAAAGTTTCATTTGCCGATTGCCTGCACGACTGTAAATCTAGCAACAAATGATTATAATGTTTTCTCTCACCGAAATTTTGTTTAAGGAAACATTTCAATTGATTGAAATCCTCAAAATTTTATTAGAGCATGCGATCTGAGCTTTACCTTCTAGGCGCGATAGAATGTATTTTGTTAATAAAACCGTTTGACTTGGTGATGCTAGATCTAAGGCGTTCTGGCAATTGGTGAGAAAAGCGGTGAGAGTTTCACGCTCTCCTTTATAAGGGCTAATAAAATCACAGAACACCTTGATAGGAAACTGTTCGCTCAACGCAATTTTCGCTGTTTTCTTAGAAGTAGTAGTTTCATTAGATTCTGTAGACATTATGAACTTAAAAGAAAATATAATGTGTAACACAAATATGTAGGTATGGGTTAGGGTTTACGATATGTGATACCCTAGGTAATAGAAATACCTACTAGTAATTTAGAATGTTGTAGCGATAACAGTAAATCAATGTGTTTTACTCACAGACACAGGAACACGAAGTAGTCGATACGCATTTCTTGGCACTGGATTAGCACGATTACTGGAGCAGGAGTACAGCGGCGCGATAAGTCGCGGCCAGCAGCAGCGGGGACGTCAGGGACAGCGGGGGTGGCGGCGCACGACACCCGAGCGTGATCAGCGCTTACACGTGGCAGCACCGCGTGTCAGGGCGGCAAGGGCAATCACGCGCTCCTTGCGGCGATATCACGATAACAGGGCTCGCGTATCTTGAGCCCCTGGGAGATAGAAGCAGCGAGGATTCTGGACGACCGGCAGGCTTACGCAAGAAACTCGTAAGGCTTACTGTCGCGACTCGTCTTAGGGAGATGGCACTGAGTTTGTCGAGGTGTGGTTTTACTTTGCGAAAATAGGGACACCCCGGAGATGGATTACTTCGTCGGCAACGTGAAGTTCACAGAAGGTCACTTTCAGTTTTTAGGATAACCACGACCCGATAGGGAATACCAGTGGAACGGTTACGACGATATCAACACTGGTATCCCACTTCTGACACCACTGTTACGGAGTGGGTCGGAGGATGGTTTTTTTTACATAACATAACATAACATACCATCACGCCTGTATCCCCGAAGGGTTAGGCAGAGGCGTACCAATGTACACCCACAGTTCGCCAGTATGTTTTTAGGTCCCATGTAATAGGGGGCGAGCCTATTGCCACTAACCGGGCACAAATCCAAACTCCGACCAGCTACTGGGAATTTCATAGAAAAACCCAATAACACCTTGGTCGACTTGGGAATCGAACCCAAGACCTCTAGCGTAGCAGTCGCGCTTAGCACCACTAGGCCAACGAGGCAGTTTTTTTAAAAAACTATTTAATACACTAAAAAGAAAGATATATTGAATTATCAAACATGTATTACAAAATTACTATGTCCGACGGAAGTCCAATCCAAACTGAGGAAAAAACCATTAGAATCGCTTATGAAAATAACAACGGTTTCATATTGCATTGACGTCAATGCAATGGGAAACTCAGCATTTTTAATTTATATTTTAAGTAATAGTTATTCCGATATAACAGTACCCAAAAGCCAAAAAGACCATGCAAAGTAGGTAATGTAAATGCTCAGTTGCATGTAGTCCGCATGTTTGTTTTAACCTTAACACTACTAAATCTATTGCGATGGAACTTTGTGTTTGGTTAGCTAGTAGAATTAAAAGTTACATTCCTAATGTTTTGATAAATTTAACAAAAAATACATAGTTTAGTTACACAATATAGATTTTAATATCAATACTGTAAGTGGAATTATTCCGTTGCTATTAACTTTAATAAAAAATAAATAAATAGTTTTCTTTGTTACAGTCTCGATTGAGGCGAATAATGCAAATAATAACTACTCTACCTGACTGAAGAGAGCGTTAGTACTCCAGGTATGCCACAGGTGACTGTACCATTGGCGCCTGTGCCAGAAGTCACTCAGCAGGATATAAATCATAGTAAAGGCCTGGTTGATTATAGTTATTCTAATAGTGAGGAATCGTACTCTCTCCTGGATTATTAGATAGCTATAATTACTCAATTCGTAGCCCATTAGATATTGATCTTTTGGCTTTCACAGATCAAACTTTTCCCATTGCTTGTACAGAAAATGAAACCGAACCGCAGCCTAGTACAAGTTCACAACCTGATCAAGAAAATCATAACGCATCCGTTACGTTCCAAAACTTGTGTTCTACAGATAGCGAAGATTCATGGAAGCCACCATCATCAACGTCGTCTGCAATAATTACTCACAGAGCGAGTGTAGTGAGTGACTCTAGTAATTTAGAAGGAACAATTCAACAAATTGAAGAAGAAACAACTGTTGGGTTTTCCCAACAGTTGTTTCTTCTTCAAAGAGTGGCCAACTATAATAAGTAATGCTCGATCACAGCCAACTGGCTATAATGTTATCAATCTAAATTACACTGATTTTATGGACTGGAAGTCTTTTTCGCAAGCATTACTTCCAGTTAAGTTTAAAATTGCTTTTAACTCATTAAGAATTGTTAATTTTCATAAGAATAGTCCAATAATTACACTTCACTACGGTTTTTTTGACAATAGCGATAAGCAGACTCTTAATATGGACCAAATTATTAGATCGAGATCAAATAAATCTATATCTATATCTATCTATATCTATACATATAATAAAATTGTAGAAAAGTGGTGTCTGTACAATGGAAATATATATAAAAAAAGTAGCAGGGGTTGTTATTATATCGATGCCGAACCCGAAATTGTAATTATTAATTTTTTTGTCTGTTTGTCTGTTTGTCGGTTTGTCTGTTTGTCTGTGTGTTTGTGCACGCTAATATCAGAAACGGCTTATTCGATTTAGATGCGGTTTTCACTAATATATTGTAGTAAACTTCACTTAACATTTAGTGTTTATTTCATGTCAATCGGTCCATAAATAAAAAAGTTATGACAATTTAAAGAATCATGGCGAACATTTGTTGAGCTATTTTATCAGAGTACGTACACGCCTCGCATAGTTGCATTCGATTATTGAGATTCACTTGAATGCTGACTGTTTGCATATATCATTTATTTATATTTTAGGGTTCGTAGGTTAGGTTCCTTTTCTTAATTTTCTTGTAAACAAAAAAAACATAGTAAGTATTTGGTATAGGTTAGGCGGTTCTTTCCTTGATTTTTGGGTATCTTATCTTCATTTAGAGTTTCTAAATAAATATTGTAGCTGTGCCCGCGACTTGGAATAGTCGATTTTGCTTATTTATTGGTATATACATATAAGTGTAGGTAGGCGCTAGGTGTTAGGGCTGTTCTTTAAAAATAGTCTTAAAGATTTTGCCCGGAGCGTAAAACTGCTGTCGTGGCACGCGAACTTGGTCGCTACAACGTAGATGTAGCTGCGTTAAGCGAAACACGCTTGGCTGACCAAGGCGAACTCGAGGAAATCGGTGGTGGGTACACATTCTTCTGAAAAGGACGACCCCAAACGGAACGAAGGTTAGCTGGCGTAGGGTTTGCCGTCAAATCCACCATCGCGCAAAAACTGTCTGAATATCCGCAATACATCTCTTACCGCATTATCACACTGCGCCTTCACCTACAAATCAACAACTACCTGAATATGATAAGCGTATATGCATCAACAATGCGTAACGAGGACAGTGTCAAAGATCAGTTTTATGAAGAACTTTGCCAATGCCTTAGCAACATACGTTCAAACAAGCAAATACTTCTGCTGGGTGAAGGGTTGGCAGAGATCGTCGTCGTGTCCGGGCCTGATTGGAAATAATGGTGTGGGCATAATGAATAGTAACGGACAATTACTACTCACACTCTGTGCCCAATTCGACCTTACCATCACTAACACTCTGTTTAGGCTTCGTGACAAATTCAAAACCACCTGGATGCACCCACGTTCTTTACACTGGCACCTCCTCGATTACGCCATAACCCGACGAAGGGACATCTCCCAGGTGCATATCACCCGCGTCATGCGCGGCGCGCATTGCTGGACAGACCACCGGCTTCTGGTAACTAAATTGAGACTCCGCCTTCGCGAACCACGAAGACCCTGCAGGGCTAAACCAATATCTCTCAATTTAGAACGACTAAATTGTGCGGACCTTCGAGAAAAATACCAGGAAGGACTGATAGACACGCTAGATGGGTTTGATGCCCAGCAAGGTGACCTAATATCAAACTGGATACAGTTGTCATCCTCCGTACTGACTGTGGCTACAGAAATCATAGGACGCAAAAAACGTAACAACGTAGACTGGTTTGACCAAAATGATAGGGCCCTAACTGAAGCATTCAAACAGCATCGTATACTCATAAAGCGTAATGAAGGTAATCATAATCTCACTCAAGAAGTCCGAAGTAGTGGTGATTCCTTAAGAAGATTAACAAGGAACATGAAAGATAGATAGTGGCTTGAAAAGGCAAAACAGATACATTGGCTCGCAGACACACACCAACTAGGCGCTTTTTGTGAAGAAATGCATAAGTTGATTGGCGTTTCCATTAAAAATACCACACCACTAAGATCCCTAGATGGTTCTCAAAAACTCACTGCTAAGCAGGATATACTTGATCGTTGGGCAGAGCACTTTAACAATCTGCTCAATGTAGATCGATTAGCAGATCTTGATCAAATAAAGCGTATTCGTCCTTTGCCGCTGAATGATTCGCTTGCTGAGCCACTTGACTTTTGCTGAAGTAGTTCGAGCCACAAAAAAAACAGAAAATAAAAAAGCAGTTGGCGTTGATAACATCGCCGGAGAACTGCTTAAATACGGAGGGGAGCAACTTCACACTTACATCTGGCAAATTTTTGATCGCATTTGGAACGAGGAAATAATACCGCCTGAATTTAAAATATCCCGTATAGAGACCCTGTATAAAAACAAAGGAGACCGTTCTGACTGCAACTCCTACCGGGTATATCGCTCCTCTTTGTCCCTGGGAAGATATTCGCCAGAGTTCTTCTCAACCGGCTTTTACCCGTCTCCGAAGACATATTGCCAGAAACTCTATTGGGTTTCGTCCCACCTGCGAGGCCATCTTTTCCATCCGGCAACTCCAGATAAAAAGTCGCGAACACAGTCAACCTTTGTATATGTGCTTCGTGGACTTGGAGAAAGCATTTTGACTGTGTGCCGCGGGAAGCCCTCTGGACTTTACTGGCAAAATTAGGTTCTCCTGAGAAGTTTGTTAGAATGATTCGCCTTCTTCACGACGAAATGACCTGCTGTGTTACCTATAATGGTGATCAGTCAGAGTTCTTCCCTGTCAGTTGTGGGGTTAAACAAGGTTGTGTGCTTGCACCAACACTGTTTGCTCTTTACTTTTCTGTCGTTGTCAGTGAAGCACTCGAACAAACTTCTGCTGGAATCAAAATACGTTTCAGGACTTTTCAACCTGGCCAGATTAAAAGCTTACACAAAAGTATCACACGCTCTTATAACGGAGATCATGTATGCTGATGATCTGTGTTTTGTTACCAACTCTTCACAAGAACTCCAGGACCTGATTACGAATCTTCAGGAAGTCTGCTGCCGTTTCGGTCTGAAAATCAGTGTGAAGAAAACTGAGGTGATGGCAATCGACTCTCATGGAGCTACAGAACCTGTCAAGGTGACCATTGGCAATACTGAGCTGAAGCAAGTGAATACGTTTATATACCTGTGCAGCACAATTACAGCTAAGTGTGACCTTGACGCCGAAATAAACCATCGCATAGGCGCTGCATCAGCTGCTTTCGGTAAATTACGAGCCAAAGTCTTACAATCACATGATTTGAAGCTTTCGACAAAAATCTCCGTTTACATGGCCATAGTCCTCCCAAATCTTCTGTACTCTGCGTCATGGGTCCTCTATCGGAAACATATACGGACGCTGGACCGGTTTCATTTAAGGTGCATAAAAGACATTCTCAAAATCAAATGGTCGGACCGGATTAGAAATACCGAAATGCTACGACGCGCAAATGTCTATGTCAGAAGCATACCTGATGCGGCGACAGCTCCGATGGTGTGGACATGTTTTACGAATGGATGATGATAGGTTGGCCAAACGCATCTTCTTTTCTGAACTCCAGAACGGCAAGCGGAAACAAGGCGGCCAGTTCTTACGCTTCAAGGACGTTCAGAAAAGACACATGAAAAGGTGCAATATTGTTCCCCAGAAATGGGAGAAACAGGCCATTTGCCGCCCTGAATGGAAGTGCATGGTGAGGAATGCGGTTCATTGAGGTTCATAGAATTGGATTCGAAGCGTGATGCCCTTAAGGCTAGACCACCAGCAGCCATGTTTTATAACTATGTCGACGATGTCTTAACGTGCAGCCGATGCGCGCGCACGTTTACTCATAAGATAGGATATTGCAGCCATCAAAGGGCGAACAAGAGAGCTGACCACCTAGGCTCCTCTGCATGTGATAGTCGGTAGCAGTCACCATAGCCGAAATCGGCTGAGAAGTAGTATATATATATATATTATATATATATAATTACAACACGATGCCTTCCAGAAAAAGACCACCTCTTTCTGCTACATCGAGATACGCTAGGCGAATGAGACTAGCCTAGAGGTATGCTCGATAGATAACGTTCTACACAAATAGCACTTAAAACAAAAAACTAATTGAAAAGTTTCATCATCCACGCGAACGAAGTTGCGGGCACAGCTAGTAAATAATAAAATGATGATTCAACCGACGAAGATGATTTAGACAAAGAAAATTAAAACTTGTTTTTGTTAGCTTTACAAGTTATTTTATCTTTAGTTGTAGATTGTTAATTTGTTTTGTTTGTCTATTATGAGAGTAAAAAAAGAAAAATAAGTTGATTTGTTTTCAATTTAAGGTTGATTTCATTGATCTCGCTAATCTAATTTATGCTTTGTTTAGTTGATCTCGTTGATTTGATGTTAATGTTTGAGCCGATTTACATTTTTGTTTTATTTTCATGAATCTTGTCTATTAATGTTATTGTTTCAATGAGTATGTAATTATTTTTATTTTAGGTGATTGTTTTGATCTCAACATTACTGAATGTAAAACTGAGTATATAATAAATAAAAAAAAACTATTTTAAGTAACCCTTTAAAATCTTATCTAGCATTTCAATTATTAATTGAAAAATGTATAAAATTAGCTTATTTTAAAGTTGCAAAATTTATCTCAAACGCCTTGATGTAAGGTCTTGTCTTATTAAGTGACGGCAAAATTATAGTAAGCGCCAAAACACCATGAATATCTAACAAAATTAGTATATTTTTGATAATATATCGTATATCATCATAAATAATAATAATAATAAGACTTTTATTTCAGACTGCCTCGTTGGCCTAGTGGTGCTAAGCGCGACTGCTACGCTAGAGGTCTTGGGTTCGATTCCCAAGTCGACCAAGATGTTATTGGGTTTTTCTATGAAATTCTCAGTAGCAGGTCGGAGTTTGGAATTGTGCCCGGTTAGTGGCAATAGGCTCGCCCCCTATTACATGGGACCTAAACATACCGGCGAACTGTGGGTGTACATTGGTACACCTCTGCCTAACCCTTCGGGGATACAGGCGTGATAGTATGTTATGTTATGTTTATTTCAGACCAAAATACAGGATCCATAAGTTGTTAGTAAAAATAATACTTAACCTAGTGTTAGTTTAAAAAATATTATGCACTCGTATACAGTGGGCTAGCATAGGGCTATCCCACATATCGCACAAAACATTCAGGATGCTGTGCGTGCTAGCTCGTATTCTACCTAGGATTGAAGCGCATCGCTTGCGGATAACAGCATAAAAATCATCGACCCTAGCCTCGGCAAACATCCTAGAAGCACTACAAAAACGCGGTAGTCCCATGCAAGCATCCTGAATGCGTTATTGTACTGGATACGCAGGGCGTTATATGCCCTCTGCGTGTATCTGACCCACAGATTGCACGTGTAAAATGATTGGCAGTATGCTCTGAAAAGAGTTATTTTAACATGCTTAGTACACCGTGCAAATCTGCGGATCAACATATTACATCGGACAGCCAACGCCCTGCGCTCCCTCTCCATATCTTTGTCATCATTTAGATCATCAGTCACCCAGTGACCCAGGTACTTGAATTTTGTTACTCGGGATAAAGGAGTGTTGCATATGGTTACTTTTGGTATATTAGTATAACATTTGGTACTTGCCTTAAAAACTAATAACTCGCATTTTTTTTGCATTGTACCTGAGTCCGTGTGCACCTGCGAAATCTTCACAGATTTTAACAAGTCGTCTTAGGGCGCAAATTGATGAACTTAGCAACATCATATCGTCAGCGTAACTGATGTTATTAATGCATACTCCGTCGATGTGGCAGCCGATTTTGGTGTTACTAAGCTCAACAATCAATTGATTAATGTAAAGGTTAAAGAGACGAGGTGAGGTAATCCCCCCCTGCCTCACACCGCACTCCAACCCATACACATCAGACAGAGCTCCCGCCCAGTTAACATATAGTCTGATTATTGTACCAATACTAAAACAAAGATCGGGGGGCACGGGAGTGCCCCCGCCAAGTCGAGCGCGAAGCAAACACTGCCGTACCATTCTTTACTGGAACCATTTCGCCGCATTTTCAGGCCTCTATTTGAGAACCTCTGGATAAGACCAGAACGCAGAAATTTTCGTCATCCAGTAAGCTGTAATCATATAGTTAAAATCCAAAATTTCAAGTCTGTAGGTCATTTAGTTACGATGTTAAGCGAAAGCAAAGTTTCGCATTTACGACACTCACTCATGATCATCAAAATAGAACTAGTACTTCCCATAAACTCAGAGAGCTGAAATTTGGTACAGAGTTAGGGTTTAATGGCCACATAAAGGGAAAACTATAAAAACTAGGATAATCGAAGATCTGGAGTACCTGGTGACCCTGACTAGAAAACAAAAATTTTTAGAAGTTTTTGCTAATTTTTTTACATGACCTCATGGCTTTTGAGTAGAGCAACAATTTCTTTCCCGAAAACAATCTCATCCGAGCTACCATTTTGGAAATATAAATTGTTTTATATAAAATAAAAAACCGGTAGAAGGCTCATATCTCGGAAATGGTGCGTCGTAGGGCCATGCTTCTCAGACCCTAAATGGTTGCTACAGACAAGGTCAGCCCGATATTGCAAAAAAAATCGGAGATTCCGAAAAAAAAAAACTTCGAAAATTTGACTGTCCTTGCTCCATAGCGCCCCTAAGACTACACTCCAACCCAATCACAAATCTATATATCATAAATTATTCCTTGTCAAAGTAATACTATAGATGATGCCACAGATATAACATAATCCACATAATTTTTTTACGCCATAATTCACTCTTGGTCTGCAATGGGCATCAAACTTAACTACGGAAATATAGTAAACACAAACACAAAATAATCATTGTTTATGGATAGGTCGAGTTGTGTGAAAAATGCACGACAAAAATATAAACAATCAAAAATATTCTTATGTCGTACAAAGCAACAAAATTTAACTAAAAAAGATTAGTTACTAAAACTCAAAAAGAGTGTCTCGCCTAAGATTCGAACTTGCAGCAAGAATATTAATTCCCAATCATACTACCACTAAGCTGTTTACTACTACGGCTATTATTTCAAAAAGTTCATCATATGGCTACCTTGTACTGTCATGGTTACCCCTTGTTTATACGGCAATAATGCCAATTAAC
Source organism: Autographa pulchrina (assembly GCA_905475315.1). Lineage (NCBI taxonomy): Eukaryota > Metazoa > Arthropoda > Insecta > Lepidoptera > Noctuidae > Autographa > Autographa pulchrina. Next base: position 3,768,607 of record FR997761.1, on the reverse strand, counting down.
GTGTGCAGATGTTTAAAATGATTTTGGTGAGTAAGTAGACAACTACATGAAACGAGCGCGCTTTGACACTCACACACTGTCAACTTACGCACACATTCACAAACCTTGCGATAGAGCGACAGCACTACTTTCTTCAAAAACCGAATTTTCAAAAGTCTCTCCGCCCGCCTTTCCTCTTAATACGCATATAAATAAAATTAAAGGAAAACTCTGGATAAGACTAGACTGACTTTTATACTTATACTTACAAGTTTACAAGAAGTTTTTTCGTTGTTTCTGAATTCCATAACACAAGAGCTTTGGCAACTTACTTTGGGTTTAGAGCAATGTATGTGATGTTGTCCGCATTTATTTATTTACAAGAAGAAATAATCGAACGATTAACTTTATTCTACTCGAACATTACACAAATTAAATAAACAAATTACACTAAATAAACAAATTACACTAAAATATTAATTTCGCTCAAAATTTGGTCTAAATATTATGCATTGGACTAAGAGTGGCAGTAATACCCGTCGCTAGATTAGCAAGTTGTTATTATAACAATTCGAAGATTTGAATAGGTTAGGAATTTTATGATTAGTGACGGATTATATAAAGAAATAAAATAATAAAGAAAGATTTGTAATAATAAAAAAAACTACTCCTAAAAAGAAAAGAATCTGTGTCAAATAAGAAATTCTAATAAAATAAATCAATATGCCCACGTTTCTACAAAAAGAAGTGAAATCCCACCAAAAACATTCTGTAAATTAAAAAAACTAAAAAACACGCTTTTAAAGTACTTCTAACTTTTAACTAAAAAAGTGAAAAATAATTCCTAATGTAAGCTGAAATTGGTAATGAACAAAAAACACTAGTATTATTGTGAAAAAGCGTGGGGCGCTCTGTGCCATATTTTTCGTCTATCGAGCAACCCACGCTTTTTCACAATAATACTAGTGTTTTTTGTTCATTACCAATTTCAGCTTACATTAGGAATTATTTTTCACTTTTTTAGTTAAAAGTTAGAAGTACTTTAAAAGCATGTTTTTTATTTTTTTTTAACTATATTTATTTTTCACTTTTTAGTCCTAGCAGCAATACGTGTTGTCTGAATTCAAACGTATTGCTTTGTGGACTTAATTTTTTTTTCGTTGTTTTTTTTTATTTATTTAATCCTGGTGATCCTAATCAGGATAATGAGATAAACCTATGAAATTATTATATTGTCGCTGATTCTTGATAAGTGTACAAAGTTTGAATTAAATCTGTCCGTTTAAAGTGGGTCAAAATCGAGTCCAAAGGAGTCGGTTACATACATACATACATACATACAAGTGAAGCTAATAAAAGCGTGTTAAAAAACTAGCCAAGTCTCGATGGAGCTGCTTGGTTATCTCTAAAAAGTAATGAATAAAAAAAACAAGAATAAACAAAAATAAAAATAACAAGAACAAAAATAAAATAAACAAGCAGCTCCATCGAGACTTGGCTAGTTTTTTTCTTAGTTTTACAGAATGTTTTTGGTGGGATTTATTTATTATTAGCCTAAGGTGTGCTGTAAGATTCCCTAGCCCCAAGAAGTTGGGGTCGGTTACAATACCAGTAGGGGTGTGTGTGTGTGTGTGTGTGCGTGTGCGTGTGTGTGAGGGTGTGTGTGTGTGTGTGTGTGTGTGTGTGAGGGTGTGTGCGTGAGTGTGAGTGTTTCTGTAATCAATGTATTTTTATTCCACGTATAACAATATTTTTTCTGTTTCTTCATAACTTAGGGTTTTTATCAACTTTATCAGTACTGATTTGCACTCATGATAGGTCTTCGAAAAAATCTGTAATATTTTATTTACTTTATTGTAAAGATAAGCTGATCGCTTTTTGAATTGGATACTAGCAAAAGTAGTCTTTATTATAGGAACATTCGTGACTTTGTTTTTCCTACGTTTAGTTTCCATGCAAGGATCATAGGTTAGTGTTTTATGTTTTTTTAATATGCTGTATACAATATATAATTTTCGAACTTACAGTAGGGAAACGCTGTTTTTTGAAGTACATAACTTTTATAAGAGCTCTTTGAGCCCTTTCTTCTTCCCATCAATAAACCGGGTTTTGAGAGCCCCTCCCCATATGGGAATACAATATAAAATTATGGATTGTACTAAAGCAATATAAATTTCATTTAGGAGGTTTTTTTCGTAGTTGGGGTTATTGGACGTAGTTTTTGGGACTACATGGCGCAGCGATTTAAACATCCATATAAACTTCCTTATCCTAGAGGTAATTTGCTTAACTTGTGGATACCATGATAGTCTCTGATCTAGTATAACTCCTAGGTATTGTTAATCGAAATTAGAATCAACTAATACGTCGCGTCACTATTACCGGATGAACTGACAACACTAGAGGTCTATTGGGTAATGGCGGCGCGTGCGATTCTCGTTGTAGTAGTCTCTTGCATTGTATAAATTAATAATAAGCATTATGGCGTCGCTGGCCTCTAAAAGTATTGTAATTGTAACGTTATATCCATCCTTATGATAATATATTGTAAAGTTTAAAGCATCAGTGGTTTTCCTTCTAACATCTCAGAAGTGAGATTAGCGACCGACGCGTACCTGGTCTACCGACTTGCCCGCCATAATGATTGTTCGTAATTTAAAAAGTTGAAAAAGTTATTTCAATTTGCAAAAAGTTCTTAAATATTTAATTTAAAGATATTATGGTCAAACTATAATGTTAGACATATCAATAAGTACGTTATAGTAATAATTTATTAAGTTGTGAAACAACATGGTCGATGATACGGAAGATATAAGTATTGTTTGTGGGTAAAAATACTTATTGGAATCGAATAAACATGTGAATGCATGTGGTAAGACTTTTATGATCCTAACAAAGGACATTCGGTCGACTTAAACTTATTATTATTGTGTTGTTAAGTCTTACAAGATAACTTTAATAAAGTTTAATGAACAACTCAGTTCAAATGTACGGGTTCAAGTTTACCCTATCTATCTGCATGATGTTCTTCATTTGTTAATTGTTTTATACAATACAATATATAAACAATGTTGTCAAACATTGTCATCAGATAACAAAGTAGATAAACATAACCAAACATTTAAATTTATACATAATGGAGCTAATGATACATAACTTATACATCTTAATAAAACATATTATAGTCCAATAAATCATAATGAAACAAAGTCATCCAAAATTCAGTTAACGTGTATGTGTTGTGACTTAACAATTTACAACAACCTTAAACTTAATACTTGATCAATAATCATACATTAATATTTTTAAAGAAAATAATCTGTCATAACAATGAATAGATAAATTGAAAAATTATACTATATTTATTGTATGTTTTGTACAAATTATACTGCACACAATGCATTATTTGTTTCAATAAAACAAATAAAATTATGACACAATGAAAATGGTTAATGTCTTTCAATAATAAATGTTTATAGATCTCAAGTTTTACAGGATTTAATATGAGTGTTACCACCTGATGAAATTCTGTAGAGAGACAAACAGAAGTACATTGTGGTTATATGAAGTAATTATGGAATTAACTACAATAATTAATAGACCAGATCACAAGTGGAAGTTATGATCCAATATATCTGGCACTCGAGGAATACTATGAAGCAATTTAAATGAAATGAAATAAATGCTAATAAAATGATGACATCGAAGGAATTGTTATGAAAATGTGTTATAGCCTTTTTCTGTTGCAGTTAACATTCCAAGTAGTATTCAATGTATTCTATGGAATTTGTATGTGTAATAACTAAAGTTTAACACAAGATGATTGATTAATAACAATCATTTAGTGAGTTATCTTATGCTACCCCAATATAAAAGGTAGGGTGATAACAGGTATGATTTTACCATTTGATTTTATGTTGATTTTACTGTGATAAATAATTTCTCATGTTATGGTTTGTCTGAATTATAGTCATAGAAGTCTACTCACTTTGGCTATGGTATCATGTGCCAATAAAAGATGGAATATTGAATGTTTATTAGAAGTAAAAATTGATAAACAACTTTACAGATTATAAATGAATTATATGATATTCTTTACCTGGAAAAATGGTTAAGTGATGTTTACAGGAATATTTTGATGTTCATATCAGTACAGAATAATATAAACAGGTACTAGTGTTAATTGGAGTTAATTGGATCTTACTCTTAGCGGTTTCCACATGTAACTCTTGAAATTAGGGTTGTGCTGTGCTCAAAAGGGACTGTAGAGATTATGTTTTAATTTGTGGTATCTCATGTATTTTATGGAGTGTGGATTGACTTGTTGTGTGTTGAGTATTATGGACCAAATATTCAGTGCATTTATGTATTATTAATTGTATTAATATTGGTGGATGAAGTTAAACTTGTTTCAGAAAGCTATTGAAATAAATGATTCAAAGAGTATAACAATATTTGTGATATTAATGCTGGTCGAAAAATTGTTCTCTAAGTCACACTTGTTTCTGATATTGTCGAGTAGAGTTTACAGGAATGTTTCAGGAACTCGAAATGTTGTGAACAAATGTTTTAAAAACATATTATTATAAGTGATGTTAAAACTGGTGGTCAAAGTATAGTCAAAGTTAAACTTGTTTCAGAAACGTTTGAGTTTTCAGAAATGGTCTAGTATCAAAAGCTATTGTTTGCAAATAATTGAGATGGTACATAATATCAGTGGTATTGAGACTGGTGGAAAAGGTGTTGTCAAAGTTAACTTGTTCCAGGAATGTTTAATGCATATCTATACATCTATATCTATATCTATATCTATTCTATACATATAATAAAATTGTAGAAAAGTGGTGTCTGTACAATGGAAATATATATAAAAAAAGTAGCAGGGGTTGTTATTATATCGATGCCGAACCCGAAATTGTAATTATTAATTTTTTTGTCTGTTTGTCTGTTTGTCGGTTTGTCTGTTTGTCTGTGTGTTTGTGCACGCTAATATCAGAAACGGCTTATTCGATTTAGATGCGGTTTTCACTAATATATTGTAGTAAACTTCACTTAACATTTAGTGTTTATTTCATGTCAATCGGTCCATAAATAAAAAAGTTATGACAATTTAAAGAATCATGGCGAACATTTGTTGAGCTATTTTATCAGAGTACGTACACGCCTCGCATAGTTGCATTCGATTATTGAGATTCACTTGAATGCTGACTGTTTGCATATATCATTTATTTATATTTTAGGGTTTGTAGGTTAGGTTCCTTTTCTTAATTTTCTTTAAAATTTTGTAAATAAACATAGTAAGTATTTGGTATAGGTTAGGCGGTTCTTTCCTTGATTTTTGGGTATCTTATCTTCATTTAGAGTTTCTAAATAAATATTGTAGCTGTGCCCGCGACTTGGAATAGTCGATTTTGCTTATTTATTGGTATATACATATAATTGTAGGTAGGCGCTAGGTGTTAGGGCTCTTCTTTAAAAATAGTCTTAAAGATTTTGCCCGGAGCGTAAAACTGCTGTCGTGGCACGCGAACTTGGTCGCTACAACGTAGATGTAGCTGCGTTAAGCGAACTCGAGGAAATCGGTGGTGGGTACACATTCTTCTGAAAAGGACGACCCCAAACGGAACGAAGGTTAGCTGGCGTAGGGTTTGCCGTCAAATCCACCATCGCGCAAAAACTGTCTGAATATCCGCAATACATCTCTTACCGCATTATCACACTGCGCCTTCACCTACAAATCAACAACTACCTGAATATGATAAGCGTATATGCATCAACAATGCGTAACGAGGACAGTGTCAAAGATCAGTTTTATGAAGAACTTTGCCAATGCCTTAGCAACATACGTTCAAACAAGCAAATACTTCTGCTGGGTGAAGGGTTGGCAGAGATACTGAGTCGTGGCCGGGCGTGATTGGAAATAATGGTGTGGGCAATATGAATAGTAACGGACAATTACTACTCACACTCTGTGCCCAATTCGACCTTACCATCACTAACACTCTGTTTAGGCTTCGTGACAAATTCAAAACCACCTGGATGCACCCACGTTCTTTACACTGGCACCTCCTCGATTACGCCATAACCCGACGAAGGGACATCTCCCAGGTGCATATCACCCGCGTCATGCGCGGCGCGCATTGCTGGACAGACCACCGGCTTCTGGTAACTAAATTGAGACTCCGTCTTCGCGAACCACGAAGACCCTGCAGGGCTAAACCAATATCTCTCAATTTAGAACGACTAAATTGTGCGGACCTTCGAGAAAAATACCAGGAAGGACTGATAGACACGCTAGATGGGTTTGATGCCCAGCAAGGTGACCTCATATCAAACTGGATACAGTTGTCATCCTCCGTACTGACTGTGGCTACAGAAATCATAGGACGCAAAAAACGTAACAACGTAGACTGGTTTGACCAAAATGATAGGGCCCTAACTGAAGCATTCAAACAGCATCGTATACTCATAAAGCGTAATGAAGGTAATCATAATCTCACTCAAGAAGTCCGAAGTAGTGGTGATTCCTTAAGAAGATTAACAAGGAACATGAAAGATAGATAAGGCAAAACAGATACATTGGCTCGCAGACACACACCAACTAGGCGCTTTTTGTGAAGAAATGCATAAGTTGATTGGCGTTTCCATTAAAAATACCACACCACTAAGATCCCTAGATGGTTCTCAAAAACTCACTGCTAAGCAGGATATACTTGATCGTTGGGCAGAGCACTTTAACAATCTGCTCAATGTAGATCGATTAGCAGATCTTGATCAAATAAAGCGTATTCGTCCTTTGCCGCTGAATGATTCGCTTGCTGAGCCACTTGACTTTTGCTGAAGTAGTTCGAGCCACAAAAAAAACAGAAAATAAAAAAGCAGTTGGCGTTGATAACATCGCCGGAGAACTGCTTAAATACGGAGGGGAGCAACTTCACACTTACATCTGGCAAATTTTTGATCGCATTTGGAACGAGGAAATAATACCGCCTGAATTTAAAATATCCCGTATAGAGACCCTGTATAAAAACAAAGGAGACCGTTCTGACTGCAACTCCTACCGGGTATATCGCTCCTCTTTGTCCCTGGGAAGATATTCGCCAGAGTTCTTCTCAACCGGCTTTTACCCGTCTCCGAAGACATATTGCCAGAAACTCTATTGGGTTTCGTCCCACCTGCGAGGCCATCTTTTCCATCCGGCAACTCCAGATATAAAGTCGCGAACACAGTCAACCTTTGTATATGTGCTTCGTGGACTTGGAGAAAGCATTTTGACTGTGTGCCGCGGGAAGCCCTCTGGACTTTACTGGCAAAATTAGGTTCTCCTGAGAAGTTTGTTAGAATGATTCGCCTTCTTCACGACGAAATGACCTGCTGTGTTACCTATAATGGTGATCAGTCAGAGTTCTTCCCTGTCAGTTGTGGGGTTAAACAAGGTTGTGTGCTTGCACCAACACTGTTTGCTCTTTACTTTTCTGTCGTTGTCAGTGAAGCACTCGAACAAACTTCTGCTGGAATCAAAATACGTTTCAGGACTTTTCAACCTGGCCAGATTAAAAGCTTACACAAAAGTATCACACGCTCTTATAACGGAGATCATGTATGCTGATGATCTGTGTTTTGTTACCAACTCTTCACAAGAACTCCAGGACCTGATTACGAATCTTCAGGAAGTCTGCTGCCGTTTCGGTCTGAAAATCAGTGTGAAGAAAACTGAGGTGATGGCAATCGACTCTCATGGAGCTACAGAACCTGTCAAGGTGACCATTGGCAATACTGAGCTGAAGCAAGTGAATACGTTTATATACCTGTGCAGCACAATTACAGCTAAGTGTGACCTTGACGCCGAAATAAACCATCGCATAGGCGCTGCATCAGCTGCTTTCGGTAAATTACGAGCCAAAGTCTTACAATCACATGATTTGAAGCTTTCGACAAAAATCTCCGTTTACATGGCCATAGTCCTCCCAAATCTTCTGTACTCTGCGTCATGGGTCCTCTATCGGAAACATATACGGACGCTGGACCGGTTTCATTTAAGGTGCATAAAAGACATTCTCAAAATCAAATGGTCGGACCGGATTAGAAATACCGAAGTGCTACGACGCGCAAATGTCTATGTCAGAAGCATACCTGATGCGGCGACAGCTCCGATGGTGTGGACATGTTTTACGAATGGATGATGATAGGTTGGCCAAACGCATCTTCTTTTCTGAACTCCAGAACGGCAAGCGGAAACAAGGCGGCCAGTTCTTACGCTTCAAGGACGTTCAGAAAAGACACATGAAAAGGTGCAATATTGTTCCCCAGAAATGGGAGAAACAGGCCATTTGCCGCCCTGAATGGAAGTGCATGGTGAGGAATGCGGTTCATTGAGGTTCATAGAATTGGATTCGAAGCGTGATGCCCTTAAGGCTAGACCACCAGCAGCCATGTTTTATAACTATGTCGACGATGTCCTAACGTGCAGCCGATGCGCGCGCACGTTTACTCATAAGATAGGATACTGCAGCCATCAAAGGGCGAACAAGAGAGCTGACCACCTTGGCTCCTCTGCATGTGATAGTCGGTAGCAGTCACCATAGCCGAAATCGGCTGAGAAGTAGTATATATATATATATTATATATATATAATTATAACACGATGCCTTCCAGAAAAAGACCACCTCTTTCTGCTACATCGAGATACGCTAGGCGAATGACACTAGCCTAGAGGTATGCTCGATAGATAACGTTCTACACAAATAGCACTTAAAACAAAAAACTAATTGAAAAGTTTCATCATCCACGCGAACGAAGTTGCGGGCACAGCTAGTAACATTAATAAATTTGAGAAAAGGTGGACTAAGTGTTATGTCACCGGGATGTAAAATTATTTTTATGAAAAATGTTAACATGATTGTATGCATGGTGGTGAACTTTGACTTATGTCATGGAATTAATATTTTCTTAGTAAGATTATGTATTGTGATTTCAGAAAATTTAATATTATGTTATTAAGTTACCAGACACAGGCATTATGAAATATATCTTTGGCTTTGGAACAACATGCTGCTGTCTGTCGGTTTATGCAATAAGTGTGATAAACATAACAAAGGTTGTGTTTTGGCATTATGGTAACCAGCTGAATTTAACCATGAAAAAAATAATATAAATAAATAAGGTAAAAAGTATTAAGGACCAAAATGATGATAGAATAATTTAAAAGGAATTGAGGTATGTTTACTTTTATTTAATGTATTCCATCATGACTGATATTGGCTGATATAAAACACCTTTCAACTGTTCTGTAAGTTTCTGTTGACTTAGTATTTTAGAAAAGTGACTGGTGGCTAGCATTATGATACTGGCTTATGTTGAGGCTTATAATTTCTACTGTGCTACTCTTAATTAACTGGTGAGCTTTTAACTGTTTGACGTCTTCAAAGATACCTGCCCAACAGTCGGACATAATATTGGACTATGGACTGTACTGGTCGACATCGTAATCATTCAGTTGATTGCTTGTGCCAAGATATGGGATTATTCAAATTGATGTGTATTATATTTTGAAGTTATCTGTGGTTATCATTGTCCCACAACAGAGCTTTAACAATAGGTTAACTTTGTTGTCATCATTTGACATTAATAATGCATGGTTTGAGACTTGGGACTTGGAATAGCTTTTACAGATGAGCGATGCTATGGCAGATGACAGTCACTCCAGACTATGCCAATGCTTACATGCAACTTGAGTTGAATATATTAATGATCTTGATATTTATTTGGGATTTGGGACTTCGAATGGCTTTTGAAGTCAGTGATGTTTATTATGAGCAGTTACGCTATCCCAACACTAGTTTGGTTTTGTGTGATGAATAGCTTCGATACTCGTCTTGGCTAAAACCTTGACTAGCTTATGGTATTGAATAAAATAATATTAGATTGTTTGCTTCGCAGTTTATCACCTTCGGGGTGTATGCTTTTCTAGGGTATAAATGCTTGCCCTCAAACTAGAAGTGGATTATTTGAGCGACCTCTAAAAGATAAAGGACTGGTTGGTTGGAAGTTCGCAACACTGCAGAGAGGTAACATACTGCGCTGGTGTCTGGGAAAATAATCAATATTACCTTCAAATTGCAACTAGAGTCATTGATGAGATAAAGGTATAATTTTCATTTGTTTTTGGCTTGCGCCGATTGCCATCGGGTACGGAAAAGAAAACAAAAGAGATTTCAAACACTGTACCTAGAGCATAACCCATTGTGCCGAGTGTGGACAGATAATTGGCTGTGTGTGGTGTATTCTTTTGTTGATTTACGTTGTTTCCGTGTAACGACGGAAAGACTGAGCGAAAGTGTCGATGGTTCTGATTTATGTAGGGTAATATTAGATTCTGAGATAGCTAACGATGCTCTGCTTTGATCATTAGTGCTCATGGTTCATACCAGAGTATGAACCATACACGCACACTGAACTTTCTTATCCATCCTTTAACGGGGCTCGCTCGGGTTGTCTTGGGGTGCAAACAGGTTGCATCCGGGCATACACAAATTGCACTCGGGTCGTACACACACTACTTTCGGGCGGTATCACCGCCTACCGGGCCCTATATTTTTATTTCTCACCTTGCGCTGTATTAGTTCGGAACCTTACACATAGCTTAAATGTATATAATATTGCCGTAATGGTTTATCACATTTACCTCAGCGGCATATCACATGGCCTCAGTGGCATATCACATTGCCTCAGTGGCATATCACATGGCCTCAGCGGAATATTACATGGCCTCAGCGGCATATCACATGGCCTCAGTGGCATATCACATTGCCTCAGTGGCAAATCACATTACCACAGCGGCATAATACATTGCCTCAGTGGCATATCACATTACCACAACTGCATTACACATTGCCTTCGGGGCGTTTCTACCAGTGGGCGTATTCACTATGGCAGTTGTCAACGAAAGCAATAATTTCTTTCTTAAATATTATGTGAAAATACCAATTTCGCATCGTCTAACGGCGATTATTAACGAGATATACTATTAAATAATTGGTCACCGATCATAGTCGATGATAATTTTGCGTTTATGCCATTATTTTTATTTACTGAACATTGCTTGGGTTGTCAACAAGCGATAGCAAATAAGCCTACTGATCTACGATTGCCTTCGGGCTTGCTAACTGATCTACGATTGCCTTCGGGGCTTGCTAACTGATCTACGATTGCCTTCGGGGCTTGCATACTGATCTACGATTGCCTTCGGGGCTTGCATACTGATCTACGATTGCCTTCGGGGCTTGCATACTGATCTACGATTGCCTTCGGGGCTTGCATACTGATCTACGATTGCCTTCGGGGCGTTGCATACTGATCTACGATTGCCTTCGGGGCGTTGCATACTGATCCACGATTGCCTTCGGGGCGTTGCATACTGATCCACGATTGCCTTCGGGGCGTTGCATACTGATCCACGATTGCCTTCGGGGCGTTGCATACTGATCTACGATTGCCTTCGGGGCGTTGCATACTGATCCACGATTGCCTTCGGGGCGTTGCATACTGATCCACGATTGCCTTCGGGGCGTTGCATACTGATCTACGATTGCCTTCGGGGCGTTTCTAACAGTGGGCGTATTCGCTATGGCATTTGTCAACGAAAGCAATAATTTCTTTTTTAAATACCGTTTAGGCGCGATTGGTCCAATTTGCGATTGGACCAATTCACCATATTCGCGATTGGTCCAATTCGCGGTTGGTCCAATTCGCGGTTGGTCCAATTCGCGATTGGTCCAATTCGCGGTTCATAGTCGATGATAATATTGCGTTTATACCATTATTTTTATTTACTGAGCATCGCTTGGGTTGTCAACAAGCGATAGCAAATAAGCCTACTGATCTACGATTGCCTTCGGGGCGTTGCTAACTGATCTACGTTTGCCTTCGGGGCGATTAACGTTGTCTGCGGCGGTATAGATGTTCTGCGCAACTTACCGCCCCAGACAACACCATTCTTTCAGCTTCCTCGGTCGAAGAAGTGCACTTGCCTGAGGGGTGAGCTGAGTTCCTGCGAGGACGCCGGAAAGTCAGGATCGCCGAACTGTTAATCGAAATTAGAATCAACTAATACGTCGCGTCACTATTACCGGATGAACTGACAACACTAGAGGTCTATTGGGTAATGGCGGCGCGTGCGATTCTCGTTGTAGTAGTCTCTTGCATTGTATAAATTAATAATAAGCATTATGGCGTCGCTGGCCTCTAAAAGTATTGTAATTGTAACGTTGTATCCATCCTTATGATAATATATTGTAAAGTTTAAAGCATCAGTGGTTTTCCTTCTAACAGTATTTAAAAGAAGACAATTTTTCTATTAATGAGCACATTGATTTCTTGCTATACTATCATTTTCGTTACATACATGTATTTTGTAATCTGAAATCTTGGCTGGGTTGTGTACTATTATTGATAGTAAGGCAAATGTAATTTGTTTAACGTAAGGAGGTTATACTTTAGCCATTTAGCAACCCTAGACATACCATATTCAGCGTCAGTTTTAATAGAATCCCAAGAGTACCCAGAGAAAACGATGGCAGTATCGTCTGCATATGAAAATTTTTTGGCGTTTTTGATCTTCATATTACAGAGGTCGTTAATGTAAATTAAGAAGAGCGTAGGTCCCAAGACGCTGCCTTGTGGTACACCATATCGCACCCTCAGTGGTAAAAAGTCATAAGCCAGAAATGTAAATTTTTCAGTACGGCCAAAAAACTGGTTTTATGGAAATATTTACTTCGTCTTTGGTCGTAGAAGAAAGATTCTTATATCAAAAAAAAGGAAAAAAAACATTACACTGCGTGTTGTTTTTAAATTAGTGCTAATGTTTCCAGTTTATTAGGAATCGTAGAAATAAGTTATTATGCTATTTTTCGTAATTAAAAAAAAACATGGTTTTTTAAGCATCTATACTTAAGCCAAACTTTCCCTTGAAATTAAATATATTTTTAAAAGTAAGTTCAATTAAAGCTATTATGAACTTGTATCACTGTTAATTATTGCTAGTATAAGTAAGATTACTGCGTTTTTTCTTTTGTAGAATTTGTTGTTTATGTTAAGTATCTAACACTCATGCCTATTTTCAATTTAAAGGCTTGTTGAGAGACCTTAAGTAAACAATAATAATTATTTATTCCATTATGTGTTATAGAAATTTTACATGCATATTGACAGATATTACCGGAGCCTAAATATTTACGACAAAAGGAAAAAAAATGTCATTCACATTTTGTATCAAATATTTTTTGTTATATCCAAAATAATCAGCATAGCTTTGGATACAATTAAAGTTTGTAACATAAAAAACAGTATTGAATAATAACTGCCAAGATATTATGTGTTTACTGTGAAGATTACCATTATTAATATTTTTTGGATAAATTTCTTAATATTCAGGTTTAACTTGTAAAAAATATTAAAATAACAATCTGAGCAATTTTCACAACTCCATTTATAACATATATTAGACTCTAATAAAATTGAATGCAAGAAACATTAACAAGTCAACAAAAAAAAATCACTTTTGTATCTCTTTGAATCAAAATACTGTTAGGATAGTTTTTATTAAAAGGTAGTTGGTTGTATATTTATTGTTGACTAGCTGTGCCCGCAACTTCGTTCGCGTGGATGATGAAACTTTTCAATTAGTTTTTTGTTTTAAGTGCTATTTGTGTAGAACGTTATCTATCGAGCATACCTCTAGGCTAGTCTCATTCGCCTAGCGTATCTCGATGTAGCAGAAAGAGGTGGTCTTTTTCTGGAAGGCATCGTGTTATAATTATATATGTATAATATATATATATATACTACTTCTCAGCCGATTTCGGCTATGGTGACTGCTACCGACTATCACATGCAGAGGAGCCAAGGTGGTCAGCTCTCTTGTTCGCCCTTTGATGGCTGCAGTATCCTATCTTATGAGTAAACGTGCGCGCGCATCGGCTGCACGTTAGGACATCGTCGACATAGTTATAAAACATGGCTGCTGGTGGTCTAGCCTTAAGGGCATCACGCTTCGAATCCAATTCTATGAACCTCAATGAACCGCATTCCTCACCATGCACTTCCATTCAGGGCGGCAAATGGCCTGTTTCTCCCATTTCTGGGGAACAATATTGCACCTTTTCATGTGTCTTTTCTGAACGTCCTTGAAGCGTAAGAACTGGCCGCCTTGTTTCCGCTTGCCGTTCTGGAGTTCAGAAAAGAAGATGCGTTTGGCCAACCTATCATCATCCATTCGTAAAACATGTCCACACCATCGGAGCTGTCGCCGCATCAGGTATGCTTCTGACATAGACATTTGCGCGTCGTAGCACTTCGGTATTTCTAATCCGGTCCGACCATTTGATTTTGAGAATGTCTTTTATGCACCTTAAATGAAACCGGTCCAGCGTCCGTATATGTTTCCGATAGAGGACCCATGACGCAGAGTACAGAAGATTTGGGAGGACTATGGCCATGTAAACGGAGATTTTTGTCGAAAGCTTCAAATCATGTGATTGTAAGACTTTGGCTCGTAATTTACCGAAAGCAGCTGATGCAGCGCCTATGCGATGGTTTATTTCGGCGTCAAGGTCACACTTAGCTGTAATTGTGCTACACAGGTATATAAACGTATTCACTTGCTTCAGCTCAGTATTGCCAATGGTCACCTTGACAGGTTCTGTAGCTCCATGAGAGTCGATTGCCATCACCTCAGTTTTCTTCACACTGATTTTCAGACCGAAACGGCAGCAGACTTCCTGAAGATTCGTAATCAGGTCCTGGAGTTCTTGTGAAGAGTTGGTAACAAAACACAGATCATCAGCATACATGATCTCCGTTATAAGAGCGTGTGATACTTTTGTGTAAGCTTTTAATCTGGCCAGGTTGAAAAGTCCTGAAACGTATTTTGATTCCAGCAGAAGTTTGTTCGAGTGCTTCACTGACAACGACAGAAAAGTAAAGAGCAAACAGTGTTGGTGCAAGCACACAACCTTGTTTAACCCCACAACTGACAGGGAAGAACTCTGACTGATCACCATTATAGGTAACACAGCAGGTCATTTCGTCGTGAAGAAGGCGAATCATTCTAACAAACTTCTCAGGAGAACCTAATTTTGCCAGTAAAGTCCAGAGGGCTTCCCGCGGCACACAGTCAAAATGCTTTCTCCAAGTCCACGAAGCACATATACAAAGGTTGACTGTGTTCGCGACTTTTTATCTGGAGTTGCCGGATGGAAAAGATGGCCTCGCAGGTGGGACGAAACCCAATAGAGTTTCTGGCAATATGTCTTCGGAGACGGGTAAAAGCCGGTTGAGAAGAACTCTGGCGAATATCTTCCCAGGGACAAAGAGGAGCGATATACCCGGTAGGAGTTGCAGTCAGAACGGTCTCCTTTGTTTTTATACAGGGTCTCTATACGGGATATTTTAAATTCAGGCGGTATTATTTCCTCGTTCCAAATGCGATCAAAAATTTGCCAGATGTAAGTGTGAAGTTGCTCCCCTCCGTATTTAAGCAGTTCTCCGGCGATGTTATCAACGCCAACTGCTTTTTTATTTTCTGTTTTTTTTGTGGCTCGAACTACTTCAGCAAAAGTCAAGTGGCTCAGCAAGCGAATCATTCAGCGGCAAAGGACGAATACGCTTTATTTGATCAAGATCTGCTAATCGATCTACATTGAGCAGATTGTTAAAGTGCTCTGCCCAACGATCAAGTATATCCTGCTTAGCAGTGAGTTTTTGAGAACCATCTAGGGATCTTAGTGGTGTGGTATTTTTAATGGAAACGCCAATCAACTTATGCATTTCTTCACAAAAAGCGCCTAGTTGGTGTGTGTCTGCGAGCCAATGTATCTGTTTTGCCTTATCTATCTTTCATGTTCCTTGTTAATCTTCTTAAGGAATCACCACTACTTCGGACTTCTTGAGTGAGATTATGATTACCTTCATTACGCTTTATGAGTATACGATGCTGTTTGAATGCTTCAGTTAGGGCCCTATCATTTTGGTCAAACCAGTCTACGTTGTTACGTTTTTTGCGTCCTATGATTTCTGTAGCCACAGTCAGTACGGAGGATGACAACTGTATCCAGTTTGATATGAGGTCACCTTGCTGGGCATCAAACCCATCTAGCGTGTCTATCAGTCCTTCCTGGTATTTTTCTCGAAGGTCCGCACAATTTAGTCGTTCTAAATTGAGAGATATTGGTTTAGCCCTGCAGGGTCTTCGTGGTTCGCGAAGACGGAGTCTCAATTTAGTTACCAGAAGCCGGTGGTCTGTCCAGCAATGCGCGCCGCGCATGACGCGGGTGATATGCACCTGGGAGATGTCCCTTCGTCGGGTTATGGCGTAATCGAGGAGGTGCCAGTGTAAAGAACGTGGGTGCATCCAGGTGGTTTTGAATTTGTCACGAAGCCTAAACAGAGTGTTAGTGATGGTAAGGTCGAATTGGGCACAGAGTGTGAGTAGTAATTGTCCGTTACTATTCATATTGCCCACACCATTATTTCCAATCACGCCCGGCCACGACTCAGTATCTCTGCCAACCCTTCACCCAGCAGAAGTATTTGCTTGTTTGAACGTATGTTGCTAAGGCATTGGCAAAGTTCTTCATAAAACTGATCTTTGACACTGTCCTCGTTACGCATTGTTGATGCATATACGCTTATCATATTCAGGTAGTTGTTGATTTGTAGGTGAAGGCGCAGTGTGATAATGCGGTAAGAGATGTATTGCGGATATTCAGACAGTTTTTGCGCGATGGTGGATTTGACGGCAAACCCTACGCCAGCTAACCTTCGTTCCGTTTGGGGTCGTCCTTTTCAGAAGAATGTGTCCATGTGCCCACCACCGATTTCCTCGAGTTCGCTTAACGCAGCTACATCTACGTTGTAGCGACCAAGTTCGCGTGCCACGACAGCAGTTTTACGCTCCGGGCAAAATCTTTAAGACTATTTTTAAAGAAGAGCCCTAACACCTAGCGCCTACCTACACTTATATGTATATACCAATAAATAAGCAAAATCGACTATTCCAAGTCGCGGGCACAGCTACAATATTTATTTAGAAACTCTAAATGAAGATAAGATACCCAAAAATCAAGGAAAGAACCGCCTAACCTATACCAAATACTTACTATGTTTATTTACAAAATTTTAAAGAAAATTAAGAAAAGGAACCTAACCTACAAACCCTAAAATATAAATAAATGATATATGCAAACAGTCAGCATTCAAGTGAATCTCAATAATCGAATGCAACTATGCGAGGCGTGTACGTACTCTGATAAAATAGCTCAACAAATGTTCGCCATGATTCTTTAAATTGTCATAACTTTTTTATTTATGGACCGATTGACATGAAATAAACACTAAATGTTAAGTGAAGTTTACTACAATATATTAGTGAAAACCGCATCTAAATCGAATAAGCCGTTTCTGATATTAGCGTGCACAAACACACAGACAAACAGACAAACCGACAAACAGACAAACAGACAAAAAAATTAATAATTACAATTTCGGGTTCGGCATCGATATAATAACAACCCCTGCTACTTTTTTTATATATATTTCCATTGTACAGACACCACTTTTCTACAATTTTATTATATGTACTAGCTGTGCCCGCAACTTCGTTCGCGTGGATGATGAAACTTTTCAATTAGTTTTTTGTTTTAAGTGCTATTTGTGTAGAACGTTATCTATCGAGCATACCTCTAGGCTAGTGTCATTCGCCTAGCGTATCTCGATGTAGCAGAAAGAGGTGGTCTTTTTCTGGAAGGCATCGTGTTATAATTATATATATATATAATATATATATATATACTACTTCTCAGCCGATTTCGGCTATGGTGACTGCTACCGACTATCACATGCAGAGGAGCCAAGGTGGTCAGCTCTCTTGTTCGCCCTTTGATGGCTGCAGTATCCTATCTTATGAGTAAACGTGTGCGCGCATCGGCTGCACGTTAGGACATCGTCGACATAGTTATAAAACATGGCTGCTGGTGGTCTAGCCTTAAGGGCATCACGCTTCGAATCCAATTCTATGAACCTCAATGAACCGCATTCCTCACCATGCACTTCCATTCAGGGCGGCAAATGGCCTGTTTCTCCCATTTCTGGGGAACAATATTGCACCTTTTCATGTGTCTTTTCTGAACGTCCTTGAAGCGTAAGAACTGGCCGCCTTGTTTCCGCTTGCCGTTCTGGAGTTCAGAAAAGAAGATGCGTTTGGCCAACCTATCATCATCCATTCGTAAAACATGTCCACACCATCGGAGCTGTCGCCGCATCAGGTATGCTTCTGACATAGACATTTGCGCGTCGTAGCACTTCGGTATTTCTAATCCGGTCCGACCATTTGATTTTGAGAATGTCTTTTATGCACCTTAAATGAAACCGGTCCAGCGTCCGTATATGTTTCCGATAGAGGACCCATGACGCAGAGTACAGAAGATTTGGGAGGACTATGGCCATGTAAACGGAGATTTTTGTCGAAAGCTTCAAATCATGTGATTGTAAGACTTTGGCTCGTAATTTACCGAAAGCAGCTGATGCAGCGCCTATGCGATGGTTTATTTCGGCGTCAAGGTCACACTTAGCTGTAATTGTGCTGCACAGGTATATAAACGTATTCACTTGCTTCAGCTCAGTATTGCCAATGGTCACCTTGACAGGTTCTGTAGCTCCATGAGAGTCGATTGCCATCACCTCAGTTTTCTTCACACTGATTTTCAGACCGAAACGGCAGCAGACTTCCTGAAGATTCGTAATCAGGTCCTGGAGTTCTTGTGAAGAGTTGGTAACAAAACACAGATCATCAGCATACATGATCTCCGTTATAAGAGCGTGTGATACTTTTGTGTAAGCTTTTAATCTGGCCAGGTTGAAAAGTCCTGAAACGTATTTTGATTCCAGCAGAAGTTTGTTCGAGTGCTTCACTGACAACGACAGAAAAGTAAAGAGCAAACAGTGTTGGTGCAAGCACACAACCTTGTTTAACCCCACAACTGACAGGGAAGAACTCTGACTGATCACCATTATAGGTAACACAGCAGGTCATTTCGTCGTGAAGAAGGCGAATCATTCTAACAAACTTCTCAGGAGAACCTAATTTTGCCAGTAAAGTCCAGAGGGCTTCCCGCGGCACACAGTCAAAATGCTTTCTCCAAGTCCACGAAGCACATATACAAAGGTTGACTGTGTTCGCGACTTTTTATCTGGAGTTGCCGGATGGAAAAGATGGCCTCGCAGGTGGGACGAAACCCAATAGAGTTTCTGGCAATATGTCTTCGGAGACGGGTAAAAGCCGGTTGAGAAGAACTCTGGCGAATATCTTCCCAGGGACAAAGAGGAGCGATATACCCGGTAGGAGTTGCAGTCAGAACGGTCTCCTTTGTTTTTATACAGGGTCTCTATACGGGATATTTTAAATTCAGGCGGTATTATTTCCTCGTTCCAAATGCGATCAAAAATTTGCCAGATGTAAGTGTGAAGTTGCTCCCCTCCGTATTTAAGCAGTTCTCCGGCGATGTTATCAACGCCAACTGCTTTTTTATTTTCTGCTCTTTTGTGGCTCGAACTACTTCAGCAAAAGTCAAGTGGCTCAGCAAGCGAATCATTCAGCGGCAAAGGACGAATACGCTTTACATGATCAAGATCTGCTAATCGATCTACATTGAGCAGATTGTTAAAGTGCTCTGCCCAACGATCAAGTATATCCTGCTTAGCAGTGAGTTTTTGAGAACCATCTAGGGATCTTAGTGGTGTGGTATTTTTAATGGAAACGCCAATCAACTTATGCATTTCTTCACAAAAAGCGCCTAGTTGGTGTGTGTCTGCGAGCCAATGTATCTGTTTTGCCTTTTCAAGCCACTATCTATCTTTCATGTTCCTTGTTAATCTTCTTAAGGAATCACCACTACTTCGGACTTCTTGAGTGAGATTATGATTACCTTCATTACGCTTTATGAGTATACGATGCTGTTTGAATGCTTCAGTTAGGGCCCTATCATTTTGGTCAAACCAGTCTACGTTGTTACATTTTGCGTCCTATGATTTCTGTAGCCACAGTCAGTACGGAGGATGACAACTGTATCCAGTTTGATATGAGGTCACCTTGCTGGGCATCAAACCCATCTAGCGTGTCTATCAGTCCTTCCTGGTATTTTTCTCGAAGGTCCGCACAATTTAGTCGTTCTAAATTGAGAGATATTGGTTTAGCCCTGCAGGGTCTTCGTGGTTCGCGAAGACGGAGTCCCAATTTAGTTACCAGAAGCCGGTGGTCTGTCCAGCAATGCGCGCCGCGCATGACGCGGGTGATATGCACCTGGGAGATGTCCCTTCGTCGGGTTATGGCGTAATCGAGGAGGTGCCAGTGTAAAGAACGTGGGTGCATCCAGGTGGTTTTGAATTTGTCACGAAGCCTAAACAGAGTGTTAGTGATGGTAAGGTCGAATTGGGCACAGAGTGTGAGTAGTAATTGTCCGTTACTATTCATATTGCCCACACCATTATTTCCAATCACGCCCGGCCACGACTCAGTATCTCTGCCAACCCTTCACCCAGCAGAAGTATTTGCTTGTTTGAACGTATGTTGCTAAGGCATTGGCAAAGTTCTTCATAAAACTGATCTTTGACACTGTCCTCGTTACGCATTGTTGATGCATATACGCTTATCATATTCAGGTAGTTGTTGATTTGTAGGTGAAGGCGCAGTGTGATAATGCGGTAAGAGATGTATTGCGGATATTCAGACAGTTTTTGCGCGATGGTGGATTTGACGGCAAACCCTACGCCAGCTAACCTTCGTTCCGTTTGGGGTCGTCCTTTTCAGAAGAATGTGTACCCACCACCGATTTCCTCGAGTTCGCTTAACGCAGCTACATCTACGTTGTAGCGACCAAGTTCGCGTGCCACGACAGCAGTTTAACGCTCCGGGCAAAATCTTTAAGACTATTTTTAAAGAAGAGCCCTAACACCTAGCGCCTACCTACACTTATATGTATATACCAATAAATAAGCAAAATCGACTATTCCAAGTCGCGGGCACAGCTACAATATTTATTTTGAAACTCTAAATGAAGATAAGATACCCAAAAATCAAGGAAAGAACCGCCTAACCTATACCAAATACTTACTATGTTTATTTACAAAATTTTAAAGAAAATTAAGAAAAGGAACCTAACCTACAAACCCTAAAATATAAATAAATGATATATGCAAACAGTCAGCATTCAAGTGAATCTCAATAATCGAATGCAACTATGCGAGGCGTGTACGTACTCTGATAAAATAGCTCAACAAATGTTCGCCATGATTCTTTAAATTGTCATAACTTTTTTATTTATGGACCGATTGACATGAAATAAACACTAAATGTTAAGTGAAGTTTACTACAATATATTAGTGAAAACCGCATCTAAATCGAATAAGCCGTTTCTGATATTAGCGTGCACAAACACACAGACAAAAAGACAAACCGACAAACAGACAAACAGACAAAAAAATTAATAATTACAATTTCGGGTTCGGCATCGATATAATAACAACCCCTGCTACTTTTTTTATATATATTTCCATTGTACAGACACCACTTTTCTACAATTTTATTATATGTATAGATATAGAATAGATATAGATTAAAGAAAATTAAGAAAAGGAACCTAACCTACAAACCCTAAAATATAAATAAATGATATATGCAAACAGTCAGCATTCAAGTGAATCTCAATAATCGAATGCAACTATGCGAGGCGTGTACGTACTCTGATAAAATAGCTCAACAAATGTTCGCCATGATTCTTTAAATTGTCATAACTTTTTTATTTATGGACCGATTGACATGAAATAAACACTAAATGTTAAGTGAAGTTTACTACAATATATTAGTGAAAACCGCATCTTAATCGAATAAGCCGTTTCTGATATTAGCGTGCACAAACACACAGACAAACAGACAAACCGACAAACAGACAAACAGACAAACAGACAAAAAAATTAATAATTACAATTTCGGGTTCGGAATCGATATAATAACAACCCCTGCTACTTTTTTTATATATATTTCCATTGTACAGACACCACTTTTCTACAATTTTATTATATGTACTAGCTGTGCCCGCAACTTCGTTCGCGTGGATGATGAAACTTTTCAATTAGTTTTTTGTTTTAAGTGCTATTTGTGTAGAACGTTATCTATCGAGCATACCTCTAGGCTAGTGTCATTCGCCTAGCGTATCTCGATGTAGCAGAAAGAGGTGGTCTTTTTCTGGAAGGCATCGTGTTATAATTATATATATATATAATATATATATATATACTACTTCTCAGCCGATTTCGGCTATGGTGACTGCTACCGACTATCACATGCAGAGGAGCCAAGGTGGTCAGCTCTCTTGTTCGCCCTTTGATGGCTGCAGTATCCTATCTTATGAGTAAACGTGTGCGCGCATCGGCTGCACGTTAGGACATCGTCGACATAGTTATAAAACATGGCTGCTGGTGGTCTAGCCTTAAGGGCATCACGCTTCGAATCCAATTCTATGAACCTCAATGAACCGCATTCCTCACCATGCACTTCCATTCAGGGCGGCAAATGGCCTGTTTCTCCCATTTCTGGGGAACAATATTGCACCTTTTCATGTGTCTTTTCTGAACGTCCTTGAAGCGTAAGAACTGGCCGCCTTGTTTCCGCTTGCCGTTCTGGAGTTCAGAAAAGAAGATGCGTTTGGCCAACCTATCATCATCCATTCGTAAAACATGTCCACACCATCGGAGCTGTCGCCGCATCAGGTATGCTTCTGACATAGACATTTGCGCGTCGTAGCACTTCGGTATTTCTAATCCGGTCCGACCATTTGATTTTGAGAATGTCTTTTATGCACCTTAAATGAAACCGGTCCAGCGTCCGTATATGTTTCCGATAGAGGACCCATGACGCAGAGTACAGAAGATTTGGGAGGACTATGGCCATGTAAACGGAGATTTTTGTCGAAAGCTTCAAATCATGTGATTGTAAGACTTTGGCTCGTAATTTACCGAAAGCAGCTGATGCAGCGCCTATGCGATGGTTTATTTCGGCGTCAAGGTCACACTTAGCTGTAATTGTGCTGCACAGGTATATAAACGTATTCACTTGCTTCAGCTCAGTATTGCCAATGGTCACCTTGACAGGTTCTGTAGCTCCATGAGAGTCGATTGCCATCACCTCAGTTTTCTTCACACTGATTTTCAGACCGAAACGGCAGCAGACTTCCTGAAGATTCGTAATCAGGTCCTGGAGTTCTTGTGAAGAGTTGGTAACAAAACACAGATCATCAGCATACATGATCTCCGTTATAAGAGCGTGTGATACTTTTGTGTAAGCTTTTAATCTGGCCAGGTTGAAAAGTCCTGAAACGTATTTTGATTCCAGCAGAAGTTTGTTCGAGTGCTTCACTGACAACGACAGAAAAGTAAAGAGCAAACAGTGTTGGTGCAAGCACACAACCTTGTTTAACCCCACAACTGACAGGGAAGAACTCTGACTGATCACCATTATAGGTAACACAGCAGGTCATTTCGTCGTGAAGAAGGCGAATCATTCTAACAAACTTCTCAGGAGAACCTAATTTTGCCAGTAAAGTCCAGAGGGCTTCCCGCGGCACACAGTCAAAATGCTTTCTCCAAGTCCACGAAGCACATATACAAAGGTTGACTGTGTTCGCGACTTTATATCTGGAGTTGCCGGATGGAAAAGATGGCCTCGCAGGTGGGACGAAACCCAATAGAGTTTCTGGCAATATGTCTTCGGAGACGGGTAAAAGCCGGTTGAGAAGAACTCTGGCGAATATCTTCCCAGGGACAAAGAGGAGCGATATACCCGGTAGGAGTTGCAGTCAGAACGGTCTCCTTTGTTTTTATACAGGGTCTCTATACGGGATATTTTAAATTCAGGCGGTATTATTTCCTCGTTCCAAATGCGATCAAAAATTTGCCAGATGTAAGTGTGAAGTTGCTCCCCTCCGTATTTAAGCAGTTCTCCGGCGATGTTATCAACGCCAACTGCTTTTTTATTTTCTGCTCTTTTGTGGCTCGAACTACTTCAGCAAAAGTCAAGTGGCTCAGCAAGCGAATCATTCAGCGGCAAAGGACGAATACGCTTTACATGATCAAGATCTGCTAATCGATCTACATTGAGCAGATTGTTAAAGTGCTCTGCCCAACGATCAAGTATATCCTGCTTAGCAGTGAGTTTTTGAGAACCATCTAGGGATCTTAGTGGTGTGGTATTTTTAATGGAAACGCCAATCAACTTATGCATTTCTTCACAAAAAGCGCCTAGTTGGTGTGTGTCTGCGAGCCAATGTATCTGTTTTGCCTTTTCAAGCCACTATCTATCTTTCATGTTCCTTGTTAATCTTCTTAAGGAATCACCACTACTTCGGACTTCTTGAGTGAGATTATGATTACCTTCATTACGCTTTATGAGTATACGATGCTGTTTGAATGCTTCAGTTAGGGCCCTATCATTTTGGTCAAACCAGTCTACGTTGTTACATTTTGCGTCCTATGATTTCTGTAGCCACAGTCAGTACGGAGGATGACAACTGTATCCAGTTTGATATGAGGTCACCTTGCTGGGCATCAAACCCATCTAGCGTGTCTATCAGTCCTTCCTGGTATTTTTCTCGAAGGTCCGCACAATTTAGTCGTTCTAAATTGAGAGATATTGGTTTAGCCCTGCAGGGTCTTCGTGGTTCGCGAAGACGGAGTCCCAATTTAGTTACCAGAAGCCGGTGGTCTGTCCAGCAATGCGCGCCGCGCATGACGCGGGTGATATGCACCTGGGAGATGTCCCTTCGTCGGGTTATGGCGTAATCGAGGAGGTGCCAGTGTAAAGAACGTGGGTGCATCCAGGTGGTTTTGAATTTGTCACGAAGCCTAAACAGAGTGTTAGTGATGGTAAGGTCGAATTGGGCACAGAGTGTGAGTAGTAATTGTCCGTTACTATTCATATTGCCCACACCATTATTTCCAATCACGCCCGGCCACGACTCAGTATCTCTGCCAACCCTTCACCCAGCAGAAGTATTTGCTTGTTTGAACGTATGTTGCTAAGGCATTGGCAAAGTTCTTCATAAAACTGATCTTTGACACTGTCCTCGTTACGCATTGTTGATGCATATACGCTTATCATATTCAGGTAGTTGTTGATTTGTAGGTGAAGGCGCAGTGTGATAATGCGGTAAGAGATGTATTGCGGATATTCAGACAGTTTTTGCGCGATGGTGGATTTGACGGCAAACCCTACGCCAGCTAACCTTCGTTCCGTTTGGGGTCGTCCTTTTCAGAAGAATGTGTACCCACCACCGATTTCCTCGAGTTCGCTTAACGCAGCTACATCTACGTTGTAGCGACCAAGTTCGCGTGCCACGACAGCAGTTTAACGCTCCGGGCAAAATCTTTAAGACTATTTTTAAAGAAGAGCCCTAACACCTAGCGCCTACCTACACTTATATGTATATACCAATAAATAAGCAAAATCGACTATTCCAAGTCGCGGGCACAGCTACAATATTTATTTAGAAACTCTAAATGAAGATAAGATACCCAAAAATCAAGGAAAGAACCGCCTAACCTATACCAAATACTTACTATGTTTATTTACAAAATTTTAAAGAAAATTAAGAAAAGGAACCTAACCTACAAACCCTAAAATATAAATAAATGATATATGCAAACAGTCAGCATTCAAGTGAATCTCAATAATCGAATGCAACTATGCGAGGCGTGTACGTACTCTGATAAAATAGCTCAACAAATGTTCGCCATGATTCTTTAAATTGTCATAACTTTTTTATTTATGGACCGATTGACATGAAATAAACACTAAATGTTAAGTGAAGTTTACTACAATATATTAGTGAAAACCGCATCTAAATCGAATAAGCCGTTTCTGATATTAGCGTGCACAAACACACAGACAAAAAGACAAACCGACAAACAGACAAACAGACAAAAAAATTAATAATTACAATTTCGGGTTCGGCATCGATATAATAACAACCCCTGCTACTTTTTTTATATATATTTCCATTGTACAGACACCACTTTTCTACAATTTTATTATATGTATAGATATAGATAGATAGATAGAAGATGTATAGACTAGTGATATGTTAACAAAATAGGGCCTTTGAGACATGTTCTGTACCTTTTGTTTTAAAATAATGATAAAAATACTTATAATTAAATATAAATCAAATATGTCATAATGAGATCATTAATTTAATATTAAATAAACTAAAAAGTTATTCTTCAGATGAATCAAATACCTCCAAATTTGTAGACTCAGTTGCTGGTAACAAACTGCAGAATGTTTGGTAATGTGGGGGTATAGAATTCGTATCACATAGGTTAATTAAATCTTTAAACAATGCGTTAGAAATAGTTAACAATTGAGTATGCGTGTGGAAGTTCATCAGAATCCACGATATTGACATTATTCGTTTTACGTGTGCGCGTTGAAGTACGATTTATCGTATCTAATCCAAAATATTCATTGCTTTCGAAATCGTATTTAAATAATAGTTTATTTGGTGCACTGGGACTTTCTTTAATTTGTGAAATAAAAACTTTATTCCAGTTTGTATCATGCGATTTTAATAATTATAATTAAAAAAATTAAAAAAACCCCTGCCATGTAAAAAAAAAATAAAAACAAGTCAAATATTTGCAGTCGGGGGACCTGTAATGAATTGTTTCAAGTAACCGACCCCGACTGCAAATATTTGACTTTTTTTTATTATTTTTTTACATGGCAGGCGTTTTTTAATTTTTTTTATTATATTTTTTTTATTTGACACCTTTTAGCGAACAACAAAAAAACATGTAACAATACAAAAAAAAAATATCGTTCGGAACCCTTTGCAGGCGATTTCGACTCACACTTGACCATTTTTTAATGTCCACATAGCCTATGTCACTCGAGATAACTCAAAATTTCTAATGATACCACAAACTTTGAAATCGGTCAAGCCTTTTAGAAGTTATGGTGGAATAAAGAAACTCACAAACATACATACATACATACATACATACATACATACATGAACCCTGAAAACATAACACTCCTTTTTGGGCAGTCGTGTAAAAACTAGCCTAACAGTATTTTGATTCAAAGAGATACAAAAAGTGTTTTTTTTTTTATTGACTTGTTAACGTTTCTTGCATTTACTTTTATTAGAGTCTAATATTTGTTATAAATGGAGTTGTGAACATTGCTCATAAAGTTATTTTAATAATTTTTACAAGTTAAAGCTGTATGTTTAGAAATTCATCCAAAAAATATTAGTAATCTTCATAGAAAATACATAATATCTTGGCAGTTAATAGTCCTTTTTTAATCCCCCGCACAAGTATGCAGTCTTATGCTTGGGTGTTAAGAAAGGTCTCAGATAACAAAGCAGTTATTGTTCTCATTTTATATTATTTTAAGTTAATAGGAAGTAAACACTCATATCGCTGCTACATTGTTATCAATTATTATTTTTAAGTTTTTATGTGCATCTATACATATAATAAAATTGTAGAAAAGTGGTGTCTGTACAATGGAAATATATATAAAAAAAGTAGCAGGGGTTGTTATTATATCGATGCCGAACCCGAAATTGTAATTATTAATTTTTTTGTCTGTTTGTCTGTTTGTCTGTTTGTCGGTTTGTCTGTTTGTCTGTGTGTTTGTGCACGCTAATATCAGAAACGGCTTATTCGATTTAGATGCGGTTTTCACTAATATATTGTAGTAAACTTCACTTAACATTTAGTGTTTATTTCATGTCAATCGGTCCATAAATAAAAAAGTTATGACAATTTAAAGAATCATGGCGAACATTTGTTGAGCTATTTTATCAGAGTACGTACACGCCTCGCATAGTTGCATTCGATTATTGAGATTCACTTGAATGCTGACTGTTTGCATATATCATTTATTTATATTTTAGGGTTTGTAGGTTAGGTTCCTTTTCTTAATTTTCTTTAATCTATATCTATTCTATATCTATACATATAATAAAATTGTAGAAAAGTGGTGTCTGTACAATGGAAATATATATAAAAAAAGTAGCAGGGGTTGTTATTATATCGATGCCGAACCCGAAATTGTAATTATTAATTTTTTTGTCTGTTTGTCTGTTTGTCGGTTTGTCTTTTTGTCTGTGTGTTTGTGCACGCTAATATCAGAAACGGCTTATTCGATTTAGATGCGGTTTTCACTAATATATTGTAGTAAACTTCACTTAACATTTAGTGTTTATTTCATGTCAATCGGTCCATAAATAAAAAAGTTATGACAATTTAAAGAATCATGGCGAACATTTGTTGAGCTATTTTATCAGAGTACGTACACGCCTCGCATAGTTGCATTCGATTATTGAGATTCACTTGAATGCTGACTGTTTGCATATATCATTTATTTATATTTTAGGGTTTGTAGGTTAGGTTCCTTTTCTTAATTTTCTTTAAAATTTTGTAAATAAACATAGTAAGTATTTGGTATAGGTTAGGCGGTTCTTTCCTTGATTTTTGGGTATCTTATCTTCATTTAGAGTTTCTAAATAAATATTGTAGCTGTGCCCGCGACTTGGAATAGTCGATTTTGCTTATTTATTGGTATATACATATAAGTGTAGGTAGGCGCTAGGTGTTAGGGCTCTTCTTTAAAAATAGTCTTAAAGATTTTGCCCGGAGCGTTAAACTGCTGTCGTGGCACGCGAACTTGGTCGCTACAACGTAGATGTAGCTGCGTTAAGCGAACTCGAGGAAATCGGTGGTGGGTACACATTCTTCTGAAAAGGACGACCCCAAACGGAACGAAGGTTAGCTGGCGTAGGGTTTGCCGTCAAATCCACCATCGCGCAAAAACTGTCTGAATATCCGCAATACATCTCTTACCGCATTATCACACTGCGCCTTCACCTACAAATCAACAACTACCTGAATATGATAAGCGTATATGCATCAACAATGCGTAACGAGGACAGTGTCAAAGATCAGTTTTATGAAGAACTTTGCCAATGCCTTAGCAACATACGTTCAAACAAGCAAATACTTCTGCTGGGTGAAGGGTTGGCAGAGATACTGAGTCGTGGCCGGGCGTGATTGGAAATAATGGTGTGGGCAATATGAATAGTAACGGACAATTACTACTCACACTCTGTGCCCAATTCGACCTTACCATCACTAACACTCTGTTTAGGCTTCGTGACAAATTCAAAACCACCTGGATGCACCCACGTTCTTTACACTGGCACCTCCTCGATTACGCCATAACCCGACGAAGGGACATCTCCCAGGTGCATATCACCCGCGTCATGCGCGGCGCGCATTGCTGGACAGACCACCGGCTTCTGGTAACTAAATTGGGACTCCGTCTTCGCGAACCACGAAGACCCTGCAGGGCTAAACCAATATCTCTCAATTTAGAACGACTAAATTGTGCGGACCTTCGAGAAAAATACCAGGAAGGACTGATAGACACGCTAGATGGGTTTGATGCCCAGCAAGGTGACCTCATATCAAACTGGATACAGTTGTCATCCTCCGTACTGACTGTGGCTACAGAAATCATAGGACGCAAAATGTAACAACGTAGACTGGTTTGACCAAAATGATAGGGCCCTAACTGAAGCATTCAAACAGCATCGTATACTCATAAAGCGTAATGAAGGTAATCATAATCTCACTCAAGAAGTCCGAAGTAGTGGTGATTCCTTAAGAAGATTAACAAGGAACATGAAAGATAGATAGTGGCTTGAAAAGGCAAAACAGATACATTGGCTCGCAGACACACACCAACTAGGCGCTTTTTGTGAAGAAATGCATAAGTTGATTGGCGTTTCCATTAAAAATACCACACCACTAAGATCCCTAGATGGTTCTCAAAAACTCACTGCTAAGCAGGATATACTTGATCGTTGGGCAGAGCACTTTAACAATCTGCTCAATGTAGATCGATTAGCAGATCTTGATCATGTAAAGCGTATTCGTCCTTTGCCGCTGAATGATTCGCTTGCTGAGCCACTTGACTTTTGCTGAAGTAGTTCGAGCCACAAAAGAGCAGAAAATAAAAAAGCAGTTGGCGTTGATAACATCGCCGGAGAACTGCTTAAATACGGAGGGGAGCAACTTCACACTTACATCTGGCAAATTTTTGATCGCATTTGGAACGAGGAAATAATACCGCCTGAATTTAAAATATCCCGTATAGAGACCCTGTATAAAAACAAAGGAGACCGTTCTGACTGCAACTCCTACCGGGTATATCGCTCCTCTTTGTCCCTGGGAAGATATTCGCCAGAGTTCTTCTCAACCGGCTTTTACCCGTCTCCGAAGACATATTGCCAGAAACTCTATTGGGTTTCGTCCCACCTGCGAGGCCATCTTTTCCATCCGGCAACTCCAGATATAAAGTCGCGAACACAGTCAACCTTTGTATATGTGCTTCGTGGACTTGGAGAAAGCATTTTGACTGTGTGCCGCAGGAAGCCCTCTGGACTTTACTGGCAAAATTAGGTTCTCCTGAGAAGTTTGTTAGAATGATTCGCCTTCTTCACGACGAAATGACCTGCTGTGTTACCTATAATGGTGATCAGTCAGAGTTCTTCCCTGTCAGTTGTGGGGTTAAACAAGGTTGTGTGCTTGCACCAACACTGTTTGCTCTTTACTTTTCTGTCGTTGTCAGTGAAGCACTCGAACAAACTTCTGCTGGAATCAAAATACGTTTCAGGACTTTTCAACCTGGCCAGATTAAAAGCTTACACAAAAGTATCACACGCTCTTATAACGGAGATCATGTATGCTGATGATCTGTGTTTTGTTACCAACTCTTCACAAGAACTCCAGGACCTGATTACGAATCTTCAGGAAGTCTGCTGCCGTTTCGGTCTGAAAATCAGTGTGAAGAAAACTGAGGTGATGGCAATCGACTCTCATGGAGCTACAGAACCTGTCAAGGTGACCATTGGCAATACTGAGCTGAAGCAAGTGAATACGTTTATATACCTGTGCAGCACAATTACAGCTAAGTGTGACCTTGACGCCGAAATAAACCATCGCATAGGCGCTGCATCAGCTGCTTTCGGTAAATTACGAGCCAAAGTCTTACAATCACATGATTTGAAGCTTTCGACAAAAATCTCCGTTTACATGGCCATAGTCCTCCCAAATCTTCTGTACTCTGCGTCATGGGTCCTCTATCGGAAACATATACGGACGCTGGACCGGTTTCATTTAAGGTGCATAAAAGACATTCTCAAAATCAAATGGTCGGACCGGATTAGAAATACCGAAGTGCTACGACGCGCAAATGTCTATGTCAGAAGCATACCTGATGCGGCGACAGCTCCGATGGTGTGGACATGTTTTACGAATGGATGATGATAGGTTGGCCAAACGCATCTTCTTTTCTGAACTCCAGAACGGCAAGCGGAAACAAGGCGGCCAGTTCTTACGCTTCAAGGACGTTCAGAAAAGACACATGAAAAGGTGCAATATTGTTCCCCAGAAATGGGAGAAACAGGCCATTTGCCGCCCTGAATGGAAGTGCATGGTGAGGAATGCGGTTCATTGAGGTTCATAGAATTGGATTCGAAGCGTGATGCCCTTAAGGCTAGACCACCAGCAGCCATGTTTTATAACTATGTCGACGATGTCCTAACGTGCAGCCGATGCGCGCACACGTTTACTCATAAGATAGGATACTGCAGCCATCAAAGGGCGAACAAGAGAGCTGACCACCTTGGCTCCTCTGCATGTGATAGTCGGTAGCAGTCACCATAGCCGAAATCGGCTGAGAAGTAGTATATATATATATATTATATATATATATAATTATAACACGATGCCTTCCAGAAAAAGACCACCTCTTTCTGCTACATCGAGATACGCTAGGCGAATGACACTAGCCTAGAGGTATGCTCGATAGATAACGTTCTACACAAATAGCACTTAAAACAAAAAACTAATTGAAAAGTTTCATCATCCACGCGAACGAAGTTGCGGGCACAGCTAGTTTATAATATATTATAATTTTACCTGATTAATAAAAAGGAAACTAACCTACAAACCCTAAAATATAAATAAATGATATATGCAAACAGTCAGCATTCAAGTGAATCTCAATAATCGAATGCAACTATGCGAGGCGTGTACGTACTCTGATAAAATAGCTCAACAAATGTTCGCCATGATTCTTTAAATTGTCATAACTTTTTTATTTATGGACCGATTGACATGAAATAAACACTAAATGTTAAGTGAAGTTTACTACAATATATTAGTGAAAACCGCATCTAAATCGAATAAGCCGTTTCTGATATTAGCGTGCACAAACACACAGACAAAAAGACAAACCGACAAACAGACAAACAGACAAAAAAATTAATAATTACAATTTCGGGTTCGGCATCGATATAATAACAACCCCTGCTACTTTTTTTATATATATTTCCATTGTACAGACACCACTTTTCTACAATTTTATTATATGTATAGATATAGAATAGATATAGATTAAAGAAAATTAAGAAAAGGAACCTAACCTACAAACCCTAAAATATAAATAAATGATATATGCAAACAGTCAGCATTCAAGTGAATCTCAATAATCGAATGCAACTATGCGAGGCGTGTACGTACTCTGATAAAATAGCTCAACAAATGTTCGCCATGATTCTTTAAATTGTCATAACTTTTTTATTTATGGACCGATTGACATGAAATAAACACTAAATGTTAAGTGAAGTTTACTACAATATATTAGTGAAAACCGCATCTAAATCGAATAAGCCGTTTCTGATATTAGCGTGCACAAACACACAGACAAACAGACAAACCGACAAACAGACAAACAGACAAAAAAATTAATAATTACAATTTCGGGTTCGGCATCGATATAATAACAACCCCTGCTACTTTTTTTATATATATTTCCATTGTACAGACACCACTTTTCTACAATTTTATTATATGTACTAGCTGTGCCCGCAACTTCGTTCGCGTGGATGATGAAACTTTTCAATTAGTTTTTTGTTTTAAGTGCTATTTGTGTAGAACGTTATCTATCGAGCATACCTCTAGGCTAGTGTCATTCGCCTAGCGTATCTCGATGTAGCAGAAAGAGGTGGTCTTTTTCTGGAAGGCATCGTGTTATAATTATATATATATATAATATATATATATATACTACTTCTCAGCCGATTTCGGCTATGGTGACTGCTACCGACTATCACATGCAGAGGAGCCAAGGTGGTCAGCTCTCTTGTTCGCCCTTTGATGGCTGCAGTATCCTATCTTATGAGTAAACGTGTGCGCGCATCGGCTGCACGTTAGGACATCGTCGACATAGTTATAAAACATGGCTGCTGGTGGTCTAGCCTTAAGGGCATCACGCTTCGAATCCAATTCTATGAACCTCAATGAACCGCATTCCTCACCATGCACTTCCATTCAGGGCGGCAAATGGCCTGTTTCTCCCATTTCTGGGGAACAATATTGCACCTTTTCATGTGTCTTTTCTGAACGTCCTTGAAGCGTAAGAACTGGCCGCCTTGTTTCCGCTTGCCGTTCTGGAGTTCAGAAAAGAAGATGCGTTTGGCCAACCTATCATCATCCATTCGTAAAACATGTCCACACCATCGGAGCTGTCGCCGCATCAGGTATGCTTCTGACATAGACATTTGCGCGTCGTAGCACTTCGGTATTTCTAATCCGGTCCGACCATTTGATTTTGAGAATGTCTTTTATGCACCTTAAATGAAACCGGTCCAGCGTCCGTATATGTTTCCGATAGAGGACCCATGACGCAGAGTACAGAAGATTTGGGAGGACTATGGCCATGTAAACGGAGATTTTTGTCGAAAGCTTCAAATCATGTGATTGTAAGACTTTGGCTCGTAATTTACCGAAAGCAGCTGATGCAGCGCCTATGCGATGGTTTATTTCGGCGTCAAGGTCACACTTAGCTGTAATTGTGCTGCACAGGTATATAAACGTATTCACTTGCTTCAGCTCAGTATTGCCAATGGTCACCTTGACAGGTTCTGTAGCTCCATGAGAGTCGATTGCCATCACCTCAGTTTTCTTCACACTGATTTTCAGACCGAAACGGCAGCAGACTTCCTGAAGATTCGTAATCAGGTCCTGGAGTTCTTGTGAAGAGTTGGTAACAAAACACAGATCATCAGCATACATGATCTCCGTTATAAGAGCGTGTGATACTTTTGTGTAAGCTTTTAATCTGGCCAGGTTGAAAAGTCCTGAAACGTATTTTGATTCCAGCAGAAGTTTGTTCGAGTGCTTCACTGACAACGACAGAAAAGTAAAGAGCAAACAGTGTTGGTGCAAGCACACAACCTTGTTTAACCCCACAACTGACAGGGAAGAACTCTGACTGATCACCATTATAGGTAACACAGCAGGTCATTTCGTCGTGAAGAAGGCGAATCATTCTAACAAACTTCTCAGGAGAACCTAATTTTGCCAGTAAAGTCCAGAGGGCTTCCCGCGGCACACAGTCAAAATGCTTTCTCCAAGTCCACGAAGCACATATACAAAGGTTGACTGTGTTCGCGACTTTATATCTGGAGTTGCCGGATGGAAAAGATGGCCTCGCAGGTGGGACGAAACCCAATAGAGTTTCTGGCAATATGTCTTCGGAGACGGGTAAAAGCCGGTTGAGAAGAACTCTGGCGAATATCTTCCCAGGGACAAAGAGGAGCGATATACCCGGTAGGAGTTGCAGTCAGAACGGTCTCCTTTGTTTTTATACAGGGTCTCTATACGGGATATTTTAAATTCAGGCGGTATTATTTCCTCGTTCCAAATGCGATCAAAAATTTGCCAGATGTAAGTGTGAAGTTGCTCCCCTCCGTATTTAAGCAGTTCTCCGGCGATGTTATCAACGCCAACTGCTTTTTTATTTTCTGCTCTTTTGTGGCTCGAACTACTTCAGCAAAAGTCAAGTGGCTCAGCAAGCGAATCATTCAGCGGCAAAGGACGAATACGCTTTACATGATCAAGATCTGCTAATCGATCTACATTGAGCAGATTGTTAAAGTGCTCTGCCCAACGATCAAGTATATCCTGCTTAGCAGTGAGTTTTTGAGAACCATCTAGGGATCTTAGTGGTGTGGTATTTTTAATGGAAACGCCAATCAACTTATGCATTTCTTCACAAAAAGCGCCTAGTTGGTGTGTGTCTGCGAGCCAATGTATCTGTTTTGCCTTTTCAAGCCACTATCTATCTTTCATGTTCCTTGTTAATCTTCTTAAGGAATCACCACTACTTCGGACTTCTTGAGTGAGATTATGATTACCTTCATTACGCTTTATGAGTATACGATGCTGTTTGAATGCTTCAGTTAGGGCCCTATCATTTTGGTCAAACCAGTCTACGTTGTTACATTTTGCGTCCTATGATTTCTGTAGCCACAGTCAGTACGGAGGATGACAACTGTATCCAGTTTGATATGAGGTCACCTTGCTGGGCATCAAACCCATCTAGCGTGTCTATCAGTCCTTCCTGGTATTTTTCTCGAAGGTCCGCACAATTTAGTCGTTCTAAATTGAGAGATATTGGTTTAGCCCTGCAGGGTCTTCGTGGTTCGCGAAGACGGAGTCCCAATTTAGTTACCAGAAGCCGGTGGTCTGTCCAGCAATGCGCGCCGCGCATGACGCGGGTGATATGCACCTGGGAGATGTCCCTTCGTCGGGTTATGGCGTAATCGAGGAGGTGCCAGTGTAAAGAACGTGGGTGCATCCAGGTGGTTTTGAATTTGTCACGAAGCCTAAACAGAGTGTTAGTGATGGTAAGGTCGAATTGGGCACAGAGTGTGAGTAGTAATTGTCCGTTACTATTCATATTGCCCACACCATTATTTCCAATCACGCCCGGCCACGACTCAGTATCTCTGCCAACCCTTCACCCAGCAGAAGTATTTGCTTGTTTGAACGTATGTTGCTAAGGCATTGGCAAAGTTCTTCATAAAACTGATCTTTGACACTGTCCTCGTTACGCATTGTTGATGCATATACGCTTATCATATTCAGGTAGTTGTTGATTTGTAGGTGAAGGCGCAGTGTGATAATGCGGTAAGAGATGTATTGCGGATATTCAGACAGTTTTTGCGCGATGGTGGATTTGACGGCAAACCCTACGCCAGCTAACCTTCGTTCCGTTTGGGGTCGTCCTTTTCAGAAGAATGTGTACCCACCACCGATTTCCTCGAGTTCGCTTAACGCAGCTACATCTACGTTGTAGCGACCAAGTTCGCGTGCCACGACAGCAGTTTAACGCTCCGGGCAAAATCTTTAAGACTATTTTTAAAGAAGAGCCCTAACACCTAGCGCCTACCTACACTTATATGTATATACCAATAAATAAGCAAAATCGACTATTCCAAGTCGCGGGCACAGCTACAATATTTATTTAGAAACTCTAAATGAAGATAAGATACCCAAAAATCAAGGAAAGAACCGC
Source organism: Autographa pulchrina (assembly GCA_905475315.1). NCBI lineage: Eukaryota > Metazoa > Arthropoda > Insecta > Lepidoptera > Noctuidae > Autographa > Autographa pulchrina. Next base: position 3,732,081 of record FR997761.1, on the reverse strand, counting down.
CTAACCTATACCAAATACTTACTATGTTTATTTACAAAATTTTAAAGAAAATTAAGAAAAGGAACCTAACCTACAAACCCTAAAATATAAATAAATGATATATGCAAACAGTCAGCATTCAAGTGAATCTCAATAATCGAATGCAACTATGCGAGGCGTGTACGTACTCTGATAAAATAGCTCAACAAATGTTCGCCATGATTCTTTAAATTGTCATAACTTTTTTATTTATGGACCGATTGACATGAAATAAACACTAAATGTTAAGTGAAGTTTACTACAATATATTAGTGAAAACCGCATCTAAATCGAATAAGCCGTTTCTGATATTAGCGTGCACAAACACACAGACAAAAAGACAAACCGACAAACAGACAAACAGACAAAAAAATTAATAATTACAATTTCGGGTTCGGCATCGATATAATAACAACCCCTGCTACTTTTTTTATATATATTTCCATTGTACAGACACCACTTTTCTACAATTTTATTATATGTATAGATATAGAATAGATATAGATTAAAGAAAATTAAGAAAAGGAACCTAACCTACAAACCCTAAAATATAAATAAATGATATATGCAAACAGTCAGCATTCAAGTGAATCTCATTAATCGAATGCAACTATGCGAGGCGTGTACGTACTCTGATAAAATAGCTCAACAAATGTTCGCCATGATTCTTTAAATTGTCATAACTTTTTTATTTATGGACCGATTGACATGAAATAAACACTAAATGTTAAGTGAAGTTTACTACAATATATTAGTGAAAACCGCATCTAAATCGAATAAGCCGTTTCTGATATTAGCGTGCACAAACACACAGACAAACAGACAAACCGACAAACAGACAAACAGACAAACAGACAAAAAAATTAATAATTACAATTTCGGGTTCGGCATCGATATAATAACAACCCCTGCTACTTTTTTTATATATATTTCCATTGTACAGACACCACTTTTCTACAATTTTATTATATGTATAGATATAGATAGATAGATAGAAGATGTATAGACTAGTGATATGTTAACAAAATAGGGCCTTTGAGACATGTTCTGTACCTTTTGTTTTAAAATAATGATAAAAATACTTATAATTAAATATAAATCAAATATGTCATAATGAGATCATTAATTTAATATTAAATAAACTAAAAAGTTATTCTTCAGATGAATCAAATACCTCCAAATTTGTAGACTCAGTTGCTGGTAACAAACTGCAGAATGTTTGGTAATGTGGGGGTATAGAATTCGTATCACATAGGTTAATTAAATCTTTAAACAATGCCTTAGAAATAGTTAACAATTGAGTATGCGTGTGGAAGTTCATCAGAATCCACGATATTGACATTATTCGTTTTACGTGTGCGCGTTGAAGTACGATTTATCGTATCTAATCCAAAATATTCATTGCTTTCGAAATCGTATTTAAATAATAGTTTATTTGGTGCACTGGGACTTTCTTTAATTTGTGAAATAAAAACTTTATTCCAGTTTGTATCATGCGATTTTAATAATTATAATTAAAAAAATTAAAAAAACCCCTGCCATGTAAAAAAAAAATAAAAACAAGTCAAATATTTGCAGTCGGGGGACCTGTAATGAATTGTTTCAAGTAACCGACCCCGACTGCAAATATTTGACTTTTTTTTATTATTTTTTTACATGGCAGGCGTTTTTTAATTTTTTTTATTATATTTTTTTTATTTGACACCTTTTAGCGAACAACAAAAAAACATGTAACAATACAAAAAAAAAATATCGTTCGGAACCCTTTGCAGGCGATTTCGACTCACACTTGACCATTTTTTAATGTCCACATAGCCTATGTCACTCGAGATAACTCAAAATTTCTAATGATACCACAAACTTTGAAATCGGTCAAGCCTTTTAGAAGTTATGGTGGAATAAAGAAACTCACAAACATACATACATACATACATACATACATACATACATGAACCCTGAAAACATAACACTCCTTTTTGGGCAGTCGTGTAAAAACTAGCCTAACAGTATTTTGATTCAAAGAGATACAAAAAGTGTTTTTTTTTTTATTGACTTGTTAACGTTTCTTGCATTTACTTTTATTAGAGTCTAATATTTGTTATAAATGGAGTTGTGAACATTGCTCATAAAGTTATTTTAATAATTTTTACAAGTTAAAGCTGTATGTTTAGAAATTCATCCAAAAAATATTAGTAATCTTCATAGAAAATACATAATATCTTGGCAGTTAATAGTCCTTTTTTAATCCCCCGCACAAGTATGCAGTCTTATGCTTGGGTGTTAAGAAAGGTCTCAGATAACAAAGCAGTTATTGTTCTCATTTTATATTATTTTAAGTTAATAGGAAGTAAACACTCATATCGCTGCTACATTGTTATCAATTATTATTTTTAAGTTTTTATGTGCATTTATAATATATTATAATTTTACCTGATTAATAAAACCAAAAAAAAAACGTTTTCGTGTAAACAAGACCAGCGATGTAAAAAAAAGAAACGGATTAGAAGCATAATATTTGTTGCTGTTTATTTTGATCATTTTAATTTAACGATAAACGTCATAAAATGTAATACGTAATATTATTCGACACATTTTTTGTGTTAAAACGTTTATTCTATTTATCCCTAAGAAAAAAGATACTGTATTCAAAATTCATAAAACAAATTTTCTTGCATAAATTCGTCAAATTCTTCAAGAAAAATATGAAAAAAATCTGCAATATGCATCTTTAAACGTACTTTTCAAATATGTTAAAATCGGCAATTCAACGTAAAATCACTTATGCTTTTTTTCCACTGGGGGTACGATATGTTATGCCAATATCATCGCTGATGTACTGTTCCAGTTTTACCTTTTGTTTTCTATCAGACAGATAGTCTTAGCTGTGTTCCTCTGATTCCAAATTTTTCAAGTTTTTTCGCAAGGATGGGGAGAGAGACGGTGTCAAAAGCTTTTTTTTAAGTCTATGAAGACTGATAGACATTTCTTGACAACATCAAGCTGTTCTACAACAAGGGTACTAAGAGATGTTAGTTACTGCATCCTCAGTTGATATACCCTGTCTGAACCCAAATTGAGATGGGGATAATATGTTGAAAGAAGTTAAGTAATTTAGTAGTCTATTATTTAGTAGTTTTTCTATGATTTTAGATATTACTGGAAGAACTGAAATTGGTCTATAATTGTTAACGTCGTCTCTATCCCCACCCTTGAAAACAGGAGTAATAATTGATTGCTTTAATAAGGAAAGGAGATGCCCGTTCTAAAATAAAGATTAGCTAGATAAGTAATAACTGGAGTAATTTCGTGTCTAACAAATTTAATGAACCTAGTTGAAATGTTGTCCCACCCAGGGGCGCTGTCAGATTTCAAATTTATTATAATGTTATTAACCTCATCAATGTCGGCATCATACAGGGCAAAAGACTGAGGTTGTGTTGGAAGCTCATTAATGTAATGATTTTGATCATCCACACTCACATTCAATTGAATGTCCTCAGCTAGCTCTTTACCTATATTAGCGAAGAAGTTATTAACAAAATTAGCAGACCCCACAGGAGACGGTTTCAAATAGGTCAATTCCGTGTTTAATTTCTTAGATTTAGTAGTATAAGTTATTGCTTTGATATTTTTCCATAGAAATTTGTTATTTTTGGTTGATTTAGTAAGTATTTCTCTTTCATATTTTCTTTTGATTTTTTTTAATAGATTATTGCAATGATTTCTATATCGTGTGTAGGTAATTTTTTTAGTTTCGTTAAAGGGGTCATTACGAGTCTCTTTTTGTAGCTTGTTTCGATTTCTAATACATCTGAGAATGCCAGCGGTAATCCAGGGTTTGATTATACGTTTGTTACTTGGAATTTTTGTAGTTATAGTATTGTTTTTTATAGAATCAATTATTCTTTGAGTAAGGCAGTCAGTTAGTATGTTGGGGTCACTATATAAAAGTAGATCTGTTAGCTTTTTTTCTTGTAAATATGTTAGAGCCTTTTCAAAATCTGTGGTAGTATTGATTTTAGGTGCATTTTGATGAACTTTTAATTTACTTAATGAGAGAAATGTTGTGAAATGGTCAGTTATGGAAGTATGCAAGATTGCGATTTGTGTTGATTGTTATCTTTTGTGATATAGATAATATGTGTGTGAATGTAGATTGTTTGAATTTTGTGTTGATTGGTATATTGTGTGATATATGTATGTGTGTGTATGTAGATTGTTTGAATTTTGTGTTGATTGGTATATTGTGTGATAGGTATATATCGACGGTCCCTACGTAATTCATCGAAACTCAAAAATCTATTTTTTTTTTTTATTCCTTAAATAGTTTTCTTTTATACTTATTTATTCATACCATTGAAGAAAAAAACTAAAATCGGCCTATAAAGCAGAAAATATAATCGTAAATCCTCGAATGTAACTCAACTTTCCGAAGTAGACAGTCGAAAATTGTGATTCGATGAAATACGCGGGAGTGAGCGACGTGCGAGCGACGTGCGAGCGAGACGAAACTATACTTTCGAGTATTTACGCCACACGCGCGACAGTTAGCGGCAGTTAGCGGCAGTTAGCGGCCGATCGGCCTTGAGGTGTCCTTGCGCGAGAGTTTCTGTTTCAATTCTTAAAAACAATGAATAAATACAAATATTTTAGATCCTCTAGGAGTAACAAAATTTTTAATTTAATAAATTTGGAGAGTGACGTTCAGCAAGTAATTCATGATGAAACACCTAAACCCGGTAAGTTAGTAAAGTAATACTATTTATAATTAGTTTTATACATTTCCAAGGAAGATTGTGATTTAAGTACTTATTACTTTTTACTCGATTTTGACCCACTTTAAACGGACGGATTTAATACAAACTTTGTACACTTATCAAGAATCAGCGACAATATAATAATTTCATAGGTTTATCTCATTATCCTGATTAGGATCACCAGGATTAAATAAATAAAAAAAAAAACAAAAAAAAATTTTTTAAGTCCACAAAGCAATACGCTTGAATTTAGACAACACGTATTGCTGCTAGGACTAAAAAGTGAAAAATAAATATAGTTAAAAAAAACTAAAAAACACGCTTTTAAAGTACTTCTAACTAAAAAAGTGAAAAATAATTCCTAATGTAAGCTGAAATTGGTAATGAACAAAAAACACTAGTATTATTGTGAAAAAGCGTGGGTTGCTCGATAGACGAAAAATATGGCACAGAGCGCCCCACGCTTTATCACAATAATACTAGTGTTTTTTGTTCATTACCAATTTCAGCTTACATTAGGAATTATTTTTCACTTTTTTAGTTAGAAGTACTTTAAAAGCGTGTTTTTTAGTTTTTTTTAACTATATTTATTATTGATAGAATTATAAACAGATGGATAAAATTCTGAATTCCAATGCAAATACATAGTAAAACATGGAATTTGACAGTTTCGATGTTATGTGTCGTAATTAAGTAGTAACTTTTTGTCGAAACTGGTAGTTTCATTTATTTACTACGGTATTTGAGTAGATAAATAAAACGAAACTGCCACTTTCATTGATTTACTGCGGTTTTTTTATTTTAGGAAGAAAACGAAACTACTGTTTTCATTTAATTGCGGTGAATATTTGAAGTTCAGTAATAATACGAAACTGACAGTTTCAATGTTAAACTATTTATTCTCACACTAGCTGTGCCCGCAACTTCGTTCGCGTGGATGATGAAACTTTTCAATTAGTTTTTTGTTTTAAGTGCTATTTGTGTAGAACGTTATCTATCGAGCATACCTCTAGGCTAGTGTCATTCGCCTAGCGTATCTCGATGTAGCAGAAAGAGGTGGTCTTTTTCTGGAAGGCATCGTGTTATAATTATATATATATAATATATATATATAATATATATATATATATACTACTTCTCAGCCGATTTCGGCTATGGTGACTGCTACCGACTATCACATGCAGAGGAGCCAAGGTGGTCAGCTCTCTTGTTCGCCCTTTGATGGCTGCAGTATCCTATCTTATGAGTAAACGTGCGCGCGCATCGGCTGCACGTTAGGACATCGTCGACATAGTTATAAAACATGGCTGCTGGTGGTCTAGCCTTAAGGGCATCACGCTTCGAATCCAATTCTATGAACCTCAATGAACCGCATTCCTCACCATGCACTTCCATTCAGGGCGGCAAATGGCCTGTTTCTCCCATTTCTGGGGAACAATATTGCACCTTTTCATGTGTCTTTTCTGAACGTCCTTGAAGCGTAAGAACTGGCCGCCTTGTTTCCGCTTGCCGTTCTGGAGTTCAGAAAAGAAGATGCGTTTGGCCAACCTATCATCATCCATTCGTAAAACATGTCCACACCATCGGAGCTGTCGCCGCATCAGGTATGCTTCTGACATAGACATTTGCGCGTCGTAGCACTTCGGTATTTCTAATCCGGTCCGACCATTTGATTTTGAGAATGTCTTTTATGCACCTTAAATGAAACCGGTCCAGCGTCCGTATATGTTTCCGATAGAGGACCCATGACGCAGAGTACAGAAGATTTGGGAGGACTATGGCCATGTAAACGGAGATTTTTGTCGAAAGCTTCAAATCATGTGATTGTAAGACTTTGGCTCGTAATTTACCGAAAGCAGCTGATGCAGCGCCTATGCGATGGTTTATTTCGGCGTCAAGGTCACACTTAGCTGTAATTGTGCTGCACAGGTATATAAACGTATTCACTTGCTTCAGCTCAGTATTGCCAATGGTCACCTTGACAGGTTCTGTAGCTCCATGAGAGTCGATTGCCATCACCTCAGTTTTCTTCACACTGATTTTCAGACCGAAACGGCAGCAGACTTCCTGAAGATTCGTAATCAGGTCCTGGAGTTCTTGTGAAGAGTTGGTAACAAAACACAGATCATCAGCATACATGATCTCCGTTATAAGAGCGTGTGATACTTTTGTGTAAGCTTTTAATCTGGCCAGGTTGAAAAGTCCTGAAACGTATTTTGATTCCAGCAGAAGTTTGTTCGAGTGCTTCACTGACAACGACAGAAAAGTAAAGAGCAAACAGTGTTGGTGCAAGCACACAACCTTGTTTAACCCCACAACTGACAGGGAAGAACTCTGACTGATCACCATTATAGGTAACACAGCAGGTCATTTCGTCGTGAAGAAGGCGAATCATTCTAACAAACTTCTCAGGAGAACCTAATTTTGCCAGTAAAGTCCAGAGGGCTTCCCGCGGCACACAGTCAAAATGCTTTCTCCAAGTCCACGAAGCACATATACAAAGGTTGACTGTGTTCGCGACTTTTTATCTGGAGTTGCCGGATGGAAAAGATGGCCTCGCAGGTGGGACGAAACCCAATAGAGTTTCTGGCAATATGTCTTCGGAGACGGGTAAAAGCCGGTTGAGAAGAACTCTGGCGAATATCTTCCCAGGGACAAAGAGGAGCGATATACCCGGTAGGAGTTGCAGTCAGAACGGTCTCCTTTGTTTTTATACAGGGTCTCTATACGGGATATTTTAAATTCAGGCGGTATTATTTCCTCGTTCCAAATGCGATCAAAAATTTGCCAGATGTAAGTGTGAAGTTGCTCCCCTCCGTATTTAAGCAGTTCTCCGGCGATGTTATCAACGCCAACTGCTTTTTTATTTTCTGTTTTTTTTGTGGCTCGAACTACTTCAGCAAAAGTCAAGTGGCTCAGCAAGCGAATCATTCAGCGGCAAAGGACGAATACGCTTTATTTGATCAAGATCTGCTAATCGATCTACATTGAGCAGATTGTTAAAGTGCTCTGCCCAACGATCAAGTATATCCTGCTTAGCAGTGAGTTTTTGAGAACCATCTAGGGATCTTAGTGGTGTGGTATTTTTAATGGAAACGCCAATCAACTTATGCATTTCTTCACAAAAAGCGCCTAGTTGGTGTGTGTCTGCGAGCCAATGTATCTGTTTTGCCTTATCTATCTTTCATGTTCCTTGTTAATCTTCTTAAGGAATCACCACTACTTCGGACTTCTTGAGTGAGATTATGATTACCTTCATTACGCTTTATGAGTATACGATGCTGTTTGAATGCTTCAGTTAGGGCCCTATCATTTTGGTCAAACCAGTCTACGTTGTTACGTTTTTTGCGTCCTATGATTTCTGTAGCCACAGTCAGTACGGAGGATGACAACTGTATCCAGTTTGATATGAGGTCACCTTGCTGGGCATCAAACCCATCTAGCGTGTCTATCAGTCCTTCCTGGTATTTTTCTCGAAGGTCCGCACAATTTAGTCGTTCTAAATTGAGAGATATTGGTTTAGCCCTGCAGGGTCTTCGTGGTTCGCAAAGACGGAGTCTCAATTTAGTTACCAGAAGCCGGTGGTCTGTCCAGCAATGCGCGCCGCGCATGACGCGGGTGATATGCACCTGGGAGATGTCCCTTCGTCGGGTTATGGCGTAATCGAGGAGGTGCCAGTGTAAAGAACGTGGGTGCATCCAGGTGGTTTTGAATTTGTCACGAAGCCTAAACAGAGTGTTAGTGATGGTAAGGTCGAATTGGGCACAGAGTGTGAGTAGTAATTGTCCGTTACTATTCATATTGCCCACACCATTATTTCCAATCACGCCCGGCCACGACTCAGTATCTCTGCCAACCCTTCACCCAGCAGAAGTATTTGCTTGTTTGAACGTATGTTGCTAAGGCATTGGCAAAGTTCTTCATAAAACTGATCTTTGACACTGTCCTCGTTACGCATTGTTGATGCATATACGCTTATCATATTCAGGTAGTTGTTGATTTGTAGGTGAAGGCGCAGTGTGATAATGCGGTAAGAGATGTATTGCGGATATTCAGACAGTTTTTGCGCGATGGTGGATTTGACGGCAAACCCTACGCCAGCTAACCTTCGTTCCGTTTGGGGTCGTCCTTTTCAGAAGAATGTGTCCATGTGCCCACCACCGATTTCCTCGAGTTCGCTTAACGCAGCTACATCTACGTTGTAGCGACCAAGTTCGCGTGCCACGACAGCAGTTTTACGCTCCGGGCAAAATCTTTAAGACTATTTTTAAAGAAGAGCCCTAACACCTAGCGCCTACCTACACTTATATGTATATACCAATAAATAAGCAAAATCGACTATTCCAAGTCGCGGGCACAGCTACAATATTTATTTAGAAACTCTAAATGAAGATAAGATACCCAAAAATCAAGGAAAGAACCGCCTAACCTATACCAAATACTTACTATGTTTATTTACAAAATTTTAAAGAAAATTAAGAAAAGGAACCTAACCTACAAACCCTAAAATATAAATAAATGATATATGCAAACAGTCAGCATTCAAGTGAATCTCAATAATCGAATGCAACTATGCGAGGCGTGTACGTACTCTGATAAAATAGCTCAACAAATGTTCGCCATGATTCTTTAAATTGTCATAACTTTTTTATTTATGGACCGATTGACATGAAATAAACACTAAATGTTAAGTGAAGTTTACTACAATATATTAGTGAAAACCGCATCTAAATCGAATAAGCCGTTTCTGATATTAGCGTGCACAAACACACAGACAAACAGACAAACCGACAAACAGACAAACAGACAAAAAAATTAATAATTACAATTTCGGGTTCGGCATCGATATAATAACAACCCCTGCTACTTTTTTTATATATATTTCCATTGTACAGACACCACTTTTCTACAATTTTATTATATGTATAGATTTTCCATACAATTTGCCTAAAATAATTATGTAGGTAAGTACTATTCTGCCAATACCTACTGTTTTTTTTTGTTTAGATTCACCTCTGCCTGTGTCTTCTCAATTTGGCGAAGGAGAATGGAACGTATTAGAGGGAATGATTGACGAAGCACTTTTATCGGACAAAAACTGGCCCTCAGAAGACTTTTCAATATTAGAGAAGACAATACCCGAATCACCCACTCCAATCGACAGTGATAAGGATTTGGTTATTTTAGGTAGCTCTGAGCACACGCCCTTAGCATCACCACGACAGGATTTCGATGATAGTCCAACTGAATTCTCCTTCCAAAACATCTCAAGATCCTCACCTGCATCGCCGCGTCCAGTAACACCGCTGCTGACAGAACTGGAACATCAAAACCCACTTACCGAACCCACTAATGTTGCCTCTCTGATAACAGTTTCGGATTGTGAGTCACCTAGCACGAGTACTACAGCAATAAATATAGTTTAAAAAAAACTAAAAAACACGCTTTTAAAGTACTTCTAACTAAAAAAGTAAAAATAATTCCTAATGTAAGCTGAAATTGGTAATGAACAAAAAACACTAGTATTATTACGAAAAATATGGCACGGGCGCTCCGTGCCATATTTTTCGTCTATCGAGCAACCCACGCTTTTTAACAATAATACTAGTGTTTTTTGTTCATTACCAATTTCAGCTTACATTAGGAATTATTTTTACTTTTTTAGTTAGAAGTACTTTAAAAGCGTGTTTTTTTAAACTATATTTATTTTTTCACTTTTTAGTCCTAGTAGCAATACGTGTTGTCTGAATTCAAACGTTTGCTTTGTGGACTTAATTTTTTTTTTATGTTTTTTTTTTTAATTTATTTAATCCTGGTGATCCTAATCAGGATAATGAGATAAACCTATGAAATTATTATATTGTCGCTGATTCTTGATAAGTGTACAAAGTTTGAATTAAGTTCGAGTCCAAAGGAGTCGGTTACATACATACATACATACAGACATACATACATACAAGTGAAGCTAATAAAAGCGTGTTAAAAAAAGGAATAAAGAAAAGAACATTAAAAAAAAACCCTGGGAAAAAAAGAAAAAGATGTGTTGAGAAATGGATAGACAGTAAAAGGAAACGCCTATTGAATTCTAGTCAGGAGTACATAACAAAAAAGGGAAAAAATTGAAGCCGGTATGCCCTACTACATGTAAATTAAAATGCTATCCCACCAAAAACATAAATGTAAAAAAGGAAAGCCAAGTTCAATACACAAAAAGAATGGAGATCTAAATGAGTGCCAAGTTCTATGCAAAATCCAAATATGTATTTATAGGAACAAAATTACATTATGAACAAGTATTAAACTCTATTTATTTGCTTTATTGGATACCTATAACAATTGCTGTCATTTAAAAATGTGAGATCCTAAAGTAGGTTAGATTTGACTTGGCCAATTTTCATTACATCAGTCATTTTATAAAGTTATTCATATCATCTCACATATAATATATATATATATGAATTTTAATTCTGATAAAAACTGGCCAAGTCAAATCTAACCTACTTTAAGATCTTACATTTTTAAATGACAGCAATTGTTATAGGTATCCAATAAAGCAAAGAAATAGAGTTTAATACTTGTTCATAATGTTATTTTGTTCCTATAAATACATATTTGGATTTTGCATAGAACTTGGCACTCATTTAGATCTCCATTCTTTTTGTGTATTGAACTTGGCTTTCCTTTTTTACATTTATGTTTTTGGTGGGATATCATTACTTTTTGTAAAGAAAACTAGGTAGGTATTGAGATTTAATGTTATTTCCTGCGTTTCCGTTGCATGGTGCCGCGCGCCGCCGAAAACACACCGTTGGCCGGTTGTTTAACGCGTATTACAAGTTTTTTGTACAGTGATATCACTTATTTTTTGACTTAAATTTATTTTTATATTTCTGTTATATAGAAGATATATTAATACATATGTATATTGGGATAGTTTCAAATAGCAGCTTGTAACGGTTCAAGGCTACAATTAAAAAAAAAACAAAATTTTGTATGGGGACCCCCCCCTATTTTTTAACTTTTTTTTTATTTTTAGACTTTTTCCTTCGCTTACACACAATTACCGAGCTGGATTCCAAATTTCATCTTTCTAGGTCATCTGGAAGTAGGTTAGGTTTAGGTACTATATGTCAGTCAGTCAATATTAAAATTTACGACTTTTTGACCTTCATATCTTTATAACCGTTTGAGCTAGCTTCATGAAATTTGGGCTTCTAGATGTCCTTATAGATATAATAAAACACACCTAGTTTTATGTGTTTACGTTAAAGAGCTTTTGAGTTATGGAAGGGTCAAAAGTGGCACCAAGTGGTTCGTGTAATGATACACTTAGCGCTGTCTAGCCAGTTTGCTTGAACTTGGCTTGACACGCGGCCGCGTGTCTAGATGAAAAATTTGACAGTGCTACAAGAGAAAATATAATGACAACATTTTGGAAAATAGGCGATCATACCTTGCAATAGGAATACATAAATAAATTTAGTCTAAGAAGTACAAAGAAAAGCATCACTGTAGAAGGCCCTTCTAGGCGGAAATATACAACAAAATATTTTTTACCACTTCCTAATAACAAAGAAAATCCAGATGCTTCATCGTATGAATCTATACAAGTTTGCCTCAAAATGTTTTTGAATACTTTGTGCATTACCGATCAAAGAATTTGTAGTGCTCATACTAAATTAAATCAGGAAGGAATTACTTTGCCAGATGATAGAGGAAAACACCATAATAATCCTGTTGTACGTACCACTGAAATGATAAAAAGTGTCTGTGACCATGTCGCATCATTCCAGCCAGTTCCATCACATTATACAAGACAAAGCAGTAGCAAAGTGTACCTAGACAATAATTTGAACATGAGTAAAATGTTTTCCTTATATCGATGGGTCCTATGTAAAAGGGCCAAACTAACAATTTGGCCATTTTTACTTTTTTATGGAAAACGCATGTTATTAGTATGGTTCATAATGTGAGCTTAAAAAAATCTACAATTTATACACGGAAATAGTATTTTTTTCTGTAGTAGAAAGGCCTATGTAGCGTGATTTTAAACGTAAAATGACCAATATGTTTAATGGCTGTTATACGCTTGAAACTCAAAACATTGTTAGTTAGCATTCGACGCGTATAAGGGCCTACAAATATATGTACATTTCTTTAAATTTATATTTTTTATTTTTAATCGTTAAATTCATGGACAGTTAAACAATATTAATTATAACTAACTGGTTTTTATCCAAAATATCTAGGCATTGTAATAAGTATGTCACATTGAGACTTATACGTACTTTCGCATAAAATAAATTCAGACCGAAACTCACGTAAAGGGGTCAAAATGTAGTAAAATAAAAAGTTAAACATAAAAAAAAATAATGACTTTGTTTTACATAAAGAGAATAGCTTGCAAAGTAAGCCTGCAAAGTTTCATTAAACTTGGTTTTACCATCTTTAAGTTATACCATATTGATACTTTGTGGGCCCCTCCTGTAAAGTTGTGATTTTGCAGTCTGGCCCTTATACATAGGACCCATCGATATAGAGAATGGGACCAACTGAAAAATTACAAGAGTAAAGCTCTTTCGTTACGCCAGTACACTGATATAGTCAATGAAAACTTGAATATTGCATTTTTTGTACCAAAAAAAGATATTTGTGATAAATGTCATTCATATTCAAACACTACAAACCCAACTGTTGATCAAATAACTGATTATACTAAGCACATTGAAAACAAGAAAATTGCGAGAGAATTTAAAGATAATGATAAACGAGTAGCTCAGAACTCTTGTGAAGTGATTTGTGCGACATTCGACTTCCAAAAAATTCTAAATTCTCCTCATGGAGATGTAGGACTTTTATATTACAAACGTAAACTGTCCGTGTATAATTTTACAGTTTTTGACATGGCAAATAAGGCAGGGATTTGCTATATGTGGACAGAATGTACAGGAAGGAGGGGAGCCAATGAAGTCAGCAGTTGTTTGATGATGTTTATGAAAAATCTTATTGACAAAGGTACAAAGGAATTTCTATTTTGGTCGGATAACTGCTCAGGACAAAATAGAAATAGAGTAGTCTATTCTATGTATATTTATTTATCAAAAGTATATAATGTTGACATAACTCACCGTTTCTTAGAAAAGGGCCACACCCAAAATGAGGGTGATAGCGTTCATGCTCTCATTGAGAAAGAGTCAAAGAGGAAGTTGATTTATACGCCCGACCAGTGGTATGCATTAGTGCGATGGGCCAAAACCACTGGTAGACCGTATAATGTCATTGAATTAACTCAAGAAGACATTTTTGATTTTAAACCTTTGCTAGATAATAAAAATTGGAAGAAGGATACTAAGAACTGTGAGGTAAAATGGAAGAAAATTAAGGAAATCAGAATAGACAAGAATGTTGCTAACTGCCTTTTCTTTAAATATGAATTAAAGGGTGAGGAACATTGTTTAAACTTTGTTGTTACGAGAAGACGTGGGAGGAGAATTAACAATGACGAATTAAAAGTGGCTTATGCTAATACTCTTAGTATTACCGAAGCAAAATACAAAGATATTGTTTCTTTATGTGATACATTGGTGATACCAAGGGAGTATCATAGATTTTATAAAAACATTAAGCATGACAAAAAGACAGACGAAGATGAGTCAGATTAAAAGCATTATAGTAGATAGGTATTGTTCAATAAGAAGAGTTATTTTTACTACTATTTTGATCTCAGATATTGTATTCGTAGGATTATTATTGCTTAATAGTTGTTAAAAGTTTTATTTTTTAGAAGATGTTATTTTTATACGTTATTTTTTTCCATTTTGTTATCATATTGATAAAAGAGAGGACGGAAGAATATAGGTAAGATTAAGTAAAAAGATTTTTGTTTTTTATGTTTTTATCTAACCTAGTTCAACTCAGTTTCTTTTCTACTAGAAGTTTTTTATGTTGGTTTATTAAAATTTGTAGTCTTTTTATTATTTTTTCCATTAGAACCTGATTAAAATTTATGTTTCGTAATAACTATGTTCATGAGTACCTATTACAATATTACAAGTAAGGAGAAAAAAGAATTATAAGACTTTATGGAAATGTGATTATAACTAATTTAAGGAGAAAAAGGAATAAGACTTAATTAGAAAGAAAGAACAAGGAGGAGAAAGAATAAGATTTAATTGAAATGTGATTCTATGTGATTATTAGTTTATATTGCATTTATTATGCAAACATACAACAAAAACGTGTGATTTTTAATAAAGTAGTTATATTACATTCGGATTTTTCATTAAATATTACCTAATTATTTGTTTATTTATTTTTACATGCCACATACAGCTTTTCATTTATATCGAAACGGGTGTAAGCAATTCTGTTTTACGACGTAACTTATTGAAACTACCAGTTACGTTAAATACCTTTACAATATTTGTCACGTAAATGATCGAAAGTGCCAGTTTCGATACATTTATGCTTATGCGTTTCCCAGTAAATAATCGAAAGTGCCAGTTTCGATAAATAAAGCGAGTTCAGTTCCGCGTTATACTATCGTAACTCAATTCACTCCAAAACTGTTCATCTATATATATATATTCTAAGATTTGGACCTCCTAGATCTTAAAAAAAAAACAATTACAGGAACAAATATTTATTCTAACCTCTTACAATTATAATTATCACAAAACAAAGCACAAATCACGTAACCGCTAAACAATGAAAGATAATACAAAATAAACAACTTATCATACGGAACCCGTCGATCTCGATGTTGTACCGGAGAGCGCCAGCGATAGAATGAAATCGAGTCTAACAATGCAACCCGTTTTATACCCTTCCCGCTAGTTATTTTGTAAACAACTAAAAATACGCTATTAATATATATATTATATACATATAATAAAATTGTAGAAAAGTGGTGTCTGTACAATGGAAATATATATAAAAAAAGTAGCAGGGGTTGTTATTATATCGATGCCGAACCCGAAATTGTAATTATTAATTTTTTTGTCTGTTTGTCTGTTTGTCTGTTTGTCGGTTTGTCTGTTTGTCTGTGTGTTTGTGCACGCTAATATCAGAAACGGCTTATTCGATTTAGATGCGGTTTTCACTAATATATTGTAGTAAACTTCACTTAACATTTAGTGTTTATTTCATGTCAATCGGTCCATAAATAAAAAAGTTATGACAATTTAAAGAATCATGGCGAACATTTGTTGAGCTATTTTATCAGAGTACGTACACGCCTCGCATAGTTGCATTCGATTATTGAGATTCACTTGAATGCTGACTGTTTGCATATATCATTTATTTATATTTTAGGGTTTGTAGGTTAGGTTCCTTTTCTTAATTTTCTTTAAAATTTTGTAAATAAACATAGTAAGTATTTGGTATAGGTTAGGCGGTTCTTTCCTTGATTTTTGGGTATCTTATCTTCATTTAGAGTTTCTAAATAAATATTGTAGCTGTGCCCGCGACTTGGAATAGTCGATTTTGCTTATTTATTGGTATATACATATAAGTGTAGGTAGGCGCTAGGTGTTAGGGCTCTTCTTTAAAAATAGTCTTAAAGATTTTGCCCGGAGCGTAAAACTGCTGTCGTGGCACGCGAACTTGGTCGCTACAACGTAGATGTAGCTGCGTTAAGCGAAACACGCTTGGCTGACCAAGGCGAACTCGAGGAAATCGGTGGTGGGTACACATTCTTCTGAAAAGGACGACCCCAAACGGAACGAAGGTTAGCTGGCGTAGGGTTTGCCGTCAAATCCACCATCGCGCAAAAACTGTCTGAATATCCGCAATACATCTCTTACCGCATTATCACACTGCGCCTTCACCTACAAATCAACAACTACCTGAATATGATAAGCGTATATGCATCAACAATGCGTAACGAGGACAGTGTCAAAGATCAGTTTTATGAAGAACTTTGCCAATGCCTTAGCAACATACGTTCAAACAAGCAAATACTTCTGCTGGGTGAAGGGTTGGCAGAGATACTGAGTCGTGGCCGGGCGTGATTGGAAATAATGGTGTGGGCAATATGAATAGTAACGGACAATTACTACTCACACTCTGTGCCCAATTCGACCTTACCATCACTAACACTCTGTTTAGGCTTCGTGACAAATTCAAAACCACCTGGATGCACCCACGTTCTTTACACTGGCACCTCCTCGATTACGCCATAACCCGACGAAGGGACATCTCCCAGGTGCATATCACCCGCGTCATGCGCGGCGCGCATTGCTGGACAGACCACCGGCTTCTGGTAACTAAATTGAGACTCCGCCTTCGCGAACCACGAAGACCCTGCAGGGCTAAACCAATATCTCTCAATTTAGAACGACTAAATTGTGCGGACCTTCGAGAAAAATACCAGGAAGGACTGATAGACACGCTAGATGGGTTTGATGCCCAGCAAGGTGACCTCATATCAAACTGGATACAGTTGTCATCCTCCGTACTGACTGTGGCTACAGAAATCATAGGACGCAAAAAACGTAACAACGTAGACTGGTTTGACCAAAATGATAGGGCCCTAACTGAAGCATTCAAACAGCATCGTATACTCATAAAGCGTAATGAAGGTAATCATAATCTCACTCAAGAAGTCCGAAGTAGTGGTGATTCCTTAAGAAGATTAACAAGGAACATGAAAGATAGATAGTGGCTTGAAAAGGCAAAACAGATACATTGGCTCGCAGACACACACCAACTAGGCGCTTTTTGTGAAGAAATGCATAAGTTGATTGGCGTTTCCATTAAAAATACCACACCACTAAGATCCCTAGATGGTTCTCAAAAACTCACTGCTAAGCAGGATATACTTGATCGTTGGGCAGAGCACTTTAACAATCTGCTCAATGTAGATCGATTAGCAGATCTTGATCATACGAATACGCTTTATATTATAAAGCGTATTCGTCCTTTGCCGCTGAATGATTCGCTTGCTGAGCCACTTGACTTTTGCTGAAGTAGTTCGAGCCACAAAAGAGCAGAAAATAAAAAAGCAGTTGGCGTTGATAACATCGCCGGAGAACTGCTTAAATACGGAGGGGAGCAACTTCACACTTACATCTGGCAAATTTTTGATCGCATTTGGAACGAGGAAATAATACCGCCTGAATTTAAAATATCCCGTATAGAGACCCTGTATAAAAACAAAGGAGACCGTTCTGACTGCAACTCCTACCGGGTATATCGCTCCTCTTTGTCCCTGGGAAGATATTCGCCAGAGTTCTTCTCAACCGGCTTTTACCCGTCTCCGAAGACATATTGCCAGAAACTCTATTGGGTTTCGTCCCACCTGCGAGGCCATCTTTTCCATCCGGCAACTCCAGATATAAAGTCGCGAACACAGTCAACCTTTGTATATGTGCTTCGTGGACTTGGAGAAAGCATTTTGACTGTGTGCCGCGGGAAGCCCTCTGGACTTTACTGGCAAAATTAGGTTCTCCTGAGAAGTTTGTTAGAATGATTCGCCTTCTTCACGACGAAATGACCTGCTGTGTTACCTATAATGGTGATCAGTCAGAGTTCTTCCCTGTCAGTTGTGGGGTTAAACAAGGTTGTGTGCTTGCACCAACACTGTTTGCTCTTTACTTTTCTGTCGTTGTCAGTGAAGCACTCGAACAAACTTCTGCTGGAATCAAAATACGTTTCAGGACTTTTCAACCTGGCCAGATTAAAAGCTTACACAAAAGTATCACACGCTCTTATAACGGAGATCATGTATGCTGATGATCTGTGTTTTGTTACCAACTCTTCACAAGAACTCCAGGACCTGATTACGAATCTTCAGGAAGTCTGCTGCCGTTTCGGTCTGAAAATCAGTGTGAAGAAAACTGAGGTGATGGCAATCGACTCTCATGGAGCTACAGAACCTGTCAAGGTGACCATTGGCAATACTGAGCTGAAGCAAGTGAATACGTTTATATACCTGTGCAGCACAATTACAGCTAAGTGTGACCTTGACGCCGAAATAAACCATCGCATAGGCGCTGCATCAGCTGCTTTCGGTAAATTACGAGCCAAAGTCTTACAATCACATGATTTGAAGCTTTCGACAAAAATCTCCGTTTACATGGCCATAGTCCTCCCAAATCTTCTGTACTCTGCGTCATGGGTCCTCTATCGGAAACATATACGGACGCTGGACCGGTTTCATTTAAGGTGCATAAAAGACATTCTCAAAATCAAATGGTCGGACCGGATTAGAAATACCGAAGTGCTACGACGCGCAAATGTCTATGTCAGAAGCATACCTGATGCGGCGACAGCTCCGATGGTGTGGACATGTTTTACGAATGGATGATGATAGGTTGGCCAAACGCATCTTCTTTTCTGAACTCCAGAACGGCAAGCGGAAACAAGGCGGCCAGTTCTTACGCTTCAAGGACGTTCAGAAAAGACACATGAAAAGGTGCAATATTGTTCCCCAGAAATGGGAGAAACAGGCCATTTGCCGCCCTGAATGGAAGTGCATGGTGAGGAATGCGGTTCATTGAGGTTCATAGAATTGGATTCGAAGCGTGATGCCCTTAAGGCTAGACCACCAGCAGCCATGTTTTATAACTATGTCGACGATGTCCTAACGTGCAGCCGATGCGCGCACACGTTTACTCATAAGATAGGATACTGCAGCCATCAAAGGGCGAACAAGAGAGCTGACCACCTTGGCTCCTCTGCATGTGATAGTCGGTAGCAGTCACCATAGCCGAAATCGGCTGAGAAGTAGTATATATATATATATTATATATATATATAATTATAACACGATGCCTTCCAGAAAAAGACCACCTCTTTCTGCTACATCGAGATACGCTAGGCGAATGACACTAGCCTAGAGGTATGCTCGATAGATAACGTTCTACACAAATAGCACTTAAAACAAAAAACTAATTGAAAAGTTTCATCATCCACGCGAACGAAGTTGCGGGCACAGCTAGTAATTATTATTTTTTGCTGCTATGTAATAGTTTGTAATCCTAATTTAACCGTGAATCCAAGATTTTATAAAGATTGTTTCGTCATCATACAAATGACTAAAATAAGATCGTTTAATTTCACCACGGGCAACACACGATGTTCTTATCGATTTTCAGCAGTGGCAATCACAACTGTTTTGACAGTTGTAATACGTGCCGTACTCGTTATCCGATTGGTGCTACTGCGGCATCTGTCATGACGTCACTATCGTTAACGGACAAACCGCCCCCCTATCGACAATCGTTTCTCACCATCTTGCACGCGCGCGCACTTCGCGATCTCTCTCCAGAAAAACCCTTAAACGCGTCAACTCGACCGATATTCTGCTGGGAATCAATATTCCGAGCAGCTCGTGACCTTCAGCAATCAACTGTGGTGGAATCATATAGCCGGTGGATCATCGGTAGCAGAAATAGCAGACCAAGGTACGTGCACGTGTTTTAGTTTGTTACTGCTGCATTTATCTAAGAACATCGTTTGTGTGATCGTCCAGCCTCTTAGGCTGTCCCAGATGTGCGGTTAACTCATCGTTTTTATCGCGACGGCACCATTTTTATGGTGCCGAAACCCGGGACCCGCTATTACGACTTATTTTTCAACCCAGTTAGGCCTTAATAGTTACTGTAGGATCTCAATATTAGGCAATCTATCTTCCTTCGGTGCTTAATATTATCCTTTTCGGCCTAGATTAACTATTTTAGGTATCGTATCGAAAAAATATCGGTCATAAAAGTCCTTTGTTCGTGTGACATTTTTAATTCGGAGGTAGGTGTAAATAATAGATACATTTACTTAAACTGAACAAAGGATTTATGTTGCGCTTTTTACACAATCTATAATCTGTAGATATATACACGACCAAAATTAAATAAATATTACTACCGATTAGCGTAAGTACTCGTGTTCTTATCTTGTTTACATCTTTGTAAGCAGACAGCGCCCATCTGTTGGAACCTTGTATCGCCGACTATTCGTTATCAGTAACCGATCTTGCTAACTGTTTTCATCATGTCATTGTTAAGTAAACATTCGTCTCGTAAACAAAGTTGCTTTAAGAAATCGAAATGCCACTCTACGGAGAATGAATATACAGTTCAAGATTTATCACAGTTACGTAGAAAGCGTACTTTAGCTATTAAGCGGTTGGATAAGGCATTGGAAATAGGTACATTGGCAATGAGTGATGACTCACAACGGAATTTATTTCTTTCTTATTATCAGGAACTCAAACATATTCTAGATAGCTTTGAAAGTGCTCATCAGATCGTTTTGGAGCTTTTAGATGATCCTGATCATGCAGATAATACGCTCCAGGATACATTTGACGATAAATATTTTCAAATCTTATCTATTCATCGTAGTTTAACTAAAAGTGAACCTCAAGTAAATAATAAACATAGTCTTTCATCGTCGAATATCCGTTTACCGAAAATAGTTCTTCCAACTTTCAGTGGTGACATCAAGAAATGGCCTGAATATCACGACACTTTTAATGCATTGATTCATAATTCTAGTATTCTTACTGATACGGAAAAATTTCATTATTTATTCTCATCGTTGACCGGCGATGCATTATCTGTTATCAAGGCATTCCCATTAACTTATGAGCATTACAATGATGCCTACCAGGCCCTTGTTACTCGCTATCAAAGGAAACGACCTTTAGCTTTTACGTCATGGAAGGACCTTTTAAACATTAATTTTAATACTACTGACGGTAATGAGTTTAGAAAATCATTAGACCTGTTTGAGGAAAATTTAATTATTTTAAAGAAAATTATTTTGCCTGATGACCGATGGGATTTTGTATTAGTCTACCACCTTCTCTCTAAGATGGACTCAAACTTGCGTCGCGATTTCGAGGAAAAATATCCTGATATTGAGTTTCCTCCATATGCACAGTTGAAGTCTTTCTTAAACTTGAAGTGTGAAGCGCTTTTACGTGATTCTCATTTTTGCGAAACTAATAATAAAACTTCGAGTAAGCCACAACAACGATCTGTCAAATCATTTCAAACAAATACACGGGCAAACGTTTCTCATGCTGATTAATGTCGAACTTGGCACTAATAATTGAACTACATAAGTGTGAACACTAAGGTTGAAATTAAAACAACACTTGGTTTCTGATCTGCCGGTATAGACTGACTGACCTTTTATTTACAATAAGTCATTAATAATAATAATAATAATAACTTTTATTTCAGACTATTGTCCATAGGTACAATGTAACACACACACAATAAAAACCAGTTTAGTGACACAAAAATAAACACGAGACACAAACAACACAACAACCGTCCACTGATCACCGTGCAGTGTGTATGCGTATCCAGTGGTACAGCAGTGGAGAGTCCCACCTATCCGCGAACAAGCTTAGCATGCTGTTGTAGCTGGACCTAATACGATTCAACAGCGACGCACATTGCTTTCTTATAAGGGCATGAAACCCATCTGTACGCGCTTTCGCGAACATATTCGAAGCACTGCAAAAGCGCGGCAGCCCCAGCAGCACCCTAAACGCGTTATTGTATTGAACACGCAAGGCGTTGTATGCCCCCAGTGTGTAGTTCACCCACAGGCTGCATGTATATAATGATTGGCAGTAAGATTTAAAAAGTGTAACTTTTACTTGTTTGCTGCAATATGCGAACCTGCGGGCCAACATATTACACCGGACAGCCAACGCCCTACGTGCTCTTTCTATCTCCGTATCGTCTTTGAGGTCCTCGGAAACCCAGTGGCCCAGATACTTAAATTGTGCAACTCTGTTTAAGGCGGTACCGGCTAAGGTGACTGTAGGCACTGATACGTAGCTTTTGCCACGCCCCTTAAATACCAACAATTCGCTTTTCTTTGCATTGTACCTGAGCCCATGGGTCTCCGCATAAGACTCACACGTCCGTACCAATTTACGCAAAGCTCCGATCGAGGGACTCAGCAGTACCATGTCATCTGCGTAGCTAATATTATTGACACAGACTCCGTCTATGTAACACCCGACATTGGCACTGCTGAGTTCACCGACAAGCTGGTTTATATACAGGTTGAAGAGCTTAGGTGATGTCAGTCCACCTTGCCTCACCCCGCACTGCAACCTGTATACATCCGAGAAAGAGCCTGCCCATCTGACACTGTTCTTCTGATTGTTGTACCAATATCTGAAAATAGATGTAATTTCCGGGCTACAATCTGTTTCATTTTGTAGCTTCTGCCATAGTTTGCTATAAGACACTAGGTCAAAAGCTTTTGACAGATCCATAAAACATGCAAAGACAGGTGTTTTCCGGTCACTGTAATATTGAACAGTCTGCTTGAGACACATGATAGCGCTCTCTGTGGACAAACCAGACCTGAATCCAAATTGTGCGTCATGTAGCCTGATATGCGTGCCCAGATGTTGGTCAAGCAGACTATCCAATATTTTAGCTACAATAGTGGCTAGTGAAATTGGTCTGTAATTCAACACATCAGAAGTATCTCCAGTTCTATTCTTAATTATTGGCACAACAACAGTGTACATCAATTTATCAGGTAAGTATGAATGGCTTACACAGAGATTAAAAAACATGGCCAGTACCCTCGGCAAGTGACAGCCCGCATGTTGCAGATGCTCGATGCTAAGGCTGTCGTGACCAGGAGATTTGCCTCTCACCGTATTCTTAATAATGTTTGCCACATCTTTGGCTAAAAATCTGACTTTAATATCTCCGTCACTATAGCCCACACCGCGCATCTGTGATGCCGTTTCCGAAGCCGACTCAACTTTAAAATGTTGTTGGAATAGATTGGCAATCTCCCGTGGTTCATGCACGCCAGCTACACTCACAGGATGACCAGGCCTCGAATTTAATTGGTTCGTCTTTTTCCAGAAACCTTTAAAATCCTTCTTATAATGGTGATCTGCAATTATGTCCATTTTAATTTTTTGCTCGTTATTCTGACACCACTTTAATTGGGATTTAAAAAGCTTCCTGGATTCACACATGTCGTTATATACATATCCGGTAGAAGGTTTTTTACTTAGCACCCACATCTGAAAACAAAGCCTGGCCCTCACGTGAGCTTCCCTGACGTACTTATTCCACCCTGTTATGTACCCTTTTTTACGTTTCTTTTTAACATTTGCTGTACATTTAGACGAATCTGTCAAGATACACACTATATCATTATATATATTGTCTAAACAAAGTCTATGTTTTATGTTAGTACACATTTTATCTGCACAGCTACTCATCTCTGGCGGAAAATCAATATCCCTCAGTTTAGCATTACATAGTTCTTTATATTTACATATTTGATATAGATCCCTTTCACCCCAGATCACTTGATTATTGCTAAAGTCAGTAAGCACAATTTTAGGTTTTATTAAGCCTATATTACACTCCAGTTGAACAGGATAGTGGTCGGACCAATAGATGTCATAAAGCACTGACGCACTAACGACGGCGAGCCGCGCGGCATTAGTAACCACGCAGTGATCAAGCCATCGCCGCGACCCGTTCGCGTCACTAACAAAAGTGTATGTATCCGACGGCAATAGTTCCCTGTCAACGCACGACCATAACTGTTCAAAACAAAAGTGTGTTAGTTCCGTATCAAAAAGCTCACCTGGATGCGATTCATTGACCTTATACTACGCCGTGTAACCAAACCATTGCGCGATCTAAATCGACGACACCGCCATCTATTGAGCTTAGTCTACAACTTTCTACAAATTGATCTACGCAATGATTTCATCGTCAACATACCGCCCCCCAAGGACATTATTGACGGAATGTCCTTCTTAAATACATTGACTTAGAAAATGAAAACAATAAAGATACATGAACTGATTACAGTACAAAACTGTGACCTTAAATTATTACCTTGATCTATAATAAAACAATTACCTTGAACTAAATATAAACCTTAAACTAATATAATTTGAGCCTTTAAAGTAACAACATAAAATGTAACAATTGTATAAATATAAAGAAGATTGAAAAAGTTGATTTTACAAAAAAACGTAAGATCAAAAGGTTAAACTTTAAACAATTATATAAATATCTAAAGCTTGATCTAATTAAACAAACTATAAAATGTTTCTAAAAATATGTAAAAATATTTAACTAAATAGGTATGTAACATTATTCCATCACAGGCAAGATACATAATTTTGATGTTGGCCGTTTGATGGTAGAGGATTTAGTGCGCAAGGTGACAACACGTGTGACACTATCATCACCAGGGTGCTTTTGAACGACACGACCTAACAACCAGCGACTGGGTGGTAGGTCGTCCTCCTTAATTAAAACGATATCCCCTATTTTTGGTTCTGGAGTCTTTGTAGACCATTTGTACCTATTCATAAGATTTGACAAATATTCTTGCGACCAACGTTTCCAAAACGATTGTAGCATCCTTTAAATATTTTGCCATCGTGTCAAACAGCTAATGTTTGTGTCCTCATATTTATTATCTGGTACATTCACTATCGACTCCCCGATCAGAAAATGTCCAGGAGTTAGTGGCAACGGTTCACCAGGATCAGTGGTATTGATGATGCTCATAGGACGCGAATTCAAACATGCTTCAATTTGGTTTAGAAGGGTATACATTTCTTCAAAGGTCAAGGTAGCACCCCCAATGATTCGTTTGAGGTGGAATTTAGTGGACTTCACCCCTGCTTCCCACAATCCGCCGAAATTGGGACTATGTGGGGGAATGAAGTGCCACTTCGTACCATTCGCTTCTAAATATTCAGCAATTGAAGGCTAAATGGATGTCAATTGTTGCAACTCTCTGGAAGCGCCTACAAACGTGGTTCCATTATCGCTCCAGAGTTCAGCACAATGACCTCGTCTCGAAACAAATCGCCTAAAAGCAGCTACAAATGCTTGCGTGCTCATGTCGCTAACTAATTCGAGATGTATAGCTCGAGTGGACATACATATAAATAGGCATATATAGCCTTTATACGAACGATGTCCGCGACCCTTTGTTGCCCTAATATTGATAGGGCCCGCGTAATCAACACCGCTATGCACAAACGGTCGAGCCGGGGTGCACCTCACAACGGGAAGAGATCCCATAAATTGGTTTTTAGTGCTGGCTCGATTTTTAACACAAACCACACATTTGCGTACATGATGTCTGACTAGATTCCTGACTCCTATGACCCAGTAGGCTGTTCTCAAATAATTTAGCATTAATTGAGGCCCACCGTGTAAGGTTTTTAAATGAGCCTCTGCCACTATGAGGTTGGTCAGATGATTAGAGTTGGGTAAAACTATCGGGTGCTTAGTTTGTTCGCACAATGGAGCGTTTTCAAGCCTACCTTGAACTCTGATTATGCCCTTATCATCTAGATAGGGACATAATGATTTTAGTTTGCTCGATTTGATCTGTAAGTATCCTTTATCTTCTAATTGTAAATATTCCTCTTTAAATATTTCCTTTTGTGTTTGTCTGATGCAACATTCTAAAGCTTCCTCTAATTTTTGCTTTTGTAAATATGTGTTTTTCTTTCTATTCTTTATTAAAAATCTACGACAGTACGCAATAATTTTGATTAATTTGGGTAATGAAGAATATTGTTGCCATATGATAGAACACTCTGGGATTACAGCTATATGTGTTTTAACGGATTCTTCCAAGTCAACATTCAAATTAGTTGGCCTTGTTAGATTAATGGTTTTGCTGTAGAGGAATGATGGCCCTGAAAACCATAATGGGTTGTCAATAAAAGCACTTGGTAATATTCCTCTTGATGCGCAATCTGCTGGGTTGTCCTTTGTTTTTACGTGACACCATTGAGAAGCCTTCAGTGTCGTCAATATTTCAGAAGTGCGGTTGGCCACGAAAGTCTTCCATCTACTGGGGTGACTATTAAGCCATGCTAAAACTACAGTAGAATCGGTCCAGGCGGTTATCTTGTCCTTTGAAATATTGGGAACCTCTGCCGTTTCAGCTAAAAGGTTAGACAACAGAACTGCTCCGCACAATTCTAAGCGAGGTATACTTACTTGCTTGACTGGGGCCACTCTGGTCTTTGCCACTAACAGCGACACATGTATACCACCTTCGACGTCCACTATCCGTAGGTAAATAACCGCCGAGTAAGCAGTCTTAGACGCATCACTGAAACCATGAAGCTCGAGCTCATCATTCGACTTAGTACCAAGCCAACGAGGTATCCTAACTCCGGTAAGTAGGGACAGTTCTCTACGGTAAGTATCCCATTCCTTGACTAACTCGGGGCTTAACTCTTCATCCCAACCTACGCCTGCAAGCCATAATTTTTGGATGAATGATTTTGCTATAACCACACTAGGTGCTAACCAACCTAGTGGGTCAAATAATCGCGCTATATCGGAAATAATTGATCTTTTGCTTACATATGCAGTCGCCAGCGGAGGAAGATTCACTGAGTATTGGAATGTATCGTCGTTGCGGTTCCAGGTAAGTCCAAGTATTTTTATTGTACTATCTAATTTGATCTCTATCTCTTTGTCCTCTGTGTCCTGTCTTTCATCTTTGTCCTTATTTTCAATTGTCCTAGTTTGATCTGATTGTTCTTTTTCTTTGGTTGCCTTCTTTTCTGTTACGTCTATTCTTTTTAATATTTCACTACTATTACTGTTCCATTTTTGTAAAATAAATCCACCTTTTCTTAATAGCTCATTTAATTGTACATATATTTCCATGCCTTCTTCAACAGTATCACACCCCGTCATTAAGTCGTCCATGTAGAAGCAATTTAACACTTTATCTGCAGCTCGTGGATAGTTTTTACCTTCATCGATTGCAATCTGTTGCAGGGTTTTTACCGCCTGATACGGCGCAGAAGCCGTTCCAAAGGTGACTGTCACGAGTTCATAATCTTTGATCTCCTCCTCAGGACTATCCCGCCACAGTATTCTTTGATACATAGTGTCTTCATCTGCTACCTTAACTTGACGGTACATTTTTACGATATCTGCCACAAGCCCTATTGAATGTACTCTCCATCTGAGAACCGTGTGACGTAAATCGGCTTGCAATGTCGGACCAACCATCAGCGTATCATTAAGTGATATGCCTTTAGTGTTCCTTTCAGACGCATTAAAGACTACACGCACCTTTGTTGTCGTTTTGTCTTCCCTTACTACCGCGTGATGAGGTAAGTAAACAGCTGTTTCTTTTTTCGTATCACCCTTTTTCACTAGCCTCATGTGTCCTAGATTTAAATATTCCTTTATTACGTCTGTATATTTTTCCTTTAGTTTTTTATTATTTTGTAGTCGTCTCTCTAATGCTTGAAATCTTGTTGTAGCTATTGATCGTGAATTTCCAGCCTTACATTGAGGATCATCATCTCGGAAAGGTAACCTCACAATGTACCTGCCATTGCTGTCTCTCGTCGTAGTCTTCGCGTAAAATTCTTCACATCTTTTTTCTTCAGGGGTAAGTATTTTTTTACAGGGGATTTGTTCTTCGAGTTCCCAAAACTTGGTAAGTATATCATCTTCCGTAATCTGTGCATGTAATACATTTATATTGTTTAATTTATAATTTGACCTTTCTTTACTTTCAGGATTAACAGCTCCCGTTAATATCCACCCTAAAGCAGTGCTCTGAGCTATCAACGTGCCCGACGGACTCTTAACTATTCCTTCTTTAATAATGCAACAATAAGCGTCTGCACCTAATAAAACGTCTATTCTGTTAGGAGTAGAGAAATCCGGATCTGCCAAACACAAATTATTTATATCAACCCAATCGAATGAGGTAGTGTTTAACTTTTTTTCGGGTAAGTACGAAGTGATCTTGCTTAACACGTAAGCCTTTAATGTTATTTTAAAATTAGGATCTAAACGAGATTTAATCGTTAGATGTACCATATACTTAGCTGTGGTTGATCTGTTATCTCCCAGTCCTGAAATAAGACCTCGAATAGGAGTCTTTTTTAGGTTGAGATATTGTACAGTAGCTTCAGTAATGAAGCATGCCTGTGAACCCTGATCGAGCAAGGCTCGAACTGTTTGATACTCCCCAGTCTTAGACTCGGCCTTTATCAGCGCGGTGGCTAATAAAACCTGTCTAGGCTTGGAGATTCTACCTGTGGAAAAACAAGAAACCACCTGCGTAGCACTAGTTGAAGGACTAGCACTATCAGTGTTCACTTGAGTGTCTTGACCTCTGTCCTTAATTTCACCGTTTAGATGCAGTAACGAGTGGTGGCGCTTTTGACACACTCTACAGGTAGATTGTTTCTTACAAGTGTAAACTGAATGATTGCTACCCAAGCAGTTAAAGCAAATTTTATTTTTTAACACAAATTCACGTCTAGATTCGAGTGGCTGCTTTGCAAACTTTTTGCAGAAACAGAGTTTGTGCGCATCAGAACAATATTCGCATTTAATATGTGATGCACTTGTAGCTATCATAGCCTTTGTAGAACGATTATTTGAACTACCACTGGTCTGATGAACTGAAGCCTTTTTAGGTTCTATGCATTCGAGTGCACGAAAACGATTTTGAATAAAAAGTTTAAATTGATCAAAGGTTGGTAAATCGTCTTTGGAATCGTTACTGACGCTTAATTCCCATTGTTTACGTGTTTCAGTATCCAACTTGGAAGTTACAATATGAATAATAATAATGTCCCACGTATTCACCTTTAAATTAATAAGCGCATTCAAACAGTCACTAGTTGTATCTAATAATTCTTTTAGTAATGACCCTGATTCTATATGTATACGTTTAAGACCAAATAATCTATTTAAAATACAATTAGCTAGATAACGTTTATTACTGTATTGTTTTTCTAATTGATCCCAACACTGATCGTAATTAGCGTCAGTGATTGGTGTGTGCCGTATTAATTGTTCAGCTTCACCAGTAAGGTGACTTTTTAAATAGTGTAATTTTTGCACTTTATCTAGCGCATCATTTTTGTGTACTAACGATACAAAAAGATCACGAAATGTTGTCCATTCTCCATATTTTCCGGAGAACATAGGAATTGAAATCCTTGGCAACTTTACAAATGAATTTGATTTGACTGTATCACTAGAAGAGCCATCACTCTTTTGTACTGACTCTTTTATAACTTTAATTTTATTAAGTGCTGTTTTTAACAAACTTTTGTATGTGATGTAAACATCTTCTGTGGTGTCGTAGATGTCGACTACCTTTTGCCCGATATCATCAAAACTAAAACTTTCATAGAGCCTAGTATTTGTTTCTTTAAACGACGCCCAATCTTTTTCTAATAATTCTTGTCTAGTTTCGATGTATTCAACCGTTAATCTTTCCTTAGGGCTCTTTTTAAAATTAGCTAATCCCTTTGTGATTACATTTTGAAAACCTTTTAATACATTTATTAAACCTTCCATTTTTAATGGTAATGTAAAACAAAATATATAAAAACCTTGTAAAAAACTGTATACTGATGTAAATTACTATTAAAACAACAAGTAAAACAAAGTTCATTCACTAGCAAAATATGTAAACAAATAACACGTCTAAATGAGTAAGTATTTATCTAAACTAAAGTTACAGTTTCTAGAAAAATATGATAAAAAGGTACAAGTCAGTGCTTGACTTTAAATTCAAAAAATGTAAAATTTTACAAGTGTTTTAATTAACTTATACTCTGGCGGAAATCGGGCATGGATTCCCCGTTCCGTCGTTTTTTATAAAACTATTCTAAGTCTAAAGCATGCACAATGAACTAACAACTAAACATTAAATTTTACAAGTCTAAAACTATAAAATTATTCTAAGTCCTCGAAGTTAAATTCTCCAAAAGAATAAAGTTCAGTAATGCTTGACAATAATTGTCTTTGTTATTGTAAACACTTAAGATCGTACTCACAGTTGCACTTCACAAACTCACTGTTATGATGTAGGTGGCGCCCTCTATGACACCTCGATGAACTAGATGTGACGTCAGTTTTCTGTCGTCACGTTGAACTGGACGAGAATGACAGTTAAAGTCACCTCTTGTTGAACTGGATACTGGATTTAAGTGGCGCCCTCTATGACACCTCGATGCACTAGATGTGACGTCACTTCACCGACTCTGCCGCTGCTGAGCTCGTCCGCCAAACACAGGGCTGTCGCTGCCAGTGCGACTACCGGGTACCTTGTCGCAGCGATCCACTGCGAGTACCACGGGAGATGCGGTCCCAAGCTGGGGCCGCTTATTCAAAAAATAGGACAGTTTCCTCCGGTTCGTAGGACCAAATGATTAATGTCGAACTTGGCACTAATAATTGAACTACATAAGTGTGAACACTAAGGTTGAAATTAAAACAACACTTGGTTTCTGATCTGCCGGTATAGACTGACTGACCTTTTATTTACAATAAGTCATTGACCTTATACTACGCCGTGTAACCAAACCATTGCGCGATCTAAATCGACGACACCGCCATCTATTGAGCTTAGTCTACAACTTTCTACAAATTGATCTACGCAATGATTTTATCGTCAACACATGCGCTTGTGAGCAGTACAGATAAACCTCAAGTTGCCACAGCTAGTACTACAAGCAGTGAAACTCCTACGTCACAACCAGTTAAGTGCGCGTTTTGTGGTGATACTCACTCAATATCATCATGTCAACAATTTCTTAATAAACCAGTAGATGAGCGGATATCTATCGCAAGCAAAAATAATTGGTGTTTCAATTGTCTTCGAGCTTCACATCAATTAAAAGGTTGTACATCTATTTTTAAATGTCGTAAGTGTAACCATAAACATCACACTTTACTTCATAAAGATAAACCGGTCGAGTCGAACCCAACCTCTTCATTATTTTCTAAAAACAATAACACAACTAATAATTATTTCATTGACAGAGTGGTCCCTGTCGAAGAGTCGGGAAAAAATGTCACAACAGGCATTTTGAACAGACAAAAATCAATGTTCATGGCCCCAAGTTTACCTTGCGATATCTTAAATATTATAAAACAACTTAAAAATACTTACAGCGTGGGCTATGACGGTATCTCTACCAAAATAATTAAATCTGTTGGTGATGTAATATGCAGCCACTTAAGTCATATCATGAATCTGTGTATCAGTACGGGTACCTTTCCTAATGATATGAAAACATCAATAGTAAAACCACTATTTAAGAAAGGAAATAGAGACCTAGTCGAAAATTATAGACCAATAGCGCTTATACCTATCTTGTCAAAGATTTTTGAAAAATTCATTTACAAACAATTATATACTTATATGGAAAAAAATAATATTCTTTGTAGTGAGCAAAAAGGCTTCAGGCAAAACAAGACGATAAATATGGCGGTCTATGAATTTTTACATACTGTAATGTTACGGATGGATAAAAAGACTCCCATTTGCGCTGTGCTGTGCGATATGACACAAGCATTCGACTACGTGGACCACACTAAATTAATTAATAAACTTGACAAATATGGAGTAAGAGGCAATGTTCTTAAATTAATTGAATCCTATTTGTCTGATAGAAGGCAAATCACAGCGATCTCAAGAATAGATCGTAATAAAAAAGCGACTACGTATTTGTCTCAAGAACGTATAATAAAGTTCGGTGTACCCCAGGGAAGTGTTCTGGGACCATTATTATTTATCATATATATAAATGACTTTCCAAATTCTATTGAGCATCCAATGACTCTTTTTGCAGACGATAGTACAGTCACAATAGCATGTAAGAAATCTGACACCTATGACCTTGACATTAATAATGCTTTATCTTCTATAATTTACTGGTTAGATAATAATAATCTAAAGATTAATTTAAATAAAACACAAATTTTGCATTTTAGTCAAAGAATACCAATAAGAAATGACATTAATTTAAGATACAAAAATCATACCATATGCAGAGTTAATAATGCCAAATTTCTTGGACTAACCATTGACAAAGAACTTGATTGGAAAGATCACATTGAAGAAATTAGTAAGAAAATTAGTAGTTCTGCCTACGCATTGCTCAAACTCGCCCCTATTGTAAATACGGATACATTACTTACTGCCTATCACGGACTTGTTGCATCGATCCTAAGATACGGCATTATTTTCTGGGGAAATTCTACACATAAAGACATTTTATTTAGAATGCAAAAACGGTGCATAAGAGCTATGTTTGGTCTAAAAACTACAGACAGCTGCCAACCATATTTTATTAAGCATCGAATTCTATCACTTCCTTCCTTATATATATTAGAAACAATACTATTTGTTAAAAATAATCCCCATTTGTTTCCGAAGTCATCAGATGGTTCCGAAAGAAGTCAACGTGATAATCGGAGACTTCGTTTACATAGTGCTAAAACAGCTCTCATGGGTAAGAGTGTATTCTGCATGGCCCCAAAATTATATAACAAGGTACCAAAGGCATACAAGGATATGAATAATAATAGTTTTAATAAATTCATGAAGAAGCTTTTAATAAATAAATGCTACTATAATGTTGCTGACTATTTAAGTGATTTACTTTAGACATTTTGTTATTATTGGTATTTATTTGACATCAATTTATTGTTTCTGAATCAAATTATTGTTATTATTGTATTTGTACGCCTCCCTAGGTAAAACATGTTGAAACTTTTTTTTTTTGTGTAATCATTCCAACTGATTGTTACCTACACGTGTTTTTGACAAATAAATATATCTCTCTCTCTCTCTCTCTCTCACAACTGTTCTATTAGCAACTGCCATTGTGCAAGTACGGGATTCGGATGGCAAGTTCGTGTCTTTTCGAGCTCTTTTCGATTCGGGGAGTCAGATTAATCTTATTACTGACTCAGCTGTCAAA
The DNA here is from genome assembly GCA_905475315.1 of Autographa pulchrina. Classification (NCBI taxonomy): domain Eukaryota; kingdom Metazoa; phylum Arthropoda; class Insecta; order Lepidoptera; family Noctuidae; genus Autographa; species Autographa pulchrina. Next base: position 3,698,547 of record FR997761.1, on the reverse strand, counting down.
ATATTAAATTTAAAACTATCCAGTCCTACCACAACTATAAGTGGAATCGGTGAAGCCCCGGCTTCAATCTTAGGAGACATTAATTGTTCCATTGGTACTGGTGATCAAGTTTTATTTAATTTAAATATGCACGTAATGTCTAAAATTTGCGGGGACCAGCCAATAGCTAAATTAAATACATCGGGTTGGTCTCACATCAATTCACTATCGTTAGCCGATCCCGGTTTTGATATTCCTGGCCGGATCGACCTACTGTTCGGTGCGGATGTATTTGCGGAATCGCTTCGTAACCGTAATATTAAAGGAAAATCACATCAACCTACCGCCTTCGACTCAGTCTTTGGATGGCTATTGTTCGGTAAAACTCGTTTAGCTACTCATTCACTCGGCTCCCTACTGAACACTTCTATACAAAGTGATAAGGAATTAAACTCATTAGTTCAACGTTTTTGGGAATTAGATGTATTACCACCCGCAGCATCCCTAACCCCAGATGAGATAGCATGTGAACAACATTTTATCACAACTCATTCTCGTGACTCATCTGGGCGGTACATCGTGCAGTTGCCATTCAGGGACGAGTCCGAGCCTATGTTCACTGGTTCACGTGATATTGCTTTGCGTCGTTTCTATGCGATTGAACGTCGACTATCACGTGACCCCGAGTGTCATCGTCAATATTGCGATTTTATGTCTGACTATCTAACTGCGGGCCATATGTCATTGGTCTCTCCAGATGACGTAGGGAATGGGAAATACTATATTCCCCATCACTGCGTCATACGTCCTGATAGTACCACGACTCGCCTTCGTGTCGTATTTGACGCCTCTGCTAAAGATGCACGTTCTCGATCGTTAAACGAAAGTCAACACATCGGTCCAAAATTACAATCAAACATTTTGGAAATTCTATTACGCTTTCGTGAACACGACGTCGTTTTCATGGCAGATGTACGTCAGATGTACCGACAGATTATACTCTTCGGCGACCATCGTGACTATCAGCGAATTCTCTGGAGAGCTTCGCCTAGCGAACCTCTTTTAGAGTTTCGTCTGAACACGGTCACGTATGGCATCTCTTCGTCCCCCTATCTCGCTTGCCGTACTTTGCGACAGCTTGCTGATGACGAGGGGGATTCTTACCCGCTCGCCAGGAGTCTAATCTTGTCGGACACCTACATCGATGATGTCGTCAGCGGTAGTCAGGACTTCGCCACTGCACAAAGAACAAAAACACAACTTATCGCTCTTTTTAAAAAAGGAGGTTTTCATCTTCGGAAGTGGGTGTCAAATGACAATCGTCTTTTATCGGATCTTCAACCTGAAGATTGCCTAACTGATTCTGTATCGTTAGATAAAGCTGAACCGGCTTCATTCAAAGTCTTGGGACTCAAATGGGATCCCTCAACTGATTCGTTTCTTTTTGAAGTTGTATCTTCACATCGGCCATGTACCAAACGGTCTATTCTTAGTGAACTCGCTAGAATCTTCGACCCGTTATGATTCTTATCCCCCCTGACAATTCATGTTAAAAGCTTAACAAAAAACTTCGGATTATCGGTGCCGGGTGGGATGACGTTCCCCCTGACGAGGTCGTCAGTACATGGAAAAATTATCAGAATCAACTTTCTCAGTTGCAACATCTAAAAATTTCGCGTAGAGTCACTCGTACTGATTCACAATCCTACGAGCTACACGGATTCTGCGACAGTTCGGAAACTGCATATGGCGCAGTTATTTATTTACGAGTAACAGACGTATATAACAATTCTTACGTTCATTCCGTTTGTTCGAAAGCTCACGTGGTACCATTAAAACGTACGTCATTACCACGACTAGAACTCTGCGCCGCAGTTTTGCTTTCAGATCTGTACAAATTCGTTACAGAAACTTATCGGTCTCATATTCCTATTTCAGCTGTCTTTTTGTGGTCCGATTCCAGTGTTACACTCTCTGGGTTGCGTTCACCCTCATGTCGTTGGTCTACTTTCGTTGCCAATCGCGTGAGTCATATTCAAGAAATAACAGCTATTGAATATTGGCATCACGTGTCCTCTGCAGACAATCCTGCAGATGTTTGTTCGCGAGGTCAATTTCCAAGTGAACTTCTTCACAACTCGTTATGGTGGGCGGGGCCACGATGGTTACCCGAGCCGCATGAGTCATGGCCATCTTGTATTGACAGCGTTACTAATGACGAGCAGAAAGTTGTTGAGGCCGAGACTCGTAAATCTCCTGTGTTAGTATCAACTGTGCATCCTCGGGAAAAAGATGTTTCAATTATCGATAACTTATTAAATCGTTTTTCAACGTTAGAAAAATTCAAAGCCGCAAAGCAACATTTGTATCGCATAGTCGGTGATCGGGTTCTAACATTTGAAGAACTTACTACATTATTCGTACAAATCGAGGCGGTTTTAAAGTCACGGCCAATGTGCCCTGTTAGTTCGGACCCTAATGACTTGTCAGCGTTAACACCGGGTCATTTCCTTACATTGGAGCATCTGACCGCTGTCCCCGATGATGATTATTCTAACGTCAATATTCATCGTCTTCATCGGTGGCAGTTGTTGCAAGCTTTTCAACAAAGTTTTTGGTCAAGATGGAAACACGAGTACTTAAATTCACTCACTCAACGCGCCAAATGGACCAAGAACTCAAGACCATTAGGGGTGGGCTCGCTTGTAATCATCAAGGATGACAATCGACCTCCTCTTGCATGGTCACTCGGTAGGGTTACTGATCTTCTTCCTGGCGCTGACGGAGTAGTTAGGGTTGCAATTCTGTTAAGCGACCGCTGGTCAAACTCTGTCCTCTACCTATAGAGGATTAACGTATTATTTAACTTAGTATTATTAGGCATCGTAGGTTAGGTTGATTAGATTCGTAGTTCAGTAACTATTAAGGTTTAACGTTTTCTTCCTAACTTATCTATTTGTATTTCGTATTTTCGAAAATACCATAGGTATTTTGGTGGGCGGAATGTTTCGTCATCATACAAATGACTAAAATAAGATCGTTTAATTTCACCACGGGCAACACACGATGTTCTTATCGATTTTCAGCAGTGGCAATCACAACTGTTTTGACAGTTGTAATACGTGCCGTACTCGTTATCCGATTGGTGCTACTGCGGCATCTGTCATGACGTCACTACCGTTAACGGACAAACCGCCCCCCTATCGACAATCGTTTCTCACCATCTTGCACGCGCGCGCACTTCGCGATCTCTCTCCAGAAAAACCCTTAAACGCGTCAACTCGACCGATATTCTGCTGGGAATCAATATTCCGAGCAGCTCGTGACCTTCAGCAATCAACTGTGGTGGAATCATATCGCCGGCGGATCATCGGCAGCAGAAATAGCAGACCAAGGTACGTGCACGTGTTTTAGTTTGTTACTGCTGCATTTATCTAAGAACATCGTTTGTGTGATCGTCCAGCCTCTTAGGCTGTCCCAGATGTGCGGTTAACTCATCGTTTTTATCGCGACTGCACAAAGATCTACCCATAAATGACAAAGTTATGCAAAAAATAAACTTTAAATCGCTCTCCTGAAAAGTACCCTTTTTAACTTTCGATTTTTTACGTAGGGACCGTCGATATATGTGTGTGTATGTAGATTGTTTGAATTTTGTGGTTGTTTTGGAACGAGTATGAGGTGTACCATGGTTTTTGTGTTACAGTTACAATAAGATTAATTTTACTATTATCAAACTCAAAGAAAATATTATTTTACAATAATATGGACAAGTTAGTATTATAGTATAAACAGATATTATGCAAACTTTAACTAAAGAGTTCAAAAAGGCATTATTTTGTGATATAGTTAAGGAATCATAATCAGGGTCTAGTAAATTTTCCGCCATTATTAGTTAGTTGCTGTGTTTGGGCTTCATTTATGATGTTTATAATAGGCGACGTTTCAGTTTTTCGGACATATACTTTCCCGTAAGAAGTCCAGCAAAATTTATATACCTTAGACCTTGCTAAATCCCGTGCGAGAAAGTGGAGTCGTGATCCCCGAAGCGTTAAGTGTTCAGACACAAATATTAGAGTGTCTTCAGAGGTTCGGAGACCGAGATGTTTTGCACATAATTTGCTCTTATGTTTGATGTTAAATTCTTTGCTTAATTTTAATATTTCTGTTTTCCGCAAAGTTGAGTTGGTTTCAACTATGATTGAAGTATTGAGAGTATCCGTCTTTTTTCCTCGGATTCTGTAGATGTCCTTTACATCTGTTGCGCTCATATTACTTCCCAGGTTTTTTGCAAGGCAGGTCATCATTTCCAGTAGATTTTCTTTAGTTTCGTTTTTAATTTTAGGTACGTTTTTAATTTCAAAATTGCTTTTCCAAAATTCAAAAAAAAAAATTCAAAATTCTTTATTTGACTTAGGCTACAAAGTAGCGCTTATCAACGTCAACACAAAAAAATACAAAAACGACAGCACCCTAAGGATCGGTTCATTTCCGGCGGAAGAAGCACCGCGCATCACCGGCCGCGCAGCGCCAGAACAGACAAACACGCAATGAGACACCCAACCCCTCACACCTGACGCATAAACGCATCGTCAATTCAGTGAGAAAGGTCAAATGCCCCACCACGCATCCGCCCGCCCCGGCGCCACACAACCGACAACACGCGACGCGCCTCCGCCAGAAATGAACCGATCCCAATTCGCCCACCCTTCACCGCTTCCTAAGTGCTCTGGCTGTGGAGAAGAAACGGCGCAACAAACTCCACAACAGCACGCTGTCTTTATAATTACAAAAAATAATTAGAGACCGTGCCAGATGAACAAGAGTTTTAGAGGGTTATGAACAGAATTAAAAGTATTTTCTAGTGAAACCATGGTCAGCAGAACGACCAGTCACCACAAGCGGCACCCGTTCACGAGTATGACGCAAGGATCAGCCATCACCCCCCTCACCATATTAGAGGGAAAGAGGTAACCCGACCCCCGACGCCACCACAGGCAGTGACAACTAAGGGAGCATGACGAAACTGCTGCCGACTTAATAAAAATGATAATAATAATAATTAAATGGATAATAAAACAAAAAAGAAACCCTAAACACTGGTTCATTGCACAGTCCCTTAACAAAGAGGCATTATAATTGGTACATTATTAAAGTTCATAATCAATACAATTATACATTCAAAACAATGTACAGAATTAAAAAAGAAATAAGTATATATCTATATATACATATATGTCATTATACATACGTATAATTGTATTAAAAACAAAACAAAATAGGTAACACATTGTTTCATACAGAGTGTATGCCAATAAATTTAAATAAATACGGTAGTACAATAAGACATCATTCCACACAGAACCGTCGTGTTTCTATCTGTTCACGGCGACCAACTATATTTATCATTTAAATAATCGTTAATATTATAATAGGCCTTTTCACAGAGTTTAATTTTAATTTTCGATTTAAATGAGTTGTAGGGCAACTCGAGCAAACTGAGAGGCAGTTTATTATACATACGAATACCAAGTCCCACAAATGAGTTGTGCACCCTGTGTAGCCGATGTGATGCCGAACATAACTTATGTCTATTACGCGTATTAATGGTATGGACATCACTATTCTTCGTGTACAAGTGAATATTTTGCCTAATAAATAATATATTCGCAAGAACAAATTGCGACGCTGCAGTTAAAATACCTATTTCCTTAAATCGCTCCCTGAGTGAAATTCTAGAACCTAGCTGGTATATTGATCTAACCGCTCGTTTTTGTAAAATGAAAATTGTTTCTATATCAGCTGCCTTACCCCACAACAGTATGCCATAGGACATAATGCTATGGAAGTAGCTAAAATAAACAAGACGAGCTGTGTCTACATCAGTGATCTGCCTAACCTTTCTAACGGCGTAAGCTGCAGAGCTAAGCTTACTTGCAAGACATGCTATATGCGCCGACCATTTTAGTTTGGAATCAATTGTAATGCCTAGAAAAACCGTTGAGTCTACAGTTTCTAATACCTCATCATTCATTATAACATTTGGACCAAGATTTTTAACATTCGGCATCGCAAACTTTACACATTTAGTCTTTTTCGCGTTTAAAACTAAATAATTAGCTGAAAACCAACGTGTAACCTGAGCGAGTGAACTATTTACATCGTTAAATTCGTCTCTATTTCTATTTACTTTAAAAATTAAAGAAGTGTCGTCAGCAAATAATACGACATCACATTTGTCTTTTAAAAAAAATGGTAGGTCGTTGATGTAAACTAAGAACAAGAATGGGCCCAATATTGAACCCTGGGGCACGCCTAGCTTAACCGGTAGTCCGGTGGACTTACTACCTTTAACATCCACACATTGGAGTCTATCGCTTAAATAAGAATGAATCAGATCGAGTGCTTTATGTTTTATCCCGTAATGCTGAAGTTTGCGTATTAGTGTATTATGCTGGACACAATCAAAAGCCTTGGAAAGGTCACAGAATACTCCAATAGCGTTCTGCGAGTTCTCCCAGGCACTATAAACATGTCTAAGCAAAGCTACTCCGGCGTCGGTAGTTGAACGTCCCTTTGTAAAACCGTATTGCTCGCTATGTAGGAGGGTATTCATATTGAAATGTTTTGCGAGTTGTTTTAATATCAATTTTTCATATACTTTACTAAATGCTGGTAAAATTGATATTGGTCTGTAATTGCCGATTTCACTTTTATTGCCTGACTTAAATAACGGTATGACTTTACTATATTTCATGAGGTCTGGAAAGATACCGAGGTCCACGCATTTATTAAAAATGATCGATAAAGACGGCGCTACAATGCTTATTATATTACTTACAAGCTTCACAGAAATACCTTTATTTAGAATTACCTAAATACCATTTGTTATATCTAAGGGAGTCACATGTTCAAAACTGAAATTAGCATTACATTCTGGCACATTATCACGTAATAAGTTTTCTGCATCAACTGATGAGGATTTTAAAGAGCAAGTTGTAGTTATTGGTATGTTTGCAAAGAATTAATTAAAAATAAGTGCGATTTCATCAGTATTTTTTAATAGCCCATTTCTGGAATTAATTTCTAGGTCGGTGTCCTGTTTCTTAACCTTCCCAGTTTCCTGATTAATAATATTCCAAGTAGCTTTAATTTTATTTGATGATTTTTTTATTTTTTCACTAATATGTTTAGACTTGGCCATGATACAAACCTTTTTAAATATTTTAGAATAATTTTTTACATAACTTAAAAAATCTACATCGAATCTATATTTCTTCATACAATATAACTCATAAAGACGTGTTCTACTTTTGTAAATACCAGCCGTGGCCCATTGATTAAATGGGGCAGGAGTGCACTTGACTTGTATTGTTTTACACTTAAAAGTTGACTCAAACTCATTTTTAACAACATCAAAAAATTCTCCATAAACGTCATAAGGATTATTAGATTCCAAAATAGATGGCCGTATTTTAGACATGATGTTGTTTTTAAAGCGAGTACAACGGTGCGCTGTGTATGGCCTACTTATCACCTTTAGAGGTTTGTTCACAACTAAATGTGGGAAGCTTGCAAATTGACCACAGTGGTCAGAAGACACATCAGTTAAAATTAATTTTCTATTCGCCTCACAATTACTAAATATATTATCTAAGCATGTAGCAGAAGAGGCCGTTATCCTAGTTGGTTCGCCAAAAAGATTTTTTAAATTATACGACTTAAATAGATTTAGAAGTCTCATAGACATAGGAGCTACTTCTAAAATATTTACATTAAAATCCCCACATACCATTACGTGTTTTTTACTAGTTTTAATCTTAGAAAGTGAATCTTCCATGACAGATTCAAATAAATTATAGTCACTTGAAGGGGGTCTATATACACATATAATTATAAATTGTTCTAATTCAACACAAGACAGCTCAATAGTGCGCTCGATAGAAAGGTTGACAATATCGGGACGTTCTTTACATTTTAAATTGTTTGAGACTATAATAAGTGACCCTCCTCGAATAGCGGTCTTTCTTACGAACGCACTTTGTATGGAATGATAAACACTATTAAATACTACTAACTCATGGGCTTTTAACCAGTGTTCGGTTAAACATAACACCTGAACACTGTAATTCTCAATAAATAAACTTAACTCTAGTTCTTTGCCGGAGAGACCCTGCATGTTTTGATGAACAACGTTCCGTTAACTTTTCTGCAGCTCCTCAATTTTATATTCTAACTAGCTGATCCCCGCGACTTCGTCCGCGTCAATTTCTGTTATTATGACCGCGATTAAGAAGTTTAAAAAAAAAGTATTTCTGCGTAAATGATAATTTTAGTTAATATTAAGTTGATAAAACTCTGTAGCAAATAATTGGCAATAATGCATTAATTTCGACCAAATGATTACCTTAAAATTGGTTATAGTGAATCAATCTTAAAAGATAGACATATACTGTCGCAGACATTTTTTTAGATCATTCAAAGAGGAACAATTCTTTCATACATATATTTTGGGTAACTCGAACCGTTTACGCAGCGCACGCAACGGAAGCTTTCAAGTATGAATATTTTCCCCCGTTTTTGTGACATTTTTCACTGCTGCTTCGCTCCTATTGGTCGCAGCGTGATGTTATATATCCTAAAGCCTTCCTCGATAAATGGACTATCTAACACAAAAAGATTTTTCAATTCTAACCAGTACTTCCTGAGATTAGCGCGTTCAACCAAACAAACAAACAAACTCTTCAGCTTTATAATATTAGTATAGATAATGCATTAATTTCGACCAAATGATTACCTTAAAAAAGGTTATAGTGAGTCAATTTTAAAAGATAGACATATACTGTCGCAGACATTTTTTAGATCATTTAAAGAGTAACAATTCTTTCATACATATATTTTGGGTAACTCGAACCGTTTACGCAGCGCACGCAACGGAAGCTTTCAAGTATGAATATTTTCCCCCGTTTTTGTGACATTTTTCACTGCTGCTTCGCTCCTATTGGTCGCAGCGTGATGTTATATATCCTAAAGCCTTCCTCGATAAATGGACTATCTAACACAAAAAGATTTTTTCAATTCTAACCAGTACTTCCTGAGATTAGCGCGTTCAACCAAACAAACAAACAAACTCTTCAGCTTTATAATATTAGTATAGATAATGCATTAATTTCGACCAAATGATTACCTTAAAAAAGGTTATAGTGAGTCAATTTTAAAAGATAGACATATACTGTCGCAGACATTTTTTAGATCATTCAAAGAGGAACAATTCTTTCATACATATATTTTGGGTAACTCGAACCGTTTACGCAGCGCACGCAACGGAAGCTTTCAAGTATGAATATTTTCCCCCGTTTTTGTGACATTTTTCACTGCTGCTTCGCTCCTATTGGTCGCAGCGTGATGTTATATATCCTAAAGCCTTCCTCGATAAATGGACTATCTAACACAAAAAGATTTTTTCAATTCTAACCAGTACTTCCTGAGATTAGCGCGTTCAACCAAACAAACAAACAAACAAACTCTTCAGCTTTATAATATTATAGGTAGTATAGATAATGCATTAATTTCGACCAAATGATTACCTTAAAAAAGGTTATAGTAAGTCAATTTTAAAAGATAGACATATACTGTCGCAGACATTTTTTTAGATCATTCAAAGAGGAACAATTCTTTCATACATATATTTTGGGTAACTCGAACCGTTTACGCAGCGCACGCAACGGAAGCTTTCAAGTATGAATATTTTCCCCCGTTTTTGTGACATTTTTCACTGCTGCTTCGCTCCTATTGGTCGCAGCGTGATGTTATATATCCTAAAGCCTTCCTCGATAAATGGACTATCTAACACAAAAAGATTTTTTCAATTCTAACCAGTACTTCCTGAGATTAGCGCGTTCAACCAAACAAACAAACAAACTCTTCAGCTTTATAATATTAGGTAGTATAGATAATGCATTAATTTCGACCAAATGATTACCTTAAAAAAGTTTATAGTGAGTCAATTTTAAAAGATAGACATATACTGTCGCAGACATTTTTTTAGATCATTCAAAGAGGAACAATTCTTTCATACATATATTTTGGGTAACTCGAACCGTTTACGCAGCGCACGCAACGGAAGCTTTCAAGTATGAATATTTTCCCCCGTTTTTGTGACATTTTTCACTGCTGCTTCGCTCCTATTGGTCGCAGCGTGATGTTATATATCCTAAAGCCTTCCTCGATAAATGGACTATCTAACACAAAAAGATTTTTTCAATTCTAACCAGTACTTCCTGAGATTAGCGCGTTCAACCAAACAAACAAACAAACTCTTCAGCTTTATAATATTATTAGTATAGATAAGGTAATGCATTTTTTGTCTTCTTTAGCTTGATTTTCTAAAGTCTCAATTTTCTTTTTGAAGTCTTAATTCTGGGCTTTGAGGAAAGCAACAGAGTTTTCAATATTCTGATTAACCTCTCTAATTTCGTTAAGTGTAACCTTAATATCTTGAAGTTTTTCTTGGTGTTTATCGAGAATAGTAATCATCATTTGTTTCATTTCTTCCTTGAAATTATCGTAATCCGGTGTATATAAATCTGTTAGCGACCTCTTATTACGAGCGAAAACATAGTTAGGTGGTGTTCTATTTGTATGGGTCGTACATTAGGTCCGACATTGAGTTGTTCATCATATGAAGCACGTTTAGTAGAAACGTGAAATGGAACGCGTTTTAGGTTGGCTACGCTGCAACTCTGTCAGATATATTTTTATTCCAGTCTTGCAACACTTGTTTATTAAGTTATTATTAAGTTGGTAGCTTGGATAATAGACTATGACACTTTGAGGTTATGTTGAATGGTGTTTATCACTGTTTTTTTCTTATATTCTTGCACAGATCACTGAGTTGACATATACAGGCTCCCTGGAAAACCGGGATCAACTAGGCCGATAGTAACGGAATTTACCAGCGTGCAGACCAAACTACAACTACTTACATCAGTTCGTGATTTCAACAAGAACTTGAACAAAGAAGACAGACTGAGTACCCAAAGTAAAGGTATCGATGGAAACCGTCACCCAGTATATGTTGCAGAGTATCTTCCGCCCAGTGTAAGGAAGCTGCTTTTCGCCACAAGGCAATTCGCTAAGCTGAAAGAATTTAAGTTCTGTTGGACCAGCAACGAAAATGTATTTCTACGGAAATCTGAAGGCGATAAACAGATTCTTATAAGATCGGAACAGACACTACGTGACCTTGAGGAGAAACAACGACTCTTTTTAAACTTAAGAATATCAAGTTCCTCCATTATCTTTAGAACATTTCTTAGCCTAAGTTCAACACCAAACACTCACAACTACACACGTAAGTTTTACCTTTCTCTTGTAGTGTAGTGATCTAGAAATGTATTAGTCGTAATCTGGTCTTCATCTATTAAACACGTGTATTTAGATCACTAAATAGTTTCTTTTTACTCCCGACGCCTCATGGCGACCCTGCCAGAGGCGCGGTTCGAGTGCGCGCAAATGTTTGCATTCCGTTGCCCATAAAAGGAGCAAGTATTATAAACTCTCTCAGTGCACTGTGGAAAGATACAAGATGATTTATGTTAAAGAACTATTATTCATCGCGACGCCCGTGTACGGTTCGTTATCCCGGTTTCCCAATAAAATACTGAATCTTTTTACTTACGAAAATGGGAAAGTCGGTCTCTAAGGAAGAGGTTGTGATTGCACAAAACGCTGGCGGATCGAATAATGCTGATATTACCCAGTTTATGGCCCATGCAAGTACTACGAGTATAATACTTCTTATGATTGTGGCCTTATTTATCTGCGCGGGAGCTTGCTATGTACTGCTGATACTATATAAAAAGTGTCATGGACATCTTATGCGCCAGGAGATATTGCGACATTCCCTTCGTCGGGTAGCACCCAGGGCGAGAGGTGCTCAGGATACCGCCGAAGTTTCATACAAGGCCGGTGATGTGTGATATATTTTTCTTTTGTGTGTGCGTCAGCAAGGTGTAGTGCGCGGTTATGGTGAAATCGAGTGCTCATAAATAAGTACGAGTGAGTCGCATATGTATAAAATTATGAAAAGCTTTTCTGATACAGTCGATATCAATTATATATATATTTTAATTCGCATATAAAGACAATAAGTTTACTTTTGTGACACATTTATTATTATCTACATCTTAAACGGAACTATGTTCGCGTTGCAATAATATTAAAGTGCATATCTAGTTGTGTAATTTAAAAACGGTAATGGCCCATAGCCTTACAGAAATTTATGATAAATTCAAAAGTATAAAAGATTATTTAACCAAGTTAGGACCAAGTCGTAGAACTCAAAATATTATTGAAAAAAAGTTGAATGAGAGTAATACTATTTATAATGATTTCTTAACTGTGAAATTTGATTTAGAGAAACAAATTAAAAGGGAAGATTTTACTGGCAGTGATTTAGATACAATTCAAAACTTATGTACGGATATTGGTGGTTTATATGCTCGTAAAAAGCAACTTTGCTCTAGTGACACCCAAAAGAAAATTGTCAAAATGGAAAAGTTCCAATTGAGAACAGCGGTAGCTCTATTACCTGTAATGAATTCTGACGAGGAAATAACAAAGAGTCTTATTTCAGCAATAGAACTTTATTCGTCTATGATAGAGAAGGATGACGAACAGTTGTTAATTAATTTTGTAGTGAAGACCCGTCTTTCCGAAAGTGCGAAACTGCGTTTAGAACAAAGTTACTCCTCCTGTGATGAACTACTTAAAGAGATGCGTTTACACCTACTAACTAAAAAATCTAGTAATGCTATTCACGCAGAAATGGTTAATTGTGAACAGAAATTAAGTAGCATTGATGAATACGGAAAGAAAATGGAACAACTGTTCGTTGACCTTACTATTTCTCAGGCCGATGGCAATACAAAAGCTTTTGATGTTTTAAAACCGGTTAGCGAAAAGTTAGCTATTAATAGATTTATTAATGGTTTACGTAACAAAAATGTATGTGTTATTTTAGCAGCACGAAATTATACTACTTTGAAAGACGTCATACGTGCGGCAAAAGACGAGGAGCAGATATCTGGTAAAAGTGTCGCTAACTCGACGGAAGGTGAAATAATGGTGGTTAGCAACGAAAAATCTGGTGAGTCAAATACACAGAGCCGTTTTTTCAGAAATTCATCGAATTATCGCGGAAGAGGCGCCCGAGGAAACTATCAACGAGCTCCCAGAGGCTACTTTAATCAAGGGTGGCAGCGGTCTTCAAATTATAATAATAACCGAGGTCGTGGTGCATACAGAGGGCAGAGAGGAAGATATCAAAACCGAGGTATGTACCCTTTAAATACAGACACTTCGCAGTTTAATGAGGTACCTACTAGGGACGATATTCAACCCTCTACTTCGGAAAGCAATACGAATACGTTTTTTCGTGCCTAATTTGCTATCGTGTGAATTTAGTAATTATGTGAAAATTCCCTATAACAACGTAGATTATAATTGGTTAGTAGATTCTGGTGCTAGTATATCGGCCGTGAAAAGTGAGACTGTTGCTCAATGGAATTTACCCATATACAAACAAAACATTGTGATAAATGGTATTGGTGGCCGCATAAAATCAGAAGGATATGTTTGCTTAAAATTATTTTTAAATGATATTATATTCGAGCATAGCTTTCATGTTATTCAAAATCTGCCATGTCATGCTGAAGGTATATTGGGCCAAGATTTTCTTACCAAGCATAGATGTATTCTAAATTATGAACTTAATACCTTAATTATACGCGAAAATGTAGTCTTACCATTACATTTGGGCAAATTGAATCATGGTATTTATATGAAGGTGCCACCAAGATGTGAAAAAGTTTTTTACGTTAATACTACCGAAATTGAAGATTGTGTGGTAGTCCCGGAGGAGCTAAGTGAAGGAATTTTTTTAGCTGGTGGTATTGGAAAACCGATAGGTGGTAAAATCCCAATTCAAATTCTCAATACTAGTGAACAAGAAGTATCCTTAAATTATTTTAATCCTAAATTAGAAAAATTACGTGATTACGAAATATGTAACTTTGAAAGGTCAGCGATAACAGTAGATAGAGTCAAAAAGTTATTAAATGAATTAAAATTGGATCATTTAAATGGTGAGGAAAAATCTTCAATATTAAGTATATGCGCAAAATTTTCAGACGTTTTTCATATTTCTGGCGACAAATTAGATGTAGCTAACATTAAGGAGCAAAAAATACGGTTAAAACAGGATACTCCACCTATATATACCAAGCCTTATCGTTTACCATTCATTCACAGCGGGAGGAGTTAGATCGAGAAATAAGTGATATGCTGAATAATAAAATTATTGAGCAATGTAGCAGTGAATGGGCTAGCCCTGTTTTACTTGTTCCGAAAAAGGAGGGTGCGGATGGCTCCAAGAAAATGAGACTCGTTATAGATTTTCGCAAGCTTAATAATTGTATTTTAGACGACAAATTTCCTCTTCCTAATATCACTGATATCCTTGATGCACTATCAGGATCAGTATATTTCAGCCATCTTGACCTATATAAAGGTTATTTTCAACTTGGAATTACAAAAGAAAGTAGGCCATGCACGGCATTCGTAACCCCTTCAGGACAATACCAAATGACTCGACTTCCCATGGGTTTGAAAACAAGTCCGAGTTCCTTTTCAAGGGCTATGACAGTGGCAATGTCTGGCCTGCATTATGAAAAATGTCTTGTCTATTTAGATGACTTAATTTGTTTTGGACGCAGTTTGGCTTCACATAACAAAAACCTCGTTGACATAATGCTTAGATTACGAAAAATAAACCTTAAGTTAAATCCAGGGAAATGTGACTTTCTAAAAAAAGAAATTCTATATTTGGGCCATGTTATATCAGCTAAAGGTTTAAAACCAGACCCATCTAAAGTGTATGTATTGAAAAATTATCCAGTTCCAAAAAATTGCGATGAGGTCAAGAAGTTTGTCGCCTTTGCGAATTACTATCGCAAATTTATACCTGATTTCGCACGGTTGGCTAGTCCATTGAATAATCTTTGTCGCAAAAATGTAACTTTTGAATGGACTGAAGAATGTAACAATTCTTTTTTGATACTAAAGGAAAAATTAACATCATCTCCATTGCTGCAGTATCCCAATTTCAATAAAAGTAATGTTTTCCTACTTAAAACGGATGCTTCTGGCTATGCAATAGGTTCTATTTTATGTAACGGTGATGGTAGACCAATTGCTTACGCAAGCCGTACTTTAAATAAAGCCGAAAAGAACTACCCGGTTATTGAAAAAGAGCTTTTGGCTATTGTATGGTCAGTAAAGTACTTCCGTCCTTATTTATTTGGCCGGAAATTTAAAATACAAACAGATCATCGTCCTTTAATATATTTATTTGGTATGAAGGAGCCTAGCAGTGGACTAATGAAATTTCGACTTGTACTAGAGAAGAGTATGATTTTGATATAGAATTCGTGAGAGGGAAAGATAATGCGGCAGCTGATGTACTTTCTCGTATAATTATAACGTCGGATGAACTAAAGACTACTAACAATGATTGTATAACAGTAATGACGCGATCTAAAACAAAAGCAATGTTAAAAAGTGACAATAATGACAACAAAATGGATATCAATAGCACGGATGAACTTGCCCCAAGGCAGCCAAATATCGTTGAAATACTCAAAAAGACTGACAATGACGTTGAAATTACACTAATTGACAAAATGACCTTAAATAAGATAAAAAAGAAAGAAAGTTATAAAGAATCAAATAATGAGGTTTATTATTACGTCCCTTCTAGTTTAACAATGTATGTGAATCCAAATTCTTTATTAACATTGACGCGAGGCGAATTGTTAAAAGAATTGGAATGTTTTTGTAAAGAGTATCAGATTAGTGAACTTACAATAAAGAAAAATCAACAAAATATAAAATTCATTGAAATTGTTATAGAAGGAATAAGTAGCAATGAGAAATGGAAGGGACCTAGAGTTTGTGTGATAAATGACGTACGTAGAATAGAAAATAAAGACACTAGGAGAATTATTATTAATGATTTTCACTTGCTGCCGACAAGCGGCCATGCAGGGATAAGGAGAACACTAAACTATATAAAAAAGTACTATCACTGGCCGGGTATGGAAAAAGATGTCTCTGACTTTATAAATAAATGTGATGCGTGTCAGAAAAATAAATATTTCAGGCATATTAAAGAACCACTTTCAATTACAACAACGTCATCGAGTTCCTTTGATAAAATATTTTTAGATGTGGTAGGTCCTTTAGAAAAAGATGACGAAGGTTACACTTACATTCTAACGATGCAATGTGAGTTAACAAAATACTTAATTGCTGCTCCCATGACATCGAAGTCTGCCGAGAGTGTGGCGAGAGCGTTCGTACAGCATTTTATACTAAGGTATGGTATACCCAAAACTATTGCATCGGATAAAGGTACAGAATTCATTTCTTCCACAATGAAAGAGGTAAGCAAACTTTTAAATATAGAACAGAGATTCGCCGCTGCTTATCACCACCAGAGTATTGGCGCGCTTGAGAATGCACACAAAAGTTTAGGAAATTATCTCAGAATTCATTGCAGAAATAATTCAAGGTCGTGGAGTCAGTGGCTACCATATTGGCAATTTTCTTACAATATAACGGTACATTCAGAGACTAAGTATACTCCTTATGAGCTTGTTTTTGGCCATGTGTGTACTTTACCTAATAGTCTAACTTCAGATGTTGACAAATTGTATAATTTCGATAGATATCCCCTGGAATTAAAATTCAGATTACAGAGAGCACAGCAAGATGCTAGAAATAATTTAATTACAGGTAAACAGCATAGGAAACTATTGTATGATAGTAATATCAATCCAGTTATTTATAAAAAGGGAGATCTTGTGTTATTAAAAAATGAAAATTGTTCTAAATTAGATAGTTTATACTCTGGACCTTATACTGTTGTAGAGGATATAGCACCGAATGTAAAAATTGAGAAAAATTCTAGGCAAATTGTGGTTCATAAAAATAGAACAAGACCATATTATTGTTAAAATACATACTTTCATTTATTATAATGTATTGTTGTTATCGACTGTACTTTGTACCTCCTTAATATGGTAGGCTATGTGTGAGGTATTATATTGTTATTGTAAGGAAGATCATGTATCATTTTAGATTGTAATGAAATGTAATCTTATGTTATGCATTCCTGTGTCTTATAATCATTGAAATGTAATAACTTACATACTTTAATCCTAAATAATATACTTAAGTAAGAAAAAAAAAAAGTGTAACCATTTTTATTTTTTTATTTTTGCGGGGAAGGTGTAGTGTAGTGATCTAGAAATGTATTAGTCGTAATCTGGTCTTCATCTATTAAACACGTGTATTTAGATCACTAAATAGTTTCTTTTTACTCCCGACGCCTCACTCTAATACACGAGCGTCTTGTAATTTTTTCGCGTTTTACTAATATATTTTGTTTTTACCATTTACCATACCCATTCCAGTTTCTTTCCCGTCATTTTAAAGCACTAATATTTTACATTAGGTACATTGAAACTCAATGATGTTAATTTCCACGCCTAAATATATATATAAATGTATTTTTTACGCGCCGCTTCTTGTATTTATTTATGTATCTATAACAAACGGCCAACCTTAATAACATAGACCATGAATTAGACTCGATCAGCGTTTCTAAGTCATATAAATGTGAACCCGAAATGTGCTCGCGGTATATTTTAAACCCAAACAAAGGGCTTAATAATAATAATAATAATAAATCATTTATTATCAGGCTACTAAGGCCCATAGACACATACCTTACAGACTAACATAGATATTTTATACAAAAGTTGTTAGTATATATTGCTTAAAATTAAGTTAGTAATCTTCCTTGCACTACATCTTAGCGCGTTCTGATGGTACTTGTCCGCGGAAGCGTCGGAACACCACATTCTGAGGCCAGAAGTTTTCATCCAGTACTTGATGCAAGAAGCAATTCGGTACTCGCACCACAAACGCCTTGAAGTTGACGTTGCGGCGCGACTCCAGCTCCTGCACCCTCAGCAAGTAGTTCAACTTCTGGCGCACGTAGTCGACAACACACTCTGTCTTCACAGAGTGATGTAGGCGGGAGATGTAGACTGGCGTGTTCGGCTGTGCGGCACGCACTAGTCCATTGGGCTTCAATGGAGCTTTGCCGCAGCGGTTCTTCACGGTTATGGGACGGCGCTTCTTCCTCTGCACCATCTCAAAACCGTCTTCATCCCGTCCAGGCGCCAACACAGCAGGCGCGGGCAGCGGCGCGGGGCACGGCGCGCGCGCGACACGTGTAGGAGCGAAAATATTACATCTTAATGTTAGAAGCATACATAGAAACTTTGACAAAATCCCCGTGTTAATGAAACGCCCGGGCTTTTTATGTGATGTTATTGTCTTATCCGAATGTTGGCTAAGTAAATTATCTCTCCTGCCCTCTCTTGATGGCTATTCCTCCTATTACACTAAAAATACTTTTAATCAAAATGATGGCTGCGCAATCTATATTAAATCCTCTACCCAAAACACCATCATTCATTTATGAAAGATATTTTGAGTTATTACAAGAGATATTATCGACATTCAGTATCGAGGGTTTCTACATAGTCGGTGATTATAATTTACCAGAAGCTAGGTGGTCTACTGCAAACAGTCCTAATAACACTGAAAGTTTTTCTATGTGTTGTGGTCCGACAGTCACATGTCAACACTTAAATAACCTAATTGCATATCTTAATGCCTCACAATACAATAAAATATTAAATTTCAAAGGTAACATATTAGATCTTTGTATATCAAATAGACCCTGCAAAATAACTAGTGCTCAATCTTTGTTACCCATAGACAATTTTCACCCTCCATTTGTTTCCGACATATCTTTAAATGTTTAAATACTTTCACTGAAACGACGCCCTCTCAATAAATACAACTTTCACAAAGCCGACTATGATAAAATAAATTGTGATATACAAAACACTAATTGGTCTGAACTACTCACACATAGAAATTCCGATGAAGCTTTATCCACATTTTACACTCATATTGACAACATCATTAAACAACACACACCTTTAGCAGGCACCCGATCTCTTGGTTATCCAACTTGGTTCTCTAAATCTTTAATTGGTTTATTCAAAAAGAAACAAAAGGCTTGGGTCAAGTGGAAAAAATATCAAAATATCTCAGATTACGAAACATTTTCACAGTATAGATCCAGTTTTAAGGATACGTGTAAACAGTGTTTTGCAAAGTATATTAATTCTGTAGAAGATAATTTACGTAAAAACGTTAAACACTTTTGGACTTATATATTTAACCGCAAAGATAAACCTGGTATACCTGCTAAAATAAACTATAATGGTACCGAATCCAATAACCCAGAATCAATTTGTAACATGTTTTCTGATTTCTTTTTCTCTGTATACGAACCAGCCTTACCCCTATTGGACAGCTGGAAACCTTCTGTCGAGACCGTGTCAAATGATTTAAATATTTTTGACCTACACTTTAGTGAAAAAAGCATTTTAAAGGCTCTTAAGTCCTTAGATCCTTCAAAAGGGCCAGGGCCAGATTGCATTCCCTCATTATTTCTGAAAAACACTGCTACTGTTATTTGCAAGCCTCTGTTTATTATTTATAACAAGTGCATGGCTGAAGGAAACTTTCCGAGTGTGTGGAAACTCGCTAACATTACGCCGGTACACAAAGGAGGGTCGAAGCAAAAAGCAGAGAATTATCGACCAATATCAATTTTGTCAGCACTTTCTAAACTGTTTGAGAGATTTGTGCATAATGAAATATACCCATTGCTCCATAATATTATAATACCTCAACAACACGGTTTTGTCAAATTACGTTCAACAACTACTAATCTGCTGACTTTTACTAGCTTTTTATTTGATAACGTTGACAATGGTGTACAGGTTGATGCAGTCTACACAGATTTTTGTAAAGCATTTGATAAAGTCGATCATGAATTGCTATTAAATAAAATTGCTTTTAACGGAATTCGCGGAAACTTATTACGATGGTTTTACTCCTACATCACTAACCGTAGCCAGAAAGTAGTCATTAATGGTTATCATTCCAACTTCACGCAAGTAACTTCCGGTGTCCCACAAGGCTCGATCCTTGGACCCCTTCTATTTAATATTTATATAAATGATATTGGCAAATGCTTTCAGAACACTAAGTACCTTATGTACGCAGACGATCTCAAAATATATAAACCCATTGCAAATATTAATGACTGCCTCCTATTTCAACAAGACTTGGATAGGCTTACAGACTATTGCTATAATAATAAATTGCAACTAAGAACTAAGTTTGCCTAAATGTAATTATTTAAATTTTACCAAAAATAAGCACGTCGTCAGCTATGCTTACAATCTTTGTCATGCGCCGCTTCTAAAAGTAACATCTATTAGGGACCTAGGAATAACACTTGATCATAAACTTCATCTTGACTTACATATTGAAAAAATTGTTAATAAAGCTTATCAGCTCTATGGATTCATAATTTCATAATGAGATCGACCCAAGACTTTAAAAGGGTCTCATCATATCTCTGTTTGTATAAAGCTTTAGTTCGCTCGCAGTTAGAGTATGCTGTATCTGTATGGGATCCTTTTTATAACAAATACGTAGATATGATTGAGAATGTTCAACGTAAATTCTTGCGTGGAATGCACTATAGATGCTATGGTTACTATTTGCCTTATGACCGGTTACTTAGCAAGTATAAGTTATTAACTCTAAGTTCCAGACGGCTGTATTTAGAATCCATGAATCTCTTTAAAATTGTCACTAATAAGTTTAATTGTATAGATTTGAGCAGCATGCTATGTTATCTAGTTCCAAGAACCATACATAGACGACGGGTGTGTGCCGGTAAACTTTTTGCAGTGGGTCGATCCCGAACAAATACAGGTCTCCGTTCCCCCGTCCGCCGTATGGCTGTTAATTATAATAAGAACTTTGAACATATTGACATCTTTAATTGTTACACGGGCCAGTTCAAGAGCCTTGTTCATAAGTCCATCATTAATAATAATAATGTTAACATATTAACATAGTTTATAACCAGTATTATTTATAATTCTCTCTTCAAACAGTTCTCGTGGGCCGTGCTCGTGATCAGACGCATGACTAATACAGTGCTGTGCCGAGTGGTTGCGTTTTATTGCCGTAATACGTTAACGCGGTGTACAATGTGCAGAGAACACCGACAAAAGATCCCAAATACTTATCAGATCCGAACATAGCGTCGTCAAAAGATAAGGAGTGGGTCACTGCGAGGAAAGGAAAGAAAAAAAGAGAACAAAATGAATCCAATAGTGACTGCTCGCTTATATCGCAGGAGAGTAGGAGATTTAAATCATGCTGTTCAACAAGCGCACTTAATGAAACACTAACCGCATTCCGTGAAGAAATGAAGGCCATGCACATATTATTGACCACCATGAAACAGCAACAGGATGAGAAATACGCCGCCATTCAAACCGATATTACGGAGATTAAAAAGAAGGTAGTGGAAACAAAAAATAAAAGCCTCGAAGCAGATATCACTATAAAAAATATAGAAGATAAACAAAAAGAGTTAGAACAAGTGCACTTGAAGCTGCTTGATTCTCATCGTAAAAATGAAAATAAAATGAAAGACATGACCCAAAGGGGTATTTTTCTGGAAAAATATAATAAGTCACTGGAGGATCGTATAGGTTGGCTAGAGCAGAAAGATTTGAAGCTAAATGTGGAGTTAATAAATGTACGTAAACAAGAGGGTGAAAACATAAGAGAAGTGGTAGAGAAGATTGCGAAGGAACTGAAACTGAGGGTAGACGGTATAGAAAAGGTATGGAGGGTCAGAGGCGACGGACTAGGTGCGCCAGTGATAGTGAAAATGTGTAACAAAGAAGCGCGCACTCAATGGCTTAAAAGCAGAAAACAGCAACTGACTAATCACTCAATTTACAACAACAATGATGATACTCGCATCTACATAAATGAAAATCTTACGCGCCAAATGCGCCAGCTATTCTGGACAGCAAAACAGAAGCTTAAGGAGGATTACAAGTTTATATGGATCCAAGATAGCAAAATTTTAATAAAAAAGAGTGAGGTCCAGAAGAAAGTGCATAATATCTGCTGTGAAAGCGACATAAATAAATATATATCTGTAATTAGCGAGATAGAGGAGTAATCAATATCAAAACAAATCATACTACTTATATAATAAAATAAATAATAGCCTAATTACTTAAGTTCCGAAATGAATACTGAAGACCTACAGGATGCTATATACTCGAAATATGAATACACAAAACAATGGATTAACCATGTTACTCAAAATAAAAATAAACTAAATATCATACACATGAATATTTGTTCGTTAAGGAAACATTTTAATGAATTTATTGTACTCATAAAGGACTGTCTACCTACATTGGACTTAAAATGCCTAACCGAAATTAATATAAAAGAGGAGGAAATTTATAATTATGAAATAAATGGCTACTGCTCATACTATTTAACTAGAGAAAAAAGAAGGGGAGGTGGTATCATAATCTATGTACAGGAAAATTTAGAGTTTGAAATAATACAAAAGAATAATCTATACTGTGAACTGATGTGTGGTCAGATGAACATCAACGGTAAAATATTATCTATATCTATATCTATATCTTCTATATCTATATCTATACATATAATAAAATTGTAGAAAAGTGGTGTCTGTACAATGGAAATATATATAAAAAAAGTAGCAGGGGTTGTTATTATATCGATGCCGAACCCGAAATTGTAATTATTAATTTTTTTGTCTGTTTGTCGGTTTGTCTGTTTGTCTGTGTGTTTGTGCACGCTAATATCAGAAACGGCTTATTCGATTTAGATGCGGTTTTCACTAATATATTGTAGTAAACTTCACTTAACATTTAGTGTTTATTTCATGTCAATCGGTCCATAAATAAAAAAGTTATGACAATTTAAAGAATCATGGCGAACATTTGTTGAGCTATTTTATCAGAGTACGTACACGCCTCGCATAGTTGCATTCGATTATTGAGATTCACTTGAATGCTGACTGTTTGCATATATCATTTATTTATATTTTAGGGTTTGTAGGTTAGGTTCCTTTTCTTAATTTTCTTTAAAATTTTGTAAATAAACATAGTAAGTATTTGGTATAGGTTAGGCGGTTCTTTCCTTGATTTTTGGGTATCTTATCTTCATTTAGAGTTTCTAAATAAATATTGTAGCTGTGCCCGCGACTTGGAATAGTCGATTTTGCTTATTTATTGGTATATACATATAAGTGTAGGTAGGCGCTAGGTGTTAGGGCTCTTCTTTAAAAATAGTCTTAAAGATTTTGCCCGGAGCGTAAAACTGCTGTCGTGGCACGCGAACTTGGTCGCTACAACGTAGTTGTAGCTGCGTTAAGCGAACTCGAGGAAATCGGTGGTGGGTACACATTCTTCTGAAAAGGACGACCCCAAACGGAACGAAGGTTAGCTGGCGTAGGGTTTGCCGTCAAATCCACCATCGCGCAAAAACTGTCTGAATATCCGCAATACATCTCTTACCGCATTATCACACTGCGCCTTCACCTACAAATCAACAACTACCTGAATATGATAAGCGTATATGCATCAACAATGCGTAACGAGGACAGTGTCAAAGATCAGTTTTATGAAGAACTTTGCCAATGCCTTAGCAACATACGTTCAAACAAGCAAATACTTCTGCTGGGTGAAGGGTTGGCAGAGATACTGAGTCGTGGCCGGGCGTGATTGGAAATAATGGTGTGGGCAATATGAATAGTAACGGACAATTACTACTCACACTCTGTGCCCAATTCGACCTTACCATCACTAACACTCTGTTTAGGCTTCGTGACAAATTCAAAACCACCTGGATGCACCCACGTTCTTTACACTGGCACCTCCTCGATTACGCCATAACCCGACGAAGGGACATCTCCCAGGTGCATATCACCCGCGTCATGCGCGGCGCGCATTGCTGGACAGACCACCGGCTTCTGGTAACTAAATTGAGACTCCGCCTTCGCGAACCACGAAGACCCTGCAGGGCTAAACCAATATCTCTCAATTTAGAACGACTAAATTGTGCGGACCTTCGAGAAAAATACCAGGAAGGACTGATAGACACGCTAGATGGGTTTGATGCCCAGCAAGGTGACCTCATATCAAACTGGATACAGTTGTCATCCTCCGTACTGACTGTGGCTACAGAAATCATAGGACGCAAAAAACGTAACAACGTAGACTGGTTTGACCAAAATGATAGGGCCCTAACTGAAGCATTCAAACAGCATCGTATACTCATAAAGCGTAATGAATTTGGCTCGCAGACACACACCAACTAGGCGCTTTTTGTGAAGAAATGCATAAGTTGATTGGCGTTTCCATTAAAAATACCACACCACTAAGATCCCTAGATGGTTCTCAAAAACTCACTGCTAAGCAGGATATACTTGATCGTTGGGCAGAGCACTTTAACAATCTGCTCAATGTAGATCGATTAGCAGATCTTGATCAAATAAAGCGTATTCGTCCTTTGCCGCTGAATGATTCGCTTGCTGAGCCACTTGACTTTTGCTGAAGTAGTTCGAGCCACAAAAGAGCAGAAAATAAAAAAGCAGTTGGCGTTGATAACATCGCCGGAGAACTGCTTAAATACGGAGGGGAGCAACTTCACACTTACATCTGGCAAATTTTTGATCGCATTTGGAACGAGGAAATAATACCGCCTGAATTTAAAATATCCCGTATAGAGACCCTGTATAAAAACAAAGGAGACCGTTCTGACTGCAACTCCTACCGGGTATATCGCTCCTCTTTGTCCCTGGGAAGATATTCGCCAGAGTTCTTCTCAACCGGCTTTTACCCGTCTCCGAAGACATATTGCCAGAAACTCTATTGGGTTTCGTCCCACCTGCGAGGCCATCTTTTCCATCCGGCAACTCCAGATAAAAAGTCGCGAACACAGTCAACCTTTGTATATGTGCTTCGTGGACTTGGAGAAAGCATTTTGACTGTGTGCCGCGGGAAGCCCTCTGGACTTTACTGGCAAAATTAGGTTCTCCTGAGAAGTTTGTTAGAATGATTCGCCTTCTTCACGACGAAATGACCTGCTGTGTTACCTATAATGGTGATCAGTCAGAGTTCTTCCCTGTCAGTTATGGGGTTAAACAAGGTTGTGTGCTTGCACCAACACTGTTTGCTCTTTACTTTTCTGTCGTTGTCAGTGAAGCACTCGAACAAACTTCTGCTGGAATCAAAATACGTTTCAGGACTTTTCAACCTGGCCAGATTAAAAGCTTACACAAAAGTATCACACGCTCTTATAACGGAGATCATGTATGCTGATGATCTGTGTTTTGTTACCAACTCTTCACAAGAACTCCAGGACCTGATTACGAATCTTCAGGAAGTCTGCTGCCGTTTCGGTCTGAAAATCAGTGTGAAGAAAACTGAGGTGACGGCAATCGACTCTCATGGAGCTACAGAACCTGTCAAGGTGACCATTGGCAATACTGAGCTGAAGCAAGTGAATACGTTTATATACCTGTGTAGCACAATTACAGCTAAGTGTGACCTTGACGCCGAAATAAACCATCGCATAGGCGCTGCATCAGCTGCTTTCGGTAAATTACGAGCCAAAGTCTTACAATCACATGATTTGAAGCTTTCGACAAAAATCTCCGTTTACATGGCCATAGTCCTCCCAAATCTTCTGTACTCTGCGTCATGGGTCCTCTATCGGAAACATATACGGACGCTGGACCGGTTTCATTTAAGGTGCATAAAAGACATTCTCAAAATCAAATGGTCGGACCGGATTAGAAATACCGAAGTGCTACGACGCGCAAATGTCTATGTCAGAAGCATACCTGATGCGGCGACAGCTCCGATGGTGTGGACATGTTTTACGAATGGATGATGATAGGTTGGCCAAACGCATCTTCTTTTCTGAACTCCAGAACGGCAAGCGGAAACAAGGCGGCCAGTTCTTACGCTTCAAGGACGTTCAGAAAAGACACATGAAAAGGTGCAATATTGTTCCCCAGAAATGGGAGAAACAGGCCATTTGCCGCCCTGAATGGAAGTGCATGGTGAGGAATGCGGTTCATTGAGGTTCATAGAATTGGATTCGAAGCGTGATGCCCTTAAGGCTAGACCACCAGCAGCCATGTTTTATAACTATGTCGACGATGTCTTAACGTGCAGCCGATGCGCGCGCACGTTTACTCATAAGATAGGATATTGCAGCCATCAAAGGGCGAACAAGAGAGCTGACCACCTTGGCTCCTCTGCATGTGATAGTCGGTAGCAGTCACCATAGCCGAAATCGGCTGAGAAGTAGTATATATATATATATTATATATATATAATTACAACACGATGCCTTCCAGAAAAAGACCACCTCTTGCTGCTACATCGAGATACTAGGCGAATGAGACTAGCCTAGAGGTATGCTCGATAGATAACGTTCTACACAAATAGCACTTAAAACAAAAAACTAATTGAAAAGTTTCATCATCCACGCGAACGAAGTTGCGGGCACAGCTAGTACATAATAATTACCTACCGGCCTCCACAAATGAATATAGCTCACTTTGTTAACGAACTCAAAAGCCTTATACACACTATACCGATTAAAAATGATTTGGTATTTATGGGAGATATGAACATAAACATATTGCAGGGAAAAACTGATTCACGGACCAGTGTATATCTCGAGACCTTAAGTGAGTTAGGATTTGAATGTTGCATACAAGATGTTACGCGAGAGGTAGTATTATCGGAGCGACGCGTGACATCATGCATTGATCATATTTTTGTGCGAAGCGCGTGTGAGATTTAGATACATAACAAAGCAATTGAATTTATTTTTGAATTATTGAAATCTCACGAAATAAGTGAAGAAAGTAAAGAATAAAACATAAAGGTATAAATAATAAAATATATTAGTCATTTTTTATCATTTTAATCATATTCAACAGCAATATCACACATAACACAAAATTGTTAAAACAAAATGAACCATTACATAAAAAAAAGAGGAATCACTTAACTTACGTGTTGTTGTCTACTCCTCAACGTCCACCAAAAAAGTGCCATGACTCTATTTTACAATATTATTCCGAACAGTCATACTATCCCGCCAAAATTGACCAATCAGAGACAGTGACGGATTAAGACTACTTGATGCCCTAAGCAATCCACGTCTGTGGGGCCCCCCTATCCGATTTTCAACTAGGTCTACAGTCATTTGGTACTAAAAAACCGGCCAAGTGCAAGTCGAACTCGCGCACCGCGGGTTCCGTACAAACCTGTGTGTGAGTGAGTAACTAAAAATTTAAGGTTTTCGGAATTTTTCCTTTATATGTGCTATTAAACATTGCTTCATGCCTAATTTCAAGATTCTAGATCGACTGGAAGTGTACCCTTTAGGTTTTGATTCCCTCGCGAGTAGTTGCGAGTTTGAAAATATGCGGCTTAAATTGCTATTTCTTTTGATTGCGTTGACATAAAAGTTTGATTTTGTTAAAGCTTAAAGTTATTATAGACCTGAGTGTTTGATATGAATTTCAATTTAATACATCTACGCGTTCATGAGAAAAGAAGTAGTAACTTTAACATTTAAAAATATTGTTGTATGTAACTAAAAATTTACGGTTTTCGCAATTTTTCCTTTATCTGTACTATAAGACGTTACTTCGTACCAAATTTCAAGATTCTAAGTTCACGGGAAGCAGCCCCGGATCTAGGGGGGGGCAAGCCGGGGCCTATGCCCCGGGCGGCAAGTTTAGAGGGCGGCCAAATTCACACTTTACAGACGAATGGACAACTCATCATTTACTTAACTTTGACCACGGAATAAATAATAGTACAAGTACAGAAATTTCATGGCCATATCAACTCGACCGATACCCAGAGCGCGGAGTGAGACGTGCTGCACGAACATTTATTATTCGCGAGGCGCGTAGGCATAGTTCAAAATTCGCGCCCGCTTGCACGGAGAAAAATGAGGAGTAAATTCTACTTCTAGCGTGGTAGCTTCTACTCCAGTGCCTTGTCAATATATGGATGACTATTCTTAGGAGTAAAATCTACTACTGTTCCGTGGTAACAATAATACTAGTCTGGGAGGTAAACCATACTTACTAGAGAATGGACTAATTTTTACTTCTCAAAGAGTAGTATTTACTCCAAATTTTAACTAATTTTATTTATAGAGCAAGTAGAATTCAGTCCAAATTAATTATTACATACATATAATAGCATTAACTCCATAGATAAGATGTGTAGGGTTTAGCGGGTCTTTCGATGGGTAGACAGAAAAAACAGTAATGGCTAAAACGTATTAATAAAAATAATTTGCCAGAAATAGCGGAAGTCTTAGAACAAGTTAAGCAAACTTCTCGTGCTCCAGAAGCTAAGTACGAGGCAGGTCATCTCTTAACTGCTATGAAGGATTTCAAATTTATTCTGAATTTAACTATTTGGGCGAATGTTCTTCGCGAAATCAATCGAGTGAATATAGAAATTAAGAAAGAAGATATTATCCTTGCCCGTTCCGTTGCACTAATGGATGGTCTGCTCAAAACTTTGCAAAAAATGAGACAAAATCCAATGGAATATTGGATAAAAGAGGCTAGAGAAGTTGCTGAAAAAAGTGGTGTTGACCCTATTTTGCAAAACAAACCGAAACGTAAAAAACATTTTGATGAGATGTGTGAAGACGAATTACAAACACTCCAACCTGTTCACCTATTTTCTAAAGAAATAATGATGGTATTTGATCGAATCATATCAGAAATTAAGAAGAGGTTTGATTGTGCTACCATGCTGAATTTTAATTTTACTTTTCTTAATGGTAATTTAAATTCACAAATGCATTTTTATTTTAAATCCTATGCTGTGCGGTGTATAAAATATATATCCTACACGTTCATGTCTATATATTTGTAAATAAATAGACTTAACACAAAAAGAACAGCGATGGATGCATTATTTCCGGAAGGCCTATCTGGGCTATGTCCAAATTTCAATCAATTATCTATAATATGTATTTATTTAGAAATATATAAGTATGTTTATCAGTTGTCTGGTTACAACACAAGCTCTGCTTAGCTTGGGATCAGATAACCGTGTGTGAGTTGTCCCGGAATATTATTATTATTATTATACATCTGATAGCTGAAATTATATGGATGATAAAGGTAAAAATAAATATAAGTGGGCGGGGGCGGCATTTTTCAGTTTTTGCCCCGCCTAAAAAAAATTGAAGATCCGGGGCTGACGGGAAGTACCCAGTAGGTTTTGATTCCCGTGCGAGTTTCGAAAATTTGCGGCAAAAACGGCTGTATCTTTTGATTGCTTTGGCTTAGAAGTTTGATTTTTTCACAGCTCAAAGGGACAGTAGACCTGAGTACTAGATATAAATTTCAGTATGATACCTCCACGCGTTCCTGAGAAAAACGGTCTTGACAGACGCACGGACGGACAAAGAAGTGATCCTATAAGGGTTCCGTTTTTTCCTTTTGAGGTACGGAACCCTAAAACGAGGGATACCTGGGGCCCGAGTCTGCTATTTACACTCCGTGTCAGTGTGCTCATAGTTGGCTCATAGTGGGACGATTTTACGATAATTGGCATTCTACTTAGTTTACTGCCAATTATCGTAAAATCGTCCCACTATGAGCCAACTATAAGCACACTGACACGGAGTGTAAATAGCAGCCTAAAGCCCCTGGAAAGTTTTCCGGGAGATTGAAAATGGGTGATTTTATAGTTTTTGTTGTGCTCTTTTCAAATTTTCGCCTTTGCCACCTCGTATCTTTGCCACTCGCGCCGCCATATGGGAAAAATGGCGCTAAAAAACTCTTTTTTGACAACAATTCCTTTCTAAATTATTTTACGAGAAAAATAGTTATGTAATTTATTAAACTAGAAAAAAATCCTACAATATTTAGGTATGTATTCACTTTTTTTTGTAGGATTAATTTTAGCGAATGAGCGCCAAAAAGTCCACTCCAACACGCATTTTGACCAGTAACTAATTTCTGCACCACCATGAGGTGGAGTAAGTGGCGCGTTTTTTTGTGTTATCCCCAGTAAGCCTAATCTGGGGGCACTACCGTGCCTGCAGATTAGGCTTATCAGAAAAAAAAAGTGTTATTTGGCCAAAAGCGTATAGAAGTGGACTTTGCGGAGCTCGTACGCTAAAACTATTGATTCTACAAAAAAAGGATAATACATAAATTGTAGGAAATTTTGTCTAGTTTAATTTATTACTAATTATTTTAATCGTTAAATGAGCCGGAAAGGATTTGTTGTCAAAAACCTGATTTTGAGCGATTCTGCAAACGTTTTCTGACAGTCGTTTCTCCTTTGGACTGATCACCGACAGGACGTTTCGGTTTTGAGACATTCGTCGATAGAATGTTTCACCTATGCATGTTTCACCGAAAGTTCTTTCGCCGAAACGTACTTCAAATTTCATTCAATTTGAACCAGTAGTTTAAGACTTATAACTAATCAAAGTTTGTCAGTTTTGTCACTCTCTCACTTACTGACTGACCGATCATCTAAACTCTAATGCTCCGTACTCACATACGGTTTTGCTCGATCGAGCTATCATGTCGAGTAAAAACTATGGCATGGGCTTTCGTCCACACATTCAGCATTAATCTATCGAGTAACGCACACCGTTCAGTATTCACCGAACCGTTCGAGCCACAACATGTCTGTTCAACAAAGGAGACGGTGGCTACATTTAGCAAGTCTCGCAGTTCTTAATTATAAAAGAATAAAAGAAAATGAAAAGAAGAAACTTAAAAGGAGGTACTGGGTTAAAGATTGGTTAGGTTAGGTTAATTCCATCGAGCCGGCTCGATGCGAGCCTTCGAGCTGTGAGTTTTGCGGTCCACACGTTAATATTTACTCGTTTTGGAGTAAAACTATCGAGTAATACCGAATGTGAGTACGGAGCTTAAGACACAATCCTTTTTTCAGTGTTGTTTTTGGTGACGTGATAGTGAGACATGATGCCCTAGGGACGGATTTTTTTTTGCTTATTCTGGTGCCCCCTCAGACGTGATGCCCTAGGCAATTGCTTAATTCGATTAAGGGTTAATCCGTCACTGATCAGAGACAAGTAAGCTTTATAGACAAATAACTAAATTCACAATTGAAATAAACTAATTTAAACACACCAAATCTTATTTAAAACTTATAGCGATAATTTTAATATTTATTTTAATCACTAGCTGTGCCCGCAACTTCGTTCGCGTGGATGATGAAACTTTTCAATTAGTTTTTTGTTTTAAGTGCTATTTGTGTAGAACGTTATCTATCGAGCATACCTCTAGGCTAGTCTCATTCGCCTAGCGTATCTCGATGTAGCAGAAAGAGGTGGTCTTTTTCTGGAAGGCATCGTGTTATAATTATATATGTATAATATATATATATATACTACTTCTCAGCCGATTTCGGCTATGGTGACTGCTACCGACTATCACATGCAGAGGAGCCAAGGTGGTCAGCTCTCTTGTTCGCCCTTTGATGGCTGCAGTATCCTATCTTATGAGTAAACGTGCGCGCGCATCGGCTGCACGTTAGGACATCGTCGACATAGTTATAAAACATGGCTGCTGGTGGTCTAGCCTTAAGGGCATCACGCTTCGAATCCAATTCTATGAACCTCAATGAACCGCATTCCTCACCATGCACTTCCATTCAGGGCGGCAAATGGCCTGTTTCTCCCATTTCTGGGGAACAATATTGCACCTTTTCATGTGTCTTTTCTGAACGTCCTTGAAGCGTAAGAACTGGCCGCCTTGTTTCCGCTTGCCGTTCTGGAGTTCAGAAAAGAAGATGCGTTTGGCCAACCTATCATCATCCATTCGTAAAACATGTCCACACCATCGGAGCTGTCGCCGCATCAGGTATGCTTCTGACATAGACATTTGCGCGTCGTAGCACTTCGGTATTTCTAATCCGGTCCGACCATTTGATTTTGAGAATGTCTTTTATGCACCTTAAATGAAACCGGTCCAGCGTCCGTATATGTTTCCGATAGAGGACCCATGACGCAGAGTACAGAAGATTTGGGAGGACTATGGCCATGTAAACGGAGATTTTTGTCGAAAGCTTCAAATCATGTGATTGTAAGACTTTGGCTCGTAATTTACCGAAAGCAGCTGATGCAGCGCCTATGCGATGGTTTATTTCGGCGTCAAGGTCACACTTAGCTGTAATTGTGCTACACAGGTATATAAACGTATTCACTTGCTTCAGCTCAGTATTGCCAATGGTCACCTTGACAGGTTCTGTAGCTCCATGAGAGTCGATTGCCATCACCTCAGTTTTCTTCACACTGATTTTCAGACCGAAACGGCAGCAGACTTCCTGAAGATTCGTAATCAGGTCCTGGAGTTCTTGTGAAGAGTTGGTAACAAAACACAGATCATCAGCATACATGATCTCCGTTATAAGAGCGTGTGATACTTTTGTGTAAGCTTTTAATCTGGCCAGGTTGAAAAGTCCTGAAACGTATTTTGATTCCAGCAGAAGTTTGTTCGAGTGCTTCACTGACAACGACAGAAAAGTAAAGAGCAAACAGTGTTGGTGCAAGCACACAACCTTGTTTAACCCCACAACTGACAGGGAAGAACTCTGACTGATCACCATTATAGGTAACACAGCAGGTCATTTCGTCGTGAAGAAGGCGAATCATTCTAACAAACTTCTCAGGAGAACCTAATTTTGCCAGTAAAGTCCAGAGGGCTTCCCGCGGCACACAGTCAAAATGCTTTCTCCAAGTCCACGAAGCACATATACAAAGGTTGACTGTGTTCGCGACTTTATATCTGGAGTTGCCGGATGGAAAAGATGGCCTCGCAGGTGGGACGAAACCCAATAGAGTTTCTGGCAATATGTCTTCGGAGACGGGTAAAAGCCGGTTGAGAAGAACTCTGGCGAATATCTTCCCAGGGACAAAGAGGAGCGATATACCCGGTAGGAGTTGCAGTCAGAACGGTCTCCTTTGTTTTTATACAGGGTCTCTATACGGGATATTTTAAATTCAGGCGGTATTATTTCCTCGAATCAAATCAAATGCGATCAAAAATTTGCCAGATGTAAGTGTGAAGTTGCTCCCCTCCGTATTTAAGCAGTTCTCCGGCGATGTTATCAACGCCAACTGCTTTTTTATTTTCTGCTCTTTTGTGGCTCGAACTACTTCAGCAAAAGTCAAGTGGCTCAGCAAGCGAATCATTCAGCGGCAAAGGACGAATACGCTTTATTTGATCAAGATCTGCTAATCGATCTACATTGAGCAGATTGTTAAAGTGCTCTGCCCAACGATCAAGTATATCCTGCTTAGCAGTGAGTTTTTGAGAACCATCTAGGGATCTTAGTGGTGTGGTATTTTTAATGGAAACGCCAATCAACTTATGCATTTCTTCACAAAAAGCGCCTAGTTGGTGTGTGTCTGCGAGCCAATGTATCTGTTTTGCCTTATCTATCTTTCATGTTCCTTGTTAATCTTCTTAAGGAATCACCACTACTTCGGACTTCTTGAGTGAGATTATGATTACCTTCATTACGCTTTATGAGTATACGATGCTGTTTGAATGCTTCAGTTAGGGCCCTATCATTTTGGTCAAACCAGTCTACGTTGTTACGTTTTTTGCGTCCTATGATTTCTGTAGCCACAGTCAGTACGGAGGATGACAACTGTATCCAGTTTGATATTAGGTCACCTTGCTGGGCATCAAACCCATCTAGCGTGTCTATCAGTCCTTCCTGGTATTTTTCTCGAAGGTCCGCACAATTTAGTCGTTCTAAATTGAGAGATATTGGTTTAGCCCTGCAGGGTCTTCGTGGTTCGCGAAGGCGGAGTCTCAATTTAGTTACCAGAAGCCGGTGGTCTGTCCAGCAATGCGCGCCGCGCATGACGCGGGTGATATGCACCTGGGAGATGTCCCTTCGTCGGGTTATGGCGTAATCGAGGAGGTGCCAGTGTAAAGAACGTGGGTGCATCCAGGTGGTTTTGAATTTGTCACGAAGCCTAAACAGAGTGTTAGTGATGGTAAGGTCGAATTGGGCACAGAGTGTGAGTAGTAATTGTCCGTTACTATTCATATTGCCCACACCATTATTTCCAATCACGCCCGGCCACGACTCAGTATCTCTGCCAACCCTTCACCCAGCAGAAGTATTTGCTTGTTTGAACGTATGTTGCTAAGGCATTGGCAAAGTTCTTCATAAAACTGATCTTTGACACTGTCCTCGTTACGCATTGTTGATGCATATACGCTTATCATATTCAGGTAGTTGTTGATTTGTAGGTGAAGGCGCAGTGTGATAATGCGGTAAGAGATGTATTGCGGATATTCAGACAGTTTTTGCGCGATGGTGGATTTGACGGCAAACCCTACGCCAGCTAACCTTCGTTCCGTTTGGGGTCGTCCTTTTCAGAAGAATGTGTACCCACCACCGATTTCCTCGAGTTCGCTTAACGCAGCTACAACTACGTTGTAGCGACCAAGTTCGCGTGCCACGACAGCAGTTTTACGCTCCGGGCAAAATCTTTAAGACTATTTTTAAAGAAGAGCCCTAACACCTAGCGCCTACCTACACTTATATGTATATACCAATAAATAAGCAAAATCGACTATTCCAAGTCGCGGGCACAGCTACAATATTTATTTAGAAACTCTAAATGAAGATAAGATACCCAAAAATCAAGGAAAGAACCGCCTAACCTATACCAAATACTTACTATGTTTATTTACAAAATTTTAAAGAAAATTAAGAAAAGGAACCTAACCTACAAACCCTAAAATATAAATAAATGATATATGCAAACAGTCAGCATTCAAGTGAATCTCAATAATCGAATGCAACTATGCGAGGCGTGTACGTACTCTGATAAAATAGCTCAACAAATGTTCGCCATGATTCTTTAAATTGTCATAACTTTTTTATTTATGGACCGATTGACATGAAATAAACACTAAATGTTAAGTGAAGTTTACTACAATATATTAGTGAAAACCGCATCTAAATCGAATAAGCCGTTTCTGATATTAGCGTGCACAAACACACAGACAAACAGACAAACCGACAAACAGACAAAAAAATTAATAATTACAATTTCGGGTTCGGCATCGATATAATAACAACCCCTGCTACTTTTTTTATATATATTTCCATTGTACAGACACCACTTTTCTACAATTTTATTATATGTATAGATAGAAGATATAGATTTTACCATAATAAGTCGGTAACTGAAGATTACAATATCTCTCTGTAATGAAAAAACACGTTGAATAATCCAGTAAAGCACTATTATGCCTAAGATTTTTAAGAAAGTTACAATAATAATTCGGTAAGTAAACATTACTGGAATAATATAGATAAGTCAGGATCGTAAGATATCAGTACCCTAAAAATTGTTTGAAACCATTTTCGGTAATATGTATTTTGGTGAATAACTAATTCTGTGTATATCTAATAGTTACACTTAATACTTTAAACTGTTCGGGTAAAAATTAGCTTTTCCGCCATATAACAATGTTTTCATTATTCCCCTTTGTTAAAGAGATATACTCGAAAAACACTAAATCATTTTTCCTGTAAAATTTGATTTTTGCGATTACCGGTTTATTCCCCGGGGACGTCGATATGTCAGTCAGTCAATATTAAAATTTACGACTTTTAGACCTTCATATCTTTATAACCGTTTGAGCTAGCTTCATGAAATTTGGGCTTCTAGATTTCCTTATGGATATAATTAAACACACGTAGTTTTATGTGTTTACGTTAAAGAGGTTTTAAGTTATGGAAGGGTCAAAAGTGGCACCAAGTGGTTCGTGTAATGATACACTTGCCGCTGTCTAGCCAGTTGCTTAAACTTGGCTTGACACGCGGCCGCGTGTCTAGATTCATATTAAAGTAAATGATTTAAGCGCCACGACATTTACGCGGTTTTGATTTGACCACCAGCATATCATATGAGTGCATTGCGATCAGTCGGTGACATCGGACGCGTTTGCACTGTTCGCAGAAATTATTATAATTTCGTGCCGAGCGCGGCGTCAGCCGCCGCTTGTTTTGACACCATGCGTTCGGAAGAACTTGTGGCGAACGAGGTCCTGGCGTTCCTGCAGTACCAGCTGGACGTCATGGATGAGGTCAGTGTGACACAAATCTGCACCTCAAATTTCACCGAGAAGGAGATACGCAGCGCAAAAAAGCTGCTGTTCGAGTCGCTGCAAATGGCAGACCGAATGCCGTCCCGCAGGAGGGATGAAAAGGGAGAGAGGAGTCTCCAAGACGCCATAAGGCTTTTGAAGGAGACCGACCCGGACGACGTGCCGACATTCGTGGCAAAGGAGTTGCGCAAGCTGCCCCCGGTCACTTTCGAGCACGTCGACGTCACCAGGCTATTAAAGGACATCACGAGTATGAGGTCTAGCCTGGTCGAGCTGCAGTTGAAGCTGGAGGCATCACAATCCACCATCAGTGATCTACGTAGCGAGGTAGCAGAATTGCGAAACTCTGTATGTAGGTCACACGCGCATGCCAACAGCGACAACACACGCCTCGGACAGGTCAACGCATCGCCGCCGCGCGCCGAGTCAGCAAGATTGCACTCGTCGCCGGCCGCCGCCAATACTAGTGATGCTAAACTGTGCCCCGCCCTCCCCGCGTCTCCCATAGTCGGGACGCCGACGAATGTAAGCACGTCAAAGCCTGGATGTGTTTACTCGGCTGCCGTAAAGCGACATCCCATTCAACGGCAACCTAAAGCTACTGTGGGCAGTCAAGATCGCCCCGAAGTATCCCGAGACACGGTACAATCTGTACCAAGTAAAGGGACGGCTGATGCAGATGGTTTCATCAAGGTAGAGAGAAGGAAGAAGAAGCCATCTAGCCTAAATCAATGCGGAACTGCGTTGACCGGTCCAAACATGCTGCTGCGCCCCGCAATTCCAACGACGCAGCTGTATGTGTCGCGCCTTCACCACTCCACGAAGGTCGAGGAGATCGTGGAGTATATACGCATCAAGACCAACTGGACATTGAGAGTCGAGAAGTTGGAGCCGAGACATAACACAAATTTTAAATCGTTTGTGGTACGTGTGCCGACTCAGCATCTCGACATGTTTCAAGAGCAGTTTTGGCCGAAGGGTGTCGTTTTCCGGCGTTTCCGCGGGAGGCTACGCGACACCACGCAGTGCAACACGACACCGCCTACTCGTGTCAAATAGACTTTAATTAGTTTTATGTTAATAATTGTATGTATTAGTTTATAGGTATTTTTTTGTTTTATTATTATTTATGTATTGTATTTTCTATGGGCCCTAGTTGCCTGAAATAAAGGAATATTATATTATTATATATATTATATTATTATATCAAAATAGCTCCTAATATAATAAGTTCCGCAGTATTGAAATCAAATACGTAATAATTATTCACAATAATATTTAATCAACAAAACAAAATATGTCTTAAACTATCTTAAGAGAAGCTATATCTCCAAGAAGAACAAATATATTCAATAAAACAAAATCAAAAACAAATTTCTCTGAAATCTGTGAAGAAAATACAAACATTTATTATTTTAAGATAATATCAATTTACTAACTCTTGTTTTAATCAGTCTTTTCAGTTACGTTATTAGGAATAGTATTACACATTTAAACTTATAAAATAATAAACAAAAAAAGCTTCTTCAAACAATATTAAACAAAGAGAGTAATTACACATGAGAGATCATCATGAAATTAGCATAATCACAGTTTTAGTTTCATGAAACAGAAATTAATCATTTTTATAAGGCAAGTTGTCATAGAATTCGTGACAATCCACGGGCATAACACTTTTAAATTGTTGCAAATGTTCAAACTTTGATTTTGAGATTGGCAATCTATAAGTAAAGAGCTGTGGAGGAGTAACTGCCTCAATTATTTTTGGCCTTTGAGGTAATAGTTGAAATTCGTCATTGTAGTAAGCTTGTATTCAATAGTGCCATTGGGATTGTACTTTAAAACTCTGATATCAACCACACACTTTGCACCAGTACCTCTACCAGGCCGGATTGAATCGTAAATGAGGTTACTTTTGATACTATAATCTTTAAAAAAAGTGTGGTCAACCGTAGCTACCTGATATGGTAATGGATTCAATCTAGCTTCTTTGGTAACCGAAGAATATTGACTAGGTAAAAATATTTCACGATGTTTTAACTTCCTTTCAATTACCGAGTGAACTGAATCCACTTCCATTTGAGTGTGACCCTTCTCTAAAAATTTCTGTGTGATGATAACGTTTTTTTCCATCGCCAATCGCAAAAAAGCGTTTGAAACCACAACATTTCGATTTTGCGATGTACACCCATCAGTGAATATTATTACATTTTTAGGATCTTCTTCAACCGATTTCTTCAAATAATCGACAAAAAATGAAGCATACGTTGATGCTTTTAAATCTGTTGTAGTCTCATCAAGCCAATAACACTTTATGTTATTAGTGCCCAAATTATAAATTGTAAAGTTATGAACCATCAACTTTGTTTTGAAATACAATGCACTAGCTGTCAAAAGTGGACACAATTTCACAGCTTGCAAATCGGCAGTGATTACGTGAAGTGTTCCATTTTTCGCAGCTTCTTTGTCGAGAGTTTTTTCCTTCCTAGCTAAATCCTTTCGTGATACATGTTGTTGATATTCTTCTTCTGTAATATTGCCTACTTTATACGAACAGCATAAATCACACGCATCTTTTTTTGGTTTAAACAATGCTATGTTTTCATCTTTCAAAACATCTTCAAAAAGTTTTCTGGAAGCCACTTTCTGCTCATTCTTGGTGGCCTGTTTGACATAAATACGATAGAGTTCACGCTTTGACTGTATTATGGGTTCGAGATATAATTTTGTACTTTCTTTTCGGCAGTAGTGGGAGGGCAGTTTGGGTAGGGCTCTTAAAAATGTTTGTATTAAAACTTTCAATGTAGGCAACGCAGGATTTTCTTTCCGATTTATAATGGTTTGTTTATTTGGTTTTTCTTCCAGCCAGTACCTCACTGTCCACTATTTAATGCCCAATGTTCCTAAGAA
The DNA here is from genome assembly GCA_905475315.1 of Autographa pulchrina. Taxonomy (NCBI): domain Eukaryota; kingdom Metazoa; phylum Arthropoda; class Insecta; order Lepidoptera; family Noctuidae; genus Autographa; species Autographa pulchrina. Next base: position 3,659,333 of record FR997761.1, on the reverse strand, counting down.
CATTTTTAAACATACTCTGGTTTTTTGGTTATTAAGTTTTAAATAATAGACTTTTGTAACACCACGTCTTGTATCAGCCCTTTGTGTGGTTTTTCTTTTAGTCGGCCTCATATCTACTAAAGAAGAAACAAACATTTTTTTCGCTATCCAGCTCATCTCCCAAAATTCCTTAAAAATATTTAATCTTACGCTTTCTGTAAACTTTTCGCAGTTAAAGACATTGCTTTTTAAACATTTGCTTGAATTACAAGCGTCTCCAAGTTTTCGGGCCAGTTTAATAGTCTTGTGAAAATATTTCATCGCTAGTCTTTCTAAAACCGATGTATTCCTGGCCTAGCATTCTCAATTTTTTATTTATTTTATTTTACTTTATTCGGGAAACAAACAATTGTACAATATATATTACATCAAGGTATAAAAAAGAGGAAGAAAAAAAGTTAAAGTACAATCCACTACATTTCCACAGATTACCATTAAATTAAGCACAAAATGTGGACCTATTTTTTTTTTTTTTTTAAGTATACGCACCATACTATGCACTATTACCTACTAATAGATATTACTTAAACCATCATGATGTCAAATCGGAACAGAACAAATCAATAATAATATTTAACAAATAAAAAATAAATAAAAAGTCGAAAAAACACAATGTTATCAACAACACACATGTTATCTGGATGCCATGCCAGTAAGTGTTACAAATTCAGTTGCAAAGTTTTAACAATATTACTCCGAAATATATTGCGGCGTTCAACAAATATATCTATTTCAGTAAAATATTTATTATAATTTTTTACTAATCTATGGAGAGGCGCCCTCTCACCAGCATTGGTGCGACAAGTCGTTGTAGCAAAAAGCGGGTATATACGCGCTTGTCGTCTGATCACAGTTCTGGGCACTAAGTAAAATATTTCATTAATAAGTTCGGAACAATCAAACTTGTTGTGAATAAGACCATAAAGCATCATAGCTTGAAGTAATAAGCGTCTTGATTTTAAGGTTAATAGCCTAAACTTAAGAAGAGAATCTTCATATGAAAGACGGTAGATGTGACATTTATAGTGCATCGTTCTAAGAAATTTGCGCTGAACTCTCTCTATTGCGCGATCGTATTTTGCGTAATATGGGTCCCAAATTGTGCATGCATATTCCACTTGTGGACGAACTATACTGTTAAAAAGGTATAGAAATGTAGTTGTGCGTTTAAAATCAGTAGAGGATCGTATGACAAGATTATACATTTGGAAGGCTTTGGCTATTATCTTCTCGATGTGTAAGTTTAAGTGGAGTTTATTGTCCAAAAGTACACCCAGATCGCAAATTTCATTTTCTTTAACAAGGAGTTCATTGCAGAGAGAGTAGCTACAATTGATTTTTTTTTTATTTTTTGTGTAAATAACAATTTTACATTTAGGAATACTTAACTGAAGCTTGTTGGCATTACAATAGCCAGAAAGTCTGTTAAGGTCTTTTTGAAGGAGAGAACAATCATCAATAGTATTAACTTTTTTGTATACTTTTAAATCATCAGCGTATAATAGAAAATTGCTGTTTTGGAAACAACTACTAATGTCATTAATATAGATTATAAACATCAACGGACCCAATATGGATCCCTGCGGCACTCCGGATGTTGCTAAAAATGAGTCTGATTGGTACCCGTTACAAACTACTGTTTGATTACGATTAGTAATGTAAGACTGAAACCAGCGCAATAGGTTGCCTCTTATGCCATTGTATGCAATTTTGTTTAGAAGGATTTCATGATCGACTCTGTCAAAAGCTTTTTTGAAATCGGTGTATACTGTGTCAGTCTGAGCTTTAATATCCATGTTTTTAAATAAGTGTTCAGTAAAAATCATTAAATTGGTAACGGTGGATTTGTTTTTAATAAAACCGTATTGCTCTGGGATCAGGACGTGTTTAAGGAAAGGGTATATCTCAAGATGAATTAACTTTTCAAACAGTTTAGCAAGAGTACAAAGAAGAGAGATAGGGCGATAGTTTTCAACATTTTGTTTAGAACCGCCTTTATGGACAGGTACAATATAAGCCTTTTTCCAGATAGAGGGAAATGAACCGGTGTTAACACAAGTGTTGAGTATTATAAATAGTGGTTTACATATCGTATCAGCAGAATGTTTAAAAAAGCAGGGAGGGATCCCATCTGGCCCCGCCCCCTTGGATACGTCTAACATCTTCAATTGTTTACGAACTGACGAAAGACTGAAATGGATATTGTCCAGTGACGAGTTATTGTAGATAGATTGTTCAGAGGATGGGCTCCAATCAATATTAAGGCAAGAAGGTTCAAAAACTGATTGAAAAAACGATGAGAAGAGGTTACATATTTCAAAGGGGTCTGTGGATATTGTGTTTTTATAAAACATTCGTGTGGGTATGCCAGACTTGCCCTGCCGATTCGCAACATATGTCCAAAAATGTTTCACGTTTTTAGGAATGCTGTCTTCAACGCTATTAATATAAATACGATAACATTTTGTACATTCCTTTTGAAAACGGGCTCTGTATAAGCAAAACACTTCGTAATCAGCTATATTTCTATATCTTTTTCACTTAGCCCAGACTCTTTTCTTATATTTGAATATATGTATAAGAGCTTTAGAAAACCACACCGGGAAGTGAGAATTCTTCGCTTTCAAAACAGGCACGTTGTTTTGAATTGAATTGGCACGTATTTCTGAACCTTTTTGAAGACATTTCTTCTGATTTTCGTTTCCTTACTCTAGATTCGAATGCAACTTCAGGTTCCAAATCCCGTTCAGGAAACAAGTCATTATTACCGTCCGTCGATGTTGATGCAAACGGTGCAAGATTCGTTATTTCAGAGAGCGGTACGTAATTTGGGTCCGCGACAGAGTCATCTGATGAAAAATCAAGTACGTTATTGATATCCGTACGAACATTCTCCTCCAAATTTGAAGATACCAAATTGTTAGTTAAAGTCATAGTAGTAATAGAATCGGAACCAATTTCCAGCAAATTTACTGAATTGGAAATACTGAAAGTGGTTGTGTCACAGTTAGCTAAAGCTATAATTTCTTCCGTAAGGTCTTCATGTCCTTCAACTTCAGTAAAATTTATATTAACTAGGTGAATTTTCAGGGACTTTATTCGTATTTTCTTGAGCTCCAGATTGCTTAAGTAAAAGATTTTTTTTCATCTCTAATAATTTTTCACGCCTTTTCTTTAAATCTATTAATGTTGTAACATGAAGTGTATCGTCTTCACTACAGGAATTAGTAACACTCGCCATTTTGATCCTAAAAAGAACATAATAATAATGTTTACTTATTTACTCATAGAGACCTTAAGGCTCCATTAGGTTTAAGATGACGAAATAATAAATACCTATCCTAACCTAACTCTAACTCCTAACCATATCAATTATATTAGAAAGTTATAATAGGAAAACATTTAATTTAATAACACACGTAAATCACACTTCAACTTACAGCAACACCGCGTATATGCACTAGTTGAGTAAAAATAAAGAAAATCATTAGATAATTATTAGAATTTGGTATTATTTATTAATATTAAAAGTAATTATTTAATATGGGTAACTTACACATGTTCACATTACAATATTCAGTTGAATTTTAAAAAAAAGTGTAGTCATTAACAAGGTAAGGACGAAAAAGTTATAAAAATAAACTTTAATGGTATTTAAAGCTAATATTCGATTGAGAAAACACTTAATAAACGTTGCATTAACACTTACCTGGTTGCCAGGTTGTAATAACTATTTTGTAATTAACACCGACTTTAACAACAAAAAATAACCACAACAGAACTCACGATGTCATATGATCACATACGCGGAATTACCGCTTGCCGACAGTAGATGCGCAGTATTGTCACGGTAATATTATATACAGGACGAAACGCGAGCTATACCTACGCGCTCGATCTCGGGGTGCGCTCGGGCCGCAGACAGTCACGGCTGTACCGCAGTGTCGAACGGACGGTGTGTTGTTTTTTTTACAATAACCGCGCGATTTTTACTCTAAAAATCATTTAATATGACGAGTAGGAAATATTGTGCTGTTTTTAGTTGTATGAATTTCCCAAAACAATTTTTCATTAAGATTTATATAAGAATGCGGATTTATTATACTTTAAAATTTAACAATAAAGCATTTCGTACGACTCCGTTGAGGCGCAAATATTTTTCGGTCGCAAATTTATAAGACCGATTTGTTTTTCAAAAAAAAAAACATGTTTTTTTAATTAAATCTACCAATCAAAAAACAACACATTTTTATTGAACACTTCCTATTCAATATACAAAGTATTTCATTTATTTATATAAAAAGGATATTTACAATCACAAAACTAAATAGAAACAGAAAGTAGGTAGATGTAATTAAAATGCTGGAGACGGGCAGCCCTGACGCATGTTTACGTACCGCGCGGCTGTAGGCATTTATTTCTATCATGCGGCCGAGTTACACTACTGTATTATAATATTACCGTGGTATTGTTATTGGGCGATGCTTTTGCTTTTTATTGGTCAAACGCAACGTACGTCAAAGAGGTGACAGCTAATCAGGAACCTGCGTGCAATGCCCGCGAAATCTTAATTTGGCTACATTTGTCAGATACGCGGAATTATCCAATGCTAGTTACGCGTATTTGCACTATCCCCGACGATATATATCCTGAGCACATGCTTTTTGATACCTTAATGATACTTGTCTTTGTTTTACATAACTTGACCTATGCAGAAACCTATAATTACACTCATGTTTTATATCTGAGATTTCTTTCGTGAACGTATGCGAAAACTTATTACAAATATTCTCCAAGGTGTCTGCTTTACCTAAATACTTAATTACCATATTATCAATACTTTTTTTTTATTACCTGTCCATATATTTATTTTACTCCAATTTTTTTTCATGTTCTTTTTACACTTTAGTATTTCCTCTCTCCTAAATTTATTTTTAGCTTTAGTTATATATTTATTTACTCTGTTCCTGTATTTATTATATTGCAATCTCAGCCTCATATCATTAGGTTTGGCTTTCCAACATTTAAATAATCTATCCCTATTGTTTATAAATTTTTTTAATTGTTTAGTTATCCACGGCTTATTTTTTCTTTTCCTACTCACGGATTTAGTCGTTTGAGCATGACAGTATGCTTTAGTAAAAATTTCATACAAGTTATTATACATTATTAAAGGACACTTACAGTTTAATAGGTCATTCCAGTGGACTTCCTCCAGAAACTATAACACTTTTTTATCACAAATTCTAGTTAACTTACATTGATCATTTAAGGGTGTTACATTATTTTCTATACACAAGCCTATTAAATAATGGTCGGATACTTTAGTAGTTAAAACATACGCCGATGCATTTCTCAGAGTTCGAACCCAGATATGGTCAATGCACGTCCTCGTCACTGAGTCACCGTATATCTCCTCACGCGTTATGTCACTGACCGCACATTCCATACCTAGTTCACACATATTGTTTTTATACAAAGTAACAGCGCTGCTTTCTCTCGACAATAAGTTAATATTGGTATCCCCTCATGACAATTTCACAATCACTTGCAATGCCCGATAATGTACAATTCAGTTCATTAATAAATCCTTGTTTGTTTGTTTTAGGAGGCCTATATACACAATTACACACACTATATGCACTGGTAGATTTCCGTTTTGGAGTACTTCACAATGAATTACCTCCGAGTAATTGAGATCCCACCAAAAACATTCTGTAAAAAACTAGCCAAGTCTCGATGAAGCTGCTTGTTTATCTCTAAAAAGTAATGAAATCTAGACAAAGTCGTACCAAGTCTAAGGTTCCTTACTGCGATTTCTTTATTATTATAGTTAATGTTGTGTGACTTGGCCGTTGAACATTATTTATACGTGAGTGTGTACAAGTCATTTTTTTTACACGTAATGTTATATCAGTTGTAACTACCTATGTTTGTTGAGCGAGATAATAGCCCATACTGGTATTGGTAATTGGACGGTAGTGTCTCATTTTAGGCTGTTGTTGATTGTGCAAAACATGCATTCAGCATTGACAATGCTGACTTCTGCTCTCTTCTTTTTGTAGCATCAAATCGACCACCGATCTAACATTATATAGACGTACAGACGGACTTCTATCAATGATTAGAAGTCCGTCTGTACTGGAAATAATTTTTAATACTGTTTGTTTCGCGACAGATTGGTGCAATGGTGTCATGGAGCACCTGGTTTTGTTCTCTTGTGTACCGTTCAACGGCCAAGTCACACAACATTAACTATAATAATAAAGAAATCGCAGTAAGGAACCTTAGACTTGGTACGACTTTGTCTAGATTTCATTACTTTTTAGAGATAAACAAGCAGCTTCATCGAGACTTGGCTAGTTTTTTACAAAATGTTTTTGGTGGGATTTCACTTCTTTTAGTAGAAACGTGGGCTATTGATATATTTTATTAGATTTTCTTATTTGACACAGATTCTTTTCTTTTTAGGAGTAGTTTTTTTTATTATTACAAATCTTTCTTTATTATTTTCTTTCTTTTTTATTTTATTTCTTTATATCACACCCTCAGTGGAAAAAAGTCATAAGCCAGAAATGTAAATTTTTCAGTACGGCCAAAAAACTGGTTTTATGGAAATATTTACTTCGTCTTTGGTCGTAGAAGAAAGATTCTTATATCGAAAAAAAAGGAAAAAAAACATTACACTGCGTGTTGTTTTTAAATTAGTGCTAATGTTTCCAGTTTATTAGGAATCGTAGAAATAAGTTATTATGCTATTTTTCGTAATTAAAAAAAAAACATGGTTTTTTAAGCATCTATACTTAAGCCAAACTTTCCCTTGAAATTAAATATACAACGTGTTAAACAATTTGCGCAAGTTAAGAAAGTAGTCGATTCAAAATAGGCTTCTTAATCGAATTCCGAAATAAAAAATATATGTAAAATTTTCAGGAAAACTTCCTTCACATGTCTTGAATTAGAACCACCACCTTATAACAAATACATTTAATCTTTATTTTAAAGTGATGTAAACCTTATGTCAAAGGAATAAAGTCCAATTTGTATTTCGTTCTTACGTCGCTAGCTATTCTTACACACACATAAAAAATAAATACATTTTAAATATTTAAGTTGTTAGAATGCGAATAATAAATATTCAAAGAAATTTGAAACTTACTGCAACGGAACAAAGCTTATCTAAATGTACTTCCAAGTTTGTAGTCGGCATTTTACTTTGTGTCATATGACGCGAAATTCCGAAAAAAATATTGTATGTCATTTGCTAATGTAAACATAATGCAAAAGAGTGAGACGCAATCATTTCCCGGCCACCCTCTGACCAATGAGCGCCGCACGCGCCGCGGCCGCTCGCGCTGCAGCAGCGCCAAGAGCGGCAAGCGGCAACCGCCCGCCTAACATCAAAGGCGATTAGTCATCCGCCGACAGCCTTCTGTGATCGTGTTCCGTTATCTTTGTTGACACCTTTTACGTTTCGCGCGCGATGGCTTTCCGGTATACCAATATTCAATACACTGAGATGGTGAGGACACTTGCTCGTTGCGACGACAATGTCGAGTTAGCGTGTCGTGTGTTTAATAGCCGGTATCAAACCACGGTGAGTGCTAGAACAATGTTAAGTGCGACTCAACGTTTAAGGGACTTTGGGACCTTTCGCCCTAACACGGCGATTGAAAGAGGGGCGAATGTGCGCAGTACTCGTCTGCAAGATGCGATTCTCGATTTTTTCGACGAACACCCCGAAAGCAGCACAAGAGAAGCAGCGCCAATGTTCGACTGCAGCCATGTGCACGTGTGGCGAACATTACGTGCTGATGGCGAACACCCGTTCCACTTACGACGTTGCCAGGAGCTTACGCCAGCTGACTACCAGCCGCGTATACAATTTTGTAGGTGGTTATTGGAGAACTGGCAACGGAACATTATCTGGACGGACGAGAGTACATTTACGCGAGTAGGTATGTACAATCAGCACAACCAACACTTGTGGCGACATGAGAATCCACATGCATGCTGTGTCGACTCGTTTCAGCACAGGTTCTCTGTCAACGTGTGGGCGGGCGTATTAGGTACACACGTACTCGGCCCGGTTTTCCTACCGAGGTTGAACGGCGAGTCCTACCTACGGTTTTTGCGCGAAACCTTGCCGGAGTTATTGGATGACGTTCCCCTAGCACACCTAAGGAACGTATTTTATCAACACGACGGTGCTCCAGCGCATTATTCATTGAGTGTTCGCCAACACCTTGACGTGGAGTATGGCGCACGATGGATTGGTCGCGGGGGCCCCGTGCAGTGGCCACCCAGATCCGCCGACTTAACACCATTGGATTTTTATTTATGGGGTCGTGTAAAATCGCTGGTGTACACAAACGAGGCTACAAGTGTTGAGGACCTAAAAAGACGCATTGAGCTCGCGTTCCAAAAAGTGAAAAGTGACACTCAAGTGCTGAACAAACTAAAAGACAACATACGAAAGCGTGCAATAAAGTGCATCGAACAAGGCGGCGGACATTTCGAGTCACTGTTGAAAACAAGGAGAAGAAACAGTGTTAGTTAGTGTTGCTACAAAATGTTCTGTAAGTACAATCTCTTTTCAATTAGTTACAATACTTCTACGCCGAGTTTAAATACCTACAAGTGTTAAAAAAGCGACTCGGGCACCAACCGCTCCACGCTACGTCATAGATAGTGATGTAGAAGGTACCTAATAACCTAAATCGCAGACGAAAGTCGTACATCGATTAAAGTTGCGTACCCTTAATTCGGCCTATTATGCCTAAACGACTTAAAAAATGATTGTAAAATAATCGTCATTTATCAAACAGCGAAATACCTAGTATGTCCGATCTTAATTACCTATTTTACAACTATCATAAAATTATACTTCTTCTCTACTTAATGATCACATCAACCTGAGTAGAGAGCATAGAGATTATGTAGATAATTGAGATTTCTTGCGTGTAGGTACTCGGTAGAATGTTCGTTCAGTGAACTAGTGGTCTAGTGCCTAAACAGCTGACGATTTATGAAGAAAACTCCATTTAAAGGTCTTGAATTAGAACCACCTCCTAACAAATTAATTTAATATTGTAAGAAATGAACCACACGCGCCTTCACCATGCGATAACTTGAGAGCAAAACCTGCTCGCTACACCCACAAGGGCGCGGGCGACGCACGCACGCACACATAAGCAGCGCCACCAACTATAAAAGGCCTTCCTCCGCCCGGCTAGCGCCAGTTCGATTTGCGCTTGGGCATTGCATATTGCATCCGACGATTCGGAACAACTCCTGAGCCAATCGAGCGCACCGCGTACAGTGACGTCACGTAGTGGTGGTACTTTCGTAACACGGAATACGGCTAATGCGTGATCCATTGTGCGTGGTCTTATTTTTTCTTATAGCGCTTCTCGCATTAATTACTTTGTTATCCTTCAATATCACTGTAAAGATACTTGGGTAGTTCAAATAATATTTTTTTCTGTTATACCCGCATTGTTTTTTTTTTACTCAATTAGCTTGGTGCACCAATACTGTAAGTTTAGGTTTCATTTTTTTTATTCCTCATTTCTCTTGATTGTTTTAACTGTGATTTTTTGTGTATATTGTTTTTCATTTCTCTTGATTGTCATAACTGTAATTTTTTTGTGTATATTTTCTTTCCTGTAATATAGGTTCTTAGAAATTTTACTGAAGTTTTATTGATATTGAACCCACCTGTTACAAATAGTTACAATATTTAATTTAAACCTTATGTCATAGAAATAAAGTCGTACATAAATGTACGACCAATTTTTAATTCGTTCTATTACGTCGCTAGCTTTCTAACACACACATAAAAAATAAAAACATTTTAAATATTCAAGTTTGAACTCAATTTTTTTTTTCGCGCGCTTATGTTTATTCAAAGAAATTTGGAACTTACTGCAACGAAATACAGCTTATCTAAATGAAGTTGCCGAGTAATTTCCTATAATCGGCATTTTACGTTGTCAAAAGACGCGAAAACCCTAAAAAATATTGTATGTCATTTGCTAATGTAAACATAAAGCAAAAGAGTGAGACGGAATCATTTCCCGGCCACCCTCTGACCTATGAGCGCCGCACGCGCCGCGGCCGCTCGCGCTGCAGCAGCGCCAAAGCGGCAACCGCCCGCCTAACCTAACATCAAAGGCGATTAGTCATCCGCCGACAGCGTGCTATGAATGTCTCGTTATTTATTTATGTTGTGATTTTGTGACCTTGACGTGAAGTAGTGCACCCTGATGGATAGGTCGCTGGGTCTATTGGGGACCCATGCAGTGGTATTCTTGATCGGGCGACTTGACGTAAAAGGATTTTTATTTGTGTGTGGGTCTAATAGAGTCACTGGTGTAGGTACACTAATTAGGCAACAAGTGTCCATGACCTCAAAAGTAAATAAAATAGAACTCGCTTTTGAAACAGTGAACAGTGATACTCAAGTAACAAACTAAAAAAAAACCTTGATAAAGTGGGTTATAACTAAAGTGTATCGAAAAAGGCGGCGGACTTTTGAGCCGGGTTCCCTACTTGAAATCGAATGACGCGAGATCGAATAACACTTGCTCGAAAACGTTTACTCGATAGTACTTGAAATCGATAAATTATGAGCTCGACAGTTCACTCCCTCAATGCATCAAAATCTCGAATAACTATAAGCTCGAATCATCGGCAGCGCGAAGGCTCATTATCTTGAAATATCATTTCTCGACCAACCATCTAATCGATTTATAGAATATCTCGAAAACGTTGCGTCCTATCGCAAAAATAATGAATTTTCCCCCTACATAACCGCCCTGCCGCGTAGTTCACAACATGTAGGTAAAAAAAATGAAAAGTTTCAATCAATACAATAAAAAAAAACATTTCTTCGGTTATATCAAATACGGTATAAAATATTTCGGAGTTTTTGGGTGTTCCCTTCTCGATACAAATACTACGTGTATACAATGTTCACGTTGTGGTTAAAACTACCCTCTTTTTTCTAGCTTAATAAAAATATGTACGAAGGTACTTAGTTCAAAGATTGTTTAACGTAGGTAATTTATTGACAGTATGTGGTAGTTTGTGTTTGTTATCAGTATTGTTTATTGACTATTTTCATAAAAATGTCCAAAATAAGAGTTCAAGCTTTAAAATCGCAAAAAGGCAAAGACATTTTGGTCTTTAATGGTTACGTAATGGCGATCAATAAAAAAATCGGTGATAAATATTATTGGTACTGTGTGCATAAAAAACAAAAGCAGTGCTGTTGGCGACGCGAACTTTAGGTAGGCTAGGTATCACTATGTGAATATTTCTTTGTTATTAGTTTATAAGTTGTTTATTTTTGTTTACTAAATATTACTGTGTGTCGTAATAAACGATTCGTCTCGTACAAGTGTTTGTCCAGGCGACATAGGGGAATGAAGGACTCGCGGGGGGGCGCGAGTCACGCAGTCATTAGTTATTAGATAGAATGCCAGTCCGGTGCCGAGCGCATACTGGGTACACGCTTGTATTCGCGGCGGTCACGAATCGATATCCTACGTATCATTTTTAAAACCCTCTCCCTGTCGTCTACAAAAGCTGGTCTTCGAGCCGGATATAGTCAACCAGCAGCTAAGTTATCGACCGGTTTGTTGGAATGTACACTACTCCACCGTCACGCAAAATGGTACAAACACGTGGCGCTAAGGAAAAGGAGAAGCAGTTGCAAGTACAATCCACCAAGGGAGAACCATCTGGACCACAAAATGATCAAGTAGGATCTGCAGGTGTTAGTAAGCAGTACAGTGTCGCAGGTGGCAGTGTGAAAATAGAAACCGCCGCCAAAAAATCTACTGCATCGTCAAAGAAGGCGTCGGTACCTTCAACAACGAAGTCTTTTGAGGCTCGCAAGAAACAGCTGGAATTGGAAGCAGCAGAAGCTATTGCGAACATACAGAAAGATATTATTCAAAAGAAACTGGCAGCCGATCTCGCCGCATTAGAGGAAGAATGTTCGCAAAAATCTCGTTCAAGTTGTACCGGTTCCGCAGTGAGTGTGTCACAAAAGGTGGAACAGTGGCTGGAACAAAGCCAGCATGACCCTTTACGTGCTGGGGCATCATCACCACGTCCGCAAAATACGGAAAAAGTACGTGGCGAGGTCGTAGTTCTACCCTCAGTTATGCCCGATAAATCGCCGCCTACAGATATTCAGCAACTGGCACAGGCGATAAAGGATATTGCTGTAGCTACATCTTCGTCAACAACCAACGCACAGATGTTAAGCCGATTGTGTACACCTAGAGATCTGCCTACCTTCTACGGCGACCCTATGGAGTGGTTGAACTTCAAACACGCCTACGAGGAATCCACGGAAGTTTGTCGTTTTTCGCCTAAAGAAAATATGTGGAGACTACGGAAATGTCTTAGAGGAGCAGCCCGAGACACGGTTACAGCTCTTCTTATCAGCTCAGCTTGTCCAGATGCTGTGATGTCAACACTGGAGCTGCAATATGGTCAGCCAGATGTGATCTTACCAAAGATAATCAAAGAAATCAAGAGGCTTCATTCCGTGAACCCTGAATACCACAAAGATATTGTGTCGTTCTCCGTGAAGATAAAGAACTACGTAGCAGCAGTGATGGCCTTGGGACAAGAAGAATACCTCAGAGGAATGAGCATTACGTCTGAAGTGCTAGCTAAATTACCTCCAGTGCTTATTTCTAAGTGGAGTGATTACGGTCATACACGGATTGTAGAAGGAAAGAAGTCTAGGCTCGAAATATTATCTGACTTTCTTAGTGAAGAAGCTGTTAAAATTACAAAAACATCAGTGATATTAAGTGCGATGCGTGACTCTAAATGTAAGTACAAACATAGTGATAACGTTCAGACTTTATTAGTGCAAAATAATACAATAAACTGTGACGAAAAATGTAAATTCTGTCGCCTAGGTAAACATATCTTGCCAGAATGTAAAAAGTTTAAAAAGTCAATGCGCAAAGATCGCTGGAATTACATTAAACGATGCGGATTGTGTTATAAGTGTTTAGTATCGCGTCATAACAAAAATGATTGTTCCGCGCCTACCTGTGATATTGATAATTGCGGGCAGCCGCATCATAACCTGTTACATTACAAAAACACTAATGAGTCTTCAAATAATGTTACAATAACACCGTTATCGGATTCTGAACCTTATGTAAAAAGTGTTACGAATGTTAATTGTTTGTCTAAGATTTTATTAAAAGTTGTTCCAATAAATATTTACAGTTCGCAGGGGGTTATCAGAGTTATAGCTTTGTTAGATGACGGATCTAGTGTTTCGTTAATGAACGCGGGTTTAGCAGAACGATTAGGGATACGCGGAAGTAAACAAAAACTGCGTGTATGTGGCGCATGGAACAATACAGAGCTTGTATGCGATAGTGAGGTCGTAAGTTTGTGTGTGTCTAATGTAGAAGGTGACATGTTTACTTTAACTGCGCGAAGCGTAAGCGAATTAAATTTGCCTGTACAGAATATTTTATCTACAGATGTTAATAAATGTAAACATTTAGTCGAAATTAAAGATTGTTTACTTAGTGGACAATGTAAACCAGATATTTTAATAGGTCAGGATAATTATAATTTGTTATTACCGTTAAAAATTATTAAGGGAAAGCTTAATGAACCTTACGGGACGCTTACGCCGCTGGGGTGGTGTATTCATGGTTATGTATCTCACTTACCGTCCGCTAGCGCGTCACATTCCTCACTGCTCGTACTTGGTGAACCTGATGCTGCTTCAGAGACCGAACGTATACTGCGGGAAATTCAGGAAGAAGTTCGTCGTTCTTTTACGTTGGAGTCAATGGGAATCGCCACCAAACCTCGCGAAAATGCTGAAGATGTTCTAGCGGTCGCCCACCTGGAGAGAACGTCTACCCTTGTAGAGGGAAGATGGTACGTTGGATTGCCCTGGAAAAAGGTGAACTGTAAGATGCCCGATTCGTTGCCGAATGCTAAGAAACGTTTTATGAATGTGGAACGTAAGATGAAAAACAACAAAGAATTCGCCACCAGGTACGTTGAAAGAGTTCATCATCTTTTCGAAAACGATTTCGCCCAGGAACTAACTACGCCTAAGCCGTCCCCGAGAACATGGTATCTTCCTCACTTCGGCGTCGATAATCCTAATAAAAAGAAGTTGCGCCTTGTGTTTGACGCTGCTGCCCGAAGCCATGGTGTTTGTCTCAACGATTTTTTGTTAAAGGGTCCAGATCTATTGATGTCTTTGTACGGAATTATGTTACGTTTCAGAGAAAATAAAATAGCCATATCAGCTGATATTAAAGATCAATTCCTTCGAGTGAAAATAGTTCGTGAAGATCAAGATGCCCTGAGATTTGTATGGCGTGACAGTTCTGCTGATCCTGTTAAAACGTTTGTCATGACGTCACTCATCTTCGGCGCAAATTGTTCTCCTTTCATCGCACAGTTTATCAAGAATAAAAACGCGCTCAGATTTCAGTCAAGTAAGCCGGCCGCGGTTCATGCAATTTGTAAACAACACTATGCCGACGATTATATAGATAGTATAGATAACGAGCGGTCCGCTATTCAACTCGTTAATGATGTTGCTTACATTCATAGTCAAGGTGGTTTTGAGATAAGGAATTGGACGAGTAATTACCCATCGGTTTTGTCTTGTTTACCTAAGGAAGCGCTAGGTAATTCAGCTGTGAAGTTCAGCATTGGTGAGGAAGATGAAGGTGAACGTACCCTTGGTCTGATTTGGTTTCCCACAGAAGATAGTTTAGGGTTTGACGTGTCCTTTAAAAGAATTCCTACCAACATCATAAATGGCTCGGCGAGACCCACGAAACGGGAAATGTTAAGGGTTGTTATGTCGATATTTGATGTTTATGGGTTTTTGGCACCTTTCACGATAAAAGCGAAGATAATGCTTCAAGACACATGGCGATGTGATGTCAAGTGGGATGACGTCATACCTGATAACATTTTTACTAAATGGATTGAATGGTTACGGATTTTGAAGAATATTGGTAAATTACGTTTGCCGCGCTATTATCAAAAGTCTATTAGAGGAAATATGATTAAGGATGAGAATAGCGTCGCGATTTCACTGTCCCCACCGCCGCCGCCACCACCGCTCGCGCCGCAGCCGCCGCCCGCGCGGCTGTTGCCGTCCGCGTCGCCGTCTGAGTCATCAGTTGATAAGCGCTCGACTAGAAACGGTTATACAAACTTACAGCTACATATATTCTGCGATGCTTCAACTCAAGCGATGTGTGCAGTAGCGTACTGGCGCTGGGAAGATAATGGTGTACGCACGGCATTTATATCAAGCAAGTGCAGAGTTGCGCCTTTGAAACACATGTCAGTGCCACGTTTGGAATTACAAGCTGCACTTCTCGCTGCTCGGCTGGCTGACACGATTAAAAAGGAACAAAATATGAAACCTGAAAAAAGATATTTTTGGTGCGACTCCAGTACTGTATTGCACTGGATTAGGAATGATGCACGCACTTATAAATCTTTTATTGCTCACCGATTAGGAGAGATCGATGAATTAACAACGATTAGTGAATGGCGATACGTCCATACAAAGCTGAATGTTACTGACGTCGCTACACGGGAAGCGTGTGACTTTACAGTCTTTGAAAACGACTGGTTTTATGGGCCTGCCTTCCTGCTCAGCGACGAGTCTTCATGGCCGAAAAATTTTGATGCACCTGAAGTAAATAAATCGGATTTAGAATGTACTTTGATACTTCATGCAACTAAAGAAAGCTTACCTGTTATTCCTGATCCGCTTAAATTTTCCTCCTGGTTGCGTCTAGTTAAATCTACATGTATTATATTATCATTCATTGATAAAAAACTTAGGAAACTTACCGGAACCGTTGATGGCGACATGATGATTAGAGCTGAGAGATTATTAATCAGATACGCACAGGCGCAGAGCTTCAGTAACGATGTAGAAAACCTGAAAAAGAAAAACACATTAGATAAAAAAAGTAAAATACTTACCTTATCACCATTTCTTGATGAGCACGGAGTCCTGCGTGTCGGCGGTCGCATAGATGCTGTTCGTGATGTTTCTGTGGACGTGAAGCACCCTGTAATTCTCGATGGACGTCATCACATTTCTCGCTTATTGGTTTTTCACTTTCACAAACGAGCTGCTCATGGTAATCACGAAACAGTCGTGAATGAATTAAAGCAAAAGTATTGGATTTTGCACATTCGACCAACTGTGAAACGAGTTGCTTCGGAGTGTATGTTCTGTCGAGTACGAAAGGCACAACCTAGACCACCCAGAATGGGAGACCTGCCAGATGCAAGGCTAGCTCATCATCAACGGGCATTCACATTCTGCGGACTCGATTTGTTTGGCCCAATGGACGTCAGTGTTGGGAGACGAAGAGAGAAAAGATATGCAGTTCTCTTCACATGCCTTACTGTGAGAGCTATACACATTGAACTCGTTTCTAGTTTGACCTCTGACTCTCTGATAATGGCTCTCCGAAGAATGGCTTCAAGGCGTGGGTGGCCCTTGCACCTATATTCGGATAACGGAACGAATCTACGGGGCGCTGATAACGAACTGCGACAATCAGTACAAGGACTGAACCAAGACTTCTTGAAATCACAAGCTGTCAATTATGGCACTACGTGGACGTTTATTCCGCCTTCTAGTCCACACTGGGGTGGGGCGTGGGAGCGCCTCATACGAACGGTGAAGTGTTCATTAAAAGTGGTTTTGAAAGAGCGTGCTCCTCGTGAAGAAGTATTATCTACCCTGCTGGCTGAAGTCGAACAACTGGTGAACGGTCGTCCATTAACTCATGTTAGCGTGGAGCCAGGAACTGAAGAGGCGCTAACTCCGAACCACTTTCTTCTGGGATCTTCATCCAATCTGCCAGTGTTAGGGGAACACAATGACAGCGACCTATTTCTTAGAAAGCAATGGCGCATATCCCAACGGTTAGCTGATATGTATTGGTCGAGGTGGGTGAAGGAGATGTTACCCCAACTGATTCCCAGAGGAAAGTGGACCGAAGAGCAAAGGCCGCTTCAGGTTCATGATTTAGTTGTGGTTGTCGATCCTAATGCTCCAAGAGGCATGTGGATGAAGGGCCGGATCGAAGCAGTGCATCCGGGACCAGACGAGCGTGTGAGGGTTGTCGACGTTCGCACACGGACAGGGTTAATCACTCGTTCTGCGACTCGCGTCGCTCGTATTCCTATTGGTTAGGAGTGCTTTGTCAGCACTAGGGTGGGGTATGTTGGCGACGCGAACTTTAGGTAGGCTAGGTATCACTATGTGAATATTTCTTTGTTATTAGTTTATAAGTTGTTTATTTTTGTTTACTAAATATTACTGTGTGTCGTAATAAACGATTCGTCTCGTACAAGTGTTTGTCCAGGCGACATAGGGGAATGAAGGACTCGCGGGGGGGCGCGAGTCACGCAGTCATTAGTTATTAGATAGAATGCCAGTCCGGTGCCGAGCGCATACTGGGTACACGCTTGTATTCGCGGCGGTCACGAATCGATATCCTACGTATCATTTTTAAAACCCTCTCCCTGTCGTCTACAAGTGCAATAGTACGACCATTAGTGAATCACCAGAAGGAAACGGTGTGCATTACGTGATAAAAGAAATGAGTGCTCATGGCCATGCGCCTGATCCGGATATAAAAACAATAGTTCAATTAAAAAATGATATAAAACAAGATGCAATAATCAATTTTACGTCGCGTCCAGCGCAGATAATTAACACAAATTTGGCTACCGTGCCGAGCACAAGCGCTTGCTCAGTCCCGAATAAAAACGCCTTACGACAAATTATAAGGCGCGCCAAGAAGAAAGGAAAGCCAGTAGAACTTAGAACATTAGAAGACATTAAAATACCAGAAGAATTGCACAAGGTAGACGGAGAAATATTTTTTGCGAGAGATTACAAGTTTGGCGAGGAACGTATACTTATGTTCACAACTAAAAGAAATTTAGAAATTTTACAAATATCTGAAGTATGGTTAATGGACGGAACTTTTCAGAGTTGCCCACAATTATTTAAACAGTTGTATTCTATCCATGGCATTGTCGGCGAGGGTGATTGTCAAAGAATCGTACCCCTGGTATATGCATTTTTGACTAGGAAAACTGAAGAATGCTATATTTATCTTTTTCGTCAGCTCCGAGACTATGCCGCCGAATGCAATATAGTTTTGGAGCCTTAACATATCATATCTGACTTTGAAAAGGCAGCGTTGAACGCCATCAAAATTGAATTTCCGAACGCAATTAGCAAGGGTTGCTTTTTTCACTTTGGTCAGTCTGTGTGGAGAAAAATTCAAGAAAGCGGTCTCTCTTCTAGATATGGCGAAGACAGTGAATTTGCGATAAAAATACGCCACCTTCTTGCCTTGGCGTTCTTGACTCCAGAAGAAATTCCAGAAGCATATCAAGTACTCAAAGATGATGTGTTACCGCAGGAAGCTGAAATTATTATGACTTGGTTTGAGAGATATTATATTTACGGCACACTGAGCTCTCATTGCTCACAGACAAACTCAACCACAGTTACAATTTCAAGAACACAACAGCCTCTTTTCCCCCCTGCACTGTGGTCAATTCAACTCAATAATGATAGGAAATTTCCAAGAACCCAAAATAACGTTGAGGCATGGCATCGTCGTTGGAATACGTTGTTAGACAAAAAAAAGCTTGGATTATATGAAACGATTACAAAACTTAATGAAGAACAAGTAAACACTAAACACGTTATAGAAAAAGCCAATGCTGCAGTAGACAAGACACCACGTAAAAAGAAAATAAGACAACGCAATGCCTCTATTATGAGGCTATGTGAATGTAAAGAGAAAATGGGTTTACTTGAGTTTTTGCGAGGTATTGCAAATCATACGAAATTATAATTGTTTTTTTTTTATATATCATGACATTATTTCCATGTTCCGTACTTAAATAACTTTACTTATACCTGTTTGGTAAAATTAATAAGTATTTGTAATGTATTTTGTTACTATCATTATGTTTCATGAATATAGTTGATTTATATTTCTGTTAAAAATCCTTATAACTTTTCTGTATATCGATTAGATGGTCGGTCGACAAATGATATTTTGAGATAATGAGCCTTCGCGCTGCCGATGATTCGAGCTTACAGTTATTCGAGATTTTGATGCATCGAGGGAGTGAACTGTCGAGCTCATAATTTGTCGATTTCAAGTACTATCGAGTAAATGTTTTCGAGCAAGTGTTATTCGATCTCGCGTCATTCGATTTCAAGTAGGGAACCCCTTTTGAGCCATTGTTGTGAAGGTGACGAATAAACAAAGAAAGTTAGTGTTTCTACATAATGTTCAATTTTGTAAGTACAACTTTGTTCTAATTTCTTCTATGCCGCCTTTTATTACCTACGAGTGTAATACGGCGACTCGGGCGCCAACCCCTCCACGTTACGTTATTGACAATAGGTAGGTACCTACATCTCAAACGTTTGAATGTCGCACACCGATTAAAGTAACTACCGTTATTATGTCCTATTTATTAAGTTTGATTTACTATTAAACACAATTACTGTGAAATGAACAAAACGCCAAACACGCCAGTCCGAACCGTGCCGTGTGATAGAAATACAGAATCTTTATTAGGTACCTATTTTCCTAGTTGGAAAACTATCTACCTATTTTACTATCAATAACTTATACCATGATAATATCCAACTAAGTGTGAACAGTAGTTATTAGAAATAATTTGAGTGTAGAATGAAGATAATGAGAATTGAGAATGTTCGATCATTGAACTAGTGCCCACCAAAACAGCTGACGAACAATCAAGTTCGCGTACCTACGCACACACGCAGAGCACAGTACGCGTACTGTGCTCTGCGTGTGTGGGTAGGTAATACGACCATACGTTTAACGTAAAGTTAGGGTACTTATTTCATGAAAAATGACTGGGTTTGGTTTGATTAAATTAAATTATAGACCTTATTTTGTGTGAGGCCTAGAATTTATTGTTTAACACCTTGTATAAGGTGCTATAAAAACATCTGCCATGGCTTTAATGGGAGGTAGTATTGTGTTTATAGATTACAATAGTATAGATAAATTATTGATTATTTATCATTTTTTTTTCATACAAAAAAATAACTTCTAAATTTGAATTGATTTATTAGTATAAAACCATCCCGTGTCCTAAGCTGTTGCCGCTCCGCACCGAATTCACGTAATTTGTGAACCACGTTACGCAGAATAGAGTCAATGTTAATTTAACAATTTTATTTTCTAAAATTTAATTAACTGTTCCGGCGTACGAAAGTTCTTCACTATTGTAATCTATAAACACAATACTACCTCCCATTAAAGCCGTGGCAGATATTTTTATAGCACCTTATATTTTTAAAAGTAAGTTCAATTAAAGCTATTATGAACTTGTATCACTGTCAATTATTGCTAGTATAAGTAAGATTACTGCGTTTTTTCTTTTGTAGAATTTGTTGTTTATGTTAAGTATCTAACACTCATGCCTATTTTCAATTTAAAGGCTTGTTGAGAGACCTTAAGTAAACAATAATAATTATTTATTCCATTACTAGCTGTGCCCGCAACTTCGTTCGCGTGGATGATGAAACTTTTCAATTAGTTTTTTGTTTTAAGTGCTATTTGTGTAGAACGTTATCTATCGAGCATACCTCTAGGCTAGTCTCATTCGCCTAGCGTATCTCGATGTAGCAGAAAGAGGTGGTCTTTTTCTGGAAGGCATCGTGTTATAATTATATATGTATAATATATATATATATACTACTTCTCAGCCGATTTCGGCTATGGTGACTGCTACCGACTATCACATGCAGAGGAGCCAAGGTGGTCAGCTCTCTTGTTCGCCCTTTGATGGCTGCAGTATCCTATCTTATGAGTAAACGTGCGCGCGCATCGGCTGCACGTTAGGACATCGTCGACATAGTTATAAAACATGGCTGCTGGTGGTCTAGCCTTAAGGGCATCACGCTTCGAATCCAATTCTATGAACCTCAATGAACCGCATTCCTCACCATGCACTTCCATTCAGGGCGGCAAATGGCCTGTTTCTCCCATTTCTGGGGAACAATATTGCACCTTTTCATGTGTCTTTTCTGAACGTCCTTGAAGCGTAAGAACTGGCCGCCTTGTTTCCGCTTGCCGTTCTGGAGTTCAGAAAAGAAGATGCGTTTGGCCAACCTATCATCATCCATTCGTAAAACATGTCCACACCATCGGAGCTGTCGCCGCATCAGGTATGCTTCTGACATAGACATTTGCGCGTCGTAGCACTTCGGTATTTCTAATCCGGTCCGACCATTTGATTTTGAGAATGTCTTTTATGCACCTTAAATGAAACCGGTCCAGCGTCCGTATATGTTTCCGATAGAGGACCCATGACGCAGAGTACAGAAGATTTGGGAGGACTATGGCCATGTAAACGGAGATTTTTGTCGAAAGCTTCAAATCATGTGATTGTAAGACTTTGGCTCGTAATTTACCGAAAGCAGCTGATGCAGCGCCTATGCGATGGTTTATTTCGGCGTCAAGGTCACACTTAGCTGTAATTGTGCTGCACAGGTATATAAACGTATTCACTTGCTTCAGCTCAGTATTGCCAATGGTCACCTTGACAGGTTCTGTAGCTCCATGAGAGTCGATTGCCATCACCTCAGTTTTCTTCACACTGATTTTCAGACCGAAACGGCAGCAGACTTCCTGAAGATTCGTAATCAGGCCCTGGAGTTCTTGTGAAGAGTTGGTAACAAAACACAGATCATCAGCATACATGATCTCCGTTATAAGAGCGTGTGATACTTTTGTGTAAGCTTTTAATCTGGCCAGGTTGAAAAGTCCTGAAACGTATTTTGATTCCAGCAGAAGTTTGTTCGAGTGCTTCACTGACAACGACAGAAAAGTAAAGAGCAAACAGTGTTGGTGCAAGCACACAACCTTGTTTAACCCCACAACTGACAGGGAAGAACTCTGACTGATCACCATTATAGGTAACACAGCAGGTCATTTCGTCGTGAAGAAGGCGAATCATTCTAACAAACTTCTCAGGAGAACCTAATTTTGCCAGTAAAGTCCAGAGGGCTTCCCGCGGCACACAGTCAAAATGCTTTCTCCAAGTCCACGAAGCACATATACAAAGGTTGACTGTGTTCGCGACTTTTTATCTGGAGTTGCCGGATGGAAAAGATGGCCTCGCAGGTGGGACGAAACCCAATAGAGTTTCTGGCAATATGTCTTCGGAGACGGGTAAAAGCCGGTTGAGAAGAACTCTGGCGAATATCTTCCCAGGGACAAAGAGGAGCGATATACCCGGTAGGAGTTGCAGTCAGAACGGTCTCCTTTGTTTTTATACAGGGTCTCTATACGGGATATTTTAAATTCAGGCGGTATTATTTCCTCGAATCAAATCAAATGCGATCAAAAATTTGCCAGATGTAAGTGTGAAGTTGCTCCCCTCCGTATTTAAGCAGTTCTCCGGCGATGTTATCAACGCCAACTGCTTTTTTATTTTCTGCTCTTTTGTGGCTCGAACTACTTCAGCAAAAGTCAAGTGGCTCAGCAAGCGAATCATTCAGCGGCAAAGGACGAATACGCTTTATAATATAAAGCGTATTCGTATGATCAAGATCTGCTAATCGATCTACATTGAGCAGATTGTTAAAGTGCTCTGCCCAACGATCAAGTATATCCTGCTTAGCAGTGAGTTTTTGAGAACCATCTAGGGATCTTAGTGGTGTGGTATTTTTAATGGAAACGCCAATCAACTTATGCATTTCTTCACAAAAAGCGCCTAGTTGGTGTGTGTCTGCGAGCCAATGTATCTGTTTTGCCTTATCTATCTTTCATGTTCCTTGTTAATCTTCTTAAGGAATCACCACTACTTCGGACTTCTTGAGTGAGATTATGATTACCTTCATTACGCTTTATGAGTATACGATGCTGTTTGAATGCTTCAGTTAGGGCCCTATCATTTTGGTCAAACCAGTCTACGTTGTTACGTTTTTTGCGTCCTATGATTTCTGTAGCCACAGTCAGTACGGAGGATGACAACTGTATCCAGTTTGATATGAGGTCACCTTGCTGGGCATCAAACCCATCTAGCGTGTCTATCAGTCCTTCCTGGTATTTTTCTCGAAGGTCCGCACAATTTAGTCGTTCTAAATTGAGAGATATTGGTTTAGCCCTGCAGGGTCTTCGTGGTTCGCGAAGACGGAGTCTCAATTTAGTTACCAGAAGCCGGTGGTCTGTCCAGCAATGCGCGCCGCGCATGACGCGGGTGATATGCACCTGGGAGATGTCCCTTCGTCGGGTTATGGCGTAATCGAGGAGGTGCCAGTGTAAAGAACGTGGGTGCATCCAGGTGGTTTTGAATTTGTCACGAAGCCTAAACAGAGTGTTAGTGATGGTAAGGTCGAATTGGGCACAGAGTGTGAGTAGTAATTGTCCGTTACTATTCATATTGCCCACACCATTATTTCCAATCACGCCCGGCCACGACTCAGTATCTCTGCCAACCCTTCACCCAGCAGAAGTATTTGCTTGTTTGAACGTATGTTGCTAAGGCATTGGCAAAGTTCTTCATAAAACTGATCTTTGACACTGTCCTCGTTACGCATTGTTGATGCATATACGCTTATCATATTCAGGTAGTTGTTGATTTGTAGGTGAAGGCGCAGTGTGATAATGCGGTAAGAGATGTATTGCGGATATTCAGACAGTTTTTGCGCGATGGTGGATTTGACGGCAAACCCTACGCCAGCTAACCTTCGTTCCGTTTGGGGTCGTCCTTTTCAGAAGAATGTGTACCCACCACCGATTTCCTCGAGTTCGCTTAACGCAGCTACAACTACGTTGTAGCGACCAAGTTCGCGTGCCACGACAGCAGTTTTACGCTCCGGGCAAAATCTTTAAGACTATTTTTAAAGAAGAGCCCTAACACCTAGCGCCTACCTACACTTATATGTATATACCAATAAATAAGCAAAATCGACTATTCCAAGTCGCGGGCACAGCTACAATATTTATTTAGAAACTCTAAATGAAGATAAGATACCCAAAAATCAAGGAAAGAACCGCCTAACCTATACCAAATACTTACTATGTTTATTTACAAAATTTTAAAGAAAATTAAGAAAAGGAACCTAACCTACAAACCCTAAAATATAAATAAATGATATATGCAAACAGTCAGCATTCAAGTGAATCTCAATAATCGAATGCAACTATGCGAGGCGTGTACGTACTCTGATAAAATAGCTCAACAAATGTTCGCCATGATTCTTTAAATTGTCATAACTTTTTTATTTATGGACCGATTGACATAAAATAAACACTAAATGTTAAGTGAAGTTTACTACAATATATTAGTGAAAACCGCATCTAAATCGAATAAGCCGTTTCTGATATTAGCGTGCACAAACACACAGACAAACAGACAAACCGACAAACAGACAAAAAAATTAATAATTACAATTTCGGGTTCGGCATCGATATAATAACAACCCCTGCTACTTTTTTTATATATATTTCCATTGTACAGACACCACTTTTCTACAATTTTATTATATGTATAGATTTATTTATTATTATATGTATATAGATATATAGATGTGTTATAGAAATTTTACATGCATATTGACAGATATTACCGGAGCCTAAATATTTACGACAAAAGGAAAAAAATTACATTCACATTTTGTATCAAATAATTTTTGTTATATCCAAAATAATCAGCATAGCTTTGGATATGGAGATACAATTAAAGTTTGTAACATAAAAAACAGTATTGAATAATAACTGCCAAGATATTATGTATTTACTGTGAAGATTACCATTATTAATATTTTTTGGATAAATTTCTTAATATTCAGGTTTAACTTGTAAAAAATATTAAAATAACAATCTGAGCAATTTTTACAACTCCATTTATAACATATATTTAGACTCTAATAAAATTGAATGCAAGAAACATTAACAAGTCAACAAAAAAAAATCACTTTTGTATCTCTTTGAATCAAAATACTGTTAGGATAGTTTTTATTAAAAGGTAGTTGGTTGTATATTTATTGTTGACTAGTGATATGTTAACAAAATAGGGCCTTTGAGACATGTTCTGTACCTTTTGTTTTAAAATAATGATAAAAATACTTATAATTAAATATAAATCAAATATGTCATAATGAGATCATTAATTTAATATTAAATAAATTAAAAAGGTATTCTTCAGATGAATCAAATACTTCCAAATTTGTAGACTCAGTTGCTGGTAACAAACTGCAGAATGTTTGGTAATGTGGGGGTATATAATTCGTATCACATAGGTTAATTAAATCTTTAAACAATGCGTTAGAAATAGTTAACAATTGAGTATGCGTGTGGAAGTTCATCAGAATCCACGATATTGACATTATTCGTTTTACGTGTGCGCGTTGAAGTACGATTTATCGTATCTAATCCAAAATATTCATTGCTTTCGAAATCGTATTTAAATAATAGTTTATTTGGTGCACTGGGACTTGTTTTCATTTCTTTAATTTGTGAAATAAAAACTTTATTCCAGTTTGTATCATCCGACCAATTTTTGTTTGTGGTTACGTGAGATTTAAAGCTGTAAAAGTCATTTTGAGTCATTTCTTTTATTTTAAATTTATTTTCTACTTTTGAGTTCATGATTTCTTCATACAGTTGATCAGGCGAGTACAATGTTTTATTTTTCAGATTCTTCTCTATGCAGGCATGCATTGAATCGCCTTCGTTTTGAGTGGGTATGTCCAGTTTGTAAAAATCTGTGATTCACTTCTACGTTATATACACGCGACACATATGTATGTAACAATTTGTATTAAATATTTGGAACATGGTCTTCCATACTCTCTAATACAAACTTTCTTAGAAAATTTCAAAGAAAAGGTTCTTAGTCTACCGCAATCTAATGTGGTTGTTTTTTACTATAAAAGGAAATACCCTGCATATAATTTTACTGTGATTTAGTATCTCGACAAGGTTTTTGTTATCTTTGGCATGCACAAATTGCTAAAAGGGGTGCCAATGAGATCGCTAGTTGTTTATACCATTTCATTGAGTCAAAAGTTAACAGGGATATAAAGCTTCACTTACACACTTATTTAATTAACCTATGTGATACGAATTCTATACCCCCACATTACCAAACATTCTGCAGTTTGTTATTAGCAACTGAGTCTACAAATTTGGAGGTATTTGGTTCATCTGAAGAATAACTTTTTCGTTCTTTTAATATTATTGATCTCATTATGACATATTTGATTTATATTTAATTATAAGTATTTTTATCATTATTTTAAAACAAAAGGTACAGGCCATGTGTCAAAGGCCCTATTTTGTTAACATATCACCAATCAACAATAAATATACAACTAAGTACCTTTTAATAATTATAATTAAAAAAATTAAAAAAACGCCTGCCATGTAAAAAAAAAAATAAAAACAAGTCAAATATTTGCAGTCGGGGGACCTGTAATGAATTGTTTCAAGTAACCGACCCCGACTGCAAATATTTGACTTGTTTTTATTATTTTTTTACATGGCAGGCGTTTTTTAATTTTTTTAATTATATTTTTTTTATTTAACACCTTTTAGCGAACAACAAAAAATCATGTAACAATACAAAAAAAAATATCGTTCGGAACCCTTTGCAGGCGATTTCGACTCACACTTGACCATTTTTTAATGTCCACATAGCCTATGTCACTCGGGATAACTCAAAATTTCTAATGATACCACAAACTTTGAAATCGGTCAAGCCTTTTAGAAGTTATGGTGGAATAAAGAAACTCACAAACATACATACATACATACATACATGAACCCTGAAAACATAACACTCCTTTTTGGGCAGTCGTGTAAAAACTAGCCTAACAGTATTTTGATTCAAAGAGATACAAAAAGTGTTTTTTTTTTTTTTATTGACTTGTTAATGTTTCTTGCATTTACTTTTATTAGAGTCTAATATTTGTTATAAATGGAGTTGTGAAAATTGCTCATAAAGTTATTTTAATAATTTTTACAAGTTAAAGCTGTATGTTTAGAAATTCATCCAAAAAATATTAGTAATCTTCATAGAAAATACATAATATCTTGGCAGTTAATAGTCCTTTTTTAATCCCCCGCAGAAGGATGCAGTCAGTTATGCTTGGGTGTTAAGAAAGGTCTCAGATAACAAAGCAGTTATTGTTCTCATTTTATATTATTTTAAGTTAATAGGAAGTAAACACTCATATCGCTGCTACATTGTTATCAATTATTATTTTTAAGTTTGTATGTGCATTTATAATATAATTTTACCTGATTAATAAAACCAAAAAAAAACGTTTTCGTGTAAACAAGACCAGCGATGTAAAAAAAAAGAAACGGATTAGAAGCATAATATTTGTTGCTGTTTATTTTGATCATTTTAATTTAATGATAAACGTCATAAAATGTAATACGTAATATTATTCGACACATTTTTTGCGTTAAAACGTTTATTCTATTTATCCGTCAGAAAAAAGATACTGTATTCAAAATTCATAAAACAAATTTTCTTGCATAAATTCGTCAAATTCTTCAAGAAAAATATAAAAAAAATCTGCAATATGCATCTTTAAACGTACTTTTCAAATATGTTAAAATCGGCAATTCAACGTAAAATCACTTATGCTTTTTTTCCACTGGGGGTACGATATCGACGTCCCCGGGGAATAAACCGGTAATCGCAAAAATCAAATTTTACAGGAAAAATGATTTAGTGTTTTTCGAGTATATCTCTTTAACAAAGGGGAATAATGAAAACATTGTTATATGGCGGAAAAGCTAATTTTTACCCGAACAGTTTAAAGTATTAAGTGTAACTATTAGATATACACAGAATTAGTTATTCACCAAAATACATATTACCGAAAATGGTTTCAAACAATTTTTAGGGTACTGATATCTTACGATCCTGACTTATCAATATTATTCCAGTAATGTTT
The DNA here is from genome assembly GCA_905475315.1 of Autographa pulchrina. Classification (NCBI taxonomy): domain Eukaryota; kingdom Metazoa; phylum Arthropoda; class Insecta; order Lepidoptera; family Noctuidae; genus Autographa; species Autographa pulchrina. The sequence goes on along the minus strand of FR997761.1, from coordinate 3,631,240 downwards.
ACTTACCGAATTATTATTGTAACTTTCTTAAAAATCTTAGGCATAATAGTGCTTTACTGGATTATTCAACGTGTTTTTTCATTACAGAGAGATATTGTAATCTTCAGTTACCGACTTATTATGGTAAAATTACAAATAACCATAAGAAGGTAAAGTAATGTAACCCGTATTTTATAGGAAATTTTTGGTAGTCATATTTTCGTAATCATTAAAAGCTGAGTATGTAAAATAATTTTGTTATCGGTATCTTCGAGAGAATAATTAAAGAAAACTCATAAAATGTATTAAAATTATAATATTTATTAGGAACAAAGTACTCATAGAAATCACAATTACAATCAGTCAAAATATAAAAAGTAGCCAAGTAAAAACATTAATAACTAATCAGTATTATCATCATTGGTCTCATTATTATAGCCTCGATCATTACAATTTTCTAAAAAATCAAAGACTCATAGAATGTGTGGTAATACCACATGAGTAGATAAACGGAACAGAGGCAAAGCTTCTTAAGAACGTGCAAAATTGTTACCTATTTTGTTAGGGTTGTCACAATAGGTGAAGACAAATCAAACAAAACGTTTTTTAAATAGTTTTAATAGTCAGTATAATAGAATATATAATAGTATGATAGAATAGTTTACAAATTACTTACTCTAAGAATTTTCTTTTTATAATTTTTGTTTTTTTTTTTAATAAAAAATACCTACCGTGTTGTACAAATTACTCTCTTCTTATTATAAAAAGGATCATACAATAAAAGAAAGGTACTTGCTTGAAAAAGTAATAACCAAATATTTACTTACCTAATTGTACTCCTTGGGATAGTTAAAGTATGATATATTTTTGTTTTCTCTATTATTATTCATACACACGGTACAATAAACAACCATTATTATTAATATAATACCACGTTTTTACAACTAAACTTATAAAAACTTAAACTTGCAACTAACAAAACAAACAGCGTGCGTCGGACTGACCCTTAGATTGTACACTGGCTGTGCCAGCGTAAACTGGTTTTTTCCAGTCTCGCCGCGTATGTGACAAGCGGCCAGTGGTCACGCACACATGCCCCGCGCGCTTGTGTGCGTGCAACCGATTCGAGCGGTTGTTCGAAGCTTTGCCTCTGTTCCGTTTATCTACTCATGTGGTAATACCGTGGAATCGCACCACTATTGCACAAAGAATTTAAATGAAAAATGCCTTTCTTTGGACGGGCCTGTTGGTCTAGTGGTTAGTGACCCTGACTGCTATACCGGAGGCCGTGGGTTCGATTCCCACCCAGGACAAATGTTTGTGTGATGAGCACGATCATTTGTTCTGGTCTGGGTGTAATTTATCTATAATATGCATGTATTTAGAAATATATAAGTAAGTTTATCAGTTGTCTGGTTACCATAACACAAGCTCTGCTTAGCTTCGGATCAGATAGCCGTGTGTAAGATGTCCCGGAATATTATATTATATTATTAATTCTTATAGGAAGAGGTTGATGATAAGGACGTTCCAATACAGTATCTTCTATCAAAGCGGCTTAGGTTTTCGCCAACGTCCGCGTCGTTTGGTTTGGAATTAATTTGAAATATTTAATTCAGAATATGCCTCATCAAAATCATATTTTTACTAAAGACGTGAGTCTTTATAGACTTGGACAGGGAAATGGTTAAGTCTTGGTAGTCTCACCAAGAATTGGATGGTTTTTTGCTTGCACTAAGCACAGCACAGCGGGCACAAACTTCTTTCATTAAAATATAGTGTACTTATGTTTATTAAAATAAATAGATGACTGAATATGGGTTAAGTGAAGTTGAGTGAAGATTGCGTCAATATTATCATTACTGATAACTTTAAAAACCTGGCAATGGGCTGTACGCAGCCAAATCTTTACTTAGCATTTTTGGATAAATTGAGATTTTCTCAGCCTAATATTTACTAAAGATTTTATAGATAGAATACTTAATTAAATAATTTATATACCTATGCAGCGCAACAACTGAAACAAGTTAAGAAAGAAAACACCATATATCACATTTGTTAATTAAGAACAATTAAATTCACACATAGTTAAATTGTTTTTTTTTGTCTTCAGTCACTAGTAGAAGATGGATTAGAAAGTACCTACTGTTTCAGTAGGTGGTATTGATACTTATGTTTTTTTTTCAGGGCATATAGTACACGCCATGCTTCTGCACCTATGGTTAAGACAAAAAGATTTTGTACTACTAGATGTAATTACACAGACTGCTGGATAAATATATTAAATAGCATTAGCAAGATTTGTAATTTTCTATTAGAGTTTGGCCAGGTTTTGTTGCATGCAGATGTAGAATAATTTAAACTTAATACTATTGTTCTCAGGATTGCTATGAGGTGTCTTAAGACATTGATTGTTATTCTATAAATAATACTGGTTATTTTGTAACATTGTGTGACTACGATTGTTGATTAAGGAACTTGTTCAGGATAATTCAAAACAGAACAACTCAAGTTTAGTTTATTTAAATGATTGCATCTAACTAGAAAGAGTTGACTGCACAAGTGCATAGTACGTATTTATGTATAGAACATGCCTACTTATTTATCTTAAGTTTTATCTCAACTTTACCATCTCTTGAACATCTGCATGGTAAATAACATATATCGAGAACGAGGCATGGAGTGTATAATAGATGATCAAACGAACTTACCTGATGTTCGATCATTATTATACGAAGTGCCTCGTTCTCGATATATGTTCCCTACCCATCCCATCCTTGGTAAAATTGAGATAACCTACGAGACTCTAAAGGAATGAAGTTTGACAGGAGAACAAAGACAGTGTGACACTAATACTTCGTTTAGTTTTGGATCTGAAAGAGTTTAGTTGCCAAGCGACGCGAGAAAGCTGCATGGTAAATAACTTATATCGAGAACGAGGCACTTCGTATAATAATGATCGAACATCAGGTAAGTTCGTTTGATCATCTATTAGTGTGCGTAATGTGCGTTACATGTAGAAACGCGTCCTTGACTCGCCGAGTGCGAGCAAGTTCCCGCCGATACGTATAGTAAGGTATGATTTTTTACCGGGATGATAACTGTAACAGTGCATTACCGAAAATTACTACCACAATATTTACGATAATAAACCTGTAATCGCATTAACCAGATTTTTTTTCTGATATATTTAACAGTATTATTACTTTACCGAAATGTAGCCACAGAACTTAATTTGTAATAATGTATTACGTTATTTTTCTAGTAAATAAAAAATGAAAAATTTCCAAAGAATAAAAGTGTTATAAGGAAAATCATTAGAAATTACCGCAGAAAAAAAATGAAAAAAATTGTATAGGTGAATCCCGACCTATAGATGCCGAAAATGATATAACAGTAAAAAGTCAGTAACAGTATAATACAGGTTTATTCCTTGGGGGCGTCGATATAATCCGTCATTAATCATAAAATTCCTAACCTATTCAAATCTTCGAATTGTTATAATAACAACTTGCTAATCTAGCGACGTGTGCGGGTATTACTGCCACTCTTAGTCCAATGCATTATATTTTGACCAAATTTTGAGCGAAATTAATATTTTAGTGTAATTTGTTTATTTAATTTGTGTAATGTTCTAGTAGAATAAAGTTAATCGTTCGATTATTTCTTCTTGTAAATAAATAAATAAATGCGGACAACATCACATACATTGCTCTGAACCCAAAGTAAGTTGCTAACGCACTTGTGTTATGGAATTCAGAAACAACGAAAAAAACTTCTTGTAAACTTGAAAGTAGTGCTGTCGCTCTATCGCAAGGTTTGTGAATGTGTGCGTAAGTTGACAGTGTGTGAGTGTCAAAGCGCGCTCGTTTCATGTAGTTGTCTACTTACTCACCAAAATCATTTTAAACATCTGCACACGTTAATTGGCATTATTGACGTATAAACAAGGGGTAACCATGACAGTACAAGGTAGCCATATGATGAACTTTTTGAAATAATAGCCGTAGTAGTAAACAGCTTAGTCGTAGTATGATTCGGAATTAATATTCTTGCTGCAAGTTCAAATCTTAGGCGAGACACCCTTTTTGAGTTTTAGTAACTAATCTTTTTTAGTTAAATTTTGTTGCTTTGTACGACATAAGAATATTTTTGATTGTTTATATTTTTGTCGTGCATTTTTCACACAACTCGACCTATGCATAAACAATGATTATTTTGTGTTTGTGTTTACTATATTTCCGTAGTTAAGTTTGATGCCCATTGCAGACCAAGAGTGAATTATGGCGTAAAAAAAATATGTTGATTATGTTATATCTGTGGCATCATCTATAGTATTACTTTGACAAGGAATTATTTATGGTATATTGATTTGTGATTGGGTTGGAGTGTAGCCTTAATTGTAGCCTTAAACGCTATGGAGCAAGGACAGTCAAATTTTCGAAGTTTTTTTTTTTTCGGTTTCTTTCCGATTTTTTTGCAGTATCGGGTTGACCTTGTCTGTAGCAACCATTTAGGGTCTGAGAAGCATGGCCCTACGACGCACCGTTTCCGAGATATGAGCCTTCTACCGGTTTTTTATTTTATATAAAACAATTTATATTTCCAAAATGGTAGCTAGGATGAGATTGTTTTCGGGAAAGAAATTGTTGCTCTACTCAAAAGCCATGAGGTCATGTAAAAAAATTAGCAAAAACTTCTAAAAATTTTTGTTTTCTAGTCAGGGTCACCAGGTACTCCAGATCTTCGATTATCCTAGTTTTTATAGTTTTGCCTTTATGTGGCCATTAAACCCTAACTCTGTACCAAATTTCAGCTCTCTGAGTTTATGGGAAGTACTAGTTCTATTTTGATGATCATGAGTGAGTGTCGTAAATGCGAAACTTTGCTTTCGCTTAACTTCGGAACTAAATGACCTACAGACTTGAAATTTTGGATTTTAAGTATATGATTACAGCTTACTGGATGACGAAAATTTCTGCGTTTTGGTCTTATCCAGAGGTTTTCAAATAGAGGCCTGAAAATGCGGCGAAATGGTTCCAGTAAAGGATGGTACGGCAGTGTTTGCTTCGCGCTCGACTGCCGTGCCCCCCGATGTAAACATGTAGCATTGACACTTAGTGTATTTTTAGTATATAATAAAATTCCACCTCCTCTTGTTGTTTCTTTGGTATTTACGCATACATCATATCCTTCTAATTGATAAAAGATCACCTCCTCTTTTTTTATGTTTACTTCTGTTAACACTATAATATCCAATTTATGAATGCAATCGTTGAGCAATGCTTGGAGCTGATTGAATTTTTTTCTTAATGACCTAATGTTTAAATGAATAATATTAAAACTTGTAACTTCTTTATCTATACTTTGTTGCCATGAATTTATGTTAGAATATTTATTGTAGTTTATGCTTGGTTGCATTTCTATTATTGTGTTATCGAATGTAATGAGTTATCTTTATCTTCCAAGTTTTAACGCATTTAATCAGGAAGGATGAAATCTACGCAGATGTATATAAATCAATATCACTTAAAGTACGAATGGCTGTAATTTTTAAATTATTTGGATCGTCCTTTCTAACAAGTACTTTGCCTCCTTGAGTCCAAATATATTTATAAATATGTTTAAGTTCATTCTTGGCTGTCCAGAATAGGTTTCGCATATACTTAGTGAGGTCTTCGTTTATGTAAATCCGGTGTTGATTGCCATTCTCAAATAAGTCATTATTGGTTAACTTATTTATTTTTCTCGCTGCAAGCCATTGGTCTCGCGCGGACTGCGTATTCATTGTAATAATAACCGGTCTTGGTTTTTTCTCAGTTTGCTTATCAGCTACGCTCGCCTTGTTTTTTTCACCCACCCGCTTAATTTCACAAATTGCGTTAGTTTCTAATCTAAGCTTATTTGCTAATAATTTTATATTATTTTCCAAATTTTCCGTTTCCTTTTCTTCCATTCCTAATATCTCCACATTTCTTTCCTTTTCTTTCATCTCTATGTACGCTATTCTTTCTTCTAACGCTCTGTTACTTGTTTCTAAGTGAATGTTCTTATGTTCCAATGCCTTGATTTTTTTTTCTGTTTTTTCCTTTTCCTCCACAAGTTCCTGAAACTTTTCTGCATAAAAACTTATGTCATTGGCCATTGACTCGAGTGTTTTCTTCATATTAAATACAATGGCTAGTTTCTCATTGACTTCAGTCAACAGTTTTTCCGCTGTGGTATTCAAGGGGTCCACTTTGATGGATGCATCGTCTGCCGTTGCAATCTGGCATTCATCACACATCCCTGTGTCGTTCAATGCCTTCATTTTGGATGCACATTTTTTATGGATCATGCTTTCACATGCACCGGTACATTTCACCGTCGTGTCACTCTTTGCTCGGGCCAGAGATAGTTTACACAGTTTACACTGCACCATTGTGATCACTTCTTTATTTCTACTACTACTACAGTACTTCAGAAAAACAAACAAAATAGTAAATAATAAATAGTAAAAGCGATAATCGTACGTAATTTATTAACACGATCGCACGGTAGGAGCGCGCGCGCACGAATGTGTCTTTGTCCTGTACTTTGCAGTCGTAGTTCGGGAAGCCTTGCAGACTTTGTCCGAGGGCACGGTAATACTATAATACAGTACTCCAACTTCATACAAACGGACGAAACGCGAGCTATACCTACGCGCTCGATCTCGGGGTGCGCTCGGGTCGCAGTAGGTATGGGTCGTTACGTGTTTTTCGCGAAACGTAACGTAACTAGTTACTTCGAACGCGTAACCTGTTTTGGTAACAGGTGATTTTTGTAACTAGTGATTTTTCATATTCTATTCGGTGATTCGACATGGTGATTTTATCAAAGTATTACAGTTATTAGCGAAACGAAAATACAAAACGGTTAAATTACGTTACGTAAGCTTTAAGTTTTTTGAACGGATAAGTTTTTGTAACTGACGTAATCTAAACAAATAAACTTCCCTTCATACTTTAATCAGGCTTAGGACTGACTGCATCGAATAATTTATTACAATGAAAGTTATGCAGGCGTATTTAGAAGTTCATTTTTTTGATTGTATATACAATGATTTAAAATATTTACAATTGGATAATTGTTTTTGCACTATTTAGTTTTTTTTTCTCTATTTACACAATTTACAGTTTTAATATTTTAACACTATTTAGTTTTTTTTTCTATTTACACTATTTACACTATACAAAAATATTACAAAAACATGCATGGAAGTCCCTTTCGCAATAAATAATTACATATTAAAGCAATATTTACGAACGAACTAAACAAATTTTACTTGTCAAAGTAAACATAAACAAATACCAATTTCATATTAGTGTTCGTACGCCGCCCGTCGAAGGTTTATAATAATGATCAATCTAAACTAATCTCTAAAGCCTAAGTAATACGTATGAAAATTAAACGCATCACAATCAGAACTATTTATTGTTAGTAAGTTGGCGACTTGGCACGTGCATGTTCGGATTAGTTCGGATTTCATCGTGTCATCACTCGTGATTTCGGGAACTCTCGGCTCGCTTTGCCGATCAGTATAAATAACTAGTAGGATCACATATTACGCGCGAAGAAGTGACATGCGCTGGCAACATAGTTTTGTTTCGTTTCTCGTTTCTCATTCGATCACTGCATTGTAATGTAACTAGTTACAAAAAACACGTGATTATCTGTGACTCGAAACTAGTTAACCGGTTACATGCCCTGTAGCCAGTTATTGTAACTAGTGACGTTAAATAACGCCCATACCTAGGTCGCAGACAGTCACGGCTGTACCGCAGTGTCGAACGGACGGTGTGTTTTTTTTTAACAATAAACGCGCGATTTTTTCTCTAAAAATCAGTTAATATGACGAGTAGGAAATATTGTGCTGTTTTTGGTTGTATGAATTCGTCAATAACGCATTTTTAAATAAGCTTTATATAAGAATGCGGATTTATTATACTTTAAAATTTAACAATAAAGCATTTCGTACGACTCAGTCGAGGCGCAAATATTTTTCGGTCGCAAATTTATAAGCCCGATTTGTTTTTCAAACAAAAACATGTTTTTTTAATTAAATCTACCAATAAAAAAACAACACGCATTTTTATTGAACACTTCCTATACAATATACAAAGTATTGAATTTATTTATATAAAAAGGATATTTACAATCACAAAACTAAATAGAAACAGAAAGTAGGCAAATGTAATTAAAATGTTGGAGACGGGCAGCCCTTACGCATGTTTACGTACCGCGCGGCTGTAGGCATTTATTTATATCATGCGGCCGAGTTACACTACTGTATTATAATATTACCGTGCCGAGGGTATCCGTATTCGTTTTCGTACTGACGGCGGTGGAATCTTCAATTTAGATAGATGAAAGCTCGCACAAAAAAAAAAAAAAAAGTTTATTGACAGTATAAATGAACAAACCTTACACACAAACCCCAACAATCCTGAGATTTGCGTTTACCAGTACAATATAATTACGCATATCGTTATCGAAATCTGTGTATGCGGTTGTTTGAGCTTAATTCACACTGACCTCCGTACTAGTAAAAACTGTATTACGGCAGGTCAGTCTTCCTCGTTCACAAACACTCACGCACTTCCACTTTATTATGAATAATTATAATTTGTGTTAGACAATTAAATAAGTCAATGAATCTTGAGTATGGCTATAAGAATACAGGTAAAAGAGGGTATTTTTTGATCCCTTGATGACAGGATGATAATATTGTGAGGGTAATTTTAAAATACGCAAAGTATATGCAAAATATTTAGACAACAAAACAAGTTTCGAACATTATGAGTAACAGTTATGTACTTGTAACAACAAACTAGCAAGAAAAGTAAAAGTTGTGTCAATAATGACTAAATACAACAATATATATATATATATTTTTTTTTTCATAAATAACAAATGTACACATAAGAGAGAGAAAAAAAAAAAAAGATAGGAAAATGTAAAATGTGAATGTGTTTGTGTATGTTGTGTATACCTGGAATGAGAATGTGTGTGCTTGTGGGTGATGAGTGCGTGTGTGAAAAGCTATTTATGATATTGATATTAATAGCTTTTCAGTCTTATTATAGTTCATTTCGATGAGATAGTTATTTAAAGTTTTTTTGCAAATACTAAGAGTCGAATCACGTAAATTGATGGACTTTGATAATCTATCTTCTATATCTATACATATAATAAAATTGTAGAAAAGTGGTGTCTGTACAATGGAAATATATATAAAAAAAGTAGCAGGGGTTGTTATTATATCGATGCCGAACCCGAAATTGTAATTATTAATTTTTTTGTCTGTTTGTTGGTTTGTCTGTTTGTCTGTGTGTTTGTGCACGCTAATATCAGAAACGGCTTATTCGATTTAGATGCGGTTTTCACTAATATATTGTAGTAAACTTCACTTAACATTTAGTGTTTATTTCATGTCAATCGGTCCATAAATAAAAAAGTTATGACAATTTAAAGAATCATGGCGAACATTTGTTGAGCTATTTTATCAGAGTACGTACACGCCTCGCATAGTTGCATTCGATTATTGAGATTCACTTGAATGCTGACTGTTTGCATATATCATTTATTTATATTTTAGGGTTTGTAGGTTAGGTTCCTTTTCTTAATTTTCTTTAAAATTTTGTAAATAAACATAGTAAGTACTAGCTGTGCCCGCAACTTCGTTCGCGTGGATGATGAAACTTTTCAATTAGTTTTTTGTTTTAAGTGCTATTTGTGTAGAACGTTATCTATCGAGCATACCTCTAGGCTAGTCTCATTCGCCTAGCGTATCTCGATGTAGCAGAAAGAGGTGGTCTTTTTCTGGAAGGCATCGTGTTATAATTATATATGTATAATATATATATATATACTACTTCTCAGCCGATTTCGGCTATGGTGACTGCTACCGACTATCACATGCAGAGGAGCCAAGGTGGTCAGCTCTCTTGTTCGCCCTTTGATGGCTGCAGTATCCTATCTTATGAGTAAACGTGCGCGCGCATCGGCTGCACGTTAGGACATCGTCGACATAGTTATAAAACATGGCTGCTGGTGGTCTAGCCTTAAGGGCATCACGCTTCGAATCCAATTCTATGAACCTCAATGAACCGCATTCCTCACCATGCACTTCCATTCAGGGCGGCAAATGGCCTGTTTCTCCCATTTCTGGGGAACAATATTGCACCTTTTCATGTGTCTTTTCTGAACGTCCTTGAAGCGTAAGAACTGGCCGCCTTGTTTCCGCTTGCCGTTCTGGAGTTCAGAAAAGAAGATGCGTTTGGCCAACCTATCATCATCCATTCGTAAAACATGTCCACACCATCGGAGCTGTCGCCGCATCAGGTATGCTTCTGACATAGACATTTGCGCGTCGTAGCACTTCGGTATTTCTAATCCGGTCCGACCATTTGATTTTGAGAATGTCTTTTATGCACCTTAAATGAAACCGGTCCAGCGTCCGTATATGTTTCCGATAGAGGACCCATGACGCAGAGTACAGAAGATTTGGGAGGACTATGGCCATGTAAACGGAGATTTTTGTCGAAAGCTTCAAATCATGTGATTGTAAGACTTTGGCTCGTAATTTACCGAAAGCAGCTGATGCAGCGCCTATGCGATGGTTTATTTCGGCGTCAAGGTCACACTTAGCTGTAATTGTGCTACACAGGTATATAAACGTATTCACTTGCTTCAGCTCAGTATTGCCAATGGTCACCTTGACAGGTTCTGTAGCTCCATGAGAGTCGATTGCCATCACCTCAGTTTTCTTCACACTGATTTTCAGACCGAAACGGCAGCAGACTTCCTGAAGATTCGTAATCAGGTCCTGGAGTTCTTGTGAAGAGTTGGTAACAAAACACAGATCATCAGCATACATGATCTCCGTTATAAGAGCGTGTGATACTTTTGTGTAAGCTTTTAATCTGGCCAGGTTGAAAAGTCCTGAAACGTATTTTGATTCCAGCAGAAGTTTGTTCGAGTGCTTCACTGACAACGACAGAAAAGTAAAGAGCAAACAGTGTTGGTGCAAGCACACAACCTTGTTTAACCCCACAACTGACAGGGAAGAACTCTGACTGATCACCATTATAGGTAACACAGCAGGTCATTTCGTCGTGAAGAAGGCGAATCATTCTAACAAACTTCTCAGGAGAACCTAATTTTGCCAGTAAAGTCCAGAGGGCTTCCCGCGGCACACAGTCAAAATGCTTTCTCCAAGTCCACGAAGCACATATACAAAGGTTGACTGTGTTCGCGACTTTATATCTGGAGTTGCCGGATGGAAAAGATGGCCTCGCAGGTGGGACGAAACCCAATAGAGTTTCTGGCAATATGTCTTCGGAGACGGGTAAAAGCCGGTTGAGAAGAACTCTGGCGAATATCTTCCCAGGGACAAAGAGGAGCGATATACCCGGTAGGAGTTGCAGTCAGAACGGTCTCCTTTGTTTTTATACAGGGTCTCTATACGGGATATTTTAAATTCAGGCGGTATTATTTCCTCGTTCCAAATGCGATCAAAAATTTGCCAGATGTAAGTGTGAAGTTGCTCCCCTCCGTATTTAAGCAGTTCTCCGGCGATGTTATCAACGCCAACTGCTTTTTTATTTTCTGCTCTTTTGTGGCTCGAACTACTTCAGCAAAAGTCAAGTGGCTCAGCAAGCGAATCATTCAGCGGCAAAGGACGAATACGCTTTATAATATAAAGCGTATTCGTATGATCAAGATCTGCAAATCGATCTACATTGAGCAGATTGTTAAAGTGCTCTGCCCAACGATCAAGTATATCCTGCTTAGCAGTGAGTTTTTGAGAACCATCTAGGGATCTTAGTGGTGTGGTATTTTTAATGGAAACGCCAATCAACTTATGCATTTCTTCACAAAAAGCGCCTAGTTGGTGTGTGTCTGCGAGCCAATGTATCTGTTTTGCCTTTTCAAGCCACTATCTATCTTTCATGTTCCTTGTTAATCTTCTTAAGGAATCACCACTACTTCGGACTTCTTGAGTGAGATTATGATTACCTTCATTACGCTTTATGAGTATACGATGCTGTTTGAATGCTTCAGTTAGGGCCCTATCATTTTGGTCAAACCAGTCTACGTTGTTACGTTTTTTGCGTCCTATGATTTCTGTAGCCACAGTCAGTACGGAGGATGACAACTGTATCCAGTTTGATATTAGGTCACCTTGCTGGGCATCAAACCCATCTAGCGTGTCTATCAGTCCTTCCTGGTATTTTTCTCGAAGGTCCGCACAATTTAGTCGTTCTAAATTGAGACATATTGGTTTAGCCCTGCAGGGTCTTCGTGGTTCGCGAAGGCGGAGTCTCAATTTAGTTACCAGAAGCCGGTGGTCTGTCCAGCAATGCGCGCCGCGCATGACGCGGGTGATATGCACCTGGGAGATGTCCCTTCGTCGGGTTATGGCGTAATCGAGGAGGTGCCAGTGTAAAGAACGTGGGTGCATCCAGGTGGTTTTGAATTTGTCACGAAGCCTAAACAGAGTGTTAGTGATGGTAAGGTCGAATTGGGCACAGAGTGTGAGTAGTAATTGTCCGTTACTATTCATATTGCCCACACCATTATTTCCAATCACGCCCGGCCACGACTCAGTATCTCTGCCAACCCTTCACCCAGCAGAAGTATTTGCTTGTTTGAACGTATGTTGCTAAGGCATTGGCAAAGTTCTTCATAAAACTGATCTTTGACACTGTCCTCGTTACGCATTGTTGATGCATATACGCTTATCATATTCAGGTAGTTGTTGATTTGTAGGTGAAGGCGCAGTGTGATAATGCGGTAAGAGATGTATTGCGGATATTCAGACAGTTTTTGCGCGATGGTGGATTTGACGGCAAACCCTACGCCAGCTAACCTTCGTTCCGTTTGGGGTCGTCCTTTTCAGAAGAATGTGTACCCACCACCGATTTCCTCGAGTTCGCTTAACGCAGCTACATCTACGTTGTAGCGACCAAGTTCGCGTGCCACGACAGCAGTTTTACGCTCCGGGCAAAATCTTTAAGACTATTTTTAAAGAAGAGCCCTAACACCTAGCGCCTACCTACACTTATATGTATATACCAATAAATAAGCAAAATCGACTATTCCAAGTCGCGGGCACAGCTACAATATTTATTTAGAAACTCTAAATGAAGATAAGATACCCAAAAATCAAGGAAAGAACCGCCTAACCTATACCAAATACTTACTATGTTTATTTACAAAATTTTAAAGAAAATTAAGAAAAGGAACCTAACCTACAAACCCTAAAATATAAATAAATGATATATGCAAACAGTCAGCATTCAAGTGAATCTCAATAATCGAATGCAACTATGCGAGGCGTGTACGTACTCTGATAAAATAGCTCAACAAATGTTCGCCATGATTCTTTAAATTGTCATAACTTTTTTATTTATGGACCGATTGACATGAAATAAACACTAAATGTTAAGTGAAGTTTACTACAATATATTAGTGAAAACCGCATCTAAATCGAATAAGCCGTTTCTGATATTAGCGTGCACAAACACACAGACAAACAGACAAACAGACAAAAAAATTAATAATTACAATTTCGGGTTCGGCATCGATATAATAACAACCCCTGCTACTTTTTTTATATATATTTCCATTGTACAGACACCACTTTTCTACAATTTTATTATATGTATAGAATAGATAGATATAGATATAGATATAGAAGATAGATAGACTAGCTGTGCCCGCAACTTCGTTCGCGTGGATGATGAAACTTTTCAATTAGTTTTTTGTTTTAAGTGCTATTTGTGTAGAACGTTATCTATCGAGCATACCTCTAGGCTAGTCTCATTCGCCTAGCGTATCTCGATGTAGCAGAAAGAGGTGGTCTTTTTCTGGAAGGCATCGTGTTATAATTATATATTATATATATATAATATATATATATACTACTTCTCAGCCGATTTCGGCTATGGTGACTGACATAGTTATAAAACATGGCTGCTGGTGGTCTAGCCTTAAGGGCATCACGCTTCGAATCCAATTCTATGAACCTCAATGAACCGCATTCCTCACCATGCACTTCCATTCAGGGCGGCAAATGGCCTGTTTCTCCCATTTCTGGGGAACAATATTGCACCTTTTCATGTGTCTTTTCTGAACGTCCTTGAAGCGTAAGAACTGGCCGCCTTGTTTCCGCTTGCCGTTCTGGAGTTCAGAAAAGAAGATGCGTTTGGCCAACCTATCATCATCCATTCGTAAAACATGTCCACACCATCGGAGCTGTCGCCGCATCAGGTATGCTTCTGACATAGACATTTGCGCGTCGTAGCACTTCGGTATTTCTAATCCGGTCCGACCATTTGATTTTGAGAATGTCTTTTATGCACCTTAAATGAAACCGGTCCAGCGTCCGTATATGTTTCCGATAGAGGACCCATGACGCAGAGTACAGAAGATTTGGGAGGACTATGGCCATGTAAACGGAGATTTTTGTCGAAAGCTTCAAATCATGTGATTGTAAGACTTTGGCTCGTAATTTACCGAAAGCAGCTGATGCAGCGCCTATGCGATGGTTTATTTCGGCGTCAAGGTCACACTTAGCTGTAATTGTGCTGCACAGGTATATAAACGTATTCACTTGCTTCAGCTCAGTATTGCCAATGGTCACCTTGACAGGTTCTGTAGCTCCATGAGAGTCGATTGCCATCACCTCAGTTTTCTTCACACTGATTTTCAGACCGAAACGGCAGCAGACTTCCTGAAGATTCGTAATCAGGTCCTGGAGTTCTTGTGAAGAGTTGGTAACAAAACACAGATCATCAGCATACATGATCTCCGTTATAAGAGCGTGTGATACTTTTTTGTAAGCTTTTAATCTGGCCAGGTTGAAAAGTCCTGAAACGTATTTTGATTCCAGCAGAAGTTTGTTCGAGTGCTTTACTGACAACGACAGAAAAGTAAAGAGCAAACAGTGTTGGTGCAAGAACACAACCTTGTTTAACCCCACAACTGACAGGGAAGAACTCTGACTGATCACCATTATAGGTAACACAGCAGGTCATTTCGTCGTGAAGAAGGCGAATCATTCTAACAAACTTCTCAGGAGAACCTAATTTTGCCAGTAAAGTAAACAAACAAGCGGCGCGTCCCCTCGCCGCGCACACGCCGCTAACATAACTTAGCGTCATTTAGATCGAGTGAATCCAAAAACTACCTATACTTAGCTTTGTATGACATTTGTAACTTCGTTATTTTTGTATATTTCTTCGTGATTTTTTTATTACTTATAAAACACCACATTTTAAGCTTCTTGGCGTAAAAAAATGAAATTACCTAAAAATCGAGTTAGCGTAGTATAAATTGCTGGTGTCGATATGTTGTAATGTTTCGACGTAAATCCAATTTAGCAATCCTAACATCTCTCATCACTTTCAGATGTGATGATCGATCTTAACGGGGGGGTTGTTATATCGGAATAACTATTACTTAAAATATAAATTAAAAATGCTGAGTTTCCCATTGCATTGACGTCAATGCAATAGGAAACCGTTGTTATTTTCATAAGCGATTCTAATGGTTTTTTCCTCAATTTGGATTGGACTTCCGTCGGACATAGTAATTTTGTAATACATGTTTGATAATTCAATATATCTTTCTTTTTAGTGTATTAAATAGTTTTTTTAAAAAAAACCATCCTCCGACCCACTCCGTAACAGTACCTATGAGTGATTATGAATTTGATATAAAGGGATAATGTATTTCATGTAGGTTTTTATCTTTAATTGTCTAGTTGCTATCCATAGATACTTTGTTCAGTTGCTATTCTAAGTACCTATACCTATGATAATATTAAAAGAAACATACCTTCGCTGCTGGCGTCGACATTTTCGAGTTTTACTTAATTACATTTGATATCGGCACTAAATCACTTAATTTACTAATTATTTGCAGTATAATGACCTGGTGTATTATAAGGATTGCTTTAAAATCAAGGAAACACTAATATATCATGAATTATCAATTTAAACAAAAAACTGGTGCAGAGTGACAATAGTTCTTCAATAATTACTTTCGATGAAATGAACTTGTACCAACGAATTTGTGTACTTTGTTTATAGTAAACGACACATTCATCATGCGCCATGTCGGTTACGATAACAAGTTGAGTCGGTTACGACATAAGTTTTAGATATTAAAGTAACTTACGATAAATATTGAAGATGTCGTTTAAGATAATAATTTAAAAACTTTCCGGTTAAGATAAAAGTTGCTATTGATATACATCAAAAACTACTGTATTTAGGCGGGAACCGTCAATAGAGAAAGGTCCGTTACGGTTTAAAATGTCGATTACGATAAAAAAAAACATTTTTGAAAAAATGTCGTTTACGATAAGTCGGCGGTAATGGCTCGATATTATTTCTTCCTTCCATATCGACGGCAGCAAAGAACAAAAAGACAACTGCATTTTTGCGAAAATCACTTTTTTGCATAATTGAATTCAGAATTCTTTATTCTACCTAGTAATTTTTTTTTTTTTTTAAAAAACTCATTTTTTCGGTGTATTTTGTCGCGTAGATAAAGACAACTACACCTATTTTTGCAAAGTAACGAAGTACCCACGGACACCTACAGCTGTCCGTGTGTGCGTCGTACAATTCGGCGCGACGCGTGCCATAAACAAAGATATCAGTTACATGACCGTTGTGTCACGGGTCACGGGTGGTCGACTTTTTTTACACGACTGCCCAAAAAGGAGTGTTATGTTTTCAGGGTTCATGTATGTATGTATGTATGTTTGCGAGTTTCTTTATTCTACCATAACTTCTAAAAGGCTTGACCGATTTCAATGTTTGTGGTATCATTAGAAGCTTTGAGTTATCCCGAGTGACATAGGCTATGTGGACATTAAAAAATGGTCAAGTGTGAGTCGAAATCGCCTGCAAAGGGTTCCGAACGATGTTTTTTTGTGTTGTGTCATGTTTTTTATGTTGTTCACTAAAAGGTATTAAATAAAAAAAATATAATAAAAAAAATTAAAAAACACGCCTGCCATGTCAAAAAAAAAAATAAAAACAAGTCAAATATTTGCAGTCGGGGTCGGTTACTTGGAACAATTCATTACAGGTCCCCGACTGGAAATATTTGACTTGTTTTTATTTTTTTTTTATTTAACTTGCGGACTTAATTACATCCACAACCTCTATTTTGTTTATCTACATATCATAATAGTACATTATAAGAAACATAATATAATAGAAGAAATAAACTATTGTTAAGTTTGGTAAAAAAACGAAAACAAAGTGATGTTTACAATAGTGAAGATCTCTCAAAGATAAATAATGCAATCATTGAAAAATTAAATGAAAATTATTTAAATTAATTAAATTATTTGGGAATCAGTAATTACAAAGTCCTTAGTAGAAACGAACATATGGCAGTTGACTCAGTTAGTTATTTATTTTGTGCGAAGTAGATAAAGACATCTGCCGTATTTCGAAAAAAAAAGATATACGAGTATCAGTTAATAGACCTCCACTATTTTCTTCGAAATGCCGTATTAATTAAGTATTGCAAAGGAGAAACCCAAACTCCATAGAAACTTGGGCCTGACGTTACAGGGCTGGAATTTTGCCATAAATTAGAGCACTTAGGAAGATTTCACGAGCCCAATTTTCACGTCTCCCAGCAATGGCCAAATTGGTAAAATCAGACTGATTAGGTACATGTTAGGTTATATATTTTTTTCTAAAACTGCCCTACACTAGGAATTTCTCCTGTGTCGTGGGTGTGTTTACAAACATTTAAACTCACATACGCAAACACCCAGACCCGGAATAACTACATGTAGTTCATACAAATATTTTTTCCGTGCGGGAATCGAACCCGCTACATGCTGCACAGCAGTCAATCGCACAGCCACTGCGATATTTAAATAAAAAAATACATTTTTGAGGCTGTTTCCTACGTAAATATGGAACGCACATGCGCCGAGCTGTAGCGCCTGCACCCTATCTTGATGAGGTGTAAGTACTTACATAAAAAGGTGAATTCAGATTAATCTTACTGAAAACCTCAGCTGAAAACTATGTTTGTTAGATAAGGCCCACTTACATCACTACTGGCTTGTATTTTTTAACATTGTATTTACTACTAGGGGATTTGATGCTATCTCAGATTACAGTAAACTGAGATTGCAACAATAGGTTTATTAAAATAAAATACCGCATTATTGAGATAGGGTTTTATTAATCACCTTCTTCGTTAGGATTATCATAATATAATAATACATTATCCAGGAATTGTGCTGGAGGTAATTGACTACCCTGGTGCCGTGCCCAACCAAGATACCATATTATGCTCATGGTGTGGGCACAGCACCCAACCGTTCTTTTGCCAACGATACAGGTGCAGTAATATTGGATTATAGCATCCCTTCCACTTAAAGAACTGTCAACTAAGATATAAACGAAATACATCCTATTACCAATATGCCTGGATTTTATTCTTCCTCTTAACATCCAGGTTGAGTCTGATGTTGACAGCTCTTGCTGTAGGTCGCCGGTCACTTCTCTACACACTTCTATGACATATGAGCCATTTTCTCTCACGTGTTCCCCATAGTAAGAACGGGCCTGTTTAATTTGATAAGTGCCCAAGGAGACAAGAATAAGCTCGCTGTATGTTAATACGGGAAACTCGCTAACATTATCTCTTTCCACGTCTATTGCTTGGAACTGCGCCCTACGTCGATTTATATTGTTGTTAATCACATAGTTACTTAATCGATTTTCCACATTCATATACTGATTAATTTTTTGTAGAATTTCCTGCGCATCACTACGATTTGCGATAGGAGGGTGAAAAGCATTTATTAAAGCGGCAGCCACTTCAAAGTGTACCATAACATTTTTTGACGCTCTATTAAAAAAATCTTGGCGAAATAGCTTAAAATCTCGCTTGAACCTACCATTGACTACTTCTACAACCCATCTACATATCGTCACTGTTCTCGATTTATTGGCTTCAAGGGTTGACAGTTGAGATTCACCCTGTTGCAAAGAAGATGGTACATATGTCCTATAGCCACATTCATTAAGTAAGGGCAAGGCATCCCGGAAGCCCCTATCCAATATAAAGGCATCTCCAGATTCAAAGTACTGCCTTAGAATAGATTCGTTTCCAAATTCTTTTTTAATTATTTCAGCATCAGAAGTTGTCGCTGGATAGGGACCCCAAACATCAATTATGTATCCGTCTGTGCAAACAATTAAAAATGGTTTAACAAGATTTTGATACTTATGCAAACTGTATGTCTTTTTTTGGTACTTATAATTTGAGCTTTTCTGCACATAAACATATGTACCATCTAAAACAACAACAGGTCTTATTTCACTATTATGGCTACCAAACAATTCATTTGGAATAAGAAGATTCCTTTCAATTATTTGCTGCTTATTAATATGATTAAGTCCCAAGTGATGGGGCACAAAGTAATCATACAAGAGACTTCTAGCTTTACCCAGCAGAGTACCTAAAGTAGTTTTAGGTATTTGCAGAAGTGTTGACAATCGATCATCTGAGTCCCCAGTCCTAAGTTTAATTAAATAAGCAGCTAATACAGTAGATCCCTTTTTAAGATTTAGAAACTGAGGCACTTCATTCAATATCTGTCTGAATTGTGCTTTGTTAAAACCAACCCAGTGGTAGAAAATATGATCTTCCATAGACTCAACATTATCGAAATCCAAAAAATTACAGTCAGACTCTTTTAACGAAAACATGTCTTGAATTTGATGTGCACTAAATGTGTTAATAATATTATCACTTATATCATTGAGAAAGTCCCATGATGTGCATGTTAAGTGGATATCACACAGGCGATTATTTGGAGGTACATAATAGTTATACATTTTAAGTAATTGTTTTCGCATTGTAATTGTTATTCGGTTTCTTTCATGTCTCCGACATCCTTCCACAAAACATCTACTTTCAGTTTCAGCAGCTCTATAATAGTCAGGTAAAACAATAAGAGTTCCAACAGTAGCTGCCCTTGGTGCAGAATAAGTTTCTTGCCTTGTTGGGGGTTCTTCTAAATGAGGAATGTCCTGACTATTTGGCTCATTGACAGCTGATGAAGTTGCACCAGATGTTGAGGGGCCTGATTGGAAATGCCGGGATGCTCTATTTGCTCGCACCCAACAAGAGTGACAAACAACACTTGAAGCACCCACCTGAAAATAATTTATTTACATTTAAGGATGCCTTTACACCGGAGATGTGGGATTTTTTATTGCCCACTTTGAAAAAGACTGATTTAAGAAATCATGCAAATAAGTTTGACCATTATCACACTGTCTCTCTAATTCACTTAAATGTTTTAGAATCCCAAATACCATTTTTAATGCCCTTGTTATCAAAACTAAATTAAAAAATGTTATAAAAACTAATATACTAACCGTGCGTGGTAGGATCCATTCTCTTATAACTTCGTGTATTCTGCGTTCTTGAACTGTACCAGTCCTAAGTTGATGGCAGCGAACTCTTCTCAGAAGAGAACGTCCACAGTGAATACATACTCGCCGGTGTCCTCTATGCATCTGTTCAGTCTCTTCTGGTCTATTTCCATCAAGAGATACAGCATTGGCATGATTCCAGCAAACTTGGCAAATAAAGTCATTTTCATTTACCTGAAGCAAACATTTATCATTTGACTATTAGTTCTAGCATTTAGCAATAAGCATCTGAGTGGCACATTTGGGTAAACATAAGAAGTATAAGGACACAGGACTCCTCTCTGAGAGAAGGAATAGGCCGTAATTAACTATGCAGGTTCAGTGCAGATTGGTGATATTATATGCGTACAAAAATGTTAGGTTATAGAAATATCGCATAATAACCGATTGAGGCGCGACCCATTCCTGTACAATTGAAAGAATCACTTCATCTTCCAATCTTCGCCTTCCTATTGTGTTGCAGCGGTCCGTTGCTATTCCACAATTAATGCACAAACTCATGATACCGTATTAACCAGTCGTCAAAAGAGCAATATCCAGATCCGGTTTTCCAGCAAAGGTCAGCAGGGATGGCAGGCCACGGCGTCCAATATTCAAGCGAGGGTCAGTCAGAAGGCAATCAATTTCGGAGTCCAGTATTCGAGCAGAGGTTTAATATTGTAATAAATCTCGAGAAACAGAAAAACACATTCACTTGCGCAAAGATACGAAAAGCGAATGACACTAATTATAACGATGACAATTGACAGACTGACGTTGACATTGACATTTGCCGTTAACTAGTGCAATCCATGTGCAATCCGAGGTGCAATCGATTTTATCGATTATTTATTTCCTTAAATGATTTTTTAATGGTGTTTACGTTAAAAAATAATTAGAATCCAGATTTTTTATTTTACAATGATTAAAATATATAAAAACCAATTATACTAAAATAATGGGGTATTGTTCAATTATAATTTTATAATTATTGAGATTCACTTAATCGATCATATTCTTAAGGTACGCTCTATTGTTTAATGCTAGCGTTTGCGAAGTAAGTGACGTATAATGAAATAAGTGCTGTAACGGTTTACAAAGGTTGTTTAAAACAAAAAAATAGAAATGTAATTATTTTCTACACTTGGCCATTGTAATTGAGACTAAGATTTAAATGGGTTAATTAAGCAAAATAGTAGATATTTTTGGTACATATTTCATTCGTGTAACGGCTTGGCCCAGAAATGGGTTTCTCCTTTGAAAAAGCTAGCTTTGTTCTTGTAGAAGTTATTACATTTTCGCGTTAAAAACGCTCTCCTGAAAACTAGTGATTTTGTATATAGCCGTTTGTTCTTTGCTGCCGTCGATATTATGTTCACAAATCTTCAAATATATTCTAAAAACAAGCTTTTATAGTTTACTAGCCAAAGATATTCGTATGACTTAGTTTAGATTTAACGTTCACATGGCAACACTCAAAGTACAATTCAATCAATTGTATTTCCAATTTAATTTATTTTTGTCATAGACTTAGACGCTATTTAAATAAAACTTGAAAAAACGTAACATATTATTTTATGTAAATCTGTAATGATGACGTTCGTAGACGCATAAGAATTATACCAAAAATTATTTCGCCATTGTTCTTTAACATAAAGACAATGGGTGAATATACTGACTTATATTTAAAGACTGACGTACTATTACTTACGGATATATTTCAAAAGTTTCGAAAAACTTGTAAGTTGCATTATAAGCTCGACCCTGCGTTTTATATTACTGCTCCTAGTTTATCGTTTGATGCAATGCTTTTAAAGACAGGTGTTAAATTAGAACTCATAACTGACCTATCTATTATAATTGTGCGAATGATTCAAAGCGGTATAAGGGGAGGTTTATTCTGCCGTCATAAGAAAAAAGGGCACAACTAGCATTTTAAACAAAATTGAGTTATATACATATTTAGAATCAGAAAAAAAGGCACATCTGCTCAATTTTTTGTAGAATTTTATCTCCAAGGAATTCGGAGATATAGTAGGCTCAAAAGGCACAAATTAGACTTATATTCATGTTTTATAGAATGAAAAGGCACATTTATTCACTATTATATTGAAAAGGCACAAATGCGTAGATGTGACTATTACTTCATATAAATTTTTACTAAAAACTACTTTGAAAAGGCACATCTTTAACATAGCAAAAAGAAAAGGCTCAAATGCCAGATGTGCCCTGTCTACTTAATTTATGATCCACGCATGTCTCAATTAATATGCGTATAAAAGACACAAATAACCAGTTGTGCCTTTTCTTTAAAATATTTTCGATTAGAGGTGAGGAAAGGAGGGAAGGGTTTGATTTAAATGCGCCAGTTGTGCCTGCGACGTCGAAGTGACTCCACGCTTGTCAGCGCGCGCTAGGTAAGTTTATTATTTACGTTTTATCAATGTTTACATGTTGTTTCTAATTCAAGTAGGTAGGTACATAACTTTGTAGGTTAGTTCGTACACCTAGGTAAGGTAATATTATTATTATCTAACTATTGTCTGCACCCGGAGGTTGAGGCGCGTAGGTATAGCTCGCGCTTCGTCCGTTTGTATGAAGTTGGAATATAGAATTACGATTTTACGGCTAAACCAAACAATCGATTTTAATAAAATTTGGTATGGACCTTATAAAGGAGAATGACCAAGTGACTATGGCACTTAGTATCGTTATCAAATATATTGTGCCACAATGTAATATATCTTAATATAAAGTATGATTAAGGTACAGTAATTTTTTTTTTAATAATTCTCCGCATTTTGCCGTAGTTTGAATTGAATTAGTTGTAAAAAGCGATTCTTTTTACGAAACATTTCCACAGATTTCATCTTGTTATAATGAGAAAAATCGAACTAGCTATTTTTGTTGAGTTTTGACAGAGGAAAGGTAATCTGTAAGTTGTGCTAGCAGTAGGGGGAGTCGTTTCCACCTACTTTATGCTGCTAGAACAGTGACTACTTTTTAGTAGCTCATCATCAACATATTAGCAATTCTAATAATAATAATAATAATAATAATAATCCATTTATTTCAAGCATCAAGGCCCATATAAATATATACAATACTATACTAATACAACTTAAAAATACTATAAATATATATTACATAATTAACTAATACTAATGTACACGAAGTGTCGGCGTCGTGTTTCGCTGACTGGAGTCACGTAGCTGGCCACGAAACCGGCGGTATATAACTCCTTTCGGCCAAAACTCTTCTTTGAGGAACTCCTCGAGGTGATGTGTCGGAACGCGCACCACGAACGACTTGAAGTTCGTTTTGTGACGCGGCTCCAACAGCTCGACCCTCAAAGTCCAGTTGGTCTTCACGCGCATGTATTCCACGACCTCCTCAACCTTCGTGGAGTGATGAAGTCTGGACACGTACAGCAGCGTTGTCGGTACGGCTGGACGCAGCACGCTAATGGTATTCGAAATGTCCATAGACGACTGTGGCCACTTAGGTACTTCTTTCTTAGCTAGATCTTTCCGTTTGCCAGTCCACTGATATAAAAAATAATAATAACTAGAAATGCGAATCACACAGGCATTTTAAATAAATACTGCAGATACTCAAAACATGAGTTTATTAAATAAAATATGGTAATATCTGTGGTAGGTACACAACTACACATCAAGTTCTACATTTTTATACACATATTCGTCAAAAATATCATCTAAAAATAGAGCTGGGACTTGAAATTCATTATGTCGTATTGTTATGAAGAACTGCTTGTAGGTACTAGTAGTATATGATTGGGCATTCTGGACCACTTTTCGCTCGGCGAAACAAGTTCGCCATCGCGGTGGTCCAGAATACCCAATCATAAACGGTCGACTCGATCAATGATATTAACGCTAATGAGAACCTAACAATGAAACTCGGTTTTAGCTATAGATATGCGATGCATTTTTGTCGTCGATCGGATTGGGTCGTATATCGATATTGTCGAACGAAATTAACCATCGCTCGCGACGCGATGGTGGTATACAACGTAATGCGTCCGTGTAAAGATAAACGATGTCATGTGTTATTCTACTGATATCGTACAACGTACGTTCTAGTTAGACAGTGGCGTAGAATGTATACAACTGTGTTATAATCACAACTTTACCATATTTAATTGCGTCTGTATGAGATGTGTGTGAAATTAAGTACCTATGGGTATGTGTAGTAATAAAAACATCCGTTGAAATAAAACCATATTATTCTTTATTTTTCATAAAACATAGGTTTGTCGGGGAACAAAACATCTGCAGAACGTACAAACTCCTGCAGTTTTCGCCACTGAGGAGAGTCTATGTCAGCCTGGAGTTTGATACGTACGATTGCCTTCTTCCACAGCTCCAACGAGTCGGTGTTGCGCGCGTCGTTAGCTCGGTACACCTTGCAGTCGATGTAGTATTCACCGTCGGTGTGGGCTGTGCGTCGCTCGCACCCGTTACCCACTCGGTACACGAACAGCGACGACAGGCACGCTCGACCAGATGATCCCTCTCCGACTTCCGCGCCTGTTTCGCGGCCCTGATTGATACCGAATATATCGTTATCACTCAAAGCTTTTTTACTGAAAAAAAAAAAAAAAAAAAAAATCAACAACTTTTGTTAATTTACTAATTACAAACCCAATATTGTTGGGTACTGAACTGTGTGGTAAAAAAAATGATATTAATAAGGCTTTCCCATAATCTCGAAGAGTATAACGCCTAACACCTGAAAGAATTATCCGTTACGAAATACTTATTGCTGTTCTAATTTGTAGGTACTAGTTGGTAGGTAATTTGTACCTACTTACAGTAACAATAACAATCACTACACTCATGAGACAAACATAACGAAACTGTAAAACAATAGATAATATACCTGGGACGGTCCGATTTAGATTTGCGTTTTCCATTGCTTTCTGCAGGCTTACGACCAGTTTTCGTTTTTGTTTCAATGGTTGATGGTTGTTGATAGTATGAACCCTCAGAATCGGACCTAAAACAAGAATGTGATACAAACGTTTAAATAAATTAATAAGTTTGCGGTGGTTCTAAAAGAGTTTCGAATGTTTTATACTTACATTTTTTCCTTGATTTATAAGGAACTTACTCAACTTCAAGACGACAACAGCAGCAGCCACGATGATTTTCTTCAACTGCTGTTGGTGATGACGGTTGTCGACACTGACAGTACTGACTGAATGCAATTTACTGATCGCGGATCACGAGTGCGCGACTGTTACGAACTATTACTTAGTTCACTTGAATAATTATAATGATCATAATCAAAAACGTAGTGACTTATAAGGCTGGCAATGTCTAATATGAAAAGTTACTTAAATTCTTAAGGTTTTATCGTGTGATGGAACTTTTTTATTTAGTCGTATTATAGACCTTCAAAAAATAAATACTAAGGCAAATTAAAGTAGAATCAATTGCTGATGCATTGAAAACACTTAGGGTTTACACACCGTTTCTTTACAATTTTCATACAACGCTTATGATACAAGCAGCATAATGACAGCCCTATGTAAAAAAGCTGACTACCTAACATTAATAATGTTAGGTTGCAATAGGTGTTTGTAGGCACGTGTACAAATTTCGCAATAATATCGGAAGCGCTGAAAGTTGATATGTAGCATTAGTATTATTACGAAGCGTCGAGCGTCGTGGAATCTTACCGAAATAAAAAAATCATTTTTTTAGTAAATGTATACAGGGTGACTGGTAATTAGTGACCGATCCTTAAACAGTTGATTGTACTCATGATTACAAACAACTTTCCCAAAGAAACTTTTTATGTATACTCATTAGTTTTCTTTTTATCGTTATAACTAAATTGCTGGCGCGCGTGCAAAGTTCAAACTTCGCGCGCGCGCCGTCGCCCGATCAGCTGTTAGCGGCGAGGCCCCGCGCCCGCGTTGTCAATGACACAGGCAATGTACCTACATGTTAAATAATATTATTAAATTGTTACTGAGCCCTTTTTCTCTCTCCTAATGTTGCTGTGCCCGACAGGGTTCTTATTGAACTTTTACCTTGTTATGTAATAGATAAGGAATGCAATAAAGACTTAGTATTATCTACACTAATATTATAAAGAGGAAAACTTTGTTTGTTTGTAATGAATAGGCTCAAAAACTACTAGACCGATTTTAAAAATTCTTTCACCATTCGAAAGCTACATTATCCACGAGTGACATAGGCTAAATTTTATTTTGGAAAAAAGTAGGGTTCCGTAAGATATTTGCGGTTTTCGGACACAAGGTGTAAAAAATCAACCAGAAAAGTTACTTATTTTGCGTACGCTGCCTAAACTATAAAAGATAGAACCATAAAATGTTCTAATTAATTGTATATTATTAATTATATTATATTATTAATATCTACAAAAAAGTCCAGGACACACTATACCTATCTATGTCGAGTGAGGCACAACAACCATTTTTTTATCTTTTTTTTTTTTTTTAAGAACTTAATTATTTATTCTTTATTTACAATTCAATACTTAAATCTAATACAAGAACAAACAAAGACTAAGTTTTATACTCATCGTCATCCTTGTCAATGGCAGGAAACGTGCCCAGAAGGCTGGCAGCATTGCCACGTTGAATGGCTATGCCGATTCTCTGTGCAAGGAACAAACCAGCTGATCACGAGTAGTTTTTTTATCTTGAATTTTTTTTTGGACTACATTAAAACGCATTTATTTTACTCATGCTATAATCCTTATCAAAATAAATTATTTCATCACTAAGTACAGTTTATGTAGATAAAATTTGGTCTTTAAATGATTAAATTGGACGTTTGGTTTTGAAGTTATGGCGAAAAATGAGTAGGAATTGATTTACGAAAATAATGTTTTACGCATGGGCAACTTTACGTTGCCCTATCACGGGTCGAGGCTCCCAACCATCAGTATATTTTGTTACCTGAAAATAATTTAACGTCAAATGTTGTTTATAGAGAAGCTCTAAAATAATCACTTTAGTTATCTATCCTAAAACAACGGGTTGCACTCCGGGACTGCCGGCAGAAGTGAAAACTTAGTATTAATTACATTTAAATATTTTCATCATTAACAACTTTAACATCCACATAAAGACAATCTATGCAGCCTGCGGATAATGACTGCGTCGTCGATGTTAGTGTCGGTGTCTGTGAATTGACCTGGGAATCATTTTGCTGACCGTGTCTTTCCTGGGTAGGCTTTTTGCAGCGGTAACCGACATCCACGCGGGCGGAGCCGCGGGCGACCGCTAGTGTTTCGATAAAATAATATCCGAGACTAGTATTTTGGTACTTTACGCGCGCGCGCTACTACAATAAATACATAATCTTTCTAACTTACACTCCAATTTAAAAACTAACTACGACTACTTATAAACCAACTTCAGGCGTTTGTTTTTATTACTTTTACGATGGATGTTTAGAAACGATTTGAAAGATACCACCACATTATTAACTGATTTGATACTTACTCGACACTGGGCATGATTCAATTTATTCCAAGTTTCCCATCACACTTATCTAGGCTTTGGACTAGCAGCCTAAAGCAAAACGTAGGTATGTTGTAATTAGTCTCGTTGCTAAACTTCGCATTAGACTGGCGTGTTTAAAAAATTGGAATCAACTTGGCTATTTACAACGATAAATTATTACTTAATCAGATACCTATTATGATTTTAATCAACTAAGTTTTAACTCACATTAATTGTTGGATGTGTCCACCTTGCACTTCAACACACTTATTCGCACGTTTTATAATGTGAGCCTGCACTCGCCGCAGAGTGTTAGTGTCACTTTTCACTATTTCGAAACAGTTTTCGATCCTAGTTTTTAGTTTCATCGGAAGTATTGACTGGCCCATCACGATACACTAAGATTTTCACGTGCCCCCACAAAAATAAGTCCAGCGGTGTTTAATGTGCAGCGCGTAAAAATGTTCTTGGGGTTGGGAGAGTTCTTGTTGGGTACAAAAGATGATACAATCGTCTTGCTGCTTCACCATTACCCCCTTCCGAATAGTAGCACATCACCATATCACTCTACTCACTCGCGGTGTAGTTGTACGGCATAGTGCGCGCGGGGCGGGGCGGCAAAAAATAAACAAACAATGCGCATGCGACACGCTTCCCGGAGCAACTGCTTTTTATACCTACGTCACTACTGCATGGCAAGGGGCGCGGTGCGGGCGGGGGAAAATGGCTACTACATTGCCGGCGGCATCGACAAAGCGGGCGCGGGGCCTTGCCGCTAACAGCTGATCGGGCGACGGCGCGCGCGCGAAGTTTGAACTTTGCTCGCGCGCCAGCAATTTTGTTATAGTGATAAAAAGAAAACTAATGAGTATACAAAAAAAGTTTCTTTGGGAAAGTTGTTTGTAATGATGAGTACAATTAAGTGTTTAAAGATCGGTCACTAATTACCAGTCACCCTATATGTTACTAGTAAATACGTATCATTACAAGTGTAATATTGAAAAGGTGGACATTGAACAGGTAATTATTATTTTAATAATACAATTTTAATAATATGTTTTGACACTTATTGTTAATGTGTGATTTAAATAACAATATTTTTATTCTTTTTCAGCTACACATGCATCACAATTTACAATTGTATAAAACGATGAGATTGAAGATTTATCTCTAAGGAAAATATTTAGAAGTCCATTATTTTTATCCGATTATTTCTACAAGTGCGTAAGATCAAATAATTCTCAGGTAAATAAATATATATATTAAGAACCTGTAACTTAAAGTTTTTGTTGAATAATTAATCCAAGTATATATCTTATAAATCTTTGCATCTTATTTTCCAGAATATGGGTGTATACAATACGTTTAAAACTAAAAAAACAACAAATGAGGAACGGGATCTACAACTGATCAAGATTTTTATTTATGTTGATGGTTCTAACGCATTTTCGAAGCTGTAAATCTGTATGAAAGGTATATATGTGTATATACATTATACACAGCATATTATAATTTAATATCACGATTTAATATCGATACTTGTGTCTAAACGCTGAAATAACTACCGATTAATCCTTGGCCATCAATACTGATTTGTACATTCAATAACAATGCCTTACTGCAATGTGTGTTACGTATCTGTAGATAATCGTCACTGGTCTGGTCATTTACGTAGTAATACACATAAAAACAATAGCGTAGCTCCTTTTAGCAGTAATGTGAAAATAATTAAGTCCTCGTTCAAAGAACGTATTGTAAGTTATAGGATTATTGCTACTGAGGAGTTAGTCCATAAATTTCCAGAGAGTTTTCTAATAAAAATCCAAGAACAAGTCAAGGATCTGATAGATCAGTCACTAAAAAAACACACGTCTGTTAAAGTTAACTTCGAACTATTTTTGATTTTTCTTTTGTTTAAAAACGATCACCAAGAAATTAAATCATTTGCTACAAAAAATTTTGTTATTAATTTAAATTACGATTTCGATACAATTTTTAAATCAACAATTTCAATACTTCTCAAAAAAATAGAAGAGTTTCAGGAAAGAGATAGCGGTTGGACCTTTTTAAATAACTCCTATTTTGAAATAAATATTAATAAATATAAGCCTCTCGGTGGATCCAAATTTATTCCTTTACCAAATTTTATAAAAAATAAAAAAGCTTGCTTGAATATTAAGAATAACGACAAGTACTGCTTTCTATGGTGTGTTGTGGCAGCTTTGTATCCCGCAACCCAACATACCGATAGAGTTTCATCATATCCTCGTTTTCAGGATGTTTTAAATGTTAATGATTTGTCATTCCCCATTACATTCACAGACATAGCCAATTTTGAAAAAAATAATCGTAACATAAACATTTATGTATATGGATTGAAAAATAATAAAACCATTATAGGACCATTATATAAAACAATTAATAAAAAATCTAGAAGCATCCACTTATTGTATTTAGAAAATGATACAAATTCTCATTACTGTCTCATTAAGAATTTACCTCGTTTAGTTAGAACTCAAATTTCTAAACATCATGGTAAATTATATTATTGCGAATCTTGTTTATTGTTTTTTTCTACTCTTAGTCAACTTGAAACACATCTGTGTGGAGGGGTTGTCACAATTTTACCAGATAGGGGATCAGTACTAAAGTTTAAAAATTTTCAAAGAAAACAAGACATTCCATTCGTAATTTATGCCGATTTTGAAACACTGTTAATACCGATTTCCGGCAATGATTTTGACACTGCTAATACAACATACACTCAGCGACACGCGCCAGCCGCTTTTGCGTATAACATAGTATCATCTTTCAATGATAATAAACGGTATGTAAGTTATCGCGGTGAGGATTGTGTTACAAAATTTATAGAGTTTCTTACTCGGGATGTAATTGAAATATATAAAATACTAACTAAAAACAATCCTATGATATTTACTGATAAGGATGATGAGGATTTTAAAAATGCAATTAAGTGTCACATATGTGAAAACTTGCTGTGGTCTGACAGAGTTAGAGATCACTGTCACATCACAGGTAATTACCGTGGCGCAGCTCATCGACATTGTAACCTACAACATAAAATACCAAAATTCATACCAATATTTTTTCATAACTTGTCAGGATATGATTGTCATTTATTTGTGAAAAATTAGGTGAGATTCCTGGTCAAATAAAAATTATACCCAAGACAAAAGAAAAATATATATCATTTTCAAAGTTTATTCCCGTTGCAGATAATGAATATGTGCAATTAAGATTTTTAGATTCTTTTAATTTTTTAGGAACCAGTTTAGACAAACTAGCTAAAACAATGCAGATAGACGATTTTGTTAATCTTCGATCTCATTTTTCGGATAATAAGCATTTTAGTTTGCTGACACGAAAAGGTGTTTATCCCTACGATTATATGACCAATTGGAAATGTTACGAGCAACAGACGCTACCGCTAAAGTGTTACTTTCACAATTCTTTGACAAACGAAGACATCAGCGATGACGAATATAATCATGCAAAAACTGTTTGGAATTGTTTTAATATAAATAGTTTAGGAGAATACACTGATCTGTACTTAAAAACAGATGTACTTTTACTAACAGATATTTTTCAAAATTTTAGAAAAACTTGTAAGCAATATTATAAACTTGACCCTGCATTTTATATAACGACTCCTAGTCTATCTTTCGATGCAATGTTACTTAAAACAGGCGTTCAATTAGAACTCTTAACAGATTTGGCGATTGTTAAAATGATTCAGGATGGTATTAGAGGAGGTTTATGTATGTGCTCGCATCGGTACGCAAGAGCAAATCATAAATATATGCCAGAATATAATGCTGTAAATCCAGATTGTTTCATAGCGTATCTAGACTGTAATAATTTATATGGTTATAGTATGTGTTAGTATTTACCATATTCAAGTTTTAGATTTCTTAATGAAAACGAAATAATTAATTTACGCGTTCAAAATATTGAAGATAATGCAAACTGGGGTTATATATTAGAAGTTGATCTTTTATATCCTGATCATTTACACGATCACCATAATGACTTGCCTTTTTGTCCTGAAAAATGTATTCCTCCAGGTGGTAAAACCAAAAAACTAATAGCAAATTTATATAATAAGTACAATTATGTTATACGTTCATTTAAAAAAGTGTCTGGAGCATGGTTTAATATTACGTAAAATTCACAGAGTTATTACCACATGAGTAGATAAACGGAACAGAGGCAAAGCTTCTTAAGAACGTGCAAAATTGTTACCTATTTTGTTAGGGTTGTCACAATAGGTGAAGACAAATCAAACAAAACGTTTTTTAAATAGTTTTAATAGTCAGTATAATAGAATATATAATAGTATGATAGAATAGTTTACAAATTACTTACTCTAAGAATTTTCTTTTTATAATTTTTGGTTTTTTTTAAATAAAAAATACCTACCGTGTTGTACAAATTACTCTCTTCTTATTATAAAAAGGATCATACAATAAAATAAAGGTACTTGCTTTAAAAAGTAATAACCAAATATTTACTTACCTATTGTACTCCTTGGGATAGTTAAAGTATGATATATTTTTGTTTTCTCTTTTATTATTCATACACACGGTACAATAAACAACCATTATTATTAATATAATACCACGTTTTTACAACTAAACTCATAAAAACTTAAACTTGCAACTAACAAAACAAACAGCGTGCGTCGGACTGACCCTTAGATTGTACACTGGCTGTGCCAGCGTAAACTGGTTTTTTCCAGTCTCGCCGCGTATGTGACAAGCGGCCAGTGGTCACGCACACATGCCCCGCGCGCTTGTGTGCGTGCAACCGATTCGAGCGGTTGTTCGAAGCTTTGCCTCTGTTCCGTTTATCTACTCATGTGGTTATTACTTTCAAACAAAGTCCCTATTTAAAACAGTACATAGAATTAAACACTCAATTACGACAGAAGGCAAAAAGTACATTCGAGCAAGACTTTTTTTAATTATTAATTATTAAACAACAGTGTCTTTGGTAAAACATTGGAAAATACCGAAAAGAGAGTCACCGTACATTTAGTTAATCAATGGAGTGATAAAAGAAATAAAACCAACAAATCAATATCCGCTGAGAGGCTTATAGCTAATCCTTACTTTCATAGTGCAACAATATTGACCGAAAATTTAGTTGCTATACAAATGAAACCAGATCAAATAGTCTTAGATAAACCTATTTACATAGGATTCACAGTTTTAGATCTTTCTAAGTCCCACATGTATAATTTTCATTACAATGTTATAAAACTTTTTTTATCATGATCGAGTACGCTTATGTTATACAGATACGGATTCTTTTGTGTATGAAATATATACCAACGATTTTTATTGTGATCTAAAACGCTATTTCTTGCAATACTTCGATAGCAGTAACTATAATAATGAGAACGAATTTGAAATACCTCTAATCAATAAAAAAATTCCTGGTCTTTTTAAAGATGAAATGGGTGGTAAATATATCTCTGATTTTGTAGGGTTGAGGTCAAAGCTCTATTCTTTAAAAACTTCAAATAGAGTTATCAAAAAAGCTAAGGGAATTAAATCATATGTGCTCCGAGATTTAGACATAACAGACTATGAAAGCATTTTGTTGGACGGTGGAGTTATTCGAAGAAAAAATATTATGTTTAAATCATTGAAACATGAATTTTTTACACAAAGTGTTAATAAAATTGCATTATCTAGTAACGATGATAAACGAATTATTTTGAAAGACAAAATAGCAACGAAAGCCTGGGGTCACTCATTCATAATTGGGTAATCAATAATGCGTCATATCTTGCAATTATTATATTATTGTTATTTTTTTAAGGTATTGATAAAATTAAGAATTGTCCTATATAATACCGTTCTTAGTTAAGTAAATAATTGTATTAGTGTTAATTAGCATTATATTAGTTAGCTTTAGGTTTTAGAAATAAATAAAGAGTTTTAGTATTGTAATAAATGTGTTTGTTATATCAATTTACCTGTTTTATTTGTTTACCAGATAAAAACCCTTTATTAAATTTAAAAATGCGAAAGCAACTTTGTTTGCTACCTATTATTAATATTTGGTATTAGATTGAAAAAAATCGAAAAAAAGAAGCTTGTAGGGAGTCGAACCCGAGACTTTCTGCATTGAAGTCCGTTAGTTTCACCACTGGGCTATCTAAGGTAAATAATCAAGTTTCATGTTAATACGTGTTGCTCAAATGTAATACGAAACTGTAAACCATCACGTTCATTGACTACAGCATCGAGCAAAAATGCATGGTTTACATTTTTAGGTGTCGCAATTAATGCAAGCTACATTCTATTGTTCGATGATTATTAAATTATTTATGTAGTCATTTCTTCACGTGTGTCTGTTTGTTAACGATATTTATATTAATTTTGTTATTTGATAAATATTATTCAGTTTAGATACTACATACGCGCTACATCACATAAACATGACTTCGGTAAGTAAATAATACTAATTAAATTTAATTATTATGAAACAATAATTAAAAATATGTATGATACATTATTTATTGAATCTTGTGATTAGAGATATATATCGCAGTGATTTAAATGATTACTGCGTTGCTTGTACTCTGCTGAATGTTGTGGATTCGATACCACCCGGAACAAGAATTTCAATGGTTTAAAAAAATAAATATTTATCTGAGTCAGAGTGTTGTTGTAATTGTTGAATAAAATTTGTAAACCTTTTTATTTTATTAAATAACCCTATTTATTGTTCTGTTTAATTTTATTTCAGATAGCAGGATCTGACACTGCGTTTAGTCAATACGCTCAGGATCCTTATGAAGAATTTAATGAGATGATTCGATGCGAACGCGAGGCTAGCAGTCAGGTTCCGAAAGAAAAGAAGTCTACGTCTCGACGCAGGGAAAAATCTAAGAAACATAATTCGACTCAATCTTTCGTCATGAGTAGACATCATCGGCGAGGCAGTAAACTAATAAAAATTTCAGTGATCGATTTGTGTAACAATTCTCCAGACAGTGATAGTGACAGTAATAGCGATAATGTTATTATCCAAGCGCAGTACGTGGTTAAAGATGCGGTTGACTTTATTATGGATGAAACGGAGTCGTTAGTTAAGAAAATATCGAAATCGTTAATCGATAGTGATTTTTAGAAGCCTTGTATAAATATTCTGATTTTTAGTGCTTATTGTAGTTGTTAAATTAGAATAAATATTAGGTTAAGTTAGTTTTTAATCTCTAATGTAACTTTGTATTTTTGTATCGTAATGTTATTTGTAAACAGGGGTTTTAAGTATATAAATATATAATTTCTAAGAGAATAAATGCATGTTTTCTGTATTAAATTTGTTTTATTTTTTTAAAACCTTATTACATACTTATAGCTAACTTACAAACTTATAAAATTACCACTTTAAAAACTTTTTTATACATAACACATTTCTAAGTGCACAATGTTTTAGATGATGATTACAATTAAAAATAGTTTTTCTATCGCAGTACTTTTTAGCTAACACAGATAGTTTAGGACAATTTTCTTCACGAAGTTCTAATACATTACAGTTCACACACATCTCTTTTATCCACTTCACTTTTTCTGAACCTTTTACATAGATATTCTTATTTTCTAGGTATGGTACGATCATGCGTTCGAATTCTCTATAATCAATATAGCCTTCGCTCCAACGTAGACCCATATTTTTTTCCAACCATTCCACTTGTCTCTTTTCATCTCTTGTTAAGTATGTGAACTGGTACGGTGGTTTAATTAAAAACGTTTGTGTATATTCACGTGTGGCAAAAGCTAACTCCTTTACTATAAAATTATTGTAGAGATCTTTAAATCCTTGTACATCTAATATGATTGTATCGGGATTCATGATATTTTCCTTACAATATTACTCAAAGGTTTATACTCAATTATACAATCGTTTAATACAAGACAGTATGCAGAGGTTTGGTCTGGTATGTCCAATTCACTCTCGATTTCCACTCTCACATCCACCACAGGACCAGTTTTGAGGTTATCTGCTTGTCTAGAACAATCAACTACAAATAGCGGCGCTAGGTCCTTAAATTGTTTCTCACTTAGTAGGGGTTCCGAGCGCCTGCCATAATACGACTGTTGAAATCGAGTGTATTGCTCGTATATTAGTGCAATTTTGTTATTTGCAAAACTAGCGTTTAGGTTTTCATACGGAAAGTAAGTTGAATTGAGATACACTCTTACGTCACGAATATAACAGTGGTCGAACTGGGACATATCAGAACTTGCGTTGTTTTTTCTATTTGTTTGTAAACCAATAATTATGTATCTTGGTTTCTCTATTTGCGATGAAGTTTTAATAGACCATGTATGTTTTGTAGTTTTAGGTAAAGCAGGATATTCGTACAGATCCCAATTTCTGAATATCATTTGGAGCGCACGATCTTTTTCTAACAGTTTTAATAAATTTAACTTTTCTTTGTCAGATACTTTAACGTGTGGTACGCGCCATATAATTTTATTGATTTGAACGTCATCTACAATCTCTCCGGTGTTGAGTTTTACAGCATTTAGGTTTGTGTTACTTCGCAACAATATTAGTTCGTGCTTACTGTTTATCACCACTTTCGTAAAATCTTCGGCAAAACCCATGATATTACAAAGAGGTATAGATGCGGAAAAGTTACCTCCATTAATATTCTTTATACCTTCAATGTTCCAGCCCCAAGCATTAGATATCTTTGATTCACTCTCATTCATCGAAATTAATGACTTCATGGTGGTAGTAACGCCGGCATTTTTTATTTTATCAATCTCTACTCCATTCAACTCGTACCTTATATCTTGGAACAAGTAAAGGAGAGCATTATTCGTAAAATGAACGCTAGAAGCCTTGTCTTTTGAGTCCTTTTTGCTAACAATTACAGTTCCTTCCAAATACAGAGTGCTAGCTGATGGTAGTACATATAGGTCTTGTTGGTTGATGGGTATGCGAATTTCATCGTTTCTATTAAAACTGGTCACGTAGGGCTTGTAGGAGTGAAATTATATTCCTTCAACTGTATTGTCGTAAGTCGGAGCGGATAAAACGTCTAAAATATTCATTTTAACAAACCGATAGCTCTCAGGAATGCCTTATTATTGTCGGTTAATTTTATTTTTTTATTAGAGCGAGCTCTTATTTTCTTGGTTGCTAAATTGGCACTGATATTTTTGACCTGAGGATGCTCGTATTTATTGTAGTCAATCATTTTTTCGTCTAAGATGTAAATATAGTTGTACTTCTTCACCACGTAAATTTATTAGACGATTGTTAATATCTAACAGTCTGATATGTATACAGCTTATGTTGTTTTGATTGACTGGAAAGTATATTGCGTTCTTCGGGATTTCTATGATTCTATATCCAGGTGGTACATTGAGTGCAAATTCGTGGATAATGTGACTCGGTTCTCCGTTTATGTACGATCCGCTTATAATATCACATTCAATCCTGACCACGGTTGTAGGTAAAATGTTGACAGGAAACTGAGACACATGCCA
This sequence comes from Autographa pulchrina, assembly GCA_905475315.1. Classification (NCBI taxonomy): domain Eukaryota; kingdom Metazoa; phylum Arthropoda; class Insecta; order Lepidoptera; family Noctuidae; genus Autographa; species Autographa pulchrina. The sequence goes on along the minus strand of FR997761.1, from coordinate 3,593,717 downwards.
TTAATTACTTTTTAATATCTGTTTATCAAACCCTAGCAAACGCCTAAAAGTGTTTTCTTTCTCAAAATTGATGTCTTTCGTACATTGTATGGTAGTTTTTAAAGTGTTGTTTTTGCAATCTAGTTTAATTGATGCACCTTTTATCTCGGATTTTAAATAATCACTGATATCTTGCAATTCATAGGTTCCCTCCGGTATTTCAATGATTTCGGAACCATAGTAAAACTTGTTATTCGTTTCATCAATGTTTGGAATAGAATTAAATGTTGAGAAATGCAATAATGCACACTCATACTGTTCATTTAGTTGTTAAGTATTAGGATAGTACGTCGATAAGGTAGACGAGGTTCCCGTTATCAATAAAGTGAGTGACATTTTGCAAATGATTGAAATGAAAGAAACACGTTAATTTTATACATATTTATTCCAAAATTTCCACAGATATTCTAAACATAGATGACCACAATTTACTGTGTTAAACTTTTAATATCTTGTGTAATTGTAATAAACACTACAATTCTTAAAATATCGCATTAATTCCAGTGGAGGTTTTAAGTCTCCATAACTATCAAAGTATTCACAATAGTTGGATACTTTAACATAAGCTACCCAATGCGTTCCTTCATTTTTAGAATCGTCCAAGTTAACAATACCACATTCAATCTGCTTTGGCTTTCTTGGCAATTGATCCTTCGTCTTGATCCTGAGGGCGATTAGGTAGCTTCTTTATCAGTTTTTTTGATGTTCTATGAATAATCCTTTACCATTTTTATGCGGTTTAATGTATAAACCCTTACCCAACGCTAAAGCCTCCATAGTTTTATTATGACGTTCTGTTTCTCGCAAATTTTGTTGAGCTGCTTTGTAATCATTAACGGTTTTTGCAATACCCGCTGCACCACCAGCCAAAGTGCCTAAAGCTGATAAGCCAGCAAAAAATGGAATTAAAGGCAAAATACCTCCAGTCTTTGGTATGGGTATGATTCGCGGTACCCGAATTTTCTGAACTTTTGGAAATATCTTTTTTGCTGCTAAGTAAGCAGCCTTAATTAACGCTTTACTGTCTTTGTGTTTAATTCTCTTAATTTTTGATTTTATTTTTGATACAAAATTTTGAAACGTTTTAATTCCGGCACCAGACTTTAGTTTGGCTTTCATAACTTTGCTCACTAGCCATGAGCTAAGTTTTTCACCTTTCCGAGCATCCTTTGATTTAAGTCTTTGTTTTGCCATATTCATTAGTTGTAAATCAGCTTTGTGACGATGTGATAAGTCCGTGTGGTTAGCGTATGCAATGTCGTGGTGCATACAAGCTTCATCCAACTTATTAATACCTCGGTCACCGCGTAATAAACGTTTTTGGAGTTTTGTTCCGGGTCCGCAATAATTATATCCAGGCAAATGAAGCTCGAACGGTAAATTTTCTATTATACTATTAACTAGTCCACCACCTTGCATTGTACAAAGCGCAATGAAAAAATATTAAAAAAAAAAATGATTATATACTTATATAACTCACTCCACTAATGCAGCTTTGTCAATCCAACTATTTTCAGTATTGCTAAGACCCAACCATTTCACATAAAGTTTTGTTCCTTTCTTTTTTAAAACTTTCTCTATCAAATAAACACCAGGATAGTTCGATTTTTGAAGTTCTTGTTCATAAAAGGTTCCTAATATAGCTTGCTTACGTTGATCTTGTATATGATATGTCACTGGTGTTGTATTATTTATCTTCTTTACAGTAAAAAGTTCTGTCGACCAATTAGGAGTATAACCTTTCTCAAAATTGTGTTTGTATCTGCTGATACGGACATAATCACCAATTTTAAACTTAGGTTTACATGGAATCGATACATGTTTATGTGTTTTCAAAATATTTTCTTTTATTACTTGTTCATTAGACTTGTTTACATCGATTGGTTTAAATTGAGTAGTTCGATGTTTTGTGTGGTTATACGATTTCAGTATAACTTCTAATGGTTTACCCAGCCACTTATAGTTTCCATTAAGGCTAAAATATTTGTACAATTTATTTTTTATGGTTTTAATTAGTCGCTCAACAATCGATGCTTTTTTGGTAGAAAACGAGGAGTAATGGTTAATTTTATTTGTTTTCATAAGCCCTTGAAATGTGTTATTATAAAACTCTGTTCCCATATCAGTTTGTAAATTATTAGGTATTCGATGAGTGTTAAGTAATATTCTTTCAAATGCATGAGCGACATCAAGTTTATTTTTTGATTTTAGCGGCTGCGTCCATGCATATTTTGAGAAACAATCGATCACTATTAAAATATAATTATAGCCCTTGTTATATTTTCTTAGGTTTTGCATATCCATCAGATCAGCTTGCCACAAGTCGTCAATACTTTTTAGAACAACGGAACGTCGAAGGAAATTTATTCGTGCACTTTTGTGTATTTCATTCACAATTTGCTGTTTTGACATAATTTACAGTTTTTTAAGCAATTTATCAACATCTGCTTTAGTATAAAACTTTTCTTCCAAATGATTTAAAACCTCGGGTATCTTTGCTTTTAAAGTAGCTTGAACTGTCTTTTGTGCATCTAACGTGAGCTGAGAACGTAATGCACCAATTAGTTTATTTAATTCATGTATCGTATTAGCACTTAATCGATCTACGTAATCCTTGTTCACGGCATCGTCTCCATCTACGAGAGATCGGATCCCCCTCAGTCTCGATGCTTTCAAATCAAAGTCCCCGCTTTTTGATTTTAACAATGCATTATCATTAAATTCAAATAAATCTGGTAAACGCAATCTCTTGTGAATAAAATGACCGAATTTGTCTACATTCATCTTTAAGGTGTATTGTTTTGAAAGGTTGACAGTAAAATGAAACACAAACGATTTATGTATTTATTATATTACTTTCACGCAATTCCTCTATTATAGATATAATTTCGTTGTTAACCCCTGTGTTACCAGCATCTTGAGATGCAATTAGCAATTTTAGTCGTTCTACCAATTCATTAGGATCATCCCAATATATAAAATCTACATTCTTCTTCCACATTTTTGTTAAAGGTAGTCCTTTCCCTTTGGATTGAATAAAAAGCGGTTTAATAATTTGTAAATATTTTAGACCCTTATTACTTTTTATCGGTTTACTAGGATCATTATCTCGACGATGTGCATTAGTATCCAGTAGCATTGATTTATAATGTTGCATATCACTCTCTGTAACCAAACTCAAATCTATATTCTTTTTCAGTAGCAACTGTTTTAATCCAGGCGTAGTTCGATACTTGCGATCTGCTACTATGATGTATTCGTCATTGACAATTATATGAGCAGAACCCAACATCAACTTTCCACGATCGTATCTGACCCCAAATGGAATATCTGCTAACGCTTCTGGGGAAACTGACCAGGATGTTGTGTTGCAATCTTGTTTTTTTTCACCTAGTGATTTATAAGAAGAGTCACTGTCGACCTCAGAATCATAATCGTCTGTATCGTTGCTTTCTTTGTCACTGAAAACTTCTTTCTGCAAAGTTTTATCTATAAAGGGAAGTTCAATTTCTTCATCTTCGATATTTTGTGGAGCAGATTGTTTACTAATATTAGCAATTAAGTTTAAGGGTTCTGTTACAGGCTTGAAAACTGATTCCAGCGCCTCTTTATTATTTATTTCAATATCCTTCATTTTTCGTACTTTTTTCTTCACGGCTTCTGTCGCTTCAACGATTTGTCTTTTCGAAGATTTTTCCATATTGATGAAATAGATAGTGATTGATTAAGTATCCTAAGTAGAATAATTAGAAAAGATAGGGTAACGGATTTAAATAACAATGATTTAATCAAAAACAACAAAGGTGTCAAATTTATTTCTATAACAACCTTTATTTTTAGAGCAATCCTTATTAATCACGACAAAACTGAAGGGATCGTTACATATTTTTGAACACATTTCACGAAATTCAATCCATGACATATCAGTGTTGACATGTTCTTCGTAAATATGCTTCAAATTAATTTCATCTTGCTTAAAAAGTATGATTAAGTTCGCGTTGTCTCTTATTAATTGTTTGGGAATTTTACTATACGTTTGATTTAAATAAAAACAATCGATGTACTTGTGTCTTCCCATTGCAAAGTAATCACGCATATTGTTTTGATTCTCACATGCGACATCATCAAATATAATCACAGAGTCGGGTTTTGCGTCCTGAACTCTTAATATTTCTTCATTTTCCTGATATTTCCGAAACGAAATACCCGGTACTCGTTGCAAAACTTTTTCTAAAAATATGTACTTGGGTTGGTACAGGGTTTTTGAATAAATATAAACATTTCGAAATCTTAAACCAGTTTCGTGTATAAGAAGACTAATGAGTAAATTTGTTTTTCCGCAATTTGACGGTCCGCAAATTATACAGCGTACTGAATTAGGTAATAATTCACTATGACGAAAATCAGTTTTACAAAATTCATCACATATTATGTTAACATTCAACGATTGTGGTTGTTTTACAAATTTCATGATAATTGTGTGAAACAGTTCGATTAACAATGACGAATATTATTTTAGATTAATATTTATAAACCATACCACTACCACTGTGTATTTTGCGTAACTAACATTAACCGAGTCGACCGTTTATGATTGGGTATTCTGGACCACCGCGATGGCGAACTTGTTTCGCCGAGCGAAAAGTGGTCCAGAATGCCCAATCATATACTACTGGTACTCCAGTAATCTCGTTCGGTGGTACAAGCGTGCCCCAATCTTAATAACGTAATGATTATTAACCCTTTTTAAAGTACTCTGTGATGATTCTCTCGATGACAAACGCATTCCACGTGGCCCATGATATGACATTATTTAACACAGGTAATATAATTATTACTTCTTGAAAGTAAATCGTAATGAAACACAAAAACACTCGCTTCGCGGGACTATTAATTATGGTATCGTTTTGAATGAGTGTGGAGTGTAGGTAGGTAGGAATGTACGAAGTTGGTAAGTACCTACATACAAAACAAAAACTTTTATTTTTATCAGTTTTTGTCCGGGGAAGTTATGATTATCTACTATTAGATATAGGCTTTAAAATTAAAAAAAGGAATTATTGTTATCACCAACTAATGGTACAATTTAGATTGAAGCGATACTGGAAATGGTCATTCTCCTTTGTTGAGTTTATAAATCTTCAATAATATTATAAACGACATAAAATATTTTTTTTATGATGATAGATAATATTACCGTGTCTTAGCTTAGCACCTATGTGACAACTGTGACAAGTCATAATATTTAATTAATTAAGTAGTAATATGATAAACATATATTTTCATTAATTTTACTTGTTTTTCCCTTATTTCAGATAATTTTTAAAATGCAGTCACGTGGTAAAATATTAGTAAGCGCCGCTTTACAAAATCTAAAACCTAGATCTGATATTAACGAACAGATTCCGTCCACTAGTAGTCTACAAAACTGGTCGCCACAAATTCTAGCATCAGAATTAGATTTTGATTCGGACGATTCAGTAGCCGATAAAGATTATGAGCCACCAAAAAACCACAAAAAATACATTATTGCCGCTCAATGCTCAAAAAAATCGGTGGTTAAAAACGTAAATAGGAGGGGTCATAATGAAAACTATGAACGACGTGAAGCCAATATTTTATTGGATGATTCTGGCTCCGAATCAGACTTCATTCCATGTTCTCAACCGTGTTTGAACAAGACGATTCCAGAATCTTCAGATGAATCTACAAAAGATGAGCTTACAAAAAAAGGGACAGTAAGAAAGCGCAAAAGATATGATGTTAGTCTTAAAGAACGAATGAAAATTAAAAGAGAAGAAAAAATATATACCAAATATTTTGTGAAACCAGGATGCCAAGAGAACATTTGTAAAAAAAAATGTTTAACAAAATTCTCAGAGGATTATCGCAAAATTATTAACCGTAATTTTTGGAAAATGTCTTGGTCGGAACAAAAACACTTTTTTTTAGCTAATACTATCCAGCAAAAGCCTGCAAGACCAAAGAAAAAAAGTCATGATGATGAGCATGGTAAACACTATGATAGAACTAAGAGTATTTCGTATTTCTTATGTGATGAAAACGGTGAGAAAGTTACGGTATGTAAAACGTTTTTTCTCCCAACTTTGGGTTACAAGAAAAGTAACTGTAAGGCTGTGAGGAACATTATTGACACATACTATAAAACACAATACGCAGAGCCTATTGCTGACGGCCGAGGTCATAACCCAAACCCATCACAAATAGACAGTACAAAGGTAAAAGAACATATTATGTCTTTTCGTCCAGTTGTGTCCCATTATAGGAGAGTTCATGCACCAAACCGGAAATATTTGCCTTCGGATATCAATATCCGCATGATGTACGACAATAACTGTGAAAAAGAGCCTGAAATAAATGTGTCCTATGGATTTTATAGGAATGTCGTAAATAAGCTTAAAATATCCTTCACAAAGCTTGGACACGAGGAATGTGAATTGTGTGAAAAATTTTCTATTCACAACCCTAACGCAGCAGTAAGGCACAGAAATTGCGAAGAATGCAAAGAATATGAAGATCATCACACTAGGTACATTTCAGCGAGAAAAAAATATGAAGAGGATGTTGAAAGCCAAACGAAGCAAAAAAGTACTGATACCATAATATTTGCAGTTGACGGGTCTGTTGGTCTAGTGGTTAGTGACCCTGGCTGCTATACCGGAGGTCGTGGGTTCGATTCCCACCCAGGACAAATGTTTGTGTGATGAGCACGATCATTTGTTCTGGTCTGGGTGTAATTTATCTATCTTCTATATCTATACTCTATATACATATAATAAAATTGTAGAAAAGTGGTGTCTGTACAATGGAAATATATATAAAAAAGTAGCAGGGGTTGTTATTATATCGATGCCGAACCCGAAATTGTAATTATTAATTTTTTTGTCTGTTTGTCTGTTTGTCGGTTTGTCTGTTTGTCTGTGTGTTTGTGCACGCTAATATCAGAAACGGCTTATTCGATTTAGATGCGGTTTTCACTAATATATTGTAGTAAACTTCACTTAACATTTAGTGTTTATTTCATGTCAATCGGTCCATAAATAAAAAAGTTATGACAATTTAAAGAATCATGGCGAACATTTGTTGAGCTATTTTATCAGAGTACGTACACGCCTCGCATAGTTGCATTCGATTATTGAGATTCACTTGAATGCTGACTGTTTGCATATATCATTTATTTATATTTTAGGGTTTGTAGGTTAGGTTCCTTTTCTTAATTTTCTTTAAAATTTTGTAAATAAACATAGTAAGTACTAGCTGTGCCCGCAACTTCGTTCGCGTGGATGATGAAACTTTTCAATCAGTTTTTTGTTTTAAGTGCTATTTGTGTAGAACGTTATCTATCGAGCATACCTCTAGGCTAGTCTCATTCGCCTAGCGTATCTCGATGTAGCAGCAAGAGGTGGTCTTTTTCTGGAAGGCATCGTGTTGTAATTATATATATATAATATATATATATATACTACTTCTCAGCCGATTTCGGCTATGGTGACTGCTACCGACTATCACATGCAGAGGAGCCAAGGTGGTCAGCTCTCTTGTTCGCCCTTTGATGGCTGCAATATCCTATCTTATGAGTAAACGTGCGCGCGCATCGGCTGCACGTTAAGACATCGTCGACATAGTTATAAAACATGGCTGCTGGTGGTCTAGCCTTAAGGGCATCACGCTTCGAATCCAATTCTATGAACCTCAATGAACCGCATTCCTCACCATGCACTTCCATTCAGGGCGGCAAATGGCCTGTTTCTCCCATTTCTGGGGAACAATATTGCACCTTTTCTTGTGTCTTTTCTGAACGTCCTTAAAGCGTAAGAACTGGCCGCCTTGTTTCCGCTTGCCGTTCTGGAGTTCAGAAAAGAAGATGCGTTTGGCCAACCTATCATCATCCATTCGTAAAACATGTCCACACCATCGGAGCTGTCGCCGCATCAGGTATGCTTCTGACATAGACATTTGCGCGTCGTAGCACTTCGGTATTTCTAATCCGGTCCGACCATTTGATTTTGAGAATGTCTTTTATGCACCTTAAATGAAACCGGTCCAGCGTCCGTATATGTTTCCGATAGAGGACCCATGACGCAGAGTACAGAAGATTTGGGAGGACTATGGCCATGTAAACGGAGATTTTTGTCGAAAGCTTCAAATCATGTGATTGTAAGACTTTGGCTCGTAATTTACCGAAAGCAGCTGATGCAGCGCCTATGCGATGGTTTATTTCGGCGTCAAGGTCACACTTAGCTGTAATTGTGCTGCACAGGTATATAAACGTATTCACTTGCTTCAGCTCAGTATTGCCAATGGTCACCTTGACAGGTTCTGTAGCTCCATGAGAGTCGATTGCCATCACCTCAGTTTTCTTCACACTGATTTTCAGACCGAAACGGCAGCAGACTTCCTGAAGATTCGTAATCAGGTCCTGGAGTTCTTGTGAAGAGTTGGTAACAAAACACAGATCATCAGCATACATGATCTCCGTTATAAGAGCGTGTGATACTTTTTTGTAAGCTTTTAATCTGGCCAGGTTGAAAAGTCCTGAAACGTATTTTGATTCCAGCAGAAGTTTGTTCGAGTGCTTTACTGACAACGACAGAAAAGTAAAGAGCAAACAGTGTTGGTGCAAGAACACAACCTTGTTTAACCCCACAACTGACAGGGAAGAACTCTGACTGATCACCATTATAGGTAACACAGCAGGTCATTTCGTCGTGAAGAAGGCGAATCATTCTAACAAACTTCTCAGGAGAACCTAATTTTGCCAGTAAAGTCCAGAGGGCTTCCTGCGGCACACAGTCAAAATGCTTTCTCCAAGTCCACGAAGCACATATACAAAGGTTGACTGTGTTCGCGACTTTTTATCTGGAGTTGCCGGATGGAAAAGATGGCCTCGCAGGTGGGACGAAACCCAATAGAGTTTCTGGCAATATGTCTTCGGAGACGGGTAAAAGCCGGTTGAGAAGAACTCTGGCGAATATCTTCCCAGGGACAAAGAGGAGCGATATACCCGGTAGGAGTTGCAGTCAGAACGGTCTCCTTTGTTTTTATACAGGGTCTCTATACGGGATATTTTAAATTCAGGCGGTATTATTTCCTCGTTCCAAATGCGATCAAAAATTTGCCAGATGTAAGTGTGAAGTTGCTCCCCTTCGTATTTAAGCAGTTCTCCGGCGATGTTATCAACGCCAACTGCTTTTTTATTTTCTGCTCTTTTGTGGCTCGAACTACTTCAGCAAAAGTCAAGTGGCTCAGCAAGCGAATCATTCAGCGGCAAAGGACGAATACGCTTTATAATATAAAGCGTATTCGTATGATCAAGATCTGCTAATCGATCTACATTGAGCAGATTGTTAAAGTGCTCTGCCCAACGATCAAGTATATCCTGCTTAGCAGTGAGTTTTTGAGAACCATCTAGGGATCTTAGTGGTGTGCTATTTTTAATGGAAACGCCAATCAACTTATGCATTTCTTCACAAAAAGCGCCTAGTTGGTGTGTGTCTGCGAGCCAATGTATCTGTTTTGCCTTTTCAAGCCACTATCTATCTTTCATGTTCCTTGTTAATCTTCTTAAGGAATCATCACTACTTCGGACTTCTTGAGTGAGATTATGATTACCTTCATTACGCTTTATGAGTATACGATGCTGTTTGAATGCTTCAGTTAGGGCCCTATCATTTTGGTCAAACCAGTCTACGTTGTTACGTTTTTTGCGTCCTATGATTTCTGTAGCCACAGTCAGTACGGAGGATGACAACTGTATCCAGTTTGATATGAGGTCACCTTGCTGGGCATCAAACCCATCTAGCGTGTCTATCAGTCCTTCCTGGTATTTTTCTCGAAGGTCCGCACAATTTAGTCGTTCTAAATTGAGAGATATTGGTTTAGCCCTGCAGGGTCTTCGTGGTTCGCGAAGGCGGAGTCTCAATTTAGTTACCAGAAGCCGGTGGTCTGTCCAGCAATGCGCGCCGCGCATGACGCGGGTGATATGCACCTGGGAGATGTCCCTTCGTCGGGTTATGGCGTAATCGAGGAGGTGCCAGTGTAAAGAACGTGGGTGCATCCAGGTGGTTTTGAATTTGTCACGAAGCCTAAACAGAGTGTTAGTGATGGTAAGGTCGAATTGGGCACAGAGTGTGAGTAGTAATTGTCCGTTACTATTCATATTGCCCACACCATTATTTCCAATCACGCCCGGCCACGACTCAGTATCTCTGCCAACCCTTCACCCAGCAGAAGTATTTGCTTGTTTGAACGTATGTTGCTAAGGCATTGGCAAAGTTCTTCATAAAACTGATCTTTGACACTGTCCTCGTTACGCATTGTTGATGCATATACGCTTATCATATTCAGGTAGTTGTTGATTTGTAGGTGAAGGCGCAGTGTGATAATGCGGTAAGAGATGTATTGCGGATATTCAGACAGTTTTTGCGCGATGGTGGATTTGACGGCAAACCCTACGCCAGCTAACCTTCGTTCCGTTTGGGGTCGTCCTTTTCAGAAGAATGTGTCCATGTGCCCACCACCGATTTCCTCGAGTTCGCTTAACGCAGCTACATCTACGTTGTAGCGACCAAGTTCGCGTGCCACGACAGCAGTTTTACGCTCCGGGCAAAATCTTTAAGACTATTTTTAAAGAAGAGCCCTAACACCTAGCGCCTACCTACACTTATATGTATATACCAATAAATAAGCAAAATCGACTATTCCAAGTCGCGGGCACAGCTACAATATTTATTTAGAAACTCTAAATGAAGATAAGATACCCAAAAATCAAGGAAAGAACCGCCTAACCTATACCAAATACTTACTATGTTTATTTACAAAATTTTAAAGAAAATTAAGAAAAGGAACCTAACCTACAAACCCTAAAATATAAATAAATGATATATGCAAACAGTCAGCATTCAAGTGAATCTCAATAATCGAATGCAACTATGCGAGGCGTGTACGTACTCTGATAAAATAGCTCAACAAATGTTCGCCATGATTCTTTAAATTGTCATAACTTTTTTATTTATGGACCGATTGACATGAAATAAACACTAAATGTTAAGTGAAGTTTACTACAATATATTAGTGAAAACCGCATCTAAATCGAATAAGCCGTTTCTGATATTAGCGTGCACAAACACACAGACAAACAGACAAAAAAATTAATAATTACAATTTCGGGTTCGGCATCGATATAATAACAACCCCTGCTACTTTTTTTATATATATTTCCATTGTACAGACACCACTTTTCTACAATTTTATTATATGTATAGAATAGATGTTTAATTAAAACTTGAAACCAATAAGAATCTTAATTAAATTAACTTATCATCTATGAAATCCTGTACTGAATAATAACATTTATCTTGTAGGAATGATATAATTTGTTTTTTAAACTTCGTATAAGGTAGGTTTTTTATTGGATCTGGAATTTTGTTAAAGATTTTAGGCGCCATGTACATTATATTTTTCTTCAGCAAAGTAGTTTTATAAGCTCCTGTGTACAATAAGTTTTGATATTGTGATCGCATGTGTGTGCTACGGTTTCTACAGTCTTTTAAGCTAGTAAACAAATGTTTATTGGCGTAGACAAATAAAGCTATTTCCAAGACATACAGACATGGGAATGTTAGTAATTTATGAGACTTAAATATAGGTAAACAGCTATCTGTTGTTTTTAAATTAAATATTGCTCTGAGACAGCGTTTTTGTGCTTTGAAGATGCTTTCTTTTTCAGTGCAGTTGCCCCAAAATATTACACCAAATCTTAAAACTGAAACTACTAAGCTGTGGTATGCGACCAATATAGTAGGAAGATTTACCTTTTTTGATAGGTTATGCAACATATAAGCTGATGTGCTAAGTCTTTTACAAATGTCGTCTGCATGAGCTTTCCAGGTTAGTTGATGATCAATATGAATTCCTAAAAATTTGGTGACATTAGCTTTCTCTATAGTTTGACCTTTATAATTTATATTCATGTCTTCTGGGGGTAATCGTTGGTGAAAATGCATTATTTTGGTTTTTTGAATATTGATTATTAAGTTATTACCATTGAGCCAGTTTATTAAAGATTCAATAGTATTATTTATATCGTTCTCATAAAATTGTTTATTAAGACATTTAATAATTGATGTACTATCATCTGCAAATAGTACCATTGGATGAAGAGTTTGACGTGGTAAATCATTAATATACAAAATAAACAGTAGTGGACCGAGGACACTGCCCTGCGGTACACCATATTTTATTTCTCTACACGAGGATAAGTATTTAATTTCACGTTTAGATTTAGGACAAATTCTGGATACTTCTGTATACTGTTTACGACCTTTTAAATACGATTTTATCAAGTTATATGCTGTACCTCTGATGCCATATGCGTAAAGTTTGTTAAAAAGTGTCTCGTGTTTCACGTAGTCAAAAGCTTTTGACATATCAGCATAAATAGCACAAATAGGGTTTTTTTTATCTATATTCGGAAATATAATACTAAGAAAATCGAAGATAGCCATATTAATGTTCTTATTTTTACGGAATCCCTTTTGCTCGTCGCATAAAATGTTGAATTTTGTTAAAAAATTATAAAGAGATTCATAAATGATTTTTTCTATTATTTTTGAAAATACGGGAATCAAAGCAATTGGACGGTAATTTAACATTTCTTCTTTACAACTTTTTTTGTGGAGTGGTTTTATTATGACAGTTTTAAGGCTTTCAGGAAACACTCCTGTGCACACAGTGACGGATTAACCCTTAATCGAATTAAGCAATTGCCTAGGGCATCACGTCTGAGGGGGCACCAGAATAAGCAAAAAAAAATCCGTCCCTAGGGCATCATGTCTCACTATCACGTCACCAAAAACAACACTGAAAAAAGGATTGTGTCTTAAGCTCCGTACTCACATTCGGTATTACTCGATAGTTTTACTCCAAAACGAGTAAATATTAACGTGTGGACCGCAAAACTCACAGCTCGAAGGCTCGCATCGAGCCGGCTCGATGGAATTAACCTAACCTAACCAATCTTTAACCCAGTACCTCCTTTTAAGTTTCTTCTTTTCATTTTCTTTTATTCTTTTATAATTAAGAACTGCGAGACTTGCTAAATGTAGCCACCGTCTCCTTTGTTGAACAGACATGTTGTGGCTCGAACGGTTCGGTGAATACTGAACGGTGTGCGTTACTCGATAGATTAATGCTGAATGTGTGGACGAAAGCCCATGCCATAGTTTTTACTCGACATGATAGCTCGATCGAGCAAAACCGTATGTGAGTACGGAGCATTAGAGTTTAGATGATCGGTCAGTCAGTAAGTGAGAGAGTGACAAAACTGACAAACTTTGATTAGTTATAAGTCTTAAACTACTGGTTCAAATTGAATGAAATTTGAAGTACGTTTCGGCGAAAGGACTTTCGGTGAAACATGCATAGGTGAAACATTCTATCGACGAATGTCTCAAAACCGAAACGTCCTGTCGGTGATCAGTCCAAAGGAGAAACGACTGTCAGAAAACGTTTGCAGAATCGCTCAAAATCAGGTTTTTGACAACAAATCCTTTCCGGCTCATTTAACGATTAAAATAATTAGTAATAAATTAAACTAGACAAAATTTCCTACAATTTATGTATTATCCTTTTTTTGTAGAATCAATAGTTTTAGCGTACGAGCTCCGCAAAGTCCACTTCTATACGCTTTTGGCCAAATAACACTTTTTTTTTCTGATAAGCCTAATCTGCAGGCACGGTAGTGCCCCCAGATTAGGCTTACTGGGGATAACACAAAAAAACGCGCCACTTACTCCACCTCATGGTGGTGCAGAAATTAGTTACTGGTCAAAATGCGTGTTGGAGTGGACTTTTTGGCGCTCATTCGCTAAAATTAATCCTACAAAAAAAAGTGAATACATACCTAAATATTGTAGGATTTTTTTCTAGTTTAATAAATTACATAACTATTTTTCTCGTAAAATAATTTAGAAAGGAATTGTTGTCAAAAAAGAGTTTTTTAGCGCCATTTTTCCCATATGGCGGCGCGAGTGGCAAAGATACGAGGTGGCAAAGGCGAAAATTTGAAAAGAGCACAACAAAAACTATAAAATCACCCATTTTCAATCTCCCGGAAAACTTTCCAGGGGCTTTAGGCTGCTATTTACACTCCGTGTCAGTGTGCTTATAGTTGGCTCATAGTGGGACGATTTTACGATAATTGGCAGTAAACTAAGTAGAATGCCAATTATCGTAAAATCGTCCCACTATGAGCCAACTATGAGCACACTGACACGGAGTGTAAATAGCAGACTCGGGCCCCAGGTATCCCTCGTTTTAGGGTTCCGTACCTCAAAAGGAAAAAACGGAACCCTTATAGGATCACTTCTTTGTCCGTCCGTGCGTCTGTCAAGACCGTTTTTCTCAGGAACGCGTGGAGGTATCATACTGAAATTTATATCTAGTACTCAGGTCTACTGTCCCTTTGAGCTGTGAAAAAATCAAACTTCTAAGCCAAAGCAATCAAAAGATACAGCCGTTTTTGCCGCAAATTTTCGAAACTCGCACGGGAATCAAAACCTACTGGGTACTTCCCGTCAGCCCCGGATCTTCAATTTTTTTTAGGCGGGGCAAAAACTGAAAAATGCCGCCCCCGCCCACTTATATTTATTTTTACCTTTATCATCCATATAATTTCAGCTATCAGATGTATAATAATAATAATAATATTCCGGGACAACTCACACACGGTTATCTGATCCCAAGCTAAGCAGAGCTTGTGTTGTAACCAGACAACTGATAAACATACTTATAAATTTCTAAATAAATACATATTATAGATAATTGATTGAAATTTGGACATAGCCCAGATAGGCCTTCCGGAAATAATGCATCCATCGCTGTTCTTTTTGTGTTAAGTCTATTTATTTACAAATATATAGACATGAACGTGTAGGATATATATTTTATACACCGCACAGCATAGGATTTAAAATAAAAATGCATTTGTGAATTGAAATTACCATTAAGAAAAGTAAAATTAAAATTCAGCATGGTAGCACAATCAAACCTCTTCTTAATTTCTGATATGATTCGATCAAATACCATCATTATTTCTTTAGAAAATAGGTGAACAGGTTGGAGTGTTTGTAATTCGTCTTCACACATCTCATCAAAATGTTTTTTACGTTTCGGTTTGTTTTGCAAAATAGGGTCAACACCACTTTTTTCAGCAACTTCTCTAGCCTCTTTTATCCAATATTCCATTGGATTTTGTCTCATTTTTTGCAAAGTTTTGAGCAGACCATCCATTAGTGCAACGGAACGGGCAAGGATAATATCTTCTTTCTTAATTTCTATATTCACTCGATTGATTTCGCGAAGAACATTCGCCCAAATAGTTAAATTCAGAATAAATTTGAAATCCTTCATAGCAGTTAAGAGATGACCTGCCTCGTACTTAGCTTCTGGAGCACGAGAAGTTTGCTTAACTTGTTCTAAGACTTCCGCTATTTCTGGCAAATTATTTTTATTAATACGTTTTAGCCATTACTGTTTTTTCTGTCTACCCATCGAAAGACCCGCTAAACCCTACACATCTTATCTATGGAGTTAATGCTATTATATGTATGTAATAATTAATTTGGACTGAATTCTACTTGCTCTATAAATAAAATTAGTTAAAATTTGGAGTAAATACTACTCTTTGAGAAGTAAAAATTAGTCCATTCTCTAGTAAGTATGGTTTACCTCCCAGACTAGTATTATTGTTACCACGGAACAGTAGTAGATTTTACTCCTAAGAATAGTCATCCATATATTGACAAGGCACTGGAGTAGAAGCTACCACGCTAGAAGTAGAATTTACTCCTCATTTTTCTCCGTGCAAGCGGGCGCGAATTTTGAACTATGCCTACGCGCCTCGCGAATAATAAATGTTCGTGCAGCACGTCTCACTCCGCGCTCTGGGTATCGGTCGAGTTGATATGGCCATGAAATTTCTGTACTTGTACTATTATTTATTCCGTGGTCAAAGTTAAGTAAATGATGAGTTGTCCATTCGTCTGTAAAGTGTGAATTTGGCCGCCCTCTAAACTTGCCGCCCGGGGCATAGGCCCCGGCTTGCCCCCCCCTAGATCCGGGGCTGCTTCCCGTGAACTTAGAATCTTGAAATTTGGTACGAAGTAACGTCTTATAGTACAGATAAAGGAAAAATTGCGAAAACCGTAAATTTTTAGTTACATACAACAATATTTTTAAATGTTAAAGTTACTACTTCTTTTCTCATGAACGCGTAGATGTATTAAATTGAAATTCATATCAAACACTCAGGTCTATAATAACTTTAAGCTTTAACAAAATCAAACTTTTATGTCAACGCAATCAAAAGAAATAGCAATTTAAGCCGCATATTTTCAAACTCGCAACTACTCGCGAGGGAATCAAAACCTAAAGGGTACACTTCCAGTCGATCTAGAATCTTGAAATTAGGCATGAAGCAATGTTTAATAGCACATATAAAGGAAAAATTCCGAAAACCTTAAATTTTTAGTTACTCACTCACACACAGGTTTGTACGGAACCCGCGGTGCGCGAGTTCGACTTGCACTTGGCCGGTTTTTTAGTACCAAATGACTGTAGACCTAGTTGAAAATCGGATAGGGGGGCCCCACAGACGTGGATTGCTTAGGGCATCAAGTAGTCTTAATCCGTCACTGTAACAAACGTAAGCATGTGCACAGTGCACATGCTTACGTTTATAATATGACATAGAGGTGAGGCTATACAATCGGCGACAAATTTTATTACTTTTGTAGAAATACCATCATAACCAAAACTTTTTTTATTTTTTAAGCATTTTATCACACGTTTAACATCCTCGGGATATATCGGTGACATAAATATGGAGTTTGAATTGTAATCTAATCCAATAATATTACCTGACTTATTTTTGGGTACTTCTGTGATCTGATCGATGTAGAAATTGTTAAACGATTCTGCTATTTCTTTAGGGTCAGAAATAACGATGTCGTGTTTTACTAATTGACGAATAGGTTCACTGTTTTGCTTTGAGTTATTTATAATTTGCCAAGATGTTTTTGATTTATTTTTAGAGTTATTAATTAAGTAGTTGTTTTGAGCTTTTTGGGTTAATTTGATGATTTTTTTAAATCTGTGTGAATAATTATCAGAATTGTTTATGTTTTGAGACGTAGGTGATAGCCGCCTTTTCCAGAGTAATTGTCGCTGCTTTTTGCTACATACGCGTATGCCACGCGATACCCATTTAATCTTTTTTTCGGATCTTATAGTTACTAATTTGTAAGGAAAACATGAATCGTGTATTAGCGTAAATAGTTCTAAGAAATTATCGTATGCTTTATTTGGCGAATCTGTGCTGTAGACATCGGAAAAAGTTAGATTTTGAAGATGGTTTTTAAATTTTATGAGATTCTCAGTAGATGTATCGCGTCTCGTTGCTCTCCACGATATAATTGGACTATATTTATTGACTTTTATCTTCATTATTTGAGCAGTATGGTCTGATAAACCAAAATCAATTACTTCGCATTTACTATTTTGTTTAAGGTTATGGGCAAAATTATCGAGACAAGTGCTACTTCTGAATCGAGTCACTTGTTTTAATTCCAACTTGAGGTTGTAGCTAATAAGAAAGCATTTAAAATCCAATGACATTCTATTTCCTTTTAAAACATCTATATTAAAGTCTCCACATAACACTACCTTTGTCTGATGTTTAGAACAAACTTTTTTTAAAATCATATCTAAGTTTTCATAAAATTTTGTAAGATTGATCAGTTTTGGTGGTCTATAGACACATATAATAATTATTTTTTGTACTGGTAATTCAATAGCGCAACATTCTATGATACCTGTAACAGAGTATTTCATTATGTAAGCCAGTTCTTTAAATTCATGACCTTTTTTAACTAAGATGCAGGCTCCGCCTCTTTTCCTATTTTGCCTAGCATAACATGTTGCTAGGTTAAAATTAGGAATATGTAACAACTTTTCCTGGCCAGACATTATGAAGTGCTCTGTTATGCATATTACATCCAAATCTTTTTGTTGGCTTGATAATTCTTGAATGTAGACAATCAATAGGTCTGTTTTATTTAAGAGGCCGGCAATATTTTGATGTAAGATAAACATATGATCATAGAAAAAGCTCACGACGATGTGGCGATGCGGTGTTGAAATTATCAGTTAATATTTGTGTACATTGTTTATCCCTTATATAATGAGTGACAGTATACAATAAATTTTTAAAAACATTACGCATGCCACAGTCATTAATTTTTCTGCTGAGTTTGGAGAACATTGTAAAGTCGTAGGCTAAATCTAAGTTTGAATCAAATCCAGTTGCATATTTATATGTTTCCAAATCAAGTTGTAACAAATTGTTAAAAGTTTCTATACGCCAGTTAAACATTGTAGAGAAGTTACTTAATTTAAATGTTGGAACACATAGTATAATGTTTGTATGTTGTAATTTGAGTAATGTTTCCCTTAATTCTATAATAATATTTACATAGTTTTCAGTTCTTTGGAAGTCGTCTTCTCCAATCAAAATAATACAAAAATCATTCTTAGAATAGTCCGTCAGTTTTTTATGCAGGTCGCTGATAAGTCGTATTGTACTACAGTTAGGTGAAATATAATGACATAGTTGGTAGTGTTGAAAAGTTTCTTCAGCTATTGATAAAATCTTATTAGTATTATTTGTACTGACAATGCATATTTTATTCTTCGGAGATGCAGAGTTGTTGGTCTCACTCGGTGTGTTGGAGTTACGTTCGCCTTTCCTTTCTGAAGAAGATAGTTTTCTTTGTCTCTCTTCCTCAGTCGGGGACTTGTTGGTTCGTGGTTTTGTGGACCTTTGTTTCGAGCGTTTACTTGGAGTAACAATTTCACTTGATGATTTTTTTGTGATGTTTTTATTAGACATTTTGCTAATGTCCTCTTTTAGATTAACGTTTTCTTTCTTCAATTTAGCTATTTCTTCGTATGCAGAGTTAAGTCGCGAACTCAGTCGATCTATTTGATTTTGAAGCTCTTGAATCATGTTTTCATTTGTTGATATATTTGGTAGGCTGCTAGTGCTGCCACCTGTCTTCCAACTATTTAAACTGTTGTTGTCGGACATTTCTGTTAGAGAATGTCTTTTTGTTTTTCTAAAAGTTACGTTGTCGGAGGAATTCATTATTATGAATTACTTAAAGAATCAAATATTTGAGTTAAATAACGGAAAAAGAGAATCGTGGTGTTCGGATTTGAACTTGATATTAACCGCATACAGGTAAGAAGCGCTGGCTCGACGACTACGCGAACATTAATAATTATTGCGAAATTTTTCTTCTTGTTATATGTACAAAACTTCGTTATTTTTCGTATTCGGTTATTGACGGTGATTCAAAAATTTTTGTTGTTGTTAAAATATTTTTGGAAAAAATGTTTTGTCTCACTATTCTCACATAAAATCACTGATTTGTACTGTTCATTGGTTTAATTAGGATCACTTTTATACGTTATTGTCTATTTATTCACTGTAAAGTTTTAAAAATGTTTTTTACGACAATGTTCAGTTCACTATTTTATTTGTTTATAACTTTGTTTATTATGAATATTGACACTAGATAACGATGTTGCACGAGTATTGAAGTTCACTTTTTATGTTTAGCTAGTTTAAAGCACACACTTATTACTTTAACTATTTTAAATCGCAAAAAAACACGGAGCTGATGTTTACGTGACAGTGGCGCCACGGAACACACATAGATAACATATATTAACTTAAAATAATATAGAAATGGGTTATTTATATGTTAAATAAGAAGGTTAGATAAATGAAATAGGTTATATATAAAAATACAATTACAATAAATTATTATTATTTATTAAAAACAATAAAATAAGCTGTAAAAATAATTTTAACTCTTTGAATAAATGTAAACAGTTAAAATGTAAGTTTGATAATACAAAATTAAAATATGTGGCTGATATACAACTAATACAACACCTTCAGTCAGAGATTCTCCGTTTACAGGAATCCTTAAACAATATTAGTTCTAAGTATTACACCTCAAAAAAGGAAATAGGAGAATATATACTGGCAATGGATGGCTTGGTAGATCTGTGTAGTGAGAATGAAAGGATGTTCAACTCCTTAATAAACAGTCAAACATCAGATTGTAAAACAGATATACCGGGTTGTTCACAGTCAGCTGTTTCTCTGGAGTTGTTGCCACCTGTGACTCATTCTGCGGAGTTGTGTAATAGCCTCACAAGTACTTCCTTCGCCACACAAATAAACCAGGATGTAAAATCAAATTGCATGAACAAAAACAAAACAATGATGTTTAGCGATGAAATAGGCCAAAACTTATCTCATAAGTTGTACCAACATTTAGGTTCTCAGGTCATAAATTGTCGTATGCCTGGAGCTACCTATAAACAAATATTAGATGAGATAGTAAGTAAAAAATATTGCCCATCCACAACTATTGTACTTTTAATTGGGAGAAGAGGTAATGTAACGGTAAATATGGTAATAAGTTACTTTGAAAGTTTGGCAAAACTAAATGTAAAGAAAGTTGTCTTATTTGCTTTTCCTTATGGAAAAGGCTTGTCACAGACCGAAAATAATGCTAGGTACAGATGCAATAATAAAATTCACACATTGGCACTGTATAATAAACAGTTTGAATTTATTGACACTGATGTTATCATTAGTTATAATTATTTTTTGACAAAAGATAACTATTATCTTTGTAATTATTATAAGGGACAGGTAGCAAATTCGCTATCATATTGTATTTTGAACGAAGCCCAAATGTTTGGCTAACCAATCTGCTCCTATTGAGCAGATAGATAATAGTACCTTTTTTTCTAGATACCTTGGAATTTGTTCCAAGTAATTTAAATTAGATTTTAAGACAATAGAGTTGATCTCTGGCAATAGTTCCAGTCATAGTTATTTATCGGGAGATCCATCAAATTCCTTGAATGTTATTAATAAAACAAATAATAAGCATATTTTTAATATAGTTCATCAGAATATTCAGGGTTTGATGGGTAAAGAACTGGAGTTGGAGTTGTTTATGAACTGTAATAACATTGATATCTTATGTATTACCGAGCATTGGTTGAAGGACCACCAGTTCATGTTCAGCTTCAATAACCATCAGGTAGCCAGCTCGTTCAGCAGAGTTAATTTAATACGTGGAGGCTCTTTAATTATTGCTCGGAATAATCTTAAATTTAAGGAACGTATAGACATTATGAGCCTATCTGTTGAGCGAGTTGCTGAGATAGCATGTATTGAGCTTGAGCAGTTCATTGTATTGAGCGTATACAGGCCCCCATGTGCTTTATATGATACTTTTGAAAAAATCCTAGAAGATGTATTATTAAAAATATCAAATACTAATAAAACGGTTGCTGTCTGTGGAGACTTTAATATTAAAATATTAGAATTATTATTATTATTACTAGTATTGTTAATAGATTTCTAATCTTATTGAAATCATATAATTTATACAATACTTTCCTTGAGCCAACTAGAATAACTGCCACCAGTGCAACTTGTATTGACAATGTTTTTACAAACATGAAGCCAACTTTTTATTCAATTATTAATTTGTTGGATTCAGATCACTGTGGCCAGTTGGTTTCATACACTAAGAACATTGTTAAAGCACATCGAAAAACTATTAACTTTGTTCCTGTAATCAGTTGTCGTTTAGAACTTTTTAAAAATAATTAATTGAAAAATTACCTAGTTTGCCTTATCACAATAACCCTGACCAAGCTTACTCTTTATTATTACACGACTGCCCAAAAAGGAGTGTTATGTTTTCAGGGCTCATGTATGTATGTATGTATGTAAGTATGTATGTATGTATGTATGTTTGTGAGTTTCTTTATTCCACCATAACTTCTAAAAGGCTTGACCGATTTCAATGTTTGTGGTATCATTAGAAGCTTTGAGTTATCCCGAGTGACATAGGCTATGTGGACATTAAAAAATGGTCAAGTGTGAGTCGAAATCGCCTGCAAAGGGTTCCGAACGATATTTTTTTTTGTGTTGTGTCATGTTTTTTTTGTTGTTCACTAAAAGGTATTAAATAAAAAAACTATAATTAAAAAAAATAAAAAACACGCCTGCCATGTCAAAAAAAATTAAAAACAAGTCAAATATTTGCAGTCGGGGGACCTGTAATGAATTGTTCCAAGTAACCGACCCCGACTGCAAATATTTGACTTGTTTTTAATTTTTTTTGACATGGCAGGCGTGTTTTTTATTTTTTTTAATTATAGTTTTTTTAACCTAATTAATTCTCAGTATAGGAAGGTTTTCACTTCTAAATCAATATCTGTAAGTGACCGAGTTTTGTTCAGTGATTGGACAACACCGGGTATTTTCAAAAGCAGAATTAGATTATTTGAATTATATAACGAAAGGAGGCATGATCATAGTGAAAGGTTTAGGAAGTATGTTAAAAGTTACTCTAAGACATTCAAGAGAGCCTGCACTGTCGCAAAAGCTTTACACATTAAAAACAAAATAAAATCTTCTGCAAACAAAATTAAAACTACTTGGAATATTATTAATTCTGAAATAGGAAGAACCACAGTTAAGAATAATGATTTTCATCTTAAAATTAATGATGTAGATGTTAGGGCGGATATGGAGGTGGCAACAGAGTTTGAATCTTTTTTCACTAATATTCCTGTATTAACAACTAAAACTTTGTTGTCGTCTTCCAGCTCCGCATACAATATACTCAAAGACTGTCGCGGAATGTGGGACAAGTTTTGAATTTACAGTTGTTAGTGCTAAGGACATTCTAGAATCATTTAAAGATCTAGAAGTAAAAAAGTCCACCGATCTTTGGTGGTTGTCAGTTCAAATAATATCCTCAATAATTGAATCTATTTCCCCATTTCTGGCAATTGTGTTCAACTCTTGTGTCGCATCTGGTGTGTTTCCGGACTTAATGAAATTAAGCAAGGTGATTCCACTCTTCAAATCTGGTAGTACAACCGATCCTACGAATTTTCGCCCTATCTCAATTTTGCCCACTGAGCAAAATTTTTGAGAAAATAATTTTAAAGCAAATGCTAAAACATTTCAATAGACAAAATCTTTTTCATTCAAAACAATTTGGATTTACCAAGGGTCGGTCTACTGCAGATGCAGGTGTGGAGTTACTCAAAAATATATTCGAGGCTTGGGAGAATTCACAGGATGCTTTAGGCATATTCTGTGACTTGTCCAAAGCTTTTGATTGTGTTTGTCATGACACACTTATCAAGAAACTACACCACTACAGTATTAGAAATAAGGCTCTTAGACTTCTGAGTTCATATTTAGACAATAGAATACAAAGAGTAGATATAAATGGCCAAAAATCAAAAGGATCTGTGGTAACTATGGGTGTTCCGCAGGGTTCAATACGAGGTCCTTTCTTATTCCTTATTTATATTAATGATTTACCCTTTTGTGTAAGGGATGATCACAAAATCCTCTTATTTGCGGATGACACTTCCCTACATACTACAAACTGACATGTTTTGTGCTTTTGCATATGCATTTTTTTATATTCTATTGACATGTTTGTGCTTATTGCATATTCATTTTTTTTTCTACATTACTGACATGTTTTGTGCTTTTGCATATAATATTTTACACTTTGACATTCAATAACGTTTATGTTTATCATTATTTTTATGTTTTTCTATTTTATTTTAATTTCCTTGCTCTAAGGCTTACCTTGTATCCATTGTAAGTGTAAACATTATGCAGGTATATCATTATAGTTTATATATATTGATATTATAGTTTATAGTTATTATTAAGCTGGCGATCTGAGTGAGTTGTTGCCCCACATATTTTTATGGTGCCACTGGCGGTATTGTTGTGTACCGGGTTGTGCAGCTCCCTCAAAAATGGTTGAGCTGCATGAGCTATTCGGGGCATCCTTGCCGTCTGCTGACACAGGCTTGCTCAGATCGATCTGGTTCTTTCTTTTAAAGACCAGTCCAGTAAATACACTGCATTTGTTTACACAAATTTACAAATTTATTATTGTATTATTTGGACTATAAAAGAGACTAATGCCCGTTTTCACCAGTAGCCCCTAAACGGTAACCTAAGTAAGGTTTTCTTATCTTAAGGATCCCCTCAAATCATCCCCTAACTTAAATTCTGTTTCACCACCCTAAGGGCTACCTAAGTAAGAGTCCCTTAGTTAGGTGACGTTTAGTGCGGAGGTACTATGTAAACGTTTATCGATAAATTATTCAAGGTAACGATTTTATTAATATTTCGCTAAAAAAAAAACAAGTAAAACACCTAAATAACGGTATTAACTCCAGTTTATATCAAAAAGGAAGGGTCTACACCTTATAAATATTAGATAACTAACAAAAAGTAAAAAAAAAATTTTTTGGCTGTACGGTGAATGCCAATGCCTAAAACATCGCTATGACATTTTTATTGATGTCATAATATGACTTGAGTGATTTGATTGACAACAACCAGTTTCGTCGTTTCACTCACAGTAAGCTTCGTTTGTTTGTTGCGTGGTCTTTTTCTTTCGTCTAAATATGAAATATACAAATAATAATGGCCGAAAAGAGGAAACGTGGACAAAACTTTTCACTAGAAGATAAAGATTAATTGATAAAATTACTGCTCCAGCACAAAGACACAATTTTAAATAAAAAGACAGATGGGGCCACAAATGAGGCAAAAAACAGTGCTTGGATAGCTATCACAAACTCTTTTAGTTCGACATCAAACACACACAGGTATGCAAATTTGTACTTATTGTTTGTATTAAACTCCATAACTATTTAATTGATAAAGTTACATTAAGTTACATCCGTGGCTGGCGTGAATATGTTGACATATCTAAAATTGTAATTTGTCAGGGCGGCCATTTTAAAGTTTTGACGTCTTCTGGTAAATCGGTAAATTAGTTTAACACAAGTGATTTAGTTGTAGTAAAGGTTATTTTATGCCATCTTTCAAATGATGACAATAAATAAACGAAATTCCCCATAGATTGCATAATAATAGACTTGTCAAGTCGTTCACCAACGAGTTGTTAACTTATTCACCGAGTTGTCAACTTGTTCACTAACAGTTATCAATTTATTCACCTTCTGAGTGGTCAGTATTATTAGATAAACAATGTTATTATAATGACAAACACATTATTTTAATTGGATAGCAAACAAATGAAATACATAAAAAAATATTTGATTTGCTGAAATATCTACTAATCACTCAAATCAAGCAATGTTGTTCTAACTGAACAAATATTTAATTGAAACACCACGAACCTATCAGTTTCCCAGTGTTTTTTGAAATAAAAAAATAAATAAAAAGAAATAGAAATTTATTGGACCACAAACAACGTCATCATACAGATATAAGTTATGTTACTAACACAAATAACTAAAACATTGACTCCTCAACCCCGTCGAATACCCATTAATCACTCCCACGTATAGCCGCAAATTACCGTTCATATTTTATTGGACCTCAGAATCCTCTTCATCTGGGTTGTCCTCGTCCAAATCTGGATCAGTAGACGCAGAGATATCACCGATAGTTTTTATATTAATATAAAACTCTTTGAACGAATCGTCAATAAGGTCAATCATGTCCATCAAATCCTTTTTTTTCTCTACACTGATTGGCAAAGCTTCCTTGGAGATTTGGCTCAACCTAAAGACATCTATGGTGGTTTTTCCTCTTTTCCGAAAATTTACTGACTTGAAAGGGGGTTCGCGATCCAGGCTTTTCTTGAAATGAATTTTTCCTACGCTGTTTTTATTATATTGCAGCCATTTAATAGGTTGCCACAGAAATTTGTCCCCAGAATCGTCCAGTTTTTTTACAGTAAAGGGTCCTTTCTTGGATTTTAGTTCGGCAAAATCCAAGAAATCATTTACCGTCATCACCACGACCTTGAATGGTTTCTGAACTTTGCAAGTCCTCACCAGCTGCACCCAATCATATAAATGATTGATTCTCATTTGTGTTCTCTTTTTTGTTTTTTCAATAATCGCGTGATCAGAGTCACACTCCATATGTGTGTGCCCACTGAGGAGGAATTTGTGGTTTATCTTTTGCAGCGTCGGGTGATTATGTAGCAAAAACATGAACATCATTGCCACGACATTGTTTTTGTTTTGGCCACCACAAGTATCTGAATAAAAAATCAGTTCTCTGACTTCCGATGGCAAACTGTTGCAGAAGTGCCACAAACATGAGGCAATTTGGTTGGCTCCTCGAGCTCCTATTGTCTCGTCCCACATGTAGCAGGTAGCTTCATTAGTTGCTAAATCATGCACTGTTAAATTAAAAGACCAAAGCTGTCGTTTGTAAAACGAAACAGATGTTTTTAAATATGGTGTCGGCAAGCACTGCTGGAGGTCAAATGCAAATGCTCTAATAGACGAATCTGCTCTGACATTGTCTTTATCCACACGTTTTTCAGCATAAGCTTTATCAGCTTGATGTTGGTGTTCAGCTAATTCAGCAGTTAAATTAATTTTGCGGTCTTCGTCTGCAACTTTAATTTTAGCGTTCAACACATCGCACGTGTTGCATGTGTCTTTCGATGGTTGCTTAAACGACAGATTGAGGTCGTGAAAGCATTTGGCATATAATTTTAACGAGACAGGATTTGAAGAAGTGTTTTTATACTCTCTGTACATTTTAGCAATTGAAAGGTCAGCAGCAAGATATTTCTTACCAGTTGAATTTCTACAGTAGTGACTCTCATAACTTGGAAAGCTCAAAATGTGGTGGTTGACAAGCGAAATGTCTTCGATGGTCTTCTTATTTTTGGGAGGTTGACGACCTCTTTGATCCTCATCAATGATTCCGTTAGGAGATAATTTTTTTTTTTCTATAATAACATTAACAAATCCCTTGGTCTCTCCTAGTATTTTACAAAAACACTCTTTACAAACCGGTTTCTCCTCATTACAAATCTCTAGCACGTATTTACAGTAGCAATCTCTATTTAATGTCCTGCTGCCCGTTTTTTGAGATTTTTTCGGTAAAATCATTACTGACTTAGCCACAAATGCTGCCCTTCTATCTCTATCTCCGAGTTGCCAATAATTTTCAAAACAATGCGTCTGTTCAGCCGTTGTTATTCTTTCAGCACATTTTAGTCTACATGAACTCAACTCTTTCGGTTTTCTGTCAGGAACTACTTTACCTTTTTCCGTTATGTAACTCTTTCCTGTATTCCTTCTTGTTTTGCTTGCATTTCTCTCCACTCTTGATCTTCCTTTTTTGTATTATTATTAGTCCTTTCTTCGCTAGTACTTGCGGTTTCCATAATTAAAGTTAAAATCTCATTTCTTTCAATCGTCTTTTCTAGGATCATTGTTGGTGTTTCTATATCATTGTCCTCTTCTATGATAATATTAATTTCAGGTGAAACACTGCGGTTGGCCGTTGTTTCATTTGTCACACACGTTGAGCTCCCGGTTTCCTTGTTTCGTATATTGTCCATAGATGAATTTTGTGGTGTTTTTTTTGTATTTAAAGTAGATGC
The DNA here is from genome assembly GCA_905475315.1 of Autographa pulchrina. Lineage (NCBI taxonomy): Eukaryota > Metazoa > Arthropoda > Insecta > Lepidoptera > Noctuidae > Autographa > Autographa pulchrina. The sequence continues at coordinate 3,566,067 of FR997761.1, read as the reverse complement.
TATATTTTCGCATTTGTAGTTGTCTTCGATGTATTTTTCAGGAATCAATTTTTGGATTCCGTCTTCAGTATTCTTTATTGGTGTCATTCTTCTTGTTGTTTTCGCATTTTTGCCCGAGATTGGTATCAATGTTTCTTTGCTTTCAATTTTTGCATCATCACATGATTCGCAATCAGTTTCTGAATCATCTACTATGACTTTTTTGATGTTAAAATCAGGATCACGAACACTGTCGTCGCTGTCGGCATGAAAAGATTCATTTTCTTCAAAACCTTCACTGTTTTCGATAACGTCTGACGTATTATCTAATTGCAGTCTTGGGTCAGTAATTAATACATTATAAATTTCTTGGGTTGCTGGGGACATTGCCGGAAAAGGAGATAATGGATCATCGTTACTTATGTTCCTCGATACCGAAGAGTGTGACAGTGGAGTGGCAAAATTAAGGTCACCTGAAGCAATAAAAAATAACAATCAGACAGATAAACATAGTTACTTTCGTATTTATAATACTAGTTTGGGTGAGTAACTAGCGGTGTGTAACTGCCGAGTCCTATCTTGAATGAAAAAAAAAAAAAAAAAATCTGCCCAGCAGTAACATTATGTAAATCGTTTCAAACACACAAACACACACACACACATAAACTTTCAGATCTAAAATAGTAGGTAATTAGCAGAAAATAATAATTATTTCGATAGTAGCCAAAGTTAAACCGTTGTACTCCACACCCTGTATTTCTTCTAGATAGGTATTTTTGTTTTGAATTCAACATTATAGGAGCAAGGGGAGACAAATTACTCAAATAACAGTTACCCACGACGGGAATCCAGGGGGTTTACTATGATACTGCTTTAAGACGTCATGGTAGAACACCAGATGTATATCCCACTACACCTAGATTTCCATCGTCTACATACATCTAAGTTCAGAGTTTCTAGTAAACAGTCAGCCGACCGCGACGTTCGCGCGGACGTAAAAATATCGCGGCGGGATTTTATCGTGCACTGGATTTTCAACTCTCGGTGTTGAGCCGAGCATTGAGAATCCAACAGAGTGCATTCCAACGCGTCGAACAAACACACTGTTGGATTTTCAACTCTCGGCGCTAAGCAGAGCGTTGAAAATCCAGTGCGCAAATAAAAATCGCCGTGATATTTTTACGTCCATTCGAACGTCGGCTTACAATATGTTACTTACCTAGTTAACTAACTCACAACATTCATCAAAACCTACCTAAAAGGTGGTAAAAGTTATATGTGAGTATGAGATATGTATCTTACCGTTTTCGTCCACTTCATTCATTCGCTGGCGAGATGAATTTAACTTTATGTCACGAAGTTCTATTAATTTCCGTTTCCTAGCCATTAATTCGGCAATCGTCGGATTCTGCAAAAACCAAATATTGAAATACCTAGTATCACTTCATTTAAGTAGGTAGGTATTCCCTCTGTTAGGATAGGATAAACATTATAGATAGGATAAACTAAGGTAGACCGTAAGGTTTGATAGGTACTCACTTTTTCCTCCATTGCAAATCACAAACTATTCACCCAAGTCCCAACTTATGAATTGAAACACTGTACCTAGTAATAAATCAATCACAAACAAACGAAATCAATTTTAAGCACTCGCACCATACTCGTTTTCTTCTGACGTTTCAAACTGACGTTTGTTTACCAACACACGAGCGAGGGATGTGCCACGCACGATATTTTAAAATGTATCTATTACTTTTTACGGTTGATAACTCGATTATTGTTTTAAAACAACTCGGGTACTTAGGTTGTCAACTAAACATATTCATTTAACGTTAAAATTATTCGTAACGGACATGTAGTGATATCTATACTTATTACATTTATGGTTCAGAACTTCATTGGCCGTAACTGGACATCTCAATATATCGTAATTTAAATAAAAATACTTGGGTTGGCCATAACTTGATATATCAATTTGTCACGATTTAATCAAAAAGACCTCAGCTGGTAATAGCTTGACACTTCAATTTGTCAATTTAAAATTAGTACCTAAAGAAAACTTTTAAGTGTATAAGTTGAGATTTCAAATAACGAATATTATTTTGGGTAGTGAGTATAGGTTGATATAACAAAATATCAATGTTCGATCACAAAAACATGTGAATCGTTAATTTGACATGAGGTTTTGTTAAGTTAGACATGTCAAAATGCGAGATGTCAACATATTACCAAAGTCGATTGCTCCAAAAATTATGTATATTTATAACTGTCAATTTTTTTAATATAAATTCCTAATGCGTAGGATGTAATAAGCCAATAAAAAAAAAATCATAGAACTCGACATGTCAATGTGTTCACGCCAGCCACGGACATAAAATCTGTTTTTTATTTTTTAGAAACAAGGAGTCTTTGATGAAAATGTGGGAGAAATTAAAAAGTGAGAGCAAAAAATATTACGCTCAAATAAAAAATAACACCACACAAACAGGGGGTGGCCCATTAATTTTAAAAATTGAACCTGTTCTGGAACAGGTGTGTGCTATTCTTGGTCGAGGGTGCACAGGTATATTAGGAGTACCAGACTGTGACGCTGAAACTGAAAATGAAACTGAAAAGGTGCATTTAAAAGTAATTTGCACCCAAAATGAGTTTTGGCAAACTACGGGAGATAATAGTAATATGCAGACAATTGTGGAACCAAAGATCCCAGAGGTATATATATTTATGTTGCTCTCATAAACTTGTTGATCATATTCAAATTGATGATTTTATTGCCTACATTTTGTGGAAATATTTATTTTTCAGACACTTGAGGAAGAAATATCTGGTAATACCCAGCCAGAGTGTATCAATATAGATACCAACTTAGCCGAAGAACCTAAGGCTAATGTAAGTAAAATTACTGTTTATCTTTTGACGACCTCCGTGGTCGAGTGGCGTACGCACCGGTTTTCAAGGTGTCGCTAGCTTTGAGGTCCCAGGTTCGATCCCCGGACGGGTTATTGTAGAAACTCACTTTTCTACATTGTCTCGGGTCTGGGTGTTTGTGGTACCTTCGTTGTTTCTGAATTCCATAACACAAGTGCTTAACAGCTGCTTACTTTGGATTCAGAGCAATGTATGTGATGTTGTCCGCATTTATTATTATTTATTTATTATCTAACTATACTTACATTATAATAAGGAAAGGTTTGTGTGTTTGTATGTAATGGATAAACTCAAACTACTGAACTGATATAAAAATTATTTCACTGTTGGAAAAGTATATTATTATCCCTGTATAGTCTATGTATGTAACAGAGGCGATAATTATTTATATTTTGTTATTTATTAATTATTTTTATTTTGTTTCTTAGAACATACAAGAACTTCAGAACTTGCCTATTAATAAAACACCACTGTGGTCACGAAGGCGGCCACAGATATCAAACAACAATGAGCGCAGTGAGGCAACTTCTGCAGTTTCCAATAGTATACAAAATGTGTACAAAAGGAAGGAAACTGATGAAGACCTAAAAGAGCAACAACCTATTGAGGGAGGAGTTAGAATTTAAAAGAAAATTGCATAATTTACAATTAGAAGCCGCAACCAAAGAAGTTGAAATTAAAACTGCCATTTTGAACCAAATTAAATGTAAGTGTTTTATTCAATTTTCTTATATTAAACTTAACATTACAGACTATCAAAGTATTGAGTCATTTGACTTCTTTGGAAGTCATAGACAGGATCACTAATGGTAATTGGTGGACGGGGAATATGATCGTCGTCAATTAGCCTTTCTAAATTTGGAATAGAGCCGTCATTTATGGGTTCACATACTTTTCGAATTATACATATGTTGTGTAAAACACAACATGCCAGCATAACACGGATAGCTGTTTCCAATCGCAGTCTGATACCCACTGCTAACACTGGAAATCGTCTCTTCAGAACTCCGTATTGCCTTTCGACTACATTTCTTGTTTTGATATGAGCATCATTATACTTTTGTTGACCACGGGTTACAGGATTTAGATATGGAGTTAGAAGGTGGCTCTGAAAAAGATAAATCATGACTTTATTTGTTTCAGATGGAGGCTTCTCTTTAAATAATTTATTTGGGGTTCAAAATGAGAAAAAAGATTAATAAATATATTATAATAAATCTCACCCTATTTATATATATTCATTAGTTTTATTTTTACCTTTAACGGATATCCACTGTCTCCTAACAAATAATTTCCTCTGTAGTCACCTATTTCAAACTTATTATATCTCCGACTACTTTGGTAAATGGTAGCATCATGCGTTGATCCCGGCCAGCGTGCCACCACATCAGTTATCAATAATTTTGCCCTACTTATTGTTTGCATATCAATAGACATGTTGCCTTTTCTATTCCGGAATAGTTCAGCATCATCTCCTCCTATAATTTACAACAGATAGGTAAAAAAAGGAAAATAATTTTCTGGTACATCTAACAATGTTTTGAGTTTCAAGCGTATAATGACCATTAAACATATTGGCCATTTTACGTTTAAAATCACGGTACATAGGCCTTTCTACAGAAAAAAATACTATTTCCGTGTATGTGTGAATGTTGATTTGAAATTAATAAACAGGCATTGTACATCTCGTCAAACGCTTCGAGTTCACTTAATGACATTTTTGTAGTCGGTTTTATTTGTGCATCAACTTCGTATAAATCAAATATAGCTGTCTCGAATTTCGTTCGAACACTTTCCAATTCAGAGAACTAACCTAAAAACTTAGGCAACTTATCTAAGTTTTTACTTATTGTTTTGGAAACATCGTATAATTTTTGTAACTTGGAAAATAAATATTGTTTTTTAATTGTAAGGGTTTTTTGTTTAATTTGAAGTGCTTCCGCCATCTTGTTACTTATTAGAAATGAGAAAAGTACTTGAGAAAAATTACGTAAATTTTATCAACTACTAATTAATCCGGCTCGAAGGACCAGAATGTGGAGTAGCGAAGTGGACTGTATTATAATCACTATAGGCTGGCAAAGAATTGGAGTGCTACGCGTTGACCCGAGTTGGACAAACCCCGCAAAGAGGACTGAAGTACGACTCACCGTTCCTCTGCAACGGCCGGCTTCCCGAAGGTGATTCAGGGTTGCTGAAGACCGCCTGGCTGTCCACACAACTTCACAACACGTGGTGTCGACAAAAGTTCCAGTTTTTCAACTTTAAGCACACGCACGGCGCACGCGATGTTAACCAGACGGGTACGCGCAGACGACTCCTTTCGTTCGTGCGGGCACACTAGATGGCGCTAGCCCCATTCAGCCGATAGGTGCGCGGCGCGCTACTAGCGCTCATGTGTTGGTGCGGTGATACACGGTACCACCGAACCGAGCTTTGGTATGGTGGCCGCACTCAGCTACCTTGAAGGATATGTCCAACCACGGGTTAGATACTCAACAAATAATATTCCGGGACATCTCACACACGGTTATCTGATCCCAAGCTAAGCAGAGCTTGTGTTATGGTAACCAGACAACTAATAAACTTACTTATATATTTCTAAATACATACATATTATAGATAAATTACACCCAGACCAGAACAAATGATCGTGATGAATGAATGAATGTGATGGCACATCAACGCCTGTGTTGTTCACGTTCTTCGTTACAAGAATAGCAAACGGTAGCGAACGCCGGACTGCAAACACCTCCGGCGAGTACTATATTGACCTCATGGTGTATCAAACAAATGACGCTCGTGAAACAGACTCTCAAGAGCTATGGAGGAAAGCGCTACTTCGAATAAAATTCCAGACTGAGGATGACACCAGCCAGTGGCGTAAACTCCAAGCGTTCGTGCAGTCCGCAGATGAGCTGTTTGTGAAGCCTCCAATGTTTAGTTCTTTCTAGTCTTAATACATAAACTCAATGAATTGTTATATTTTTTATACAATTGAATATATAAATATTAATACCTTTTGTTTGTTTTTTATTATGTGCTTTGCGATAAAAAATCATACTGCGTACACCAGTCTGTATCACAGACGATTATATCAGTTGTGAGCGCGCAATAACAAACACATTACAAATTAATACAATCATTGCCTGTTAGTAGTATATTATTGGGCATTCTGTCCCACTTATCCGCTCATGCATGCGCATTTGCGTCGTGGGACAGAATAGAAAGAAAGAAAGAAAGAAGAAGAAAGAAAAACCATTTATTCTCACACAAGTAAAAGGACGCAAAAAACAACAAACAAATAAGACTGGAGACAGAACAGGCAAGGAACATTAAAAGAAAAAAAAAATGCTGCGGTTGCGTCGCTTATGCGAGAAAGGGTCAGCGCTCAGCATAAAAGCTGCGTCTCGTGCACGCAGGCACGAGACAACAGCGCTGGTTTTCAGCGCTGACCCACGTGTCCCTACCTCGGAAACATGATACGCTCCGAGGTAGCCCTGGACACATCCTGACGCCGTCCCGGCAAAGGGCACACACTAGTTATTAAAAATATGTATTAAAAAAGAAATTATAAAGGATAAAAACAGCAGTGAAATAAACAAAAAAGAAAAAACAAAGAACACTTTACAGAGCAAGGACACAAGAAAACGAGAATATCAGACAAAACATAGACAAAACTAAATAAAAAGCTATATAAAAAAGAGCGTCCCGAACCATAGACAGCACGGCAGGTGTCAAACTTATAGATGTTTATCCGGCCAATTGCACTGGAGAGATAATAATTATGCAATACATAGTAATGGCGGAAACTGCTTTGAAAAATTATGTAATAATAGGTGTTTTGAGTTGTGATATTGTGGATGGATATGTTTATTGTGTATGTGATGCGTATTAGTGTGGTGTGAGACAAACATATTACTATGGCACTCCGGTAGCATGAAGGATGACCAAGCAGTACAAAGTGTGCATTGCTTTCCAAGGACAATATCCAAAGGCAAGAACCAAGATAGGGAATTTGGTAATCCAAAAATCCAAAAAAGAGGGAAACAGTGTCAAGAAAATTAGTAAAAATAAGTGTACCTATCGTGTAATATAATAATTAAAAATGGAATTGAAATGTAAATTATTTTATTTTATTATTGAATTTGATAATTACTTATAAAACCAATTATTGCCTTTGAACAGGTCCAGAAATAGTGCTACTTAACATAAAAATATACACACAAGCAGACAAGAAGCAGCCAAGCGGCTCCTCAATACTGCTGGGGATCCAACCAAGGTCTGTGGGCCATAACTCATGAGGTGAGCAACTAATTACATGAGTTATAGTAATAGTTGTGCATCTAGTAAAAGGTTTTTATAGTGGTGTCTAAAGGTTTGGGATGTTTTCAGGCCCCTTAAAGGTGGTGGAAGATCATTCCAGCAGTGAGTTGCCGCAAATCTGAAACTGCCCCTGAAAGCTGCAGTTTTGTGAGGTGGAACCTTCAATGGAGCAACTGTAGAGCAAAGACTATGTCTGTAGTATGTTTGTTTCCAAGTGAGTTTTTCATACAAATAGTGCGGCTTATGGGTTGTAACTATTCCAAACATCAGACTAGCTAGATGTAATTTCCGCCTGGCAGCCATTTTTAGAAACTTAAGTTGATTTATGAATGGTGTAACATGGTGCCTACGAGGGACTTTTGTACAGAATCTGACACAGGCATTCTGAATACGCTGAATCAGCCTATCTGTCCTAGCAAGCAGACAAGGCCCATATACAGTATCACAATAATTTAGCTTAGATAAGACTAGAGTGTCTACAAGTTGTTTCCTAAGAGGTAGGCTAAGAAAATTACGGATACCATACAGTACCCTCAGTCTGTAGAAACAGTTTCTTGCCGTTTTATTTATGTGAGCCTCAAAGTGCAGCCCCGGATCCAAGGTCAAGCCCAGACTGCATGCTAGTTCTACGCATTCAATTTGTTCCCCCTTAATGACTATCACTGGCTTGGCAGATAATATGTTGGCAACCTGTTTTTTTGTACCCAGCACCATGAACTTAGACTTAAGGGGGTTAAGTAGCAGACAGTTCTCCTCCGACCATGTTACTACCCGCTGCAAGTCTTCATTGATCCTATGAACTGCAGCTACCGCATCATCCCCCTTGAAGGATGTGTACAACTGGATATCATCCGCATACATGTGATATCTGCAGTTCATAAAGGATTTAGCTACATCAGCGCTATACAGGATGTACAGCAAAGGGCCCAATATCGATCCCTGAGGTACTCCCCTAGACACTGGGAGTGGAAGGGACGAGATGGTAGAACCATCCTCTTTGTGGATTTGCACGAACTGGGACCTATCCGTCAGATAGCTATTAAACCAATCCACCGCGGCTCCATCAAAACCAAAGTAGGTTAGCTTGGACAACAGTAGATTGGTATTAATAGCATCAAAAGCTCGTAAGAAGTCTAACAAGACCAGGATTGACCCCTCCCCCCGGTCACGTGCCTCCAGGATGTTACCCACTACATCCATCAAAGCTGTTGCAGTTCCTCTTCCCTTGCGAAATCCTGACTGCAACTCGGGTAGAAAATTGTTTGCCTCCAAGTATTCCATTACCTGGAGGTACACCACACGCTCTAAGATTTTAGACAGGCAGGGCAGGATGCTTATAGGCCTTAGATCCTTAAAATTTACTGGATCACCAGTTTTGGGAATAGGGCAGACGATCGCGCGTCGCCAAAGACTAGGAAATGTGCGAGTTTCTATGGACTTGTTGATGATATCAGTGATGGCTTGCAAGGTGTTAGGCAAAGTGAGTGTTAACATGTCCAGACTGATACCATCAACACCCTGAGCCTTTGATCCCAGACCTCTGATTATCCCGAGAACTGTTTCCTGATTTGTGCTGGTCAGGGAGAACCCGGCTGAGCTAAACCTGCAAGAATTGAAGAAGTTGTTCAGCCTGATATTGTCGCAACGGCTTCCCGGAACATCCAAGAAGGCCGCATTGATACTATCTGGATCGTCAAAATGACTAGGCAGCCGCTTATCTTTATGGTCAGGAAGAACATCTAATTTTAAATTTTGCCATAGTAGTTTGGGATCTTTGCTTTGCTCATTGATGTTCTTTGAAAAATATGCGTTCTTTTCCCTCACTAATGCGGCTGCCGCCTCATGTTTAAGGTCCAGATAGTACCGCTTATGATGTGGCAGCTTAGTTTCACGACATCTCTGTTTAGCTTCATCTCGAAGCTTGAATATTAGGCGAATATTCTCGGTAATCCAGGGTGTAGGTCGCTTGTAGTAGGTCTTTGTCTTTAAGGGAGCATGGAGATCAAATAGCTGGATTATGTAGGAGTTGAAATGATGTACCATGGTGTCAACATCACCCATTTCTCCTATATCAGACCATGGCATCATGTTTAGGTCATTCAGGAAATAATCCGGCAAGATGTCTGCGAGAGGACGAAACGTGACAATCCTAGGTTTACATTTCGGCTTCCTAAATACTGTCTCACACGTGATGAAAGCGTGATGACCGAGTTCGCTGATATGGTTCACTTCGACACTTCGCGTGAAAGCATCAGTGCAAATAATGTCGATTAGTGAGCAACTGTCATTCACGAAATGTGTGGCTGTTGTGACTATTTGTGCCAGATTAAAATGGCTGAAAAATCCCATTAGCTGCCTAGACTTTGTGCTGTTTGTGTTTAGCAAGTTGACGTTTAACTCACCTAAAAATATGACATTGTCATACGGGGCTAGGGCACTTATACTGGCAGTCATGGCATCGAGGAAAAGCTCCAAGTCCTGCCAAGGCGGGCGGTACGCAGTCCCTATGAGGAGTTTAGTTCTATTAATAGTGAGGCCCAGCCAGAGCTGCTCGACCGTATGGTGCTCAGGATGAGCCTTAACTCGTGCGTTGATGCCATTCTTTATATAAAAGGCAACTCCACCGCCACGCCCACCTCGTGTAGACACAGGTCGTGGTATGTGTCTGAATTTATACCCTGAAACACTAGGAGCTCGGTCCTCTTCCCCACTACGTAGCCATGTCTCATTAATAGCCATGATGTCGACAGAATGGTTACCCATGGCGATCAAAAACTCATCCTGATTGGTTCCAAGTGAGCCCGCATTAAGTAGGCCAAACTTAATATATTTATTTGGAGCCATCAGTGTTAGAAGTAGGTTCAGTGTTAGCTTCCGTGTGGATACTATATATCCGTACCGCGCGTGAATAACTTGACAAGTCATTTTTGCGTACTTTTCAGGGCAACGGTTTTAAAGTTCAAAGGTCATTGGGACATCGAAATTATTGAAAATTAGTAATTTTTTTAACTGAATTCAGCAAATTTAGTCAGTCGCTTTGGGTCGTAGTAAGAATATGATAAAATTATCTTTTTAATCAATTAAAATAAAGACTTGTTCAATTGTTCACCGACGACTTATCAACTTATTCCCGATATAAACACAACTATGCAAGTTGTAATGATTGTATTAATTTAGAATAATAAACTGAACTTTAAATAAAAAACAAAAACAGTAAATGAAACAATTTTTATTAATAATATAAATTTTAAAAAGGTATGAAAGCTGAGTTTTTTGTGATAGTATGAGGAACAAAGTGGTTCGCAATAATATTGTGGTGTGAAAGGGGGTGTGATGTGATAGGATGTGATAGGAGAAGAAGAGTATTTTACGATGCTTTGGTCATGTGGAGTAGATGACTGGAACGAGAATGAGTAAGCTGGTATATGAGGTCAATGTTCGTGAGTTTATGGTGGACGTCCCAGAAAGGTCTTACCTAGACCTACCATCCCAAGTCTACGGGGATACCATGCTTGAAGAATAGAAAGAGATGTATGCAAAGTACTGGATGTGATGGATGTGAATGACGCGAGAGAGAGAGAGAGAGAGATTCAATTGTCTCTACCTAATGTAGAAATTAACATGTAAAAATAAAATTAAAGGTATTTTATTCTTCAAAGTTTTTTAATTCTCATGTAGATTATCTTCCACATCAGGGTCTTCTACGTCAACATCAGGGTCGATGTTTTCAGTTTCTGCGCCAGTCTTTATGTTTTGATAAAAGTCATGAAAGGTGGGGTCTATTAGTGGTAATAAATCCAGTAAATCCTTTTTTTTCTCCTTTGTTATGGGCAATGTCTCTTTGGAAACTGGTTCTAACTGTACATTATCCAGATTGTATTTGCCTCTTTTCTTGAAACTTATTACATTAAAAGGGCTCTCGCTGTCAATATCTGTTTTGAAATATATTTCTCCTATGGGCTTTCGAAATTGAAGCCACTTTACAGGTTGCCATAAAAATTTATTTCCATGAACATCTTTTTTTTTAATTGTGAACGGACCCTTTTTCGAACTTAATTCACTGAATTTGAGAAATTGTTCTAGTTGCATCGGTATTACTTCAAACGCGTTTTTAAGTTTGCATGACCTGACCAGTTGTATCCAGTCATTTAAATGGTTAATTTTCAGATGAGTCTTCTTTTTTGTTCTTTCAATAACAGCATGATCGGAGTCACATTCCATATGGCTATGCCCACTGATAAGGAATTTGTGATTAATTATTTCTAAGGTTGGGTGTATATGCAACAAGAACATGAACATCATAGCGACTATATTGTTTTTATTCTGGCCCCCACATGTATCTGAATAAAATGTTACCTGTTTTATATTTGGAGGTAAATTCTGAAGTAAATGCCATAAGCACGATGCGATTTGATTAGCGCCACGTGCGCCAATTGTCTCGTCCCACATGTAGCAAGTAGCTTTGTCGTTAGCTAAGTTATGAACTGTGAGATTAAATGACCATAACTGTCTCTTATAAAAAGAAACTGAAGTTTTGAGGTAAGGAGTCGGTAAACATTGCTGAAGATCGAATGTGTAGGCTTGAATTGATGGGTCACGTTTCGCATTTTCTTTATCCTTTCTCTTTTCGGAATAAGCCTTTTCAGCTAATGTTTGATGTTCGGCAAGCTCAGCTTTTAAATCCAGGTTTTCCTGCCCTTGAGCTAATGAAATTTTAGTATTAAGCAAATCGCATGTGTGGCACGTATCTTTTGCCGGTTTTTTAAAAGATAAATTCAAATCGTGAAAACATTTAGCGTATAATTTCAATGATACGGGGTTTGTGCATTTCTCTTTGTACAAACGATACATAGCTGCGATAGACAGGTCCGAAGACAAATACTTTCGATTTGTTCTTTTTCTACAATAATGACTTTCGTAATTTGGAAATGATAGTATATGGTTTATGGCTGTAGTGGTATCATCTATAGTTTTTTTATTTTTAGGTGGTTGACATCCTCTCATATCACAAGGAATGACTCCACTTGCAGAGTTTTTTTTCTTTTCTATAACAATATTAACGAATCCTTTAGTTTCTCCATATGTTTTGCAGAAACATTCTTTACAAATTATTTTGTCTTCATTATTTATAATTAGTTTATATTTACAATAATATTCTCTATTAACAGTTCTACCATCAGTCTTTTGTGTATTCTTAGGTAATATCGTAATAAGACTAGCTATATACATTGCCCTCCTATCTCTATTTCCTAGAGTCCAATATTCGTCAAAACATTGTTTTCTTTCTGTTTCAGAAAATCGTTCGCAACATTTTAATCTACAAGTACTTAGTGAACTCAATTGCCTTTCTCCAATTTTTTTCCCTTTTTCAGTAATATAGCCTTTACCTGAGTTCCTAAGCCTTTTAGAATCTTCCCTTTCCTTTCTTGATCTTCCTTTCCTTTTCTTTTTAATAACTTCTTCGGTTACATCTACACTTTGTGTTGTGGGTGTGTCTTCACTTCTGGTCTCCGTCATATTATCAATATCTAAAACAAAATATTCCATATTATTTTAATTATTTTTTCGTGTCTGTAACGTGCTTGATTCATACCATTTATCTACTTACCTGAAGTAGAGGCTGTAGTTTTGTGTAGTGTAATATCTTCCACAGGAACATAAGATAAAGTTTTCTGCGCGTCTTTTTCATTGTCTATGGCAATAATACTTTGCATCATGTCGTTAACGATCTCATTATTATCAGGTATCTTTTTTTGTGAATCTTTAGGTGTTGAAATACCATCACAAGATTCGCAATCAGTTTCTGAATTCTCTTTTGTGTTATTATTATTATTTGCCATTACATCAGGGTATTCTACAACCTCAATATCATTTCTATCATCAAAGTCTAGTCCTTGTTCATTTAATACATCAAACAATTCTTTCGTTTCTGGTGACATTGCCCGAAGAGGAGATGATGTTTGATCTTCATTTTCCAATTTTTTTAGTAATGGAGATAATGGTACAACTACTGAAGTGTCAATTCTTGCATCAGAATTAGCCCCGTCTAAAATAATATAAATTGGAAATAAGTATTACATATCCAGCTAATTTAATATATGTGTAAAAAAAGAAAAAATAAACAAATACCTTCAATTGTCTTTTTATGACGTCTTAATTCCTGCATTAAAGGAGTCAATGGAGAAAATGGGGGAGGAGAGATGGATGGTGGCTCATTTGTAAATAGAATTTCAGAAGAGCATTCATCTGAAAAGATATAAATATATGAATACTTTTCTAACATTTACTAACCTTACTTTTTTAAGAAAGGTAGGTATACCTTTCATATTTAGGTACTTAGTTTTAAACAATAAAGAGTATCTAACGTAAACAGTTATGCTAAATTTCACTACATTGAAATATTATAGTACTTAGTATTAAAAAACTTTTTTTTGTATAAAAACAACATGTATCTAAGGATTGGAGTAAATCGGCGCATATTATTATAATACCTAATCTTATCTAAATATATAAAAATGAAAGTTTCTTACCTTTTGCACCCACCAGTCGATTGCCGGGTGATTTTAACTTTATTATTTCTCTAAGTTCTAGTAACTTGCGTTTTTTACAAATCAAACTCATGAAAACTTTCTGCAATAGAATAATAAACATGTTTATAAAAATCAATTCTTATAAATAGTTATAACTTACATAGGTTGGTACATTCCGTATAAGCAAATTGATACATTTCTGCGTACTTACTTTTTCCTCATCATCACTCATTATTACGATTCACAATATTACTATTACACTATTGATGAAAGATGAAAGGTGTACACTATAATAAAAACACAAACAGCAAGTAAACCGACTTAATCTACTCTACGAGACACACGAGCACGACCACGAAACGCACGAGCGAGACTGACGTGTTCCAACACGATCTGTTGAAAGAACGAATGTTTCGATTTTTAGTAACTACCTACAGATCAGCGATCGGTAGGTAGGGTCGTCTTTGGTTATACAAATTTTATGCTTTATGTAATTTATAGTAGAATACAAACAACCCTGCGCTTAAAGTTGACCATAAAGATTATTGTTCATTATTATTGAGTAATAATTTTTAACAATAGAATGATAGTTGATTATACCTAATTATTAGGCTTATCCTTCCGCTTTCTATTTGATATTTTGTAAATATTAAATTAGTTTCACAACTATTGACAATAATATTATTCTACATTCACGCTTAACCTACGCATTTTGACTTCTATGTGTTAGATAACTCAACATATTCTATAACATTATAATCTTGAGATAGCGTGCATAACTAAACAACTGCAAATATAAATCGTGCTTTATACTTAACGAATGGTCATAACTTGATAACTGTTTTTATCAAATTACACACGAAAGTTCATAAATGTATATGTCGAGGTATTAACACAGACATGTTCTAACATAAATTAGCAATTAATTGATAATTCGAAATGTAATAGTTCAATACAGTAACTTAAAAATTATTAATTGAATATATAATTTTGTAAAATATTTTTATGCCTCAATTTGAGATATAAACTTGTGAACAAGAACTATTTTAACACCTAACTCAAAATATTCTATAACATTAACTCTTGAGAGTGTGCACAACTAGACAACTCTAAATATAAAGTTCGCGCATTATGCTTAACGAACGGTCATAACTTGATAACTGTTTTTATCAAATTAGACACGAGAGTCCATAAATGATATGTCCATGTATTAACATACACATATTCAAAACAACATTAGCAATAAATTGATAAATCGAAATATAATATTATTTATGCAATAACTTAAATATTATTAATTGAATATATCCTTTTGTCAAATAATTGCTACTTAAATTGGACATATTTACTTATGAACAAGACTTCTATTTTAAGATTTTTTGGACAAATCGAGGTAAGATTTTTTTAACAGTAAGGTGTAAGGTAAAGAAAGCGCTTAAGCTAATAAAAAAAAAAAACGACATCTCGATTTGTCAACTTATTCACGCGCGGTACGGATATAATCTGTAAATAAGTATGATTGTATGTAAATATTATAATGAAGTACTTAGGGTTAAGTGAGGGTTTAAGTATTATTTGTAAGTAATTACAGTTGAGTGTAAATGTAATATTAAAGTTATAATTGAAAGTGTATATCAATAAAAGTATATGTAGTATAGGTAAATATTGTATAGGAAAAAAATGAGTTAGTGTTGCTGATAAGGATGCCCTGTGCGTGTCTAGTTTATGGTTTAGCACACTGTAGCAGAGGTTGAGAAACATATTCAGAAGAGAGAGAAAAAATAGATACGAATATACACAATAACATTTAGACCATCTCATTTCCAGTGTGGAAGACACGAGATAAGTCCTCCTCCGTGCGATTCCTCTGCGCCTTGTCACCTGGAGCCTTCCTGACGAGGATGCGGCCCTGTTTGGACCAGACGAATTTCCAACCGAGAGCACCGGCAGCGTCCCGTGCCTTCCGAAATAACATGCGGTTGGCTTTGGTCAGTCGCTCGTTCAAGAAGAACCGCTGCACTGGTGCTAGCATGTCGAGGTCCGCAGTAGTTGCTCCGCGCCTTACTCGCGCACTTGCCAGAAGCTGGTCGCGCAGATCCCGGCGAGCGAGGCGCACGACGATAGGCCGAGGACGAGATTCAGTTGGATCCGCTGAATTAGTCACGTTGAGCTGCCTCCCGCCAACGCGCTCCGCACTGACGATGTCGCGTTCGTCCAGGCTGACCCCCAACCTCTGTCCAATAAGCTTAATGACATGAACCGGGTTTTTTGCCTTTACCTCCGGCAAGTTGGACACCTCAATGTCGTTACCAAGGAGATCCTGGTCCCTGTCATTGAGCTCACGCTTTAGCTCCTCCACAATCCTGACCATACCAGAGCTCGCAGGGCCCGGGGTAGCGCGTTGTTCCAGTGCGTCAACCCTGGCTTCAAGACCATCAATGCGAGTGCTGCAGGTGTTCATGGTTGTTTTGAGCTCTAGCATTTCCGCCTCCATTTCCCTTCTAAACACTTGTATCTCCGCGCGTACCGCCCTTAGCTCGACGAGGATGACATGCAAGTCAGTACTAGGATCCATCGACAGCTCGCGGGTGGTCGCGCAAGCAGTAGACACCTCAGGCGATAGGGAAGCTGCGGCGGCGACAAGGGAACTTACAGTAGTGTTAGGTGTGCTAGAGCCCGCTAAGGTCGATATCCCTGCAACCTCATTTGGGGGACTTTGCGTGGGGCCTCTGACCGGGGTTTCATTCCTGTTGTCCCTAGCAACATTTCTTTTGCATTCAGGACATCGCCACTTAGGAGTAACCTTAGCATTCGCAGGAATCCTCCACACATTCTGCAGTAAAGAATGTTACATTTGCCACACCTAGCGCCCTCTAGCGCTGAGGCAAAGCGCGCACATCCTCCACACTTGACGGCCGGCATTGCTGAGGACTGAGTGTACAAGCTTCGAAGGTAGTGCCGAAGAAACGCACTAGATGGCGTGATAGGGTATTCACCGCACAAATCTATAAATTGATATCCACAACGAGATAGATGGCTCTGCAGTCAGAGAAACTAAACCTGTGTTTTTTGTTTCTGGCAATGTTGTCAACAATTCCGCCACTGACGTCTAACTTATATTGTTGATTTTGGCGGGTAGTAGTATAAACAAATTGAATAACTTATTTTTGTATTGGTCTATTACAGCCCACAAACGCACTTTTAGCACTCACTACAATGTATGTAATACAGGTTTTTACGAGGTTCACAAATTATACTGATTCAATTGACTTTGACTATTATTTCTAGTTTATAAGTAAAAAAGTTGCACAGATGACTTGCCGAGACAGACGTCAAACGGATACAGATATGTCGGCACAGGCGGTCGGTTTAAGGGGGATTCTTCTCCAGGAAACATATTTTGTAGGCGAAGTTGGGAGATGCGCAACAAATAAAAGTTTCACTAACAATTAATCACACAACCGATTTATTCTTTTAATTTGGTAATTATAAACTCACAATGAAAAATACACAGTAAACAAAATTCACAACGAGTCGTAGGACAGTTCCTAGTTTGATGTTGCTCGCACGACGGCCGGCAGAGAAGTGAGCGATGTCTCGTCGGCGCGCGCGAAGCACAAAACCAGACTCCGTCAAAGTGCTACGTCACAACACTTCCGCCTCGTTGTCAAATCAGCGTCCGTACCATTGACTTTACCGACACGGCCATCCTACTTGACACACGTCCCCGTGTGTTACTCTGAAACAAAATTCATTACACAGTATCACAATGCTCATTAATTCTTGTCTGAAGCAAGAAAGATCTGTTTGGGACAACTAATTGTAAGTGAGGCAAAATTAAATGACATTTTCAAACTCTACATTTAATTGGAAAATTAACAATGAAAAGAAAGAACAATTAACAAAGATGCAAAGAATAAACTTTGCATTATAAGCGGTAACAAGAATAACATGATCCTAGCAACAGCGATGGATTTATTCCGTAATTATTATGATATATGTCATTATTTAAAGCCTACCTGCGGAATTGAACTGCTGCTAACGGGTCTTAAGTCTAAACTACAACAATACACTATGAATGACTACTGCGTCATTTTGATTGGACCTGAGGATTTTGAAAAGACGAAAGATTACTTTGAATTGATAGTTTTTATAAGAAACACCCTCAAAGATATAAATAATACAAATATTGTTTTGTGTCTACCCACATATAAATTTAATTACTACGCAAATATGTTTAATGGTAGAATAGAAATT
Source organism: Autographa pulchrina (assembly GCA_905475315.1). Classification (NCBI taxonomy): domain Eukaryota; kingdom Metazoa; phylum Arthropoda; class Insecta; order Lepidoptera; family Noctuidae; genus Autographa; species Autographa pulchrina. The sequence goes on along the minus strand of FR997761.1, from coordinate 3,548,047 downwards.
TTTAATAACTTACTTTGCCTAGATGTAATATCGCATGAGTATGCATATGTACTTGACTCTAACTTAAATCTGAAATGTGATTATACCTCGTTTAATAAGTGGTCAGGGGCAATAAATAACAGTGGTTTAAACACGATATTAAATGATGTTCTAGAGCTCATCACTGAGTTAAAGTTGTTTAATGATGTTACTTTGTTGCAGTCTGAGTCTGTTCTGCCCACGATTGAAAATAATAGTCATGGATTGAATGTCGAAAAACAGGGCAGTAACGAACAGTTTTTTCGTATATAATAATCTAACTGTTATGCATCAAAACCTTAATGGATTGATAAACAAATCCGATGTCTTGTATGTTAGTATTGAATCCCTTAAAAATTCTGGGAAGGAAGTTGATATTTTATGTATAACAGAACATAATATGATTGATTCAGACATTATGTACCTAACCTTACCGAATTACACTTTAGCGGCAAGCTGTAATAGACATAACAGAAATGGCGGATCGTGTATACTTGTAAAAAATATCCATAAATATAAAGTTCTTCAAAATATAGTTAGCCTTAGTGTTCCTAATGTAACGGAATGTTCCGCCATTGAACTACTGGATCATAATGTGGTGATTATATGTATATACCGACCTCCAAAAATTACACAAAACGAACTTAATACATTTTTCAACATACTTCATACAATCCACTACAAATTACGCAATCGAAAATCAACTAAAACTATTATTTGCGGTGATTTTAACATTGATCTGTTAAAAAGAACCTCCATTTCTTTGCAACTTACACATATTATGTCCAGCTTTGATATGAAAACTGGCACACTTAATCCAACAAGGCCAAAGAGTAACTCTTGCATTGACAACATTTTCCATAATATTAGAGGTAGCAAATGTGTCGTCACTGACTTAGGTATGTCAGATCACACGGCACAATTATTAAAATTTCCTGTTAAAAAAACTTGCATTGTCAATTTCTGGTATACGGAAAGACGAGACTTTAGTAAAGAAAATCTAACCAAATTCAAAGAATGTTTGGGGTGCTTAAGTTTTCATGATGTTTACTCAACTAGTGATCCAGAAGAAGCATACAACACATTTTTCGACCATTACAAACTTTTCTATGACCTATGCTTTCCAATTAAAAAAATCAAAAATACTATTGTTAAAAAACCTAAATGGCTGTCAAGGGGAATAAGCCAGTGTTGTCGGCAAAAAAGAAAACAACTGTGGCAGTATAGACTCAATCCTAGTGAAGATAAGAAAAATGCTCTCAAACAATATAGTACTCGTCTCAAAAAAATTGTTAAACTTACCCAAAAATCTCAAAATAATTACCTAATATCCAACGCAGAGAACAAGTCTAAAGCCACGTGGAAAATTATAAACTCTAACAAAAGCCAACTTCCAAAAGAAAATATTAATAAAATAAGAGTAAACAATCATACAATATCAGACCCACGAATAATTGCTGAAGAATTTAATAATTATTATATTAATTTAATAAAACCAATTACTTTACTCAATAATAATAATTCATCAGTTGCGGACAATTTCAATAATAATAATCCAAATATGAATTTGACATCTTTCAATAACAAATTGACATTGACAAATAGCTCTTATAAATCTTTGTTTTTAAACCCTGTAACACCTTATGACATTAATATTATAATTAAAACACTTAAAAACACTAGAAGTGCTGGATATGATGACATTACAACATCCTCAATAAAGGAAGTTGCTCCCATCATCAGCCCGGTACTCAGTCACATATTTAATTTATGTATTGAGCATGGTGTGTTTCCAACTAAACTGAAAAAATCCGTAGTAAAGCCACTTTTTAAGAAAAATAACAAGGAAGACATGGCTTGTTACAGACCAATAGCACTTATTCCCATTTTTTGTAAAATATTTGAAAAAATTATATATAACGCAATTAATACTCACTTAGAGAAGTACAATCTATTCGCGAAAGAACAAAAAGGCTTTAGAAAGAATAAGACAATTAATTTAGCAATTTATGACCTTTTAAAACCAGTATATACGAATGTTGATAAACGTGTTCCTGTATCTGCAATGTTTATGGATATGACAAAAGCGTTCGATTATGTGCACCATGGGACTCTTTTGAATAAATTATACAGTTATGGGTTAAGGGGTAACGTCCATAAACTTCTGGAATCTTATCTAAATGATAGATATCAGGTAGTTGAAATAAATAATATTAATATCTCAAATAAAACCGAACAAAAGCATAAATCCATGCCCAAAAAAGTACTATATGGAGTGCCTCAAGGTAGCGTGTTAGGTCCCTTGTTATTTTTGACCTACATAAATGATCTGCCTAAAGTTTCACGGCATCCAATGATCCTTTTTGCTGATGATAGCACAGCTATATTTACTGGTCAAAATATTGATACTTTTGAAAATGAGATAAATTCCACTCTTTGCAATATAATTAATTGGTTGACGAATAATAATTTAATTATCAATTTAGAAAAAACTAAACTAGTTAATTTCGGGCGTAATACAATAAATAACAACATCAGTATTAATCATAATGGGACGGAAATTGAACAAGTCAACTGCGTTAAATTTCTTGGGCTTTGGATTGATAAGGATTTGTCTTGGCAAGCACACATTGACACAATATGCAATAAACTTAATCAGTACTCATATGCTCTATATAAATTATCCAAAGTAGTTGATCAGTCAGTTCTTTTAACCGCATACCATGCTTATATTTCGGCGACACTGAGATATGCAGTCATTTATTGGGGCAATGCAACTAACAGGGATTTAGTGTTCAAAGCGCAAAAAAGATGTGTACGTGCGATGGTTGGAATCCGTGTTCCAGATTCTTGTAAACCTTATTTCAAAGAATTAAAAATATTGACCTTCCCTGCAATTTACATTTATGAAGTAGCTGTATTTATAAAAACAAATGAAAATCTATTTGATAAACTCAAATCGAAAAGATATAAGTTAAAAATTTCTAATGTACCACATAAAACGGCTCTATTTAACAAAAGCTTCTTTGGCATGGCATCAAAAATATACAACAAAATACCTATTGACATTCTAGACACTAAGGAACTTCAGGTATTTAAAAATAAATTACGAACATTTTTAATTGATAAAGCATACTACACGATCCAAGATTTCCTAAATTGTTGACCAATTATTAATTCCACTGTATTTTGAAATGTGTTAGTGTTTACCATGTATGAGTTTCACTTTATTTGACATGCATTAGTATTGACCATGTATTAGTTTCACCACTGTATTTGACATGTATAAGTATTGACCATGTATTCGTTTCACTGTATTCTACATTAATAATAACTAATTGACCATCTATAACAATTCAAAATTCTTATGCCAATACCTACCTATGTAATTATTGTATGCCTATTAGGCAGGACATATTGATACTTGAATATATTGTTAAGATCTGTAACTTACATATGCCCACAATAAAGATACTTTGACTTTGACTTTGACTTTGACAAAAAAAAAAAATAATAATCGTCTCATTACAATATTTCTTAATCAAAATTAGGAAACTCAAAATAAAACTGATCATTGTCTCTTACAAGAACTCTAGACTAATAAATTAAAATAAAACATTTAAGCTCAGCATGTGATCATGGCTACACTTAGCCCAGTAACCTCCAGTTACTCATTTCCTTCTGCGAACCTCACATAGGAACGCCGAGTCTCCCCTGGACTCATTGGTTTCCACTGAAACCCGACCTCCGCCAGAGCTGACTGCTTACCGCGTACTCACGGACTACTAACTTAGCAGACGCCGATTTCTACTGAGCTACGGCTACACGACAGCCTCTGGTACGGCCCGATCATCATGCAAACTTAAACACTTTCCTCAATATCAGAACTACTTCGCTCTACCTCAATTTCATCAGTTATACTTTGATTTTCCGGCATTTTTCGCAACCTATCATGTGCGTATTTATAAGTGCGCTTAGAGTTAAGGGCTTTAAGATTATAACGATCACCGTCAAGAACTTCTATGACCTGAAACGGTCCTTTAAATTTTGGGTCTAATTTTGTCTGATTACGCTCCTCATTCATAATCAAAACAAAGTCACCAACCGAAAATTTATTAAGCCTCGCCTTTGTCTTATCGAATCTACGTTTTTCGTAGGAAGCTGCATTCTCCATGTTACGTAACGCGTCATCTCTCACGGTATTTAAGTCAACCTCGTGTTCTACATCATCTGGTGTCATCAAAGAAAGAGGCCGCGCAACCTTGCCTATCAATAATTCTAAGGGACTGGATTTAGTTGTTCGATTAATCGTGCAGTTAATTGCAAGCTGAACTTCACCTAGTGAATCCTGCCAAGAACGGTTTTTCGTCTCTACAGCCGTTAGCATAGATTTTAAAACCGACATAACACGCTCTACCTGTCCATTAGCACGTGAAGAGCCCGTCGCGATTAGGTGTAAATCAATGTTACTGGAATCACAGAACTCTTTAAAATCCTTACTCGCGAAACATCTTCCTTGATCCGCAATTATTCGAGTCGGACTACCAAATAATGAAACACTATCTTTTACCGCCTTAATACTGCTCTTAGAATCGATATTAACCGTGTGAAACAGCAAAACATATTTCGTAAAAGCATCTATTAGCACGAGAACGTACTCTTTTTTATCGTTCTTGCCGCTTAGTTTACCCGTCGCGTCTATGTGTATTGTATGCCAGGGCGTACCTACTTTAGGTATTGGGTGTAGTTGAGCTTCGATTTTGCCAGAATGTGATTTAGCTACCTTACACGTAACGCAATTGTCAACAAACTTTTTAACGTAACGAGACATCCCTTCAAACCAGTAGACATCATATAACTTCTCTAATGTCTTATCGTATCCGAGATGAATAAGAGATTCATGGATATTGCTTACAACTGACCACCTAATTGCTCTAGGGAGAATTGGTAAACATTTAGTACGGCCATTACGCTGAATTTTACGATTAAGAACACCTTTACGAATTTCATAAGTTTTCGCTATGTCATCTTTTAACTGTCTATTACTTAAGTCGGAAACAAGCTTAGATATTTCAGGATCACGCTTTTGTTCGGCAAGCAGCCAATTACCAGAGAGTTCGGTTAAATAGACAATTTTATTAAAATCTACTTTGGGCTTAGACTCTAATTTAGCTACATGATCGAGTGATGGGGGATGATTTCGCGACAAAAAGTCTGCGTGAGCCATATCCTTACCTTTATTATAAACGACATCAAAATCAAAACATTGTAAGTAAGCCCACCACCTGTGGACTCGCGGTGTCAAGTCAATCTTTTTACGCGATGATTTTAATGAATTGCAATCGGTCAAAACTGTAAATTTTCTACCATGTAAGAATTGCCGAAATTGCTTAATCGCGTTAACAACCGCTAACGTCTCAAGCTCATAGCTGTGGTAACGCGACTCCGCAGATGTGGTCCTCTTACTAAAATATGCTACAACCCTACGTTTACCTTCAACAATTTGAAATAAAATAGCGCCGTAACCTTCAGAGCTCGCGTCCGTGTGCAATTCTACCGGGTATTGGGGGTCAAAAATCATTAAGACTGGCTCTTTTGTGAGAACAGAGATAATTTCTTTTCTAATGTCTTCGTGACGTTGTTGCCAAGAAAAAGGAATTTTATTACATGTCAATCTATAGAGAGGCCCCATTATACGTGAAAAATTAGGTACAAACTGTCTAAAATACGTAGCTAAACCTATGAATTGCCTTAACTGAGTGACGGTGTATGGTGGGGGTAAAGTGGACAACGCTTCTACCTTTCTACGATTTGGTCTTATCTCTCCCGACTTTACTTCGTAGCCTAGAAACTCGAGTTCTGTCTTTAAAAACGAACACTTTTTCAAATTCAACGAAAATCCGGCTTGAGTTAATGTTTTTAAAACTATGTCAAGTCTCTCGATACCTGCCTCAATAGATTCAGAAATAATAAGGACGTCATCAACGTACACTATAACGTAGTCATTTACCAAATTACCTAAAGCATTAACAATTGCCCTTTGAAAAACTGATATCGCATTACGAAGTCCGAACGGCATGGCTAGATATTCGTACTGACCGTCTGGCGTTATAAACGCAGTACGCTGTATAGATTTCTCACAATGAATAGGGATTAAATGAAAACCTGACGCACAATCTAACTTTGTAAAATAACGCGCACCGTGCAACCGTGATATTTGGTCTGATATTAGCGGCAACGGATACCGGTCAGGAACAGTATTGTTATTTAACTCGCGGTAGTCTATGCACATTCTGTCCGAACCGTCGCGTTTTTTAACCAAAAGGGCTGGACTTGCAAATGGAGAACTACTCGGGCGAATAATATTTGCACGCAATAACTCATCTACACGGTCACGCATTATTTTTCTTTCTTGAGCACTAAGCCTATAAGGACGTCTTTGTACATCAAAGAAGGATCAACTAAACGAATAACGAGTTCACCAGTTATTACGCGCGTACGTGGCATACCGGTAATAAAATAGTCTGAATAACGATTTAGTACAGTAACAATGGCATTTTTGTATTCTAAAGAAACGTCAGTGTCGATGAGGGTAAAATTATTAATCGAAAACTTGTCATTATCATTCTGGACGGTGCTCACTAAATCAGTTGAGGGTAGAATACAATTGTTTACATTGTGAATTTTAGAAATGTTAAAATGTGTTGCTGTCATACTAACAGTGAATCCTAGTGACAATATTTCACGACCTAACATTATATCACACTGTAAATAAGCGTCCGGTAAAACATGCAATAATAACTCAATACAATTATTATCAATATCAACAAGGCAATTGATCTGAACAGTGCTGAATACTCTCGTTTGACTAATGCCTTTTAAGGTAACTACATTCTGTTGACGTTTACCAGTAAATTTACGTGATACACTCTCTTTAATAAGTGAGCACTCAGCACCGGAATCATAGTGAAATGGAAAAGACTGACCTTGATGATACAAAGTTCCTGCCGGGGGATCAACGACGCACACGTCGACACGTCGCTCGCTGCGTGCTGCCTCGGTGCTGCTGCCACCATTAGGACACCGGGTGGAAATGTGGCCTTGCTTTCCACACTTGTAGCAGACGATGGTGTTAGTGGAAGTGCCTTGCTGCTGAAGTTTGGGTCTTGGGGCTTGAACGTTTTGTGTTTTTCCGGGTTTTCCTTTCGCGTCTTGTCTGTGAAAACAGTCGGCCTGTCGATGTCCATTCTTCCCACAGTGGAAACATTTGATCAAGGCTGTATGAGAGGTCTTCATGCGTTTGTTTTCGGGTGCTCGCTGTTCTGGTACTGAACTCGACTTACGCTTCAGGTACGTAAAAGCTTGTAATTCTTGCTGTAAGCGTTGGCGATCTTTCAGTTCAGATGTAAAAGCCATCCTTTGCAACCGCGAATCGAACTGGGAGATGTGTGCGACTGTTGTTGCTACCACTATTTGTTCCACGGTAAGATTCTTCCAGCGATTGAATAGCAGTGACATGACACGACTGCCGTACGCGGCTAGGGTCTCACCTTCTTTGGGTTTGTCGGTACTTAGCTTTATCAGAGTACCTGCAGGCGTTTCTGTACTCACAAATCTGGCAATGAACAACTCCTTAAAGTCTGCCCATGTCATGCCTGGGTAGGAGGCCGTAGATAGCCACGCTGATGCCGTTCCTTTGAGCGCCTTGCTAATGGTGACGATAAGCTGACCTCCTTCCATCGGGTTATCGGCAAAGCACAGGTCTGAAGTGGCACACCAGGAACGTGCATCTGCATCCGTCTTGTCTGGGTCGAATTCTGGAAGCGTCACAAGTTGGGTGGACTGCCTTGGCTTATTCAGGGCTTCAATAAGGGCTTTCATATTTGAATTTTGGACTTCAAATAATAACCGCCACGTGTCGCCGCTCCCGCTATTTTCGCCACGTGGTGTAACATCGGTGCGATTTTCGTCTATTTGTTCAGATCCCACTTCTGATGTCGGCACAGGCGGTCGGTTTAAGGGGGATTCTTCTCCAGGAAACATATTTTGTAGGCGAAGTTGGGAGATGCGCAACAAATAAAAGTTTCACTAACAATTAATCACACAACCGATTTATTCTTTTAATTTGGTAATTATAAACTCACAACGAAAAATACACAGTAAACAAAATTCACAACGAGTCGTAGGACAGTTCCTAGTTTGATGTTGCTCGCACGACGGCCGGCAGAGAAGTGAGCGATGTCTCGTCGGCGCGCGCGAAGCACAAAACCAGACTCCGTCAAAGTGCTACGTCACAACACTTCCGCCTCGTTGTCAAATCAGCGTCCGTACCATTGACTTTACCGACAGATATATATCTGATACCCAATAATATTTCTGGTAATTAGAACTTGTGCATTCTATCCCACTCTTTTATACGACAGATACGGTGATATGATATTTCACCTTGTGGTCGATGGGATAGATCGAATAAATATTAATGTGATCAGTTTAATTACTCATTCTCCTTCAAACTACGATACACTCAAATCATGAAATTTGTAAAACAACCACAGTCGCTGCGCTTTAACACAATCTGCGAGGAAGTTTGTAAGACCGATTTTCGTCATAGCGAATTATTGCCTAATTCAATACGATGCATCCTTAGAGTATAGATAAGAAACTAAAGAGTGAGCCTATCAGTGTATGAACCGTCAGCACTAGTATGAACTAGTTTTATCGTAAATTTTGTATCAAGACGGAGCGTGCCGTTTTAATAAAACTATCTAAAACCCTAATATTATCCTAACAATGTCGAAACCATCGATATTTTCGCAGATAAGTCTGTCGTTGCGCGAAAAATAACTTTAAATCAGTAAACAAATGTACTAGATACAAACAAAAAGTGCTCTCGCTTGGCACGAAGGAAAACTAGCGATACTATCGGTCTATAGTTATCTATAGTCTAAGGATGCATCATATGCGGGCCTTCCAACTGTGGAAAAACAAATTTATTAATTGGTCTCCTTTTACATCAAAATGGTTTAAGATTTCAAAATGTGTACGTATATTCGAAAACCCTGCAGCAACCGAAATACGTTTTTTAGGGTTCCGTACCTCAAAAGGAAAAAACGGAACCCTTATAGGATCACTTCGTTGTCCGTCCGTCCGTCCGTCTGTCAAGACCGTTTTTCTCAGGAACCCGTGGAGGTATCAAACTGAAATTTATATCTAATACTCAAGTCTACTGTCCCTTGGAGCTGTGAAAAAATCAAACTTCTAAGCCTAAGCAATCAAAAGATACAGCCGTTTATGCCGCAAATTTTCGAAGTTCTCACGGGAATCAAAACCTACAGGGTACTTCCCGTGAACTTGGAATCTTGAAATTTGGTACAAAGTAACGTCTTATAGTACAAATAAAGGAAAAATTTCGAAAACCGTAAATTTTTAGTTACATCATAAAATAAAAAATATTTTTGAAATTTTTAGAGTTACTGCTTTTTTTTATGAACACGTAGAGGTATTAAATTGAAATTCATATCAAGTACTCAAGTCTATAGTACCTTTAAGCTGTAATAATATCAAACTTTTATGTCAACGCAATCAAAAGAAATAGCAATTTAAGCCGCATATTTTCAAACTTGCAACTACTCGAGAGAATCAAAACCTAAGGGGTACTTCCAATCTATCTAGAATCTTGAAATTTGGCATGAAGCAATGTTTAATAGCACACACAAAGGAAAAATTCTGAAAACCATAAATTTTTAGTTACATCATATAATAATAAATATTATTGAAAATTTTAAAGTTACTGCTTTTTTTCGTGAAAACGTAAAGGTATTAAATTGAAATTCATATAAAATACTCAGGTCTATAGTACCTTTAAGCTGTAACAAAATCAAACTTTTATGTCAACGCAATCAAAAGAAATAGCAATTTAAGCCGCATATTTACAAACTCGCAACTACTCGAGAGAATCAAAACCTAAGGGGTACTTCCAATCTATCTAGAATCTTGAAATTTGGCATGAAGCAATGTTTAATAGCACATATAAAGAAAAAATTCCGAAAACCCTAAATTTTTTGTTACATCACATTTTTTTTTCTTTTTCAAATAATTTTAAACTTATTAGCCTTTTCCTCATGAACGCGTAGATATATAAAGTTGAAACTCATATCAAATACTTAGGTCTCATTGTCTTTAAGCTGTGAAAATAAAACAAATAGCCTAAGCCAACGACTGCCAGACCTTCGTCATTTTATAAAAGCTGAAAGTTTCTCAGTGCATGTGCCCTATACAGGTGAGAACGACCAGCGACTATAGAGTTTGGGTTGTGGTTACTTTGGCAGCTATCAGGTAGCCATATCTTAATAACTAAGTTCTTAAACTAATGTAAGAATACCTAAGTAATTTTGAGTCGGCGCCAAACTATCAACCGTCATTGCAACTTGTCCGTCCGTCCGTCCGTCTGTCAAGATCGTTTTTCTCAGGAACACGTGGAGGTATCAAACTGAAATTTATATCTAATACTCAAGTTTACTGTCCCTTGGAGCTGTGAAAAAATCAAACTTCTAAGCCTAAGCAATCAAAAGATACAGCCGTTTATGCCGAAAATTTTCGGGCTCTGTCGCAAAATGACCACTTCTCAAAATGACTACAGGTAGCAAAATGTCCCTTTCGCAAAATGTTCCTTTCGCAAAACGTCCCTTTCGTAAAATGTCCCCTCCCTCAAACAGGCATTAATTACTTTCATCAGTAAAAAAACTGGTCAAGAGCCAGTAGGTGTACAACACAGAGGGGTACTATACTAATGTTTAATCATTAAAATATGGGTAGGCGCATGCACATAAAATAAAATCTATATCTATATTCTATATATTATTATTATTATTATTATTATTATTATTATTATATTACATATAATAAAATTGTAGAAAAGTGGTGTCTGTACAATGGAAATATATATAAAAAAAGTAGCAGGGGTTGTTATTATATCGATGCCGAACCCGAAATTGTAATTATTTATTTTTTTGTCTGTTTGTCTGTTTGTCTGTGTGTTTGTGCACGCTAATATCAGAAACGGCTTATTCGATTTAGATGCGGTTTTCACTAATATATTGTAGTAAACTTCACTTAACATTTAGTGTTTATTTCATGTCAATCGGTCCATAAATAAAAAAGTTATGACAATTTAAAGAATCATGGCGAACATTTGTTGAGCTATTTTATCAGAGTACGTACACGCCTCGCATAGTTGCATTCGATTATTGAGATTCACTTGAATGCTGACTGTTTGCATATATCATTTATTTATATTTTAGGGTTTGTAGGTTAGGTTCCTTTTCTTAATTTTCTTTAAAATTTTGTAAATAAACATAGTAAGTATTTGGTATAGGTTAGGCGGTTCTTTCCTTGATTTTTGGGTATCTTATCTTCATTTAGAGTTTCTAAATAAATATTGTAGCTGTGCCCGCGACTTGGAATAGTCGATTTTGCTTATTTATTGGTATATACATATAAGTGTAGGTAGGCGCTAGGTGTTAGGGCTCTTCTTTAAAAATAGTCTTAAAGATTTTGCCCGGAGCGTAAAACTGCTGTCGTGGCACGCGAACTTGGTCGCTACAACGTAGATGTAGCTGCGTTAAGCGAACTCGAGGAAATCGGTGGTGGGTACACATTCTTCTGAAAAGGACGACCCCAAACGGAACGAAGGTTAGCTGGCGTAGGGTTTGCCGTCAAATCCACCATCGCGCAAAAACTGTCTGAATATCCGCAATACATCTCTTACCGCATTATCACACTGCGCCTTCACCTACAAATCAACAACTACCTGAATATGATAAGCGTATATGCATCAACAATGCGTAACGAGGACAGTGTCAAAGATCAGTTTTATGAAGAACTTTGCCAATGCCTTAGCAACATACGTTCAAACAAGCAAATACTTCTGCTGGGTGAAGGGTTGGCAGAGATACTGAGTCGTGGCCGGGCGTGATTGGAAATAATGGTGTGGGCAATATGAATAGTAACGGACAATTACTACTCACACTCTGTGCCCAATTCGACCTTACCATCACTAACACTCTGTTTAGGCTTCGTGACAAATTCAAAACCACCTGGATGCACCCACGTTCTTTACACTGGCAACTCCTCGATTACGCCATAACCCGACGAAGGGACATCTCCCAGGTGCATATCACCCGCGTCATGCGCGGCGCGCATTGCTGGACAGACCACCGGCTTCTGGTAACTAAATTGAGACTCCGCCTTCGCGAACCACGAAGACCCTGCAGGGCTAAACCAATATCTCTCAATTTAGAACGACTAAATTGTGCGGACCTTCGAGAAAAATACCAGGAAGGACTGATAGACACGCTAGATGGGTTTGATGCCCAGCAAGGTGACCTCATATCAAACTGGATACAGTTGTCATCCTCCGTACTGACTGTGGCTACAGAAATCATAGGACGCAAAAAACGTAACAACGTAGACTGGTTTGACCAAAATGATAGGGCCCTAACTGAAGCATTCAAACAGCATCGTATACTCATAAAGCGTAATGAAGGTAATCATAATCTCACTCAAGAAGTCCGAAGTAGTGGTGATTCCTTAAGAAGATTAACAAGGAACATGAAAGATAGATAAGGCAAAACAGATACATTGGCTCGCAGACACACACCAACTAGGCGCTTTTTGTGAAGAAATGCATAAGTTGATTGGCGTTTCCATTAAAAATACCACACCACTAAGATCCCTAGATGGTTCTCAAAAACTCACTGCTAAGCAGGATATACTTGATCGTTGCGCAGAGCACTTTAACAATCTGCTCAATGTAGATCGATTAGCAGATCTTGATCATGTAAAGCGTATTCGTCCTTTGCCGCTGAATGATTCGCTTGCTGAGCCACTTGACTTTTGCTGAAGTAGTTCGAGCCACAAAAGAGCAGAAAATAAAAAAGCAGTTGGCGTTGATAACATCGCCGGAGAACTGCTTAAATACGGAGGGGAGCAACTTCACACTTACATCTGGCAAATTTTTGATCGCATTTGGAACGAGGAAATAATACCGCCTGAATTTAAAATATCCCGTATAGAGACCCTGTATAAAAACAAAGGAGACCGTTCTGACTGCAACTCCTACCGGGTATATCGCTCCTCTTTGTCCCTGGGAAGATATTCGCCAGAGTTCTTCTCAACCGGCTTTTACCCGTCTCCGAAGACATATTGCCAGAAACTCTATTGGGTTTCGTCCCACCTGCGAGGCCATCTTTTCCATCCGGCAACTCCAGATAAAAAGTCGCGAACACAGTCAACCTTTGTATATGTGCTTCGTGGACTTGGAGAAAGCATTTTGACTGTGTGCCGCGGGAAGCCCTCTGGACTTTACTGGCAAAATTAGGTTCTCCTGAGAAGTTTGTTAGAATGATTCGCCTTCTTCACGACGAAATGACCTGCTGTGTTACCTATAATGGTGATCAGTCAGAGTTCTTCCCTGTCAGTTGTGGGGTTAAACAAGGTTGTGTGCTTGCACCGACACTGTTTGCTCTTTACTTTTCTGTCGTTGTCAGTGAAGCACTCGAACAAACTTCTGCTGGAATCAAAATACGTTTCAGGACTTTTCAACCTGGCCAGATTAAAAGCTTACACAAAAGTATCACACGCTCTTATAACGGAGATCATGTATGCTGATGATCTGTGCTTTGTTACCAACTCTTCACAAGAACTCCAGGACCTGATTACGAATCTTCAGGAAGTCTGCTGCCGTTTCGGTCTGAAAATCAGTGTGAAGAAAACTGAGGTGATGGCAATCGACTCTCATGGAGCTACAGAACCTGTCAAGGTGACCATTGGCAATACTGAGCTGAAGCAAGTGAATACGTTTATATACCTGTGCAGCACAATTACAGCTAAGTGTGACCTTGACGCCGAAATAAACCATCGCATAGGCCCTGCATCAGCTGCTTTCGGTAAATTACGAGCCAAAGTCTTACAATCACATGATTTGAAGCTTTCGACAAAAATCTCCGTTTACATGGCCATAGTCCTCCCAAATCTTCTGTACTCTGCGTCATGGGTCCTCTATCGGAAACATATACGGACGCTGGACCGGTTTCATTTAAGGTGCATAAAAGACATTCTCAAAATCAAATGGTCGGACCGGATTAGAAATACCGAAGTGCTACGACGCGCAAATGTCTATGTCAGAAGCATACCTGATGCGGCGACAGCTCCGATGGTGTGGACATGTTTTACGAATGGATGATGATAGGTTGGCCAAACGCATCTTCTTTTCTGAACTCCAGAACGGCAAGCGGAAACAAGGCGGCCAGTTCTTACGCTTCAAGGACGTTCAGAAAAGACACATGAAAAGGTGCAATATTGTTCCCCAGAAATGGGAGAAACAGGCCATTTGCCGCCCTGAATGGAAGTGCATGGTGAGGAATGCGGTTCATTGAGGTTCATAGAATTGGATTCGAAGCGTGATGCCCTTAAGGCTAGACCACCAGCAGCCATGTTTTATAACTATGTCGACGATGTCCTAACGTGCAGCCGATGCGCGCGCACGTTTACTCATAAGATAGGATACTGCAGCCATCAAAGGGCGAACAAGAGAGCTGACCACCTTGGCTCCTCTGCATGTGATAGTCGGTAGCAGTCACCATAGCCGAAATCGGCTGAGAAGTAGTATATATATATATTATATATATATAATTGTAGTAGTCACTAACCTATATTATAAAGCTATGTATACTAAAATAATGGACTATTTGTTTAGTTTATGTATCGGCTCATTAACCTCTCTCGAACACGTCTTCACTCTGCGGCGGTGGGTAGCAGACTGCCTCCCCCACCCCGCACCCTGCGTGGGAGTGTAGGAACGAGACGACAGATGTTTGACAGTGTGTGTAGTTGTATGGTTGTGTGTGTGCGTCTGTTTGTATGTTCGTTATGATCGTGTATGCTACATCCCTCCCTTACTTTTTTTTTTTTTTTTAATATGCTCATTTACGTATTTGTAATCAATTTTATTTATATATTTTCAAATCATTACTATAAATTTTAAGTCCTGTATATAATGTTAATTATTTGTATTTATGTAAATCATCAGTATCAATTTATGTTACTTCCTAAATCATCAGTATCAATTTATGTTACTTCCTTTCCCTCAAAAGAAAGAGTTTTTGTAGATTGGTCATCTTGCCCAGTGAGAGATTTTACCGTGGTAACACGGTGTTATAACTGCCAGCAGTATGGTCATGCAGCCAAGTCATGTCGGGAATCAATACACACCTTCAATAAAGGAATGTATGAAGAAGGCTGAGGCACCACAATGCGCCACTTGTCTGCATTTCAAGAAGCCGAGCAACCACAAAACCGGTGCTGCTGACTGTCTGGCGAAAACTTTGGCCGAAAAGAGGTACATTAACAAATTGATTATGGAGGCGCCTAAGAGCGCCGTTAACTAAGGTAGTTTCTGACCTATTTCCTTTTAAGTTATACTGTTATAATTCATAATATTATTACTGACTTAGATAATTTCTCTGTATCCGAGTGTAAGACTTGTTATGCTGAAAATTGCAAACAATATCTATCCTCTTACAGTAAACCATTAACAATACTTACACAAAATATACGCAGTATTTTCAAGAATTTTGTCAATTTTAGTATTTTCCAAAAAAGATTAAGTATAAATATTGTGACTTTATTATCCTAACCGAATGTTGGCTTGCCAAACAATACAACGTACCATTAATGCCGGGATATAGTATGTACAAGAGTATTTAATTACAATCAAAACGATGGTGTGGTAGTATATGCAAGGAACCATTACGATATATCTGTTGAAGAACCAAACATACTCGATTGTAACAGTCTGTTAATTAAATTGGAACAAATTTTGCGATCCTAGCATTATATAGGCCCCCCTCTTTTAGAAATATATACAAGTTTGTGGACTCTCTGAATGATACCTTGCAAGAGTTATCATCCTATAAAAACATCGATATTAATGTCAACATTCTTACGATGTAGCTGCACAGGAATACCTTAACCTCTGCTCTTTTCATGGCATATTCCCAGCGCATTCGCTACCTACACATCAAAGTGGTTCCTGCCTAGATCATATCATGCTTAAATCGCGTTTCCCCTCACTTGCGCTTATTATTAACTCGACAATAACCGATCACAATGCTATCCTACTAACCTTAAATTGCAAATTACCCAAACAAGATAATACTCGCACAATTTCTAAATTAAACACAAATAAACTTGAAGAAGATTTATACAACATTGACTTCGACCCAGTTTACAATAATGCTGACCCCCACCCCACAGTTTTGTATGTTATACCTAATCGAAAATGTGCAACAGGCAATTCAGAAAAACACAACCAATATTCGGCTGAGTAATAAAAATTTTAACATAAAACCTTGGATCACGCCAGGTCTCATTAATGTATGAGACATAGGGATACACTGCATATGAAAGCTAAGCGTCACCCAGATAATTCCATATTGCAATTATCGTACAAAAGATATCGAAACTTTTGCAATAATCTTTTACGAGTAGCAATACATTATCATCATTTACGCTATTAGATACTGACGAAACAGAAGTGCAAAGCATAATCATGAGTTTAAAGGACGACTGTGCAGTCGGATGGGATAATATCCCAAATAAAATAATTAAACAGTTCAAACACATTTTAGGGCCTCCACTTACATATACTTTCAAAATTGCCTATCCAAAGGCATTAAGTGTCTCAAAAAAGCTGTTGTTGTTCCTGTTCATAAATCTGGCAGCAAAGATCAAGTGACAAACTATAGACCAATTTCCTTGTTGCCTTCTATGTCTTCTTCTTCTTCTATGGTTAAATATTTGGAGGATAAATTGATTCTTTCTAAAACTCAGTTTGGATTTAGACCTAAATTATCAACTGCCGACGCCGTACATCATCTGACTGACTATCTAGCACAAGAACTCGATAAAGGTGTTCGAATATGCTGTAGGAATATTCCTAGACCTCGCAAAAGCGTTCGACACAGTTTTTGTCCCTATTCTATTGCGTAAGCTTGAAGCTATAGGGATAAGAGGTAACCAGCTGAAACTTTTCACTAGCTACCTAGAAGACCGTACTTAATGCGTAAGAATTGGCAATATACCCAGTACTTATCAGAAAAACACTTCCTATGGAGTTCCTCAAGGAAGTATTTTAGCATCTACTCTGTTCTTAATTTACACTAATGACCTATGTAAGCTTAACCTAGGTCATGGCATAATCATATCATACGCTGACGATACTGCTCTACTATTTTCGGCTGATTTTGAGATTAATTAACCAATGTGTCTGCCCCAAGCTTAAAAGGACTAATAACCCAAAATACCTAGGTTGTATAATAGATGAAACTCTTTCCTTTAAACATCATATAGGAGCTCCTAATAATAGAATACGTAAATTGATATTTACCTTCAAAAGTTACGATGCATTGCAAATGAAAAAAATAATTAAACAAGTTTACTTTGCCTTATGTCAATCTATATTAACATACTGTATTGCCGCATGGGGTGGAGCAGGCAAAACACTACTACTAACCATCGAGCGTGCCCAGAGAGCCATTCTCAAAGTATGTACTTTCCGCCCTTTCCTTTTTCCCACTAACCTCCTCTATGAATCGTGTAAAGTCTTAACAGTTGTTCATAATGGGCATAGTATTAAAACAGCATGCAGCCCTTCCTTTCAGCACTGAATTTACTAATAAAAGACGGAAAGATTTAGTTTGCTCCCAAAATAAGAACACAGCATGTTTTTACGACTAAATTTTATGTGTTCCTAGGACCGCTTCTTTATAATAGATTAAATGCGATATAAAGCATATATTCCTTAAGTATACCCTCCGGTCACGCTCGGGTCGGCGTTGCGAGCGCACGTATTCTTATCGGCTTACACTAGCTGGTGTGTGTGTTTTTTCTACTTACCCGCGCTTTTGTTATTATGGAAGACGAAAACAGCGAAGAAGATAATGAGGTGATATTGACCAATAAAAACTATCTAGTTATTAAGAAGCAAGAAGAAAAGAGTATGATGAATTTGCCCAACCTACCTGATAGTGGAGAAAGTAGAAATGAGAAGAGAAAAACCTTGGATCAAAGCGAAGAGTCGATCAGTGAAAACGATTTCATTACGGTTACTAGAAGGAAGACAAAAGTACGTATAAGAAGTGATTCATTTGACATACCCACAACCGAAATTAATATGCAAAATGAGGAGGTAGAAGAAGAAAAATATGTGATATGTATAACATCCTCACAAAGTTTACCAAAACAGATGGCTATGGCTAAATTATTGCGCTCCCATAATCACCGCAATATTACCAAAATAAAATATAAAAGCCCACTTAAAGTCTTACAATTTGAGACATTGGAAGATGCAGAGAAACTTAAGAATTGCCCTAAGTTTCAAGAACTAGGTTACCGGTGTGAAAAAACAAGCAAAAAAAATATATGTTTTGGAATAGTGAGAGGAGTAGATTTGGAATTGAAAGAAGAAGAGATAATGAACATTTTAGAAAGTTCTGTCAAAATTTTAGATGTGAAAAGATTGAAGAGAACGAACTCCGAAGGGAAATGGGTAGAAAGCGAAACCATTAGAATACGATTCATGAGCACTTCTTTACCGGAATATATATATGCCTATGAAGTGAGATTCAAAGTAAAACCCTATTCATTCCCTGTCACCCAGTGCTCTGCTTGTTGGAAGTTCGGACATTTCATTAAATATTGTCCAATAAAAAAATCAATATGCCCAAAATGCGGTGGAGATCATGACAACTGTTTGACCACCAACTTCAAATGTATTAATTGCAAGGGATCGCACATGGCCTTAGATAAGGAATGTCCTATATATCTTAAAGAGAGAGCTATTAGGGACCTAATGACATCACGAAATATGTCGTATCGAGAAGCGTTGGTACTGTACCTAAAGGAAAGACCTAAGAGAAAAATATTAGTTAACACTCCAGAAACCGTGTCTGCAACCATGGACAAGGATGACACTTACACGCCAACTCAGGAACCTACAAAAATGGTAAATTACGTAACAACAATCGCCGAGGTGCACGCAGAAGATGAAGATTCTACTAGCAACTGTTCAGAACAGAGTGTCATCCTCAGCAACACAAATACTAAAAAGAAAAATAAAAAGAAGAAAAACCGCAAAGGTAAATCAATTTCACAGGAGCCTATGGGCGTCGTGAACGAGAACAACGGACAAGGAGGAGACACTCGGTCCATCTCAGGAAACAAAAAAGGGTTTGATTTTAAAACATTTATAAGTAAGACTGAAAGAATAATATTGTCTAGTAATAGTTTTGAATCTAAATGCATTGAATTTATTAAGCTTTGTATACAAGAAGTTAAGTCATTATTATTTAAGTATATTACTACGGGGCAACTTGTTTCTAGTTTATTAGATTATTTTGATGGCTAAATCACCTCATAAAAAATTTGATGTCAATATCTATCAATGGAACGCCCAAAGTATCCGTCCTAAACTTGCAAGTTTTGATTTGTTACTAAATAAAGAAAAAATACATATTGCCCTAATAAGTGAGACCTGGCTGGACATTGATGAATCACTGAACATTCATGAATACAATGTGTTTAGAAAGGATCGCTCTGATTCCTATGGGGGTGTAGCTATTTTGATTCACAAATCTATACAAGCAATAGCATGTCCTATAGATTTAAATAGAAGCTGTCTATGTTAAAATAATGAATTGTAGTCAATTACAACATATAATTTCTGAATACTGCCCATCTTCGGTACATACATCTTATTCTGATTGGGACACATTATTTTCAAAATTTCCAAAGAACACCCTTATTGCTGGTGATTTTAATGCTCACCACACTGGTTGGTCATATAAAAACGACACCAGAGGAACCCATATTTTTGATGCGATGATGAATAACAATTTTGTTTTTCTTAATAACGGCGATCACACAAGAGTGAAATTAGTGAATAATAATTTACAGGAGAGTTCCCCAGACATTACTTGTGTTACCACAGACATAGCAATAGATTTTAATTGGCGGGTCAGTAACGAAAATCTAGGTAGTGACCATCTTATTATTAAAATTTCAATGCACTATCAGGATAATTTGACATTTATTAAAAAACGCAATTTTAAGCTAGCTAATTGGCAAACCTATCGCGAGTCTCTCATACGATTCTTTACAAATATTTCCTTGCCTCAGAATGTGCAGGAGGCTTACGACCTCTTTATTGAAAATATTAATAAATCTGCGGATATTAGCATACCTTACTTAAAAATATGTACGAATCCCAACACCAATTTTAAACCGAAACGTTATTGGAATCAGTCACTTTCCATGGCAGTGGCACAACGTAGGCTAGCATTAAAGAATTTTCGTCGTAACCCGACTCCGTCCAATCTTGATATTTTAGAACACAAAGTTAATAATGTGAAAAACCTCATTAATCAATCAAAATCACAACAATGGCAGAAATTTTGTAATGACTTAAATGAAAAAACGACAGTTTCTGAGGTCTGGCGGCACATGCGGTGGATGAAAGGTTATAATAAGCGTCGAACTTATCCATCTCAAGATAAAATAGATCAACTTATATGTGATCTAGCCCCCGATTCAGTGAATAACTGCAACCCCATATTTCCATCAGTTAATCAGCTTCTCGAGTCGAAATTTGAGTTTTCTGAACTCCAATGCTGTTTTAAAAAGAAGGATACGACTCCAGGAGTTGATGACGTAGCCTATTCAATGTTGTATAACCTCCCCAAAGTTGCTAAAAAATACTTGCTAGATTTATATAACGTTATATTTACAACTGGTCTTGTGCCCATGCAATGGCGAAGTATACAAATAATTCCGATACCTAAAGGATCTGGTTCCGACTCGAAGCTAAGACCTATATCCCTAATATCATGTGTATGTAAAACCTTTCATAACATGCTAACTAAAAGAATAGAATGGTATATCGAAAAGCATAAAATCTTATCCAACCGTACTAGTGGTTTCCGGAGAGGGCAATCGTGTTTGGATTGTTTGGTTCGCTTGGTGTCACACATCCAAATAGGATTTACAAATAAAACTCCTACTTTGGCATGTTTTATAGACATACAAAACGCGTATAATAATGTTGCTGTAAGTGAGGTTATTAATACTCTTGATGGTCTTGGTATAGGAAGTAAAATATGTAAATATCTTTGGTCATTTCTGAGTGAAAGACACCTCAAAATTAAAAATGAAAATGGTCTTAAAAATATTGTCAGATGGACCAATAGAGGACTGGCACAAGGTGATCCGATTTCTCCTCTCCTATTCAATATAGTTACTTATAAAATGTGTAATTTGCTGCAGAACGTTAACTCACTACAATATGCCGACGATTTTGTAATTTTTTTAAGCAATAAAGACTTAAGATACTGTGAGGCCAATATCGAAATGGCATTAAAAACATTCAGCTGTCTATGTGATGAACTTGGCCTCGCTATTTCTGAAAATAAATCCAAAATATGCCTATTCAATAGAGAAAGGTCAACACAAATAAACAAAATTGAAATTAATAACACACCACTTCAATCAGCAGAAAACATAAAATATTTGGGAATGTGGTTGGACCGATCATTATTATGGAGAAAGCATATTAACGAAATAAATGAAAAATGTGCTAGGTATTTAAATCTATTGAAGACGTTGGCTGGACCATCGTGGGGAGTTCATCCGAAATTTATACGTAATTTGTACATCGCACTGATCAGAAGTCGTATGGAATACGGTAGCTACTTATACGGAAATTGTGCTAAGACTAATTTATACAAACTCGATAAAATTCAAAATATCGCCTTAAGAATAATTGGAGGATTTATTAGAAGCTCGCCTATTCATGTCATGGAATCGGAGTTGTGTATCCAACCCTTGCACATTAGGAGAGAATTTTTAGCACACAAGTACTGTTTGAAGGCACTCTCCTGGTCTGATAACCTGTCGATTAAGGCGCTGGACAAGCTTGGCACTCTGTGTGGTACGCACTATTGGAGGAACAAAAGAAAACCTTTGCTTATCACAGCTTACAATGATACCAAACTTGATACCATACACTCGAGTGATATTCTAGAAATGTTTAGTCTTAACATTTGGGTTTCATATATAGACGTAAATAACTTCATTCATACCAATTTAGATAGTGTTACTGTTTCTAAAAAGCTGTGTAACCTTAGTATAATTAAATTTAATGTTATTAGTGAATTACAGAAAAAATACCAAGGGTACCATAAAATCTACACAGATGGCTCAAAGAATTCTGTAATCTTAGGCGCTGCATTCTATGACCCGCTTCTTAAAGAATCTATGTGCTATAAAATAGACAGCAACACCTCTATTATGTCGGCGGAGCTAGTTGCAATCTCAGAAGCCATTTTTTATTGCTTAAATTTAAATTTAGATAAGGTGGTCATCTTAACTGACAGTAAGAGCGCCCTCCAACATTTGGCTCGATGCGCCTCTGGCTTCAGAGGTGTTTCGGTAGCCTACAAAATTCTCGAATGTCTACACATTTTTAATCAAGATGGGAGAGTTCTGAGATTGCAATGGGTACCGTCACATATAGGTATAGCAGGCAACGAAGAGGCTGACCGGCTTGCAAAACTAGCAACGACTGAAGGTATACCAAAATCGGTAAATCCGTATAATTCTGAGTTGTTACCGAAGGTCAAATCTATAACTTACGATCACTGGAAAGAATACTTTGATATACGTAGCAAAGAAAAAGGAATATGGTATAAAAGTTTACAAAGTGAACCTCCTCGAGTGCCTTGGTTCGTAATCACTACGCTAAATAGATCTATGTTGAAATTAGCTTTTAGACTTCGTTCGGGACACTATCCATCGGCAAAGTTTGCACATCTAATGAGAAAAGCTGACACACCGAATTGTCCGACTTGTGGAAAGATTGAGGATGTGCAACATTTGCTGATGGAGTGTGTCCGGAATAAGGTGGAACGGGAATCGTTGCTGAGAAAGTATGGCATTGCAAAGATGAACGTAGGTATCATACAGAGTGTTTTAAGTGAGCCTGCATCAGAAATAGCACAAGCGTTTTACTTGCTAGTGCCGCAGACCCAGCACCGACCCTCGTAATTATTTATAAACATGCTAGGATAAGTACTATGTATTAATAGTTATAAGGAACAATGGGTTTGATATGTTAGTTTTAACCAAAAACCCTAAAAAAATTAAATAAAAAAAAAAAAAAAAAAAAAGTATACCCTCCAAAGCATGTCCTGTATCTCTATTATGGATTCATTTATACTATGTATCTAACAATCTAGGAGGGTCTAGTAAATGCACCGCGAACTGTCAACACTGCCTCTGTGTTTATTCTTCAATAATAAATATTTTTAATAAGTTTAAGAACTTCAAATATAGTAAAAAGTTATTTTGTGACTCTAGTGAACAGTTTGAGTGTTTAAAAAACAACATCGGAAGTGCACACTTACCAAATCCACTATTTGTATTGTTTACCTGCAAATCATCGTGTGAATCATCAACCGGCCGGTCCGCGCGATCAGTGGACAGGATTGTCACGGTTAAGTGGACGGCATAAAGTCTAGAGTGGCGCGTGAGAGCGGCCTTGACGTAACTTGACGTAACGTGACGTATCGCAGTGAGTTACCGGTCTTCGCTTGTCTGACATTACATGTGCGTTTACAAAGTTAGTAAACATCATATAGTGCAACACTCAAATTCACATCTCTTCCCCTCGGACCGCTGCAAAGGGTTGACGTGCTTAAGAACTATACTATACGCAGTTAATCAGCCACAAATTTATTTAATTTTTAAATTAATTAAAAAAAAAAAAAAAAAAAGAATAATAAATAAAAAATATATATATATATAATCGGAGTGCATAAATAACGAAGAGGTGCTTATTGCGCTGCTGTCACCGTGCGCTGGCAACGGACTCTTGTCAATTGTGTGCGCCTGGTACCTGAGCTACCACCACCAGTGAAAAACAATCCTCCTGAGAACGATCGCGACGTGCCCACCCTACCGAGTGACTATGCTCCATTAAAATTATTTACCGGTTGCTGTGAGCCAAGTTACTGAAGCATTAAAATTCTTTATCGTCAACCACCTATAATGGCCGGCGTACGTCATTCACCTCCTAATACGCCTAAATCACAAGTCAATACCCTGGGCCTGACTCAGACCCAATCTGAACCTGATATTAACTCGGCCGTCAAGATTAGTGATTATGTAAATGTTAACAGGAACAAGCGCCCACGCCAAGGGGATTCCCCAAAAGGTGGGACTCAGTTATGCTTGCTAGATGCGGACTATGGGAATCAGGATATATCATGTACGTTGGCTGAACAGACCACCCTGATAGCTACGTTGGTGAAAGATATCGCAGAAATTAAGACCCAAAATAATCAAATTAAGGAGTCCAATGCTCAAATACGAGTGACTAATGAAGAGATTGTGAAATCAATGTCCTTCATGAATACACAATTCGAAGATATGAGAAAGGAGATTCAGGAATTAAGAAAAGATCGCCGGACACAGCAAAATTACATTGAAAATCTCGAAAAGAAGATACTTGACCTCCAACATAAGTCACGCTCGTCTGCGGTTGAAATCCGAAATATCCCACAGGACGATTCCGAAACCTTTACCATCCTGATGAAAACGATGGGTGCGATTGGAAACGTGGTTGGGCTGCCTATCCATGAATCAGATATTCGTGATATTTATCGGCTTCCTGGTAAGTCTACCAGTCCTACCGTTCCGCGCCCTATTATTGCGGAGTTCTCAAAAGTGCAAACAAAACAGTCAATTATATTTGCTACACGTTCGTTTAATAAAGTAAAAGGGAAGGAAGAAAAATTAAACACAGCACTCGTTGGTATACCTGGTAAGCCCCAGCCGCTTTACATCGCCGAACAACTCCCCGCTACTACTAAAAAGCTGTTTTATCAAGCTCGACAGTTTGCTAAGAGTAAAGCCTACAAATACTGCTGGATATCCAACGGTAATATCTTCCTGCGCAAACTAGAAGGACACAAGCAAATTATAATACATTCGGATAAATGTCTTCTAGATCTTGAAAGCACAAAAATTTGACTATTTTTATTGTTTCTTTCAGTCATGTTTAGTTTTAAAATAATTATCTTTTTTAACTTTATACATATAAGAGATCATAAATTTTCACTTCACATTATTTCAAACATACTTCACAAAAAATCACGAAACACAAAACACAATTTGCTTCTTCACTATGTCACACTCGCAATAACAAATTATCAAATCTCCATAGAGCCATGCACCAGTCGTTTAGACTCCAGCCATATCCCAACTACCTACATACATACATATTATACGCCACTGTTTTGTTATGCTGCTAACTCCAAATGGCTACCATAAATAATATAAATGACGAGCTTGATCAAATAAACTTAAATTCTTTTGTCTGTAGTCCAGATGAATGCTTAAAATATTTTAATATTTCTATTGGCAATATTACTCTGTTACATATAAATATACGTAGTGTGATGTTCAACCAAAATTGACTTTGACATTGTCGTTTTAACAGAATGCTGGCTTAGTAAAGCGAGTTATTTACCAGTATTGGACGGGTTTGTCTCGCACTCGACAGGAATCAATGCAAACCAAAATGATGGCGTCATAGTTTACACGAAACAAAGCCTACATTGTTATGTATGGGAACCAAAATTCAAATGTGGAAATTGTCTCGTATGCCAAATTGACAAAAACCTTGCTGTGGTTGCAGTCTATCGTTCTCCATCATTTAATTCAAAGGACAACTTCGATAATTTCACAACTAGCCTAAATGATGTCTATGACGGCCTATCTTCATGCCCTAATATCGCCACTGTGGGTGATTTGAATATTGATATCAGACCAGAAAACAGGGATGTCCGTAGTTTCGACTACTTAACTCTGAATGCTTCTCACGGGCTCATGCCAACCCATCTTTTTCCCACTAGGTTAGAACATTGTTTAGATCACATAATGCTAAAGTCTAACCTTCCATCAACCACACTCGTTTTGGATTCGTTTATAACAGATCATAAAGCCGTCCTTCTTAATATTGCAAAAGCCAACCCCCAAAGGAAAACCAGTCACTACAACACTCGCATAAATCACGAAGCTGTTATGTTGGAGTTGGAAAAGGTCGATTTTGCAATTATATACCAAATAGATGACGTTAATACATGCATGAATGAATTCATAAATATAATAAAATCAGCCATATCTAAACATTCGCAGTTAATAAAAGTACCAAGCAAAAATAGGATTATCAAACCATGGATAACACCTGGTTTGCTTAAATGTATAAAAAACCGAGACAAAATGCACATGAATTCAAATAAGACACCAGACAACCTGATTCGTAAAACTACTTATGTTAGATACCGAAATTTTTGTAATGATTTACTTAAAAAGTTAAAAATTTCGTATGAGCAAAGCGAACTAGAAAAAGCTGGTAGGAACGCTAAACAATTGTGGAAAACAATAAAACAAATAACGAACACACATAAAAGTCGTGTCAGTCCTTCTGAGCTGTTGGAAATGCGCGATAATCCTAAATCCTCCGTAAATGAAGTATGTCACTTTTTTAGTGCAGTGGGGAGAAACCTGGCAGCAGACATTATACAACAGAACCTGGGTCCGTCATTCCCAGCTGGTAATGAGACCCCCTTTAATGGGAACACTCCTCAGCACTCCACATTAAATTCTCCTGCCATTCTGGAAGTTGACGAAGCTGAGGTAGAATCAATTATCCTTCAATTACGGAATGACTGTGCAGTGGGTTGGGATGGGATACCGTCTTCTGTTTTAAAAAGCTGCCGACATGTATTGGTTCGACCACTAACCTACCTCTGCAATCGTTGCTTACAGACTGGAGTCTTTCCCGATGCCCTGAAGAAGGCAATCGTTCACCCGATTTACAAGGGGGGGAGTAGAAATTGTGTCAATAATTACAGGCCAATATCTGTTCTGCCGGCACTATCGAAAATTCTTGAGAAGATTCTCAATAAGTGTTTACGCAACTTTCTTAGCAAAAACAAGATCATTGCTGACAATCAGTATGGATTCCGACCTAGGCTGTCAACAGAGGATGCAGTGCTGGACTTCACGCAAACGGTTGCTAAATGTTTGGACCAAAAGATAAAGTGCCTAGGTATTTTCCTAGACCTTTCGAAGGCTTTTGACACAGTTTCTATTCCCTTACTTACTTCAAAGCTGGAGCTTCTTGGTGTACGTGGCATATTACTAGACATTTTTAAAGATTACCTTAGAAATCGTACTCAGTGTGTAAAAATTGACGCGTACCTTAGCGACGAAGAATCAGTATCATATGGCGTTCCTCAGGGAAGTATCCTGGGCCCAACGTTATTCCTTATATATGTCAACGATCTGTGTAGAATGTGTCTCCCAGACTGTAATATATATGCGTATGCAGATGACACTGCAATTCTCGTGCAGGGACTTACTTGGGATATAGTAAAAACAAAAGCTGAAATGGCTCTGACTCAAGTAAAAAAATGGCTTAACTCAAACCTACTCACACTTAACCTGCAGAAAACCAACTACATTCCTTTTGCAATACGTCGTAACACCGCACCGTCAAATACCTTTAATATAACTGCCCACACATGCTCAAACCCCTTTTTTTTTTTTTTTTTTTTTTTTATGTTTTGTATCTTTCATCCCTCTGACATGGGGGTCAGAGTCCTTGGGATGCGGCATGACGTCTTTGCAGGTATTATATTTCGTTGACACGTGATAACTTCGCTGTTTATCAGTGGATTGTCGCGATTTCTTTGTTGACCTACAGCGCAAGACGTCTGCTTTCGTTTGAGTATAATTTTGGCACTCCATTTTAAAAAACATATACCTTTTTTGATAAAAAACAGTCTAAATTCTTAACATTTTTCAAAGTCATTTTTTCAAAAACTGTTTAGCAAAAATTTCATTTAGTCATATCTGTTTGTAGGTCTCTTAAAGACCTTCCTAAATATATAGCACACGTATCGTGTGATTATATAGAACTTCAAAATTTTTCTACTTTAAAAATTAAATTAAATCCTGTAAAAAATCAGTTTTTCACGGTTTTCCAGGGAAATTTGTTCCCGGACCCCTAAATTTTATTACGCCATTCGCTTGCAAACGTCCAGCCGAAGAGAACGGTACCACTCACGTGGCGCTCCGACTACCTGGAGCCGAGGAAATTGCTATTTTGTGTTCCCGACCAAAACAACATCTCGTGGAGTGCTATATAAGTACTTGAAAATCCACCTAAGCCGGTCGCACAAACAGTTCACTCGTATACAAAAATTTTTATTTCTGTGCGATTTTAACTATTATTTTTTCTAAACGTGTCCATTTTGATATTATTGTTGACTTTCGCGCCTATACACGCGAAAATAATTGATATTTTTCGTAATTTTACGAAAATAGTTGTTTATATTGCTATATAGCGGTATTATATTTCGTTGACACGTGATAACTTCGCTGTTTATCAGTGGATTGTCGCGATTTCTTTGTTGACCTACAGCGCAAGACGTCTGCTTTCGTTTGAGTATAATTTTGGCACTCCATTTTAAAAAACATATACCTTTTTTGATAAAAAACAGTCTAAATTCTTAACATTTTTCAAAGTCATTTTTTCAAAAACTGTTTAGCAAAAATTTCATTTAGTCATATCTGTTTGTAGGTCTCTTAAAGACCTTCCTAAATATATAGCACACGTATCGTGTGATTATATAGAACTTCAAAATTTTTCTACTTTAAAAATTAAATTAAATCCTGTAAAAAATCAGTTTTTCACGGTTTTCCAGGGAAATTTGTTCCCGGACCCCTAAATTTTATTACGCCATTCGCTTGCAAACGTCCAGCCGAAGAGAACGGTACCACTCACGTGGCGCTCCGACTACCTGGAGCCGAGGAAATTGCTATTTTGTGTTCCCGACCAAAACAACATCTCGTGGAGTGCTATATAAGTACTTGAAAATCCACCTAAGCCGGTCGCACAAACAGTTCACTCGTATACAAAAATTTTTATTTCTGTGCGATTTTAACTATTATTTTTTCTAAACGTGTCCATTTTGATATTATTGTTGACTTTCGCGCCTATACACGCGAAAATAATTGATATTTTTCGTAATTTTACGAAAATAGTTGTTTATATTGCTATATAGCGGTATTATATTTCGTTGACACGTGATAACTTCGCTGTTTATCAGTGGATTGTCGCGATTTCTTTGTTGACCTACAGCGCAAGACGTCTGCTTTCGTTTGAGTATAATTTTGGCACTCCATTTTAAAAAACATATACCTTTTTTGATAAAAAACAGTCTAAATTCTTAACATTTTTCAAAGTCATTTTTTCAAAAACTGTTTAGCAAAAATTTCATTTAGTCATATCTGTTTGTAGGTCTCTTAAAGACCTTCCTAAATATATAGCACACGTATCGTGTGATTATATAGAACTTCAAAATTTTTCTACTTTAAAAATTAAATTAAATCCTGTAAAAAATCAGTTTTTCACGGTTTTCCAGGGAAATTTGTTCCCGGACCCCTAAATTTTATTACGCCATTCGCTTGCAAACGTCCAGCCGAAGAGAACGGTACCACTCACGTGGCGCTCCGACTACCTGGAGCCGAGGAAATTGCTATTTTGTGTTCCCGACCAAAACAACATCTCGTGGAGTGCTATATAAGTACTTGAAAATCCACCTAAGCCGGTCGCACAAACAGTTCACTCGTATACAAAAATTTTTATTTCTGTGCGATTTTAACTATTATTTTTTCTAAACGTGTCCATTTTGATATTATTGTTGACTTTCGCGCCTATACACGCGAAAATAATTGATATTTTTCGTAATTTTACGAAAATAGTTGTTTATATTGCTATATAGCGGTATTATATTTCGTTGACACGTGATAACTTCGCTGTTTATCAGTGGATTGTCGCGATTTCTTTGTTGACCTACAGCGCAAGACGTCTGCTTTCGTTTGAGTATAATTTTGGCACTCCATTTTAAAAAACATATACCTTTTTTGATAAAAAACAGTCTAAATTCTTAACATTTTTCAAAGTCATTTTTTCAAAAACTGTTTAGCAAAAATTTCATTTAGTCATATCTGTTTGTAGGTCTCTTAAAGACCTTCCTAAATATATAGCACACGTATCGTGTGATTATATAGAACTTCAAAATTTTTCTACTTTAAAAATTAAATTAAATCCTGTAAAAAATCAGTTTTTCACGGTTTTCCAGGGAAATTTGTTCCCGGACCCCTAAATTTTATTACGCCATTCGCTTGCAAACGTCCAGCCGAAGAGAACGGTACCACTCACGTGGCGCTCCGACTACCTGGAGCCGAGGAAATTGCTATTTTGTGTTCCCGACCAAAACAACATCTCGTGGAGTGCTATATAAGTACTTGAAAATCCACCTAAGCCGGTCGCACAAACAGTTCACTCGTATACAAAAATTTTTATTTCTGTGCGATTTTAACTATTATTTTTTCTAAACGTGTCCATTTTGATATTATTGTTGACTTTCGCGCCTATACACGCGAAAATAATTGATATTTTTCGTAATTTTACGAAAATAGTTGTTTATATTGCTATATAGCGGTATTATATTTCGTTGACACGTGATAACTTCGCTGTTTATCAGTGGATTGTCGCGATTTCTTTGTTGACCTACAGCGCAAGACGTCTGCTTTCGTTTGAGTATAATTTTGGCACTCCATTTTAAAAAACATATACCTTTTTTGATAAAAAACAGTCTAAATTCTTAACATTTTTCAAAGTCATTTTTTCAAAAACTGTTTAGCAAAAATTTCATTTAGTCATATCTGTTTGTAGGTCTCTTAAAGACCTTCCTAAATATATAGCACACGTATCGTGTGATTATATAGAACTTCAAAATTTTTCTACTTTAAAAATTAAATTAAATCCTGTAAAAAATCAGTTTTTCACGGTTTTCCAGGGAAATTTGTTCCCGGACCCCTAAATTTTATTACGCCATTCGCTTGCAAACGTCCAGCCGAAGAGAACGGTACCACTCACGTGGCGCTCCGACTACCTGGAGCCGAGGAAATTGCTATTTTGTGTTCCCGACCAAAACAACATCTCGTGGAGTGCTATATAAGTACTTGAAAATCCACCTAAGCCGGTCGCACAAACAGTTCACTCGTATACAAAAATTTTTATTTCTGTGCGATTTTAACTATTATTTTTTCTAAACGTGTCCATTTTGATATTATTGTTGACTTTCGCGCCTATACACGCGAAAATAATTGATATTTTTCGTAATTTTACGAAAATAGTTGTTTATATTGCTATATAGCGGTATTATATTTCGTTGACACGTGATAACTTCGCTGTTTATCAGTGGATTGTCGCGATTTCTTTGTTGACCTACAGCGCAAGACGTCTGCTTTCGTTTGAGTATAATTTTGGCACTCCATTTTAAAAAACATATACCTTTTTTGATAAAAAACAGTCTAAATTCTTAACATTTTTCAAAGTCATTTTTTCAAAAACTGTTTAGCAAAAATTTCATTTAGTCATATCTGTTTGTAGGTCTCTTAAAGACCTTCCTAAATATATAGCACACGTATCGTGTGATTATATAGAACTTCAAAATTTTTCTACTTTAAAAATTAAATTAAATCCTGTAAAAAATCAGTTTTTCACGGTTTTCCAGGGAAATTTGTTCCCGGACCCCTAAATTTTATTACGCCATTCGCTTGCAAACGTCCAGCCGAAGAGAACGGTACCACTCACGTGGCGCTCCGACTACCTGGAGCCGAGGAAATTGCTATTTTGTGTTCCCGACCAAAACAACATCTCGTGGAGTGCTATATAAGTACTTGAAAATCCACCTAAGCCGGTCGCACAAACAGTTCACTCGTATACAAAATTTTTTATTTCTGTGCGATTTTAACTATTATTTTTTCTAAACGTGTCCATTTTGATATTATTGTTGACTTTCGCGCCTATACACGCGAAAATAATTGATATTTTTCGTAATTTTACGAAAATAGTTGTTTATATTGCTATATAGCGGTATTATATTTCGTTGACACGTGATAACTTCGCTGTTTATCAGTGGATTGTCGCGATTTCTTTGTTGACCTACAGCGCAAGACGTCTGCTTTCGTTTGAGTATAATTTTGGCACTCCATTTTAAAAAACATATACCTTTTTTGATAAAAAACAGTCTAAATTCTTAACATTTTTCAAAGTCATTTTTTCAAAAACTGTTTAGCAAAAATTTCATTTAGTCATATCTGTTTGTAGGTCTCTTAAAGACCTTCCTAAATATATAGCACACGTATCGTGTGATTATATAGAACTTCAAAATTTTTCTACTTTAAAAATTAAATTAAATCCTGTAAAAAATCAGTTTTTCACGGTTTTCCAGGGAAATTTGTTCCCGGACCCCTAAATTTTATTACGCCATTCGCTTGCAAACGTCCAGCCGAAGAGAACGGTACCACTCACGTGGCGCTCCGACTACCTGGAGCCGAGGAAATTGCTATTTTGTGTTCCCGACCAAAACAACATCTCGTGGAGTGCTATATAAGTACTTGAAAATCCACCTAAGCCGGTCGCACAAACAGTTCACTCGTATACAAAAATTTTTATTTCTGTGCGATTTTAACTATTATTTTTTCTAAACGTGTCCATTTTGATATTATTGTTGACTTTCGCGCCTATACACGCGAAAATAATTGATATTTTTCGTAATTTTACGAAAATAGTTGTTTATATTGCTATATAGCGGTATTATATTTCGTTGACACGTGATAACTTCGCTGTTTATCAGTGGATTGTCGCGATTTCTTTGTTGACCTACAGCGCAAGACGTCTGCTTTCGTTTGAGTATAATTTTGGCACTCCATTTTAAAAAACATATACCTTTTTTGATAAAAAACAGTCTAAATTCTTAACATTTTTCAAAGTCATTTTTTCAAAAACTGTTTAGCAAAAATTTCATTTAGTCATATCTGTTTGTAGGTCTCTTAAAGACCTTCCTAAATATATAGCACACGTATCGTGTGATTATATAGAACTTCAAAATTTTTCTACTTTAAAAATTAAATTAAATCCTGTAAAAAATCAGTTTTTCACGGTTTTCCAGGGAAATTTGTTCCCGGACCCCTAAATTTTATTACGCCATTCGCTTGCAAACGTCCAGCCGAAGAGAACGGTACCACTCACGTGGCGCTCCGACTACCTGGAGCCGAGGAAATTGCTATTTTGTGTTCCCGACCAAAACAACATCTCGTGGAGTGCTATATAAGTACTTGAAAATCCACCTAAGCCGGTCGCACAAACAGTTCACTCGTATACAAAAATTTTTATTTCTGTGCGATTTTAACTATTATTTTTTCTAAACGTGTCCATTTTGATATTATTGTTGACTTTCGCGCCTATACACGCGAAAATAATTGATATTTTTCGTAATTTTACGAAAATAGTTGTTTATATTGCTATATAGCGGTATTATATTTCGTTGACACGTGATAACTTCGCTGTTTATCAGTGGATTGTCGCGATTTCTTTGTTGACCTACAGCGCAAGACGTCTGCTTTCGTTTGAGTATAATTTTGGCACTCCATTTTAAAAAACATATACCTTTTTTGATAAAAAACAGTCTAAATTCTTAACATTTTTCAAAGTCATTTTTTCAAAAACTGTTTAGCAAAAATTTCATTTAGTCATATCTGTTTGTAGGTCTCTTAAAGACCTTCCTAAATATATAGCACACGTATCGTGTGATTATATAGAACTTCAAAATTTTTCTACTTTAAAAATTAAATTAAATCCTGTAAAAAATCAGTTTTTCACGGTTTTCCAGGGAAATTTGTTCCCGGACCCCTAAATTTTATTACGCCATTCGCTTGCAAACGTCCAGCCGAAGAGAACGGTACCACTCACGTGGCGCTCCGACTACCTGGAGCCGAGGAAATTGCTATTTTGTGTTCCCGACCAAAACAACATCTCGTGGAGTGCTATATAAGTACTTGAAAATCCACCTAAGCCGGTCGCACAAACAGTTCACTCGTATACAAAAATTTTTATTTCTGTGCGATTTTAACTATTATTTTTTCTAAACGTGTCCATTTTGATATTATTGTTGACTTTCGCGCCTATACACGCGAAAATAATTGATATTTTTCGTAATTTTACGAAAATAGTTGTTTATATTGCTATATAGCGGTATTATATTTCGTTGACACGTGATAACTTCGCTGTTTATCAGTGGATTGTCGCGATTTCTTTGTTGACCTACAGCGCAAGACGTCTGCTTTCGTTTGAGTATAATTTTGGCACTCCATTTTAAAAAACATATACCTTTTTTGATAAAAAACAGTCTAAATTCTTAACATTTTTCAAAGTCATTTTTTCAAAAACTGTTTAGCAAAAATTTCATTTAGTCATATCTGTTTGTAGGTCTCTTAAAGACCTTCCTAAATATATAGCACACGTATCGTGTGATTATATAGAACTTCAAAATTTTTCTACTTTAAAAATTAAATTAAATCCTGTAAAAAATCAGTTTTTCACGGTTTTCCAGGGAAATTTGTTCCCGGACCCCTAAATTTTATTACGCCATTCGCTTGCAAACGTCCAGCCGAAGAGAACGGTACCACTCACGTGGCGCTCCGACTACCTGGAGCCGAGGAAATTGCTATTTTGTGTTCCCGACCAAAACAACATCTCGTGGAGTGCTATATAAGTACTTGAAAATCCACCTAAGCCGGTCGCACAAACAGTTCACTCGTATACAAAAATTTTTATTTCTGTGCGATTTTAACTATTATTTTTTCTAAACGTGTCCATTTTGATATTATTGTTGACTTTCGCGCCTATACACGCGAAAATAATTGATATTTTTCGTAATTTTACGAAAATAGTTGTTTATATTGCTATATAGCGGTATTATATTTCGTTGACACGTGATAACTTCGCTGTTTATCAGTGGATTGTCGCGATTTCTTTGTTGACCTACAGCGCAAGACGTCTGCTTTCGTTTGAGTATAATTTTGGCACTCCATTTTAAAAAACATATACCTTTTTTGATAAAAAACAGTCTAAATTCTTAACATTTTTCAAAGTCATTTTTTCAAAAACTGTTTAGCAAAAATTTCATTTAGTCATATCTGTTTGTAGGTCTCTTAAAGACCTTCCTAAATATATAGCACACGTATCGTGTGATTATATAGAACTTCAAAATTTTTCTACTTTAAAAATTAAATTAAATCCTGTAAAAAATCAGTTTTTCACGGTTTTCCAGGGAAATTTGTTCCCGGACCCCTAAATTTTATTACGCCATTCGCTTGCAAACGTCCAGCCGAAGAGAACGGTACCACTCACGTGGCGCTCCGACTACCTGGAGCCGAGGAAATTGCTATTTTGTGTTCCCGACCAAAACAACATCTCGTGGAGTGCTATATAAGTACTTGAAAATCCACCTAAGCCGGTCGCACAAACAGTTCACTCGTATACAAAAATTTTTATTTCTGTGCGATTTTAACTATTATTTTTTCTAAACGTGTCCATTTTGATATTATTGTTGACTTTCGCGCCTATACACGCGAAAATAATTGATATTTTTCGTAATTTTACGAAAATAGTTGTTTATATTGCTATATAGCGGTATTATATTTCGTTGACACGTGATAACTTCGCTGTTTATCAGTGGATTGTCGCGATTTCTTTGTTGACCTACAGCGCAAGACGTCTGCTTTCGTTTGAGTATAATTTTGGCACTCCATTTTAAAAAACATATACCTTTTTTGATAAAAAACAGTCTAAATTCTTAACATTTTTCAAAGTCATTTTTTCAAAAACTGTTTAGCAAAAATTTCATTTAGTCATATCTGTTTGTAGGTCTCTTAAAGACCTTCCTAAATATATAGCACACGTATCGTGTGATTATATAGAACTTCAAAATTTTTCTACTTTAAAAATTAAATTAAATCCTGTAAAAAATCAGTTTTTCACGGTTTTCCAGGGAAATTTGTTCCCGGACCCCTAAATTTTATTACGCCATTCGCTTGCAAACGTCCAGCCGAAGAGAACGGTACCACTCACGTGGCGCTCCGACTACCTGGAGCCGAGGAAATTGCTATTTTGTGTTCCCGACCAAAACAACATCTCGTGGAGTGCTATATAAGTACTTGAAAATCCACCTAAGCCGGTCGCACAAACAGTTCACTCGTATACAAAAATTTTTATTTCTGTGCGATTTTAACTATTATTTTTTCTAAACGTGTCCATTTTGATATTATTGTTGACTTTCGCGCCTATACACGCGAAAATAATTGATATTTTTCGTAATTTTACGAAAATAGTTGTTTATATTGCTATATAGCGGTATTATATTTCGTTGACACGTGATAACTTCGCTGTTTATCAGTGGATTGTCGCGATTTCTTTGTTGACCTACAGCGCAAGACGTCTGCTTTCGTTTGAGTATAATTTTGGCACTCCATTTTAAAAAACATATACCTTTTTTGATAAAAAACAGTCTAAATTCTTAACATTTTTCAAAGTCATTTTTTCAAAAACTGTTTAGCAAAAATTTCATTTAGTCATATCTGTTTGTAGGTCTCTTAAAGACCTTCCTAAATATATAGCACACGTATCGTGTGATTATATAGAACTTCAAAATTTTTCTACTTTAAAAATTAAATTAAATCCTGTAAAAAATCAGTTTTTCACGGTTTTCCAGGGAAATTTGTTCCCGGACCCCTAAATTTTATTACGCCATTCGCTTGCAAACGTCCAGCCGAAGAGAACGGTACCACTCACGTGGCGCTCCGACTACCTGGAGCCGAGGAAATTGCTATTTTGTGTTCCCGACCAAAACAACATCTCGTGGAGTGCTATATAAGTACTTGAAAATCCACCTAAGCCGGTCGCACAAACAGTTCACTCGTATACAAAATTTTTTATTTCTGTGCGATTTTAACTATTATTTTTTCTAAACGTGTCCATTTTGATATTATTGTTGACTTTCGCGCCTATACACGCGAAAATAATTGATATTTTTCGTAATTTTACGAAAATAGTTGTTTATATTGCTATATAGCGGTATTATATTTCGTTGACACGTGATAACTTCGCTGTTTATCAGTGGATTGTCGCGATTTCTTTGTTGACCTACAGCGCAAGACGTCTGCTTTCGTTTGAGTATAATTTTGGCACTCCATTTTAAAAAACATATACCTTTTTTGATAAAAAACAGTCTAAATTCTTAACATTTTTCAAAGTCATTTTTTCAAAAACTGTTTAGCAAAAATTTCATTTAGTCATATCTGTTTGTAGGTCTCTTAACCGATTCGTTGCGGATGGCACGTTTCAGTGCCATCACTTCTTTTTAAGTGTGGCGTCA
This sequence comes from Autographa pulchrina, assembly GCA_905475315.1. Classification (NCBI taxonomy): domain Eukaryota; kingdom Metazoa; phylum Arthropoda; class Insecta; order Lepidoptera; family Noctuidae; genus Autographa; species Autographa pulchrina. Next base: position 3,510,560 of record FR997761.1, on the reverse strand, counting down.
GGCACGGATATGTGTCATTTTGAAATCGATGATAACTCCTTCAATTAAGTTTTATGGAAGTTTTACCTGAAACCAAACTATCTTCATTTTTCACGTATATTAAGCTCGTAGCCTTCGTTTCTGGATACTGTAATATTTTTAAAAAAATAGGGGGCACCAACCTTTTTGGAAGTTGAAGTATTTGATATTAAATCATCATATGATAATAAATTATAAATGTATTACAGTAAAGCAGCTAAATCACTTTGCTGCGGTTGTCTTTAGCTTGTCTTCTATAAAATTTTACACCCGCTCTAAATAAAGATAAAATTTAAACAATAAAAGTATTTATATAGAGATGTTTCTTCTCCTCTTTTAATTACAACTCTCTAATCCTTATCTATAAAGAAATATGCATATACGTCGTAATCACATTTGGGTATCGATAGTGGGTAAATTTTATGTCTCGAAATATGGTAGGTACCTACTTACATAAAAAATATCACCGTGCGTCGTACCACGCTATTTTAAACTACGCGTATCAATATGGTTGTGGCTAATATGAGTCATGTCATGCTCATGCATGATGCTACGACACAAAATTGCATTTGCCAAAAGCGCTTCGAAAAAGGACTGTATTCACTCTAAATTAAAGGTTTATTTTGGATAAAATTGTATAGACTTACAAAAAAATGAAAACAGACAATGGACGGCAGTGGCGTGCACAGGTTTTCGGCCATGGTAGGCACTCGTACATGGAGCAACTTTACCGTAAATACGCAAATGAACTCCTAAAATATTGGAACAAGCATTATTTTTGTGGATCACAAGGTGCGTTCAGGTCTTACGAACGCGCACCGAATGCGCTGTTCGCGCCTGCAGTTAGGTACTGCAACATGTTAGTGCGCCTACTCCACGCAACTCAGTACTCACGCAAAGGTCGATAGTGCAAATAGCGCCGTCTCCGAACTGTTCGCGAGCAGTACGCGCGCTAGAAATATAGATAATAGAAACTAGTTACGAAAGACAAGACGAAAACACGCGCGCGAACTATCAAAAATTTGTAAATTGTATCGGGAATGTACTTTCTTTTTCGCTGTAATTCTTAAACAATAAATAAACATTATCAGTATCTTGCCAAATATTATTTTTTTCTGACAATAATAATTTTCACATTTGTTGTGTATCCGTGAGAATGTTTGGATGTTTTTGTTTTTTCACACAAAAACTACTGAATGGATTTCAATGAAATTTAGCACAGGTGATAAGTCTTGGTCTGGAATAGCACATAGGCTACCTTTTATTCCGATTATAGGTTCCTGTGGGACAACGGGAAACAAATTCTACGCGGGTGGAACCGCGGGCATCGGCTAGTATCAAATAATCATATAAAATAATTATATATTAGTACTACTATCATTATTATTACTATTTAATCTAACTTAGCAGTTTTTATTTGCGTAGTTTAATTATAAACAATTGAAATTTGTTATGCAAAAATTTTTAGACCCAATTTAATACCTCATAATCAATCAAATTACTAGGAAATGCAAAATAAGTTGAAAAGGTTGGGCACATCTGAATTAAATAAGTCACTTACCTTCCATTTCCACAAATACACTTGTTTCGCCACTTTTTATCGCTTAAAACAACGTGCCTGACCGTTCACGTTAGATTTCACATGTAAACTAAAAGTATTCGAGCTTTGAATACGTAAAAAAATGTCAAAACACTGTTTTCTTTTCCGCATGGCTGAAGACACAGATGAGTGTCATTTAATCGTATGGCGTTGGGCACTGATCAGTGTCACGTTATTTTTGTTCGACGCCACGGCTAGAAGTTAGTGAAATTAGGCATCGCAACGAATCGGTTAAAGACCTTCCTAAATATATAGCACACGTATCGTGTGATTATATAGAACTTCAAAATTTTTCTACTTTAAAAATTAAATTAAATCCTGTAAAAAATCAGTTTTTCACGGTTTTCCAGGGAAATTTGTTCCCGGACCCCTAAATTTTATTACGCCATTCGCTTGCAAACGTCCAGCCGAAGAGAACGGTACCACTCACGTGGCGCTCCGACTACCTGGAGCCGAGGAAATTGCTATTTTGTGTTCCCGACCAAAACAACATCTCGTGGAGTGCTATATAAGTACTTGAAAATCCACCTAAGCCGGTCGCACAAACAGTTCACTCGTATACAAAAATTTTTATTTCTGTGCGATTTTAACTATTATTTTTTCTAAACGTGTCCATTTTGATATTATTGTTGACTTTCGCGCCTATACACGCGAAAATAATTGATATTTTTCGTAATTTTACGAAAATAGTTGTTTATATTGCTATATAGCGGTATTATATTTCGTTGACACGTGATAACTTCGCTGTTTATCAGTGGATTGTCGCGATTTCTTTGTTGACCTACAGCGCAAGACGTCTGCTTTCGTTTGAGTATAATTTTGGCACTCCATTTTAAAAAACATATACCTTTTTTGATAAAAAACAGTCTAAATTCTTAACATTTTTCAAAGTCATTTTTTCAAAAACTGTTTAGCAAAAATTTCATTTAGTCATATCTGTTTGTAGGTCTCTTAAAGACCTTCCTAAATATATAGCACACGTATCGTGTGATTATATAGAACTTCAAAATTTTTCTACTTTAAAAATTAAATTAAATCCTGTAAAAAATCAGTTTTTCACGGTTTTCCAGGGAAATTTGTTCCCGGACCCCTAAATTTTATTACGCCATTCGCTTGCAAACGTCCAGCCGAAGAGAACGGTACCACTCACGTGGCGCTCCGACTACCTGGAGCCGAGGAAATTGCTATTTTGTGTTCCCGACCAAAACAACATCTCGTGGAGTGCTATATAAGTACTTGAAAATCCACCTAAGCCGGTCGCACAAACAGTTCACTCGTATACAAAAATTTTTATTTCTGTGCGATTTTAACTATTATTTTTTCTAAACGTGTCCATTTTGATATTATTGTTGACTTTCGCGCCTATACACGCGAAAATAATTGATATTTTTCGTAATTTTACGAAAATAGTTGTTTATATTGCTATATAGCGGTATTATATTTCGTTGACACGTGATAACTTCGCTGTTTATCAGTGGATTGTCGCGATTTCTTTGTTGACCTACAGCGCAAGACGTCTGCTTTCGTTTGAGTATAATTTTGGCACTCCATTTTAAAAAACATATACCTTTTTTGATAAAAAACAGTCTAAATTCTTAACATTTTTCAAAGTCATTTTTTCAAAAACTGTTTAGCAAAAATTTCATTTAGTCATATCTGTTTGTAGGTCTCTTAAAGACCTTCCTAAATATATAGCACACGTATCGTGTGATTATATAGAACTTCAAAATTTTTCTACTTTAAAAATTAAATTAAATCCTGTAAAAAATCAGTTTTTCACGGTTTTCCAGGGAAATTTGTTCCCGGACCCCTAAATTTTATTACGCCATTCGCTTGCAAACGTCCAGCCGAAGAGAACGGTACCACTCACGTGGCGCTCCGACTACCTGGAGCCGAGGAAATTGCTATTTTGTGTTCCCGACCAAAACAACATCTCGTGGAGTGCTATATAAGTACTTGAAAATCCACCTAAGCCGGTCGCACAAACAGTTCACTCGTATACAAAAATTTTTATTTCTGTGCGATTTTAACTATTATTTTTTCTAAACGTGTCCATTTTGATATTATTGTTGACTTTCGCGCCTATACACGCGAAAATAATTGATATTTTTCGTAATTTTACGAAAATAGTTGTTTATATTGCTATATAGCGGTATTATATTTCGTTGACACGTGATAACTTCGCTGTTTATCAGTGGATTGTCGCGATTTCTTTGTTGACCTACAGCGCAAGACGTCTGCTTTCGTTTGAGTATAATTTTGGCACTCCATTTTAAAAAACATATACCTTTTTTGATAAAAAACAGTCTAAATTCTTAACATTTTTCAAAGTCATTTTTTCAAAAACTGTTTAGCAAAAATTTCATTTAGTCATATCTGTTTGTAGGTCTCTTAAAGACCTTCCTAAATATATAGCACACGTATCGTGTGATTATATAGAACTTCAAAATTTTTCTACTTTAAAAATTAAATTAAATCCTGTAAAAAATCAGTTTTTCACGGTTTTCCAGGGAAATTTGTTCCCGGACCCCTAAATTTTATTACGCCATTCGCTTGCAAACGTCCAGCCGAAGAGAACGGTACCACTCACGTGGCGCTCCGACTACCTGGAGCCGAGGAAATTGCTATTTTGTGTTCCCGACCAAAACAACATCTCGTGGAGTGCTATATAAGTACTTGAAAATCCACCTAAGCCGGTCGCACAAACAGTTCACTCGTATACAAAAATTTTTATTTCTGTGCGATTTTAACTATTATTTTTTCTAAACGTGTCCATTTTGATATTATTGTTGACTTTCGCGCCTATACACGCGAAAATAATTGATATTTTTCGTAATTTTACGAAAATAGTTGTTTATATTGCTATATAGCGGTATTATATTTCGTTGACACGTGATAACTTCGCTGTTTATCAGTGGATTGTCGCGATTTCTTTGTTGACCTACAGCGCAAGACGTCTGCTTTCGTTTGAGTATAATTTTGGCACTCCATTTTAAAAAACATATACCTTTTTTGATAAAAAACAGTCTAAATTCTTAACATTTTTCAAAGTCATTTTTTCAAAAACTGTTTAGCAAAAATTTCATTTAGTCATATCTGTTTGTAGGTCTCTTAAAGACCTTCCTAAATATATAGCACACGTATCGTGTGATTATATAGAACTTCAAAATTTTTCTACTTTAAAAATTAAATTAAATCCTGTAAAAAATCAGTTTTTCACGGTTTTCCAGGGAAATTTGTTCCCGGACCCCTAAATTTTATTACGCCATTCGCTTGCAAACGTCCAGCCGAAGAGAACGGTACCACTCACGTGGCGCTCCGATTACCTGGAGCCGAGGAAATTGCTATTTTGTGTTCCCGACCAAAACAACATCTCGTGGAGTGCTATATAAGTACTTGAAAATCCACCTAAGCCGGTCGCACAAACAGTTCACTCGTATACAAAAATTTTTATTTCTGTGCGATTTTAACTATTATTTTTTCTAAACGTGTCCATTTTGATATTATTGTTGACTTTCGCGCCTATACACGCGAAAATAATTGATATTTTTCGTAATTTTACGAAAATAGTTGTTTATATTGCTATATAGCGGTATTATATTTCGTTGACACGTGATAACTTCGCTGTTTATCAGTGGATTGTCGCGATTTCTTTGTTGACCTACAGCGCAAGACGTCTGCTTTCGTTTGAGTATAATTTTGGCACTCCATTTTAAAAAACATATACCTTTTTTGATAAAAAACAGTCTAAATTCTTAACATTTTTCAAAGTCATTTTTTCAAAAACTGTTTAGCAAAAATTTCATTTAGTCATATCTGTTTGTAGGTCTCTTAAAGACCTTCCTAAATATATAGCACACGTATCGTGTGATTATATAGAACTTCAAAATTTTTCTACTTTAAAAATTAAATTAAATCCTGTAAAAAATCAGTTTTTCACGGTTTTCCAGGGAAATTTGTTCCCGGACCCCTAAATTTTATTACGCCATTCGCTTGCAAACGTCCAGCCGAAGAGAACGGTACCACTCACGTGGCGCTCCGACTACCTGGAGCCGAGGAAATTGCTATTTTGTGTTCCCGACCAAAACAACATCTCGTGGAGTGCTATATAAGTACTTGAAAATCCACCTAAGCCGGTCGCACAAACAGTTCACTCGTATACAAAAATTTTTATTTCTGTGCGATTTTAACTATTATTTTTTCTAAACGTGTCCATTTTGATATTATTGTTGACTTTCGCGCCTATACACGCGAAAATAATTGATATTTTTCGTAATTTTACGAAAATAGTTGTTTATATTGCTATATAGCGGTATTATATTTCGTTGACACGTGATAACTTCGCTGTTTATCAGTGGATTGTCGCGATTTCTTTGTTGACCTACAGCGCAAGACGTCTGCTTTCGTTTGAGTATAATTTTGGCACTCCATTTTAAAAAACATATACCTTTTTTGATAAAAAACAGTCTAAATTCTTAACATTTTTCAAAGTCATTTTTTCAAAAACTGTTTAGCAAAAATTTCATTTAGTCATATCTGTTTGTAGGTCTCTTAAAGACCTTCCTAAATATATAGCACACGTATCGTGTGATTATATAGAACTTCAAAATTTTTCTACTTTAAAAATTAAATTAAATCCTGTAAAAAATCAGTTTTTCACGGTTTTCCAGGGAAATTTGTTCCCGGACCCCTAAATTTTATTACGCCATTCGCTTGCAAACGTCCAGCCGAAGAGAACGGTACCACTCACGTGGCGCTCCGACTACCTGGAGCCGAGGAAATTGCTATTTTGTGTTCCCGACCAAAACAACATCTCGTGGAGTGCTATATAAGTACTTGAAAATCCACCTAAGCCGGTCGCACAAACAGTTCACTCGTATACAAAAATTTTTATTTCTGTGCGATTTTAACTATTATTTTTTCTAAACGTGTCCATTTTGATATTATTGTTGACTTTCGCGCCTATACACGCGAAAATAATTGATATTTTTCGTAATTTTACGAAAATAGTTGTTTATATTGCTATATAGCGGTATTATATTTCGTTGACACGTGATAACTTCGCTGTTTATCAGTGGATTGTCGCGATTTCTTTGTTGACCTACAGCGCAAGACGTCTGCTTTCGTTTGAGTATAATTTTGGCACTCCATTTTAAAAAACATATACCTTTTTTGATAAAAAACAGTCTAAATTCTTAACATTTTTCAAAGTCATTTTTTCAAAAACTGTTTAGCAAAAATTTCATTTAGTCATATCTGTTTGTAGGTCTCTTAAAGACCTTCCTAAATATATAGCACACGTATCGTGTGATTATATAGAACTTCAAAATTTTTCTACTTTAAAAATTAAATTAAATCCTGTAAAAAATCAGTTTTTCACGGTTTTCCAGGGAAATTTGTTCCCGGACCCCTAAATTTTATTACGCCATTCGCTTGCAAACGTCCAGCCGAAGAGAACGGTACCACTCACGTGGCGCTCCGACTACCTGGAGCCGAGGAAATTGCTATTTTGTGTTCCCGACCAAAACAACATCTCGTGGAGTGCTATATAAGTACTTGAAAATCCACCTAAGCCGGTCGCACAAACAGTTCACTCGTATACAAAAATTTTTATTTCTGTGCGATTTTAACTATTATTTTTTCTAAACGTGTCCATTTTGATATTATTGTTGACTTTCGCGCCTATACACGCGAAAATAATTGATATTTTTCGTAATTTTACGAAAATAGTTGTTTATATTGCTATATAGCGGTATTATATTTCGTTGACACGTGATAACTTCGCTGTTTATCAGTGGATTGTCGCGATTTCTTTGTTGACCTACAGCGCAAGACGTCTGCTTTCGTTTGAGTATAATTTTGGCACTCCATTTTAAAAAACATATACCTTTTTTGATAAAAAACAGTCTAAATTCTTAACATTTTTCAAAGTCATTTTTTCAAAAACTGTTTAGCAAAAATTTCATTTAGTCATATCTGTTTGTAGGTCTCTTAAAGACCTTCCTAAATATATAGCACACGTATCGTGTGATTATATAGAACTTCAAAATTTTTCTACTTTAAAAATTAAATTAAATCCTGTAAAAAATCAGTTTTTCACGGTTTTCCAGGGAAATTTGTTCCCGGACCCCTAAATTTTATTACGCCATTCGCTTGCAAACGTCCAGCCGAAGAGAACGGTACCACTCACGTGGCGCTCCGACTACCTGGAGCCGAGGAAATTGCTATTTTGTGTTCCCGACCAAAACAACATCTCGTGGAGTGCTATATAAGTACTTGAAAATCCACCTAAGCCGGTCGCACAAACAGTTCACTCGTATACAAAAATTTTTATTTCTGTGCGATTTTAACTATTATTTTTTCTAAACGTGTCCATTTTGATATTATTGTTGACTTTCGCGCCTATACACGCGAAAATAATTGATATTTTTCGTAATTTTACGAAAATAGTTGTTTATATTGCTATATAGCGGTATTATATTTCGTTGACACGTGATAACTTCGCTGTTTATCAGTGGATTGTCGCGATTTCTTTGTTGACCTACAGCGCAAGACGTCTGCTTTCGTTTGAGTATAATTTTGGCACTCCATTTTAAAAAACATATACCTTTTTTGATAAAAAACAGTCTAAATTCTTAACATTTTTCAAAGTCATTTTTTCAAAAACTGTTTAGCAAAAATTTCATTTAGTCATATCTGTTTGTAGGTCTCTTAAAGACCTTCCTAAATATATAGCACACGTATCGTGTGATTATATAGAACTTCAAAATTTTTCTACTTTAAAAATTAAATTAAATCCTGTAAAAAATCAGTTTTTCACGGTTTTCCAGGGAAATTTGTTCCCGGACCCCTAAATTTTATTACGCCATTCGCTTGCAAACGTCCAGCCGAAGAGAACGGTACCACTCACGTGGCGCTCCGACTACCTGGAGCCGAGGAAATTGCTATTTTGTGTTCCCGACCAAAACAACATCTCGTGGAGTGCTATATAAGTACTTGAAAATCCACCTAAGCCGGTCGCACAAACAGTTCACTCGTAGGTATACAAAAATTTTTATTTCTGTGCGATTTTAACTATTATTTTTTCTAAACGTGTCCATTTTGATATTATTGTTGACTTTCGCGCCTATACACGCGAAAATAATTGATATTTTTCGTAATTTTACGAAAATAGTTGTTTATATTGCTATATAGCGGTATTATATTTCGTTGACACGTGATAACTTCGCTGTTTATCAGTGGATTGTCGCGATTTCTTTGTTGACCTACAGCGCAAGACGTCTGCTTTCGTTTGAGTATAATTTTGGCACTCCATTTTAAAAAACATATACCTTTTTTGATAAAAAACAGTCTAAATTCTTAACATTTTTCAAAGTCATTTTTTCAAAAACTGTTTAGCAAAAATTTCATTTAGTCATATCTGTTTGTAGGTCTCTTAAAGACCTTCCTAAATATATAGCACACGTATCGTGTGATTATATAGAACTTCAAAATTTTTCTACTTTAAAAATTAAATTAAATCCTGTAAAAAATCAGTTTTTCACGGTTTTCCAGGGAAATTTGTTCCCGGACCCCTAAATTTTATTACGCCATTCGCTTGCAAACGTCCAGCCGAAGAGAACGGTACCACTCACGTGGCGCTCCGACTACCTGGAGCCGAGGAAATTGCTATTTTGTGTTCCCGACCAAAACAACATCTCGTGGAGTGCTATATAAGTACTTGAAAATCCACCTAAGCCGGTCGCACAAACAGTTCACTCGTATACAAAAATTTTTATTTCTGTGCGATTTTAACTATTATTTTTTCTAAACGTGTCCATTTTGATATTATTGTTGACTTTCGCGCCTATACACGCGAAAATAATTGATATTTTTCGTAATTTTACGAAAATAGTTGTTTATATTGCTATATAGCGGTATTATATTTCGTTGACACGTGATAACTTCGCTGTTTATCAGTGGATTGTCGCGATTTCTTTGTTGACCTACAGCGCAAGACGTCTGCTTTCGTTTGAGTATAATTTTGGCACTCCATTTTAAAAAACATATACCTTTTTTGATAAAAAACAGTCTAAATTCTTAACATTTTTCAAAGTCATTTTTTCAAAAACTGTTTAGCAAAAATTTCATTTAGTCATATCTGTTTGTAGGTCTCTTAAAGACCTTCCTAAATATATAGCACACGTATCGTGTGATTATATAGAACTTCAAAATTTTTCTACTTTAAAAATTAAATTAAATCCTGTAAAAAATCAGTTTTTCACGGTTTTCCAGGGAAATTTGTTCCCGGACCCCTAAATTTTATTACGCCATTCGCTTGCAAACGTCCAGCCGCAGAGAACGGTACCACTCACGTGGCGCTCCGACTACCTGGAGCCGAGGAAATTGCTATTTTGTGTTCCCGACCAAAACAACATCTCGTGGAGTGCTATATAAGTACTTGAAAATCCACCTAAGCCGGTCGCACAAACAGTTCACTCGTATACAAAAATTTTTATTTCTGTGCGATTTTAACTATTATTTTTTCTAAACGTGTCCATTTTGATATTATTGTTGACTTTCGCGCCTATACACGCGAAAATAATTGATATTTTTCGTAATTTTACGAAAATAGTTGTTTATATTGCTATATAGCGGTATTATATTTCGTTGACACGTGATAACTTCGCTGTTTATCAGTGGATTGTCGCGATTTCTTTGTTGACCTACAGCGCAAGACGTCTGCTTTCGTTTGAGTATAATTTTGGCACTCCATTTTAAAAAACATATACCTTTTTTGATAAAAAACAGTCTAAATTCTTAACATTTTTCAAAGTCATTTTTTCAAAAACTGTTTAGCAAAAATTTCATTTAGTCATATCTGTTTGTAGGTCTCTTAAAGACCTTCCTAAATATATAGCACACGTATCGTGTGATTATATAGAACTTCAAAATTTTTCTACTTTAAAAATTAAATTAAATCCTGTAAAAAATCAGTTTTTCACGGTTCTCCAGGGAAATTTGTTCCCGGACCCCTAAATTTTATTACGCCATTCGCTTGCAAACGTCCAGCCGAAGAGAACGGTACCACTCACGTGGCGCTCCGACTACCTGGAGCCGAGGAAATTGCTATTTTGTGTTCCCGACCAAAACAACATCTCGTGGAGTGCTATATAAGTACTTGAAAATCCACCTAAGCCGGTCGCACAAACAGTTCACTCGTATACAAAAATTTTTATTTCTGTGCGATTTTAACTATTATTTTTTCTAAACGTGTCCATTTTGATATTATTGTTGACTTTCGCGCCTATACACGCGAAAATAATTGATATTTTTCGTAATTTTACGAAAATAGTTGTTTATATTGCTATATAGCGGTATTATATTTCGTTGACACGTGATAACTTCGCTGTTTATCAGTGGATTGTCGCGATTTCTTTGTTGACCTACAGCGCAAGACGTCTGCTTTCGTTTGAGTATAATTTTGGCACTCCATTTTAAAAAACATATACCTTTTTTGATAAAAAACAGTCTAAATTCTTAACATTTTTCAAAGTCATTTTTTCAAAAACTGTTTAGCAAAAATTTCATTTAGTCATATCTGTTTGTAGGTCTCTTAAAGACCTTCCTAAATATATAGCACACGTATCGTGTGATTATATAGAACTTCAAAATTTTTCTACTTTAAAAATTAAATTAAATCCTGTAAAAAATCAGTTTTTCACGGTTTTCCAGGGAAATTTGTTCCCGGACCCCTAAATTTTATTACGCCATTCGCTTGCAAACGTCCAGCCGAAGAGAACGGTACCACTCACGTGGCGCTCCGACTACCTGGAGCCGAGGAAATTGCTATTTTGTGTTCCCGACCAAAACAACATCTCGTGGAGTGCTATATAAGTACTTGAAAATCCACCTAAGCCGGTCGCACAAACAGTTCACTCGTATACAAAAATTTTTATTTCTGTGCGATTTTAACTATTATTTTTTCTAAACGTGTCCATTTTGATATTATTGTTGACTTTCGCGCCTATACACGCGAAAATAATTGATATTTTTCGTAATTTTACGAAAATAGTTGTTTATATTGCTATATAGCGGTATTATATTTCGTTGACACGTGATAACTTCGCTGTTTATCAGTGGATTGTCGCGATTTCTTTGTTGACCTACAGCGCAAGACGTCTGCTTTCGTTTGAGTATAATTTTGGCACTCCATTTTAAAAAAACATATACCTTTTTTGATAAAAAACAGTCTAAATTCTTAACATTTTTCAAAGTCATTTTTTCAAAAACTGTTTAGCAAAAATTTCATTTAGTCATATCTGTTTGTAGGTCTCTTAAAGACCTTCCTAAATATATAGCACACGTATCGTGTGATTATATAGAACTTCAAAATTTTTCTACTTTAAAAATTAAATTAAATCCTGTAAAAAATCAGTTTTTCACGGTTTTCCAGGGAAATTTGTTCCCGGACCCCTAAATTTTATTACGCCATTCGCTTGCAAACGTCCAGCCGAAGAGAACGGTACCACTCACGTGGCGCTCCGACTACCTGGAGCCGAGGAAATTGCTATTTTGTGTTCCCGACCAAAACAACATCTCGTGGAGTGCTATATAAGTACTTGAAAATCCACCTAAGCCGGTCGCACAAACAGTTCACTCGTATACAAAAATTTTTATTTCTGTGCGATTTTAACTATTATTTTTTCTAAACGTGTCCATTTTGATATTATTGTTGACTTTCGCGCCTATACACGCGAAAATAATTGATATTTTTCGTAATTTTACGAAAATAGTTGTTTATATTGCTATATAGCGGTATTATATTTCGTTGACACGTGATAACTTCGCTGTTTATCAGTGGATTGTCGCGATTTCTTTGTTGACCTACAGCGCAAGACGTCTGCTTTCGTTTGAGTATAATTTTGGCACTCCATTTTAAAAAACATATACCTTTTTTGATAAAAAACAGTCTAAATTCTTAACATTTTTCAAAGTCATTTTTTCAAAAACTGTTTAGCAAAAATTTCATTTAGTCATATCTGTTTGTAGGTCTCTTAAAGACCTTCCTAAATATATAGCACACGTATCGTGTGATTATATAGAACTTCAAAATTTTTCTACTTTAAAAATTAAATTAAATCCTGTAAAAAATCAGTTTTTCACGGTTTTCCAGGGAAATTTGTTCCCGGACCCCTAAATTTTATTACGCCATTCGCTTGCAAACGTCCAGCCGCAGAGAACGGTACCACTCACGTGGCGCTCCGACTACCTGGAGCCGAGGAAATTGCTATTTTGTGTTCCCGACCAAAACAACATCTCGTGGAGTGCTATATAAGTACTTGAAAATCCACCTAAGCCGGTCGCACAAACAGTTCACTCGTATACAAAAATTTTTATTTCTGTGCGATTTTAACTATTATTTTTTCTAAACGTGTCCATTTTGATATTATTGTTGACTTTCGCGCCTATACACGCGAAAATAATTGATATTTTTCGTAATTTTACGAAAATAGTTGTTTATATTGCTATATAGCGGTATTATATTTCGTTGACACGTGATAACTTCGCTGTTTATCAGTGGATTGTCGCGATTTCTTTGTTGACCTACAGCGCAAGACGTCTGCTTTCGTTTGAGTATAATTTTGGCACTCCATTTTAAAAAACATATACCTTTTTTGATAAAAAACAGTCTAAATTCTTAACATTTTTCAAAGTCATTTTTTCAAAAACTGTTTAGCAAAAATTTCATTTAGTCATATCTGTTTGTAGGTCTCTTAAAGACCTTCCTAAATATATAGCACACGTATCGTGTGATTATATAGAACTTCAAAATTTTTCTACTTTAAAAATTAAATTAAATCCTGTAAAAAATCAGTTTTTCACGGTTCTCCAGGGAAATTTGTTCCCGGACCCCTAAATTTTATTACGCCATTCGCTTGCAAACGTCCAGCCGAAGAGAACGGTACCACTCACGTGGCGCTCCGACTACCTGGAGCCGAGGAAATTGCTATTTTGTGTTCCCGACCAAAACAACATCTCGTGGAGTGCTATATAAGTACTTGAAAATCCACCTAAGCCGGTCGCACAAACAGTTCACTCGTATACAAAAATTTTTATTTCTGTGCGATTTTAACTATTATTTTTTCTAAACGTGTCCATTTTGATATTATTGTTGACTTTCGCGCCTATACACGCGAAAATAATTGATATTTTTCGTAATTTTACGAAAATAGTTGTTTATATTGCTATATAGCGGTATTATATTTCGTTGACACGTGATAACTTCGCTGTTTATCAGTGGATTGTCGCGATTTCTTTGTTGACCTATAGCGCAAGACGTCTGCTTTCGTTTGAGTATAATTTTGGCACTCCATTTTAAAAAACATATACCTTTTTTGATAAAAAACAGTCTAAATTCTTAACATTTTTCAAAGTCATTTTTTCAAAAACTGTTTAGCAAAAATTTCATTTAGTCATATCTGTTTGTAGGTCTCTTAAAGACCTTCCTAAATATATAGCACACGTATCGTGTGATTATATAGAACTTCAAAATTTTTCTACTTTAAAAATTAAATTAAATCCTGTAAAAAATCAGTTTTTCACGGTTTTCCAGGGAAATTTGTTCCCGGACCCCTAAATTTTATTACGCCATTCGCTTGCAAACGTCCAGCCGAAGAGAACGGTACCACTCACGTGGCGCTCCGACTACCTGGAGCCGAGGAAATTGCTATTTTGTGTTCCCGACCAAAACAACATCTCGTGGAGTGCTATATAAGTACTTGAAAATCCACCTAAGCCGGTCGCACAAACAGTTCACTCGTATACAAAAATTTTTATTTCTGTGCGATTTTAACTATTATTTTTTCTAAACGTGTCCATTTTGATATTATTGTTGACTTTCGCGCCTATACACGCGAAAATAATTGATATTTTTCGTAATTTTACGAAAATAGTTGTTTATATTGCTATATAGCGGTATTATATTTCGTTGACACGTGATAACTTCGCTGTTTATCAGTGGATTGTCGCGATTTCTTTGTTGACCTACAGCGCAAGACGTCTGCTTTCGTTTGAGTATAATTTTGGCACTCCATTTTAAAAAACATATACCTTTTTTGATAAAAAACAGTCTAAATTCTTAACATTTTTCAAAGTCATTTTTTCAAAAACTGTTTAGCAAAAATTTCATTTAGTCATATCTGTTTGTAGGTCTCTTAAAGACCTTCCTAAATATATAGCACACGTATCGTGTGATTATATAGAACTTCAAAATTTTTCTACTTTAAAAATTAAATTAAATCCTGTAAAAAATCAGTTTTTCACGGTTTTCCAGGGAAATTTGTTCCCGGACCCCTAAATTTTATTACGCCATTCGCTTGCAAACGTCCAGCCGAAGAGAACGGTACCACTCACGTGGCGCTCCGACTACCTGGAGCCGAGGAAATTGCTATTTTGTGTTCCCGACCAAAACAACATCTCGTGGAGTGCTATATAAGTACTTGAAAATCCACCTAAGCCGGTCGCACAAACAGTTCACTCGTATACAAAAATTTTTATTTCTGTGCGATTTTAACTATTATTTTTTCTAAACGTGTCCATTTTGATATTATTGTTGACTTTCGCGCCTATACACGCGAAAATAATTGATATTTTTCGTAATTTTACGAAAATAGTTGTTTATATTGCTATATAGCGGTATTATATTTCGTTGACACGTGATAACTTCGCTGTTTATCAGTGGATTGTCGCGATTTCTTTGTTGACCTACAGCGCAAGACGTCTGCTTTCGTTTGAGTATAATTTTGGCACTCCATTTTAAAAAACATATACCTTTTTTGATAAAAAACAGTCTAAATTCTTAACATTTTTCAAAGTCATTTTTTCAAAAACTGTTTAGCAAAAATTTCATTTAGTCATATCTGTTTGTAGGTCTCTTAAAGACCTTCCTAAATATATAGCACACGTATCGTGTGATTATATAGAACTTCAAAATTTTTCTACTTTAAAAATTAAATTAAATCCTGTAAAAAATCAGTTTTTCACGGTTTTCCAGGGAAATTTGTTCCCGGACCCCTAAATTTTATTACGCCATTCGCTTGCAAACGTCCAGCCGAAGAGAACGGTACCACTCACGTGGCGCTCCGACTACCTGGAGCCGAGGAAATTGCTATTTTGTGTTCCCGACCAAAACAACATCTCGTGGAGTGCTATATAAGTACTTGAAAATCCACCTAAGCCGGTCGCACAAACAGTTCACTCGTATACAAAAATTTTTATTTCTGTGCGATTTTAACTATTATTTTTTCTAAACGTGTCCATTTTGATATTATTGTTGACTTTCGCGCCTATACACGCGAAAATAATTGATATTTTTCGTAATTTTACGAAAATAGTTGTTTATATTGCTATATAGCGGTATTATATTTCGTTGACACGTGATAACTTCGCTGTTTATCAGTGGATTGTCGCGATTTCTTTGTTGACCTACAGCGCAAGACGTCTGCTTTCGTTTGAGTATAATTTTGGCACTCCATTTTAAAAAAACTTATACCTTTTTTGATAAAAAACAGTCTAAATTCTTAACATTTTTCAAAGTCATTTTTTCAAAAACTGTTTAGCAAAAATTTCATTTAGTCATATCTGTTTGTAGGTCTCTTAAAGACCTTCCTAAATATATAGCACACGTATCGTGTGATTATATAGAACTTCAAAAATTTTCTACTTTAAAAATTAAATTAAATCCTGTAAAAAATCAGTTTTTCACGGTTTTCCAGGGAAATTTGTTCCCGGACCCCTAAATTTTATTACGCCATTCGCTTGCAAACGTCCAGCCGAAGAGAACGGTACCACTCACGTGGCGCTCCGACTACCTGGAGCCGAGGAAATTGCTATTTTGTGTTCCCGACCAAAACAACATCTCGTGGAGTGCTATATAAGTACTTGAAAATCCACCTAAGCCGGTCGCACAAACAGTTCACTCGAATACAAAAATTTTTATTTCTGTGCGATTTTAACTATTATTTTTTCTAAACGTGTCCATTTTGATATTATTGTTGACTTTCGCGCCTATACACGCGAAAATAATTGATATTTTTCGTAATTTTACGAAAATAGTTGTTTATATTGCTATATAGCGGTATTATATTTCGTTGACACGTGATAACTTCGCTGTTTATCAGTGGATTGTCGCGATTTCTTTGTTGACCTACAGCGCAAGACGTCTGCTTTCGTTTGAGTATAATTTTGGCACTCCATTTTAAAAAACATATACCTTTTTTGATAAAAAACAGTCTAAATTCTTAACATTTTTCAAAGTCATTTTTTCAAAAACTGTTTAGCAAAAATTTCATTTAGTCATATCTGTTTGTAGGTCTCTTAAAGACCTTCCTAAATATATAGCACACGTATCGTGTGATTATATAGAACTTCAAAATTTTTCTACTTTAAAAATTAAATTAAATCCTGTAAAAAATCAGTTTTTCACGGTTTTCCAGGGAAATTTGTTCCCGGACCCCTAAATTTTATTACGCCATTCGCTTGCAAACGTCCAGCCGAAGAGAACGGTACCACTCACGTGGCGCTCCGACTACCTGGAGCCGAGGAAATTGCTATTTTGTGTTCCCGACCAAAACAACATCTCGTGGAGTGCTATATATAAGTACTTGAAAATCCACCTAAGCCGGTCGCACAAACAGTTCACTCGTATACAAAAATTTTTATTTCTGTGCGATTTTAACTATTATTTTTTCTAAACGTGTCCATTTTGATATTATTGTTGACTTTCGCGCCTATACACGCGAAAATAATTGATATTTTTCGTAATTTTACGAAAATAGTTGTTTATATTGCTATATAGCGGTATTATATTTCGTTGACACGTGATAACTTCGCTGTTTATCAGTGGATTGTCGCGATTTCTTTGTTGACCTACAGCGCAAGACGTCTGCTTTCGTTTGAGTATAATTTTGGCACTCCATTTTAAAAAACATATACCTTTTTTGATAAAAAACAGTCTAAATTCTTAACATTTTTCAGTCATTTTTTCAAAAACTGTTTAGCAAAAATTTCATTTAGTCATATCTGTTTGTAGGTCTCTTAAAGACCTTCCTAAATATATAGCACACGTATCGTGTGATTATATAGAACTTCAAAATTTTTCTACTTTAAAAATTAAATTAAATCCTGTAAAAAATCAGTTTTTCACGGTTTTCCAGGGAAATTTGTTCCCGGACCCCTAAATTTTATTACGCCATTCGCTTGCAAACGTCCAGCCGAAGAGAACGGTACCACTCACGTGGCGCTCCGACTACCTGGAGCCGAGGAAATTGCTATTTTGTGTTCCCGACCAAAACAACATCTCGTGGAGTGCTATATATAAGTACTTGAAAATCCACCTAAGCCGGTCGCACAAACAGTTCACTCGTATACAAAAATTTTTATTTCTGTGCGATTTTAACTATTATTTTTTCTAAACGTGTCCATTTTGATATTATTGTTGACTTTCGCGCCTATACACGCGAAAATAATTGATATTTTTCGTAATTTTACGAAAATAGTTGTTTATATTGCTATATAGCGGTATTATATTTCGTTGACACGTGATAACTTCGCTGTTTATCAGTGGATTGTCGCGATTTCTTTGTTGACCTACAGCGCAAGACGTCTGCTTTCGTTTGAGTATAATTTTGGCACTCCATTTTAAAAAACATATACCTTTTTTGATAAAAAACAGTCTAAATTCTTAACATTTTTCAAAGTCATTTTTTCAAAAACTGTTTAGCAAAAATTTCATTTAGTCATATCTGTTTGTAGGTCTCTTAAAGACCTTCCTAAATATATAGCACACGTATCGTGTGATTATATAGAACTTCAAAATTTTTCTACTTTAAAAATTAAATTAAATCCTGTAAAAAATCAGTTTTTCACGGTTTTCCAGGGAAATTTGTTCCCGGACCCCTAAATTTTATTACGCCATTCGCTTGCAAACGTCCAGCCGAAGAGAACGGTACCACTCACGTGGCGCTCCGACTACCTGGAGCCGAGGAAATTGCTATTTTGTGTTCCCGACCAAAACAACATCTCGTGGAGTGCTATATATAAGTACTTGAAAATCCACCTAAGCCGGTCGCACAAACAGTTCACTCGTATACAAAAATTTTTATTTCTGTGCGATTTTAACTATTATTTTTTCTAAACGTGTCCATTTTGATATTATTGTTGACTTTCGCGCCTATACACGCGAAAATAATTGATATTTTTCGTAATTTTACGAAAATAGTTGTTTATATTGCTATATAGCGGTATTATATTTCGTTGACACGTGATAACTTCGCTGTTTATCAGTGGATTGTCGCGATTTCTTTGTTGACCTACAGCGCAAGACGTCTGCTTTCGTTTGAGTATAATTTTGGCACTCCATTTTAAAAAACATATACCTTTTTTGATAAAAAACAGTCTAAATTCTTAACATTTTTCAGTCATTTTTTCAAAAACTGTTTAGCAAAAATTTCATTTAGTCATATCTGTTTGTAGGTCTCTTAAAGACCTTCCTAAATATATAGCACACGTATCGTGTGATTATATAGAACTTCAAAATTTTTCTACTTTAAAAATTAAATTAAATCCTGTAAAAAATCAGTTTTTCACGGTTTTCCAGGGAAATTTGTTCCCGGACCCCTAAATTTTATTACGCCATTCGCTTGCAAACGTCCAGCCGAAGAGAACGGTACCACTCACGTGGCGCTCCGACTACCTGGAGCCGAGGAAATTGCTATTTTGTGTTCCCGACCAAAACAACATCTCGTGGAGTGCTATATATAAGTACTTGAAAATCCACCTAAGCCGGTCGCACAAACAGTTCACTCGTATACAAAAATTTTTATTTCTGTGCGATTTTAACTATTATTTTTTCTAAACGTGTCCATTTTGATATTATTGTTGACTTTCGCGCCTATACACGCGAAAATAATTGATATTTTTCGTAATTTTACGAAAATAGTTGTTTATATTGCTATATAGCGGTATTATATTTCGTTGACACGTGATAACTTCGCTGTTTATCAGTGGATTGTCGCGATTTCTTTGTTGACCTACAGCGCAAGACGTCTGCTTTCGTTTGAGTATAATTTTGGCACTCCATTTTAAAAAACATATACCTTTTTTGATAAAAAACAGTCTAAATTCTTAACATTTTTCAAAGTCATTTTTTCAAAAACTGTTTAGCAAAAATTTCATTTAGTCATATCTGTTTGTAGGTCTCTTAAAGACCTTCCTAAATATATAGCACACGTATCGTGTGATTATATAGAACTTCAAAATTTTTCTACTTTAAAAATTAAATTAAATCCTGTAAAAAATCAGTTTTTCACGGTTTTCCAGGGAAATTTGTTCCCGGACCCCTAAATTTTATTACGCCATTCGCTTGCAAACGTCCAGCCGAAGAGAACGGTACCACTCACGTGGCGCTCCGACTACCTGGAGCCGAGGAAATTGCTATTTTGTGTTCCCGACCAAAACAACATCTCGTGGAGTGCTATATAAGTACTTGAAAATCCACCTAAGCCGGTCGCACAAACAGTTCACTCGTATACAAAAATTTTTATTTCTGTGCGATTTTAACTATTATTTTTTCTAAACGTGTCCATTTTGATATTATTGTTGACTTTCGCGCCTATACACGCGAAAATAATTGATATTTTTCGTAATTTTACGAAAATAGTTGTTTATATTGCTATATAGCGGTATTATATTTCGTTGACACGTGATAACTTCGCTGTTTATCAGTGGATTGTCGCGATTTCTTTGTTGACCTACAGCGCAAGACGTCTGCTTTCGTTTGAGTATAATTTTGGCACTCCATTTTAAAAAACATATACCTTTTTTGATAAAAAACAGTCTAAATTCTTAACATTTTTCAAAGTCATTTTTTCAAAAACTGTTTAGCAAAAATTTCATTTAGTCATATCTGTTTGTAGGTCTCTTAAAGACCTTCCTAAATATATAGCACACGTATCGTGTGATTATATAGAACTTCAAAATTTTTCTACTTTAAAAATTAAATTAAATCCTGTAAAAAATCAGTTTTTCACGGTTTTCCAGGGAAATTTGTTCCCGGACCCCTAAATTTTATTACGCCATTCGCTTGCAAACGTCCAGCCGAAGAGAACGGTACCACTCACGTGGCGCTCCGACTACCTGGAGCCGAGGAAATTGCTATTTTGTGTTCCCGACCAAAACAACATCTCGTGGAGTGCTATATAAGTACTTGAAAATCCACCTAAGCCGGTCGCACAAACAGTTCACTCGTATACAAAAATTTTTATTTCTGTGCGATTTTAACTATTATTTTTTCTAAACGTGTCCATTTTGATATTATTGTTGACTTTCGCGCCTATACACGCGAAAATAATTGATATTTTTCGTAATTTTACGAAAATAGTTGTTTATATTGCTATATAGCGGTATTATATTTCGTTGACACGTGATAACTTCGCTGTTTATCAGTGGATTGTCGCGATTTCTTTGTTGACCTACAGCGCAAGACGTCTGCTTTCGTTTGAGTATAATTTTGGCACTCCATTTTAAAAAACATATACCTTTTTTGATAAAAAACAGTCTAAATTCTTAACATTTTTCAAAGTCATTTTTTCAAAAACTGTTTAGCAAAAATTTCATTTAGTCATATCTGTTTGTAGGTCTCTTAAAGACCTTCCTAAATATATAGCACACGTATCGTGTGATTATATAGAACTTCAAAATTTTTCTACTTTAAAAATTAAATTAAATCCTGTAAAAAATCAGTTTTTCACGGTTTTCCAGGGAAATTTGTTCCCGGACCCCTAAATTTTATTACGCCATTCGCTTGCAAACGTCCAGCCGAAGAGAACGGTACCACTCACGTGGCGCTCCGACTACCTGGAGCCGAGGAAATTGCTATTTTGTGTTCCCGACCAAAACAACATCTCGTGGAGTGCTATATAAGTACTTGAAAATCCACCTAAGCCGGTCGCACAAACAGTTCACTCGTATACAAAAATTTTTATTTCTGTGCGATTTTAACTATTATTTTTTCTAAACGTGTCCATTTTGATATTATTGTTGACTTTCGCGCCTATACACGCGAAAATAATTGATATTTTTCGTAATTTTACGAAAATAGTTGTTTATATTGCTATATAGCGGTATTATATTTCGTTGACACGTGATAACTTCGCTGTTTATCAGTGGATTGTCGCGATTTCTTTGTTGACCTACAGCGCAAGACGTCTGCTTTCGTTTGAGTATAATTTTGGCACTCCATTTTAAAAAACATATACCTTTTTTGATAAAAAACAGTCTAAATTCTTAACATTTTTCAAAGTCATTTTTTCAAAAACTGTTTAGCAAAAATTTCATTTAGTCATATCTGTTTGTAGGTCTCTTAAAGACCTTCCTAAATATATAGCACACGTATCGTGTGATTATATAGAACTTCAAAATTTTTCTACTTTAAAAATTAAATTAAATCCTGTAAAAAATCAGTTTTTCACGGTTTTCCAGGGAAATTTGTTCCCGGACCCCTAAATTTTATTACGCCATTCGCTTGCAAACGTCCAGCCGAAGAGAACGGTACCACTCACGTGGCGCTCCGACTACCTGGAGCCGAGGAAATTGCTATTTTGTGTTCCCGACCAAAACAACATCTCGTGGAGTGCTATATAAGTACTTGAAAATCCACCTAAGCCGGTCGCACAAACAGTTCACTCGTATACAAAAATTTTTATTTCTGTGCGATTTTAACTATTATTTTTTCTAAACGTGTCCATTTTGATATTATTGTTGACTTTCGCGCCTATACACGCGAAAATAATTGATATTTTTCGTAATTTTACGAAAATAGTTGTTTATATTGCTATATAGCGGTATTATATTTCGTTGACACGTGATAACTTCGCTGTTTATCAGTGGATTGTCGCGATTTCTTTGTTGACCTACAGCGCAAGACGTCTGCTTTCGTTTGAGTATAATTTTGGCACTCCATTTTAAAAAACATATACCTTTTTTGATAAAAAACAGTCTAAATTCTTAACATTTTTCAAAGTCATTTTTTCAAAAACTGTTTAGCAAAAATTTCATTTAGTCATATCTGTTTGTAGGTCTCTTAAAGACCTTCCTAAATATATAGCACACGTATCGTGTGATTATATAGAACTTCAAAATTTTTCTACTTTAAAAATTAAATTAAATCCTGTAAAAAATCAGTTTTTCACGGTTTTCCAGGGAAATTTGTTCCCGGACCCCTAAATTTTATTACGCCATTCGCTTGCAAACGTCCAGCCGAAGAGAACGGTACGACTCACGTGGCGCTCCGACTACCTGGAGCCGAGGAAATTGCTATTTTGTGTTCCCGACCAAAACAACATCTCGTGGAGTGCTATATAAGTACTTGAAAATCCACCTAAGCCGGTCGCACAAACAGTTCACTCGTATACAAAAATTTTTATTTCTGTGCGATTTTAACTATTATTTTTTCTAAACGTGTCCATTTTGATATTATTGTTGACTTTCGCGCCTATACACGCGAAAATAATTGATATTTTTCGTAATTTTACGAAAATAGTTGTTTATATTGCTACATAGCGGTATTATATTTCGTTGACACGTGATAACTTCGCTGTTTATCAGTGGATTGTCGCGATTTCTTTGTTGACCTACAGCGCAAGACGTCTGCTTTCGTTTGAGTATAATTTTGGCACTCCATTTTAAAAAACATATACCTTTTTTGATAAAAAACAGTCTAAATTCTTAACATTTTTCAAAGTCATTTTTTCAAAAACTGTTTAGCAAAAATTTCATTTAGTCATATCTGTTTGTAGGTCTCTTAAAGACCTTCCTAAATATATAGCACACGTATCGTGTGATTATATAGAACTTCAAAATTTTTCTACTTTAAAAATTAAATTAAATCCTGTAAAAAATCAGTTTTTCACGGTTTTCCAGGGAAATTTGTTCCCGGACCCCTAAATTTTATTACGCCATTCGCTTGCAAACGTCCAGCCGAAGAGAACGGTACGACTCACGTGGCGCTCCGACTACCTGGAGCCGAGGAAATTGCTATTTTGTGTTCCCGACCAAAACAACATCTCGTGGAGTGCTATATAAGTACTTGAAAATCCACCTAAGCCGGTCGCACAAACAGTTCACTCGTATACAAAAATTTTTATTTCTGTGCGATTTTAACTATTATTTTTTCTAAACGTGTCCATTTTGATATTATTGTTGACTTTCGCGCCTATACACGCGAAAATAATTGATATTTTTCGTAATTTTACGAAAATAGTTGTTTATATTGCTACATAGCGGTATTATATTTCGTTGACACGTGATAACTTCGCTGTTTATCAGTGGATTGTCGCGATTTCTTTGTTGACCTACAGCGCAAGACGTCTGCTTTCGTTTGAGTATAATTTTGGCACTCCATTTTAAAAAACATATACCTTTTTTGATAAAAAACAGTCTAAATTCTTAACATTTTTCAAAGTCATTTTTTCAAAAACTGTTTAGCAAAAATTTCATTTAGTCATATCTGTTTGTAGGTCTCTTAAAGACCTTCCTAAATATATAGCACACGTATCGTGTGATTATATAGAACTTCAAAATTTTTCTACTTTAAAAATTAAATTAAATCCTGTAAAAAATCAGTTTTTCACGGTTTTCCAGGGAAATTTGTTCCCGGACCCCTAAATTTTATTACGCCATTCGCTTGCAAACGTCCAGCCGAAGAGAACGGTACGACTCACGTGGCGCTCCGACTACCTGGAGCCGAGGAAATTGCTATTTTGTGTTCCCGACCAAAACAACATCTCGTGGAGTGCTATATAAGTACTTGAAAATCCACCTAAGCCGGTCGCACAAACAGTTCACTCGTATACAAAAATTTTTATTTCTGTGCGATTTTAACTATTATTTTTTCTAAACGTGTCCATTTTGATATTATTGTTGACTTTCGCGCCTATACACGCGAAAATAATTGATATTTTTCGTAATTTTACGAAAATAGTTGTTTATATTGCTACATAGCGGTATTATATTTCGTTGACACGTGATAACTTCGCTGTTTATCAGTGGATTGTCGCGATTTCTTTGTTGACCTACAGCGCAAGACGTCTGCTTTCGTTTGAGTATAATTTTGGCACTCCATTTTAAAAAACATATACCTTTTTTGATAAAAAACAGTCTAAATTCTTAACATTTTTCAAAGTCATTTTTTCAAAAACTGTTTAGCAAAAATTTCATTTAGTCATATCTGTTTGTAGGTCTCTTAAAGACCTTCCTAAATATATAGCACACGTATCGTGTGATTATATAGAACTTCAAAATTTTTCTACTTTAAAAATTAAATTAAATCCTGTAAAAAATCAGTTTTTCACGGTTTTCCAGGGAAATTTGTTCCCGGACCCCTAAATTTTATTACGCCATTCGCTTGCAAACGTCCAGCCGAAGAGAACGGTACGACTCACGTGGCGCTCCGACTACCTGGAGCCGAGGAAATTGCTATTTTGTGTTCCCGACCAAAACAACATCTCGTGGAGTGCTATATAAGTACTTGAAAATCCACCTAAGCCGGTCGCACAAACAGTTCACTCGTATACAAAAATTTTTATTTCTGTGCGATTTTAACTATTATTTTTTCTAAACGTGTCCATTTTGATATTATTGTTGACTTTCGCGCCTATACACGCGAAAATAATTGATATTTTTCGTAATTTTACGAAAATAGTTGTTTATATTGCTACATAGCGGTATTATATTTCGTTGACACGTGATAACTTCGCTGTTTATCAGTGGATTGTCGCGATTTCTTTGTTGACCTACAGCGCAAGACGTCTGCTTTCGTTTGAGTATAATTTTGGCACTCCATTTTAAAAAACATATACCTTTTTTGATAAAAAACAGTCTAAATTCTTAACATTTTTCAAAGTCATTTTTTCAAAAACTGTTTAGCAAAAATTTCATTTAGTCATATCTGTTTGTAGGTCTCTTAAAGACCTTCCTAAATATATAGCACACGTATCGTGTGATTATATAGAACTTCAAAATTTTTCTACTTTAAAAATTAAATTAAATCCTGTAAAAAATCAGTTTTTCACGGTTTTCCAGGGAAATTTGTTCCCGGACCCCTAAATTTTATTACGCCATTCGCTTGCAAACGTCCAGCCGAAGAGAACGGTACGACTCACGTGGCGCTCCGACTACCTGGAGCCGAGGAAATTGCTATTTTGTGTTCCCGACCAAAACAACATCTCGTGGAGTGCTATATAAGTACTTGAAAATCCACCTAAGCCGGTCGCACAAACAGTTCACTCGTATACAAAAATTTTTATTTCTGTGCGATTTTAACTATTATTTTTTCTAAACGTGTCCATTTTGATATTATTGTTGACTTTCGCGCCTATACACGCGAAAATAATTGATATTTTTCGTAATTTTACGAAAATAGTTGTTTATATTGCTACATAGCGGTATTATATTTCGTTGACACGTGATAACTTCGCTGTTTATCAGTGGATTGTCGCGATTTCTTTGTTGACCTACAGCGCAAGACGTCTGCTTTCGTTTGAGTATAATTTTGGCACTCCATTTTAAAAAACATATACCTTTTTTGATAAAAAACAGTCTAAATTCTTAACATTTTTCAAAGTCATTTTTTCAAAAACTGTTTAGCAAAAATTTCATTTAGTCATATCTGTTTGTAGGTCTCTTAAAGACCTTCCTAAATATATAGCACACGTATCGTGTGATTATATAGAACTTCAAAATTTTTCTACTTTAAAAATTAAATTAAATCCTGTAAAAAATCAGTTTTTCACGGTTTTCCAGGGAAATTTGTTCCCGGACCCCTAAATTTTATTACGCCATTCGCTTGCAAACGTCCAGCCGAAGAGAACGGTACGACTCACGTGGCGCTCCGACTACCTGGAGCCGAGGAAATTGCTATTTTGTGTTCCCGACCAAAACAACATCTCGTGGAGTGCTATATAAGTACTTGAAAATCCACCTAAGCCGGTCGCACAAACAGTTCACTCGTATACAAAAATTTTTATTTCTGTGCGATTTTAACTATTATTTTTTCTAAACGTGTCCATTTTGATATTATTGTTGACTTTCGCGCCTATACACGCGAAAATAATTGATATTTTTCGTAATTTTACGAAAATAGTTGTTTATATTGCTACATAGCGGTATTATATTTCGTTGACACGTGATAACTTCGCTGTTTATCAGTGGATTGTCGCGATTTCTTTGTTGACCTACAGCGCAAGACGTCTGCTTTCGTTTGAGTATAATTTTGGCACTCCATTTTAAAAAACATATACCTTTTTTGATAAAAAACAGTCTAAATTCTTAACATTTTTCAAAGTCATTTTTTCAAAAACTGTTTAGCAAAAATTTCATTTAGTCATATCTGTTTGTAGGTCTCTTAAAGACCTTCCTAAATATATAGCACACGTATCGTGTGATTATATAGAACTTCAAAATTTTTCTACTTTAAAAATTAAATTAAATCCTGTAAAAAATCAGTTTTTCACGGTTTTCCAGGGAAATTTGTTCCCGGACCCCTAAATTTTATTACGCCATTCCCTTGCAAACGTCCAGCCGAAGAGAACGGTACCACTCACGTGGCGCTCCGACTACCTCGAGCCAAAGAAATTGCGAGTTTTTTTGCCCTCCCACCCACCCATATTTTCTCAGCCATATCGATTCCGGAGGCTTTCGGCGAACACACTTTGACTCCCCATTTTCTTTGGGAGGCCATAGCTCCGGAGTCGATAGTGCTAGAGGGCTGCGGTTTGTGGCGCTGAGCGGGCGCTAGTCCGTTCTATAGTTTCACTTTAGTTCTGAGGCACTCGGCCCAGAAACCCCTTTTTGACAGCTGTGCCTGTGCTGCAGGCCCCCAAAAATTTTAATAATTTAGGACGTTTTAGACGCTTTTTGCACCGCAAGAAGCGCAAATTCCAGAAAGCGACCGTATTCAAGAGCGCTCTAGTCGCCCGTTCGACGTCCAAACGCGTTGGCGCCTCGAATCCTCAAACAGCGTCTACCAGAGACCAAAATCGCAGCACCATTTTAAAATATTTTACAGTTTCTTTTTATTCAATTTTACTTTTACACTTTTACTTTACATCTTTACTTATATACAACTTTTACAAATTTATACACCTTACACTGAATTTACAACTTTTACAATCTTACCAATAATTTTAAAAAAGGTTACGTTGGGTTAGAGTTGGGTCTATCCCCTCTTCCCTTCCCAACCAATTTTATCCCTCCACAATATGTTCCGCACCCCCGCCAAAAAATCATCTGAACCATCTCCGCCAACCACTCCCCCGAGACAAGCAACTAAAACAGAAGCATTTAAGACCCAGACGAAAGTCCGGAGGGACATGGGGGAGCGGGAGGCGGCCAAGGTCCTCTTCCCGGAGGAGAGCCCAGCCGTCATGGTGCAGCCTAGCAGGTTGCAGGAGGCGAGGGCATGGGTGGTGAAGGCCAAAATGGCTTTGAATGCGTCTCGCAACCTCAAAACCGACATTAAGGTCTCCGTCACCCAGGCCATCGATAGGCTGTACCAATTAATAAAGGACGGCGAAGGCAAAAGGACTGTGTGCCCCTCCCCACCGGCGTTTATTGACGCCGTAGTGGAGGAGCGCATATGTGAGCCGCAGCCCCGGGATGAGGAAACGGCAACACGGGCGGGGGCTCAATCGGGGGTCTCCGAGTTGCTCTCCTCATTGGCCGAACACAGTAAGCTAATGAGAGAGAGCAATGAGCAAGCGGAACAGCTCAAGGAGGCCCTCCAAGCGAAAACTCAGTCTCTGGAGGTGCCCACGTACGCGAGTGTGGCGGCGAGCGCAAAGGGGCGGAAACGCCCGGAGCCTACTGCGCTGCACTCGGTGGTGGTCACGTCCAGAGACGAGATGGACACGGGGGAGCAGGTCCTTGGGAGGATCCGGACAGCCCTCAACGCCAAAGTTGAGGGCCTACACGTTGACCGGGTCCGAAAGGCGAAGGACCGAAAGATCGTCGTCAGCTGTAGAACCGAAGAGGAGCGGAACAGGGTTAAGACGAAAATCGAGGAAGCAGACCAACAGCTAGAGGTCCTGATGGTCAAAAATCAGGACCCCCTCGTCACCCTCAGGGATGTCCTCACCTTTCATAAGGATGAGGACGTTCTGGACTTCCTGAGGGTGCAAAACCGGAAACTGTTCCGCAACAGTTCTCTGGGGTAGGCTGGTGGAGGCAGCTGAGGTGTACGTAGACCTGCAGCTCATCCGAGTGGAGGACCAGTCACCGCTGGTCCAATGCTCGATGTGCCTTGGATACGGGCACAGCAGACGCCTCTGCACGGAGACCGTGGAGAAATGTGGACACTGCAGCGGCCCTCATCACCGTAGCAACTGCGCCGAGAGACTCGCCAACGCAACACCCACTTGCTGCAACTGCACAAAGGCCAACTTGGAAGTGACGGGACACAGTGCGTTTAGCATGGAATGTCCCGTCCGGCGCAAGTGGGATGCGTTGGCTCGAGCTAAGACGGCGTATTGCTGAGGGCCGCCACGCGACAATAGTGGCAACACGGAGTGGCACAGAGGTCTGCGAGACAGCACTGCTGGGCTTGTTCGATCTGGTGGCAAAATCCGTAAGAAACGCAGCACATAGCGGCAAGGTACCTAAAATAAATCTGCAAAAACGTAATTGGGGCCAGTCTCATAAGAAACTGGCCAAATTAAAGCCAGAGAGCAGAAGTACCTTGTCGTGGTGGCTTGCAAAAAGCGACACCCGAAAGGAACCGCCACCGGAAAGAGAGTGCTCAGCAGCCTTCTCACTGCGCGTCCCTGCCGCGGAAGAGTCTTCGTTCCGACACACGCGTGTACCTGTAGGGTAACCGAGAACCAAATGGCAGGGTGTATGCTGAGCATCACCCACCTTTGTGACAGTGACCGGCACCCTACAGCGCAACTTACCGCAAGAACGAAGTACGCACCCGCGGCAGGTGGAGTAACACCTGCCAAATCTTCTTAGTATAAGCTGCTTAATATGCTTATGCTATATAGCAATATAAACAACTATTTTCGTAAAATTACGAAAAATATCAATTATTTTCGCGTGTATAGGCGCGAAAGTCAACAATAATATCAAAATGGACACGTTTAGAAAAAATAATAGTTAAAATCGCACAGAAATAAAAATTTTTGTATACGAGTGAACTGTTTGTGCGACCGGCTTAGGTGGATTTTCAAGTACTTATATAGCACTCCACGAGATGTTGTTTTGGTCGGGAACACAAAATAGCAATTTCCTCGGCTCCAGGTAGTCGGAGCGCCACGTGAGTGGTACCGTTCTCTTCGGCTGGACGTTTGCAAGCGAATGGCGTAATAAAATTTAGGGGTCCGGGAACAAATTTCCCTGGAAAACCGTGAAAAACTGATTTTTTACAGGATTTAATTTAATTTTTAAAGTAGAAAAATTTTGAAGTTCTATATAATCACACGATACGTGTGCTATATATTTAGGAAGGTCTTTAAGAGACCTACAAACAGATATGACTAAATGAAATTTTTGCTAAACAGTTTTTGAAAAAATGACTTTGAAAAATGTTAAGAATTTAGACTGTTTTTTATCAAAAAAGGTATATGTTTTTTAAAATGGAGTGCCAAAATTATACTCAAACGAAAGCAGACGTCTTGCGCTGTAGGTCAACAAAGAAATCGCGACAATCCACTGATAAACAGCGAAGTTATCACGTGTCAACGAAATATAATACCGCTATATAGCAATATAAACAACTATTTTCGTAAAATTACGAAAAATATCAATTATTTTCGCGTGTATAGGCGCGAAAGTCAACAATAATATCAAAATGGACACGTTTAGAAAAAATAATAGTTAAAATCGCACAGAAATAAATTTTTTTGTATACGAGTGAACTGTTTGTGCGACCGGCTTAGGTGGATTTTCAAGTACTTATATAGCACTCCACGAGATGTTGTTTTGGTCGGGAACACAAAATAGCAATTTCCTCGGCTCCAGGTAGTCGGAGCGCCACGTGAGTGGTACCGTTCTCTTCGGCTGGACGTTTGCAAGCGAATGGCGTAATAAAATTTAGGGGTCCGGGAACAAATTTCCCTGGAAAACCGTGAAAAACTGATTTTTTACAGGATTTAATTTAATTTTTAAAGTAGAAAAATTTTGAAGTTCTATATAATCACACGATACGTGTGCTATATATTTAGGAAGGTCTTTAAGAGACCTACAAACAGATATGACTAAATGAAATTTTTGCTAAACAGTTTTTGAAAAAATGACTTTGAAAAATGTTAAGAATTTAGACTGTTTTTTATCAAAAAAGGTATATGTTTTTTAAAATGGAGTGCCAAAATTATACTCAAACGAAAGCAGACGTCTTGCGCTGTAGGTCAACAAAGAAATCGCGACAATCCACTGATAAACAGCGAAGTTATCACGTGTCAACGAAATATAATACCGCTATATAGCAATATAAACAACTATTTTCGTAAAATTACGAAAAATATCAATTATTTTCGCGTGTATAGGCGCGAAAGTCAACAATAATATCAAAATGGACACGTTTAGAAAAAATAATAGTTAAAATCGCACAGAAATAAATTTTTTTGTATACGAGTGAACTGTTTGTGCGACCGGCTTAGGTGGATTTTCAAGTACTTATATAGCACTCCACGAGATGTTGTTTTGGTCGGGAACACAAAATAGCAATTTCCTCGGCTCCAGGTAGTCGGAGCGCCACGTGAGTGGTACCGTTCTCTTCGGCTGGACGTTTGCAAGCGAATGGCGTAATAAAATTTAGGGGTCCGGGAACAAATTTCCCTGGAAAACCGTGAAAAACTGATTTTTTACAGGATTTAATTTAATTTTTAAAGTAGAAAAATTTTGAAGTTCTATATAATCACACGATACGTGTGCTATATATTTAGGAAGGTCTTTAAGAGACCTACAAACAGATATGACTAAATGAAATTTTTGCTAAACAGTTTTTGAAAAAATGACTTTGAAAAATGTTAAGAATTTAGACTGTTTTTTATCAAAAAAGGTATATGTTTTTTAAAATGGAGTGCCAAAATTATACTCAAACGAAAGCAGACGTCTTGCGCTGTAGGTCAACAAAGAAATCGCGACAATCCACTGATAAACAGCGAAGTTATCACGTGTCAACGAAATATAATACCGCTATATAGCAATATAAACAACTATTTTCGTAAAATTACGAAAAATATCAATTATTTTCGCGTGTATAGGCGCGAAAGTCAACAATAATATCAAAATGGACACGTTTAGAAAAAATAATAGTTAAAATCGCACAGAAATAAAAATTTTTGTATACGAGTGAACTGTTTGTGCGACCGGCTTAGGTGGATTTTCAAGTACTTATATAGCACTCCACGAGATGTTGTTTTGGTCGGGAACACAAAATAGCAATTTCCTCGGCTCCAGGTAGTCGGAGCGCCACGTGAGTGGTACCGTTCTCTTCGGCTGGACGTTTGCAAGCGAATGGCGTAATAAAATTTAGGGGTCCGGGAACAAATTTCCCTGGAAAACCGTGAAAAACTGATTTTTTACAGGATTTAATTTAATTTTTAAAGTAGAAAAATTTTGAAGTTCTATATAATCACACGATACGTGTGCTATATATTTAGGAAGGTCTTTAAGAGACCTACAAACAGATATGACTAAATGAAATTTTTGCTAAACAGTTTTTGAAAAAATGACTTTGAAAAATGTTAAGAATTTAGACTGTTTTTTATCAAAAAAGGTATATGTTTTTTAAAATGGAGTGCCAAAATTATACTCAAACGAAAGCAGACGTCTTGCGCTGTAGGTCAACAAAGAAATCGCGACAATCCACTGATAAACAGCGAAGTTATCACGTGTCAACGAAATATAATACCGCTATGTAGCAATATAAACAACTATTTTCGTAAAATTACGAAAAATATCAATTATTTTCGCGTGTATAGGCGCGAAAGTCAACAATAATATCAAAATGGACACGTTTAGAAAAAATAATAGTTAAAATCGCACAGAAATAAAAATTTTTGTATACGAGTGAACTGTTTGTGCGACCGGCTTAGGTGGATTTTCAAGTACTTATATAGCACTCCACGAGATGTTGTTTTGGTCGGGAACACAAAATAGCAATTTCCTCGGCTCCAGGTAGTCGGAGCGCCACGTGAGTGGTACCGTTCTCTTCGGCTGGACGTTTGCAAGCGAATGGCGTAATAAAATTTAGGGGTCCGGGAACAAATTTCCCTGGAAAACCGTGAAAAACTGATTTTTTACAGGATTTAATTTAATTTTTAAAGTAGAAAAATTTTGAAGTTCTATATAATCACACGATACGTGTGCTATATATTTAGGAAGGTCTTTAAGAGACCTACAAACAGATATGACTAAATGAAATTTTTGCTAAACA
Organism: Autographa pulchrina; assembly: GCA_905475315.1. NCBI lineage: Eukaryota > Metazoa > Arthropoda > Insecta > Lepidoptera > Noctuidae > Autographa > Autographa pulchrina. The sequence goes on along the minus strand of FR997761.1, from coordinate 3,477,471 downwards.
GTTTTTGAAAAAATGACTTTGAAAAATGTTAAGAATTTAGACTGTTTTTTATCAAAAAAGGTATATGTTTTTTAAAATGGAGTGCCAAAATTATACTCAAACGAAAGCAGACGTCTTGCGCTGTAGGTCAACAAAGAAATCGCGACAATCCACTGATAAACAGCGAAGTTATCACGTGTCAACGAAATATAATACCGCTATATAGCAATATAAACAACTATTTTCGTAAAATTACGAAAAATATCAATTATTTTCGCGTGTATAGGCGCGAAAGTCAACAATAATATCAAAATGGACACGTTTAGAAAAAATAATAGTTAAAATCGCACAGAAATAAAAATTTTTGTATACGAGTGAACTGTTTGTGCGACCGGCTTAGGTGGATTTTCAAGTACTTATATAGCACTCCACGAGATGTTGTTTTGGTCGGGAACACAAAATAGCAATTTCCTCGGCTCCAGGTAGTCGGAGCGCCACGTGAGTGGTACCGTTCTCTTCGGCTGGACGTTTGCAAGCGAATGGCGTAATAAAATTTAGGGGTCCGGGAACAAATTTCCCTGGAAAACCGTGAAAAACTGATTTTTTACAGGATTTAATTTAATTTTTAAAGTAGAAAAATTTTGAAGTTCTATATAATCACACGATACGTGTGCTATATATTTAGGAAGGTCTTTAAGAGACCTACAAACAGATATGACTAAATGAAATTTTTGCTAAACAGTTTTTGAAAAAATGACTTTGAAAAATGTTAAGAATTTAGACTGTTTTTTATCAAAAAAGGTATATGTTTTTTAAAATGGAGTGCCAAAATTATACTCAAACGAAAGCAGACGTCTTGCGCTGTAGGTCAACAAAGAAATCGCGACAATCCACTGATAAACAGCGAAGTTATCACGTGTCAACGAAATATAATACCGCTATATAGCAATATAAACAACTATTTTCGTAAAATTACGAAAAATATCAATTATTTTCGCGTGTATAGGCGCGAAAGTCAACAATAATATCAAAATGGACACGTTTAGAAAAAATAATAGTTAAAATCGCACAGAAATAAAAATTTTTGTATACCTACGAGTGAACTGTTTGTGCGACCGGCTTAGGTGGATTTTCAAGTACTTATATAGCACTCCACGAGATGTTGTTTTGGTCGGGAACACAAAATAGCAATTTCCTCGGCTCCAGGTAGTCGGAGCGCCACGTGAGTGGTACCGTTCTCTTCGGCTGGACGTTTGCAAGCGAATGGCGTAATAAAATTTAGGGGTCCGGGAACAAATTTCCCTGGAAAACCGTGAAAAACTGATTTTTTACAGGATTTAATTTAATTTTTAAAGTAGAAAAATTTTGAAGTTCTATATAATCACACGATACGTGTGCTATATATTTAGGAAGGTCTTTAAGAGACCTACAAACAGATATGACTAAATGAAATTTTTGCTAAACAGTTTTTGAAAAAATGACTTTGAAAAATGTTAAGAATTTAGACTGTTTTTTATCAAAAAAGGTATATGTTTTTTAAAATGGAGTGCCAAAATTATACTCAAACGAAAGCAGACGTCTTGCGCTGTAGGTCAACAAAGAAATCGCGACAATCCACTGATAAACAGCGAAGTTATCACGTGTCAACGAAATATAATACCGCTATATAGCAATATAAACAACTATTTTCGTAAAATTACGAAAAATATCAATTATTTTCGCGTGTATAGGCGCGAAAGTCAACAATAATATCAAAATGGACACGTTTAGAAAAAATTATAGTTAAAATCGCACAGAAATAAAAATTTTTGTATACGAGTGAACTGTTTGTGCGACCGGCTTAGGTGGATTTTCAAGTACTTATATAGCACTCCACGAGATGTTGTTTTGGTCGGGAACACAAAATAGCAATTTCCTCGGCTCCAGGTAGTCGGAGCGCCACGTGAGTGGTACCGTTCTCTTCGGCTGGACGTTTGCAAGCGAATGGCGTAATAAAATTTAGGGGTCCGGGAACAAATTTCCCTGGAAAACCGTGAAAAACTGATTTTTTACAGGATTTAATTTAATTTTTAAAGTAGAAAAATTTTGAAGTTCTATATAATCACACGATACGTGTGCTATATATTTAGGAAGGTCTTTAAGAGACCTACAAACAGATATGACTAAATGAAATTTTTGCTAAACAGTTTTTGAAAAAATGACTTTGAAAAATGTTAAGAATTTAGACTGTTTTTTATCAAAAAAGGTATATGTTTTTTAAAATGGAGTGCCAAAATTATACTCAAACGAAAGCAGACGTCTTGCGCTGTAGGTCAACAAAGAAATCGCGACAATCCACTGATAAACAGCGAAGTTATCACGTGTCAACGAAATATAATACCGCTATATAGCAATATAAACAACTATTTTCGTAAAATTACGAAAAATATCAATTATTTTCGCGTGTATAGGCGCGAAAGTCAACAATAATATCAAAATGGACACGTTTAGAAAAAATAATAGTTAAAATCGCACAGAAATAAAAATTTTTGTATACGAGTGAACTGTTTGTGCGACCGGCTTAGGTGGATTTTCAAGTAGGTACTTATATAGCACTCCACGAGATGTTGTTTTGGTCGGGAACACAAAATAGCAATTTCCTCGGCTCCAGGTAGTCGGAGCGCCACGTGAGTGGTACCGTTCTCTTCGGCTGGACGTTTGCAAGCGAATGGCGTAATAAAATTTAGGGGTCCGGGAACAAATTTCCCTGGAAAACCGTGAAAAACTGATTTTTTACAGGATTTAATTTAATTTTTAAAGTAGAAAAATTTTGAAGTTCTATATAATCACACGATACGTGTGCTATATATTTAGGAAGGTCTTTAAGAGACCTACAAACAGATATGACTAAATGAAATTTTTGCTAAACAGTTTTTGAAAAAATGACTTTGAAAAATGTTAAGAATTTAGACTGTTTTTTATCAAAAAAGGTATATGTTTTTTAAAATGGAGTGCCAAAATTATACTCAAACGAAAGCAGACGTCTTGCGCTGTAGGTCAACAAAGAAATCGCGACAATCCACTGATAAACAGCGAAGTTATCACGTGTCAACGAAATATAATACCGCTATATAGCAATATAAACAACTATTTTCGTAAAATTACGAAAAATATCAATTATTTTCGCGTGTATAGGCGCGAAAGTCAACAATAATATCAAAATGGACACGTTTAGAAAAAATAATAGTTAAAATCGCACAGAAATAAAAATTTTTGTATACGAGTGAACTGTTTGTGCGACCGGCTTAGGTGGATTTTCAAGTACTTATATAGCACTCCACGAGATGTTGTTTTGGTCGGGAACACAAAATAGCAATTTCCTCGGCTCCAGGTAGTCGGAGCGCCACGTGAGTGGTACCGTTCTCTTCGGCTGGACGTTTGCAAGCGAATGGCGTAATAAAATTTAGGGGTCCGGGAACAAATTTCCCTGGAAAACCGTGAAAAACTGATTTTTTACAGGATTTAATTTAATTTTTAAAGTAGAAAAATTTTGAAGTTCTATATAATCACACGATACGTGTGCTATATATTTAGGAAGGTCTTTAAGAGACCTACAAACAGATATGACTAAATGAAATTTTTGCTAAACAGTTTTTGAAAAAATGACTTTGAAAAATGTTAAGAATTTAGACTGTTTTTTATCAAAAAAGGTATATGTTTTTTAAAATGGAGTGCCAAAATTATACTCAAACGAAAGCAGACGTCTTGCGCTGTAGGTCAACAAAGAAATCGCGACAATCCACTGATAAACAGCGAAGTTATCACGTGTCAACGAAATATAATACCGCTATATAGCAATATAAACAACTATTTTCGTAAAATTACGAAAAATATCAATTATTTTCGCGTGTATAGGCGCGAAAGTCAACAATAATATCAAAATGGACACGTTTAGAAAAAATAATAGTTAAAATCGCACAGAAATAAAAATTTTTGTATACGAGTGAACTGTTTGTGCGACCGGCTTAGGTGGATTTTCAAGTACTTATATAGCACTCCACGAGATGTTGTTTTGGTCGGGAACACAAAATAGCAATTTCCTCGGCTCCAGGTAGTCGGAGCGCCACGTGAGTGGTACCGTTCTCTTCGGCTGGACGTTTGCAAGCGAATGGCGTAATAAAATTTAGGGGTCCGGGAACAAATTTCCCTGGAAAACCGTGAAAAACTGATTTTTTACAGGATTTAATTTAATTTTTAAAGTAGAAAAATTTTGAAGTTCTATATAATCACACGATACGTGTGCTATATATTTAGGAAGGTCTTTAAGAGACCTACAAACAGATATGACTAAATGAAATTTTTGCTAAACAGTTTTTGAAAAAATGACTTTGAAAAATGTTAAGAATTTAGACTGTTTTTTATCAAAAAAGGTATATGTTTTTTAAAATGGAGTGCCAAAATTATACTCAAACGAAAGCAGACGTCTTGCGCTGTAGGTCAACAAAGAAATCGCGACAATCCACTGATAAACAGCGAAGTTATCACGTGTCAACGAAATATAATACCGCTATATAGCAATATAAACAACTATTTTCGTAAAATTACGAAAAATATCAATTATTTTCGCGTGTATAGGCGCGAAAGTCAACAATAATATCAAAATGGACACGTTTAGAAAAAATAATAGTTAAAATCGCACAGAAATAAAAATTTTTGTATACGAGTGAACTGTTTGTGCGACCGGCTTAGGTGGATTTTCAAGTACTTATATAGCACTCCACGAGATGTTGTTTTGGTCGGGAACACAAAATAGCAATTTCCTCGGCTCCAGGTAGTCGGAGCGCCACGTGAGTGGTACCGTTCTCTTCGGCTGGACGTTTGCAAGCGAATGGCGTAATAAAATTTAGGGGTCCGGGAACAAATTTCCCTGGAAAACCGTGAAAAACTGATTTTTTACAGGATTTAATTTAATTTTTAAAGTAGAAAAATTTTGAAGTTCTATATAATCACACGATACGTGTGCTATATATTTAGGAAGGTCTTTAAGAGACCTACAAACAGATATGACTAAATGAAATTTTTGCTAAACAGTTTTTGAAAAAATGACTTTGAAAAATGTTAAGAATTTAGACTGTTTTTTATCAAAAAAGGTATATGTTTTTTAAAATGGAGTGCCAAAATTATACTCAAACGAAAGCAGACGTCTTGCGCTGTAGGTCAACAAAGAAATCGCGACAATCCACTGATAAACAGCGAAGTTATCACGTGTCAACGAAATATAATACCGCTATATAGCAATATAAACAACTATTTTCGTAAAATTACGAAAAATATCAATTATTTTCGCGTGTATAGGCGCGAAAGTCAACAATAATATCAAAATGGACACGTTTAGAAAAAATAATAGTTAAAATCGCACAGAAATAAAAATTTTTGTATACGAGTGAACTGTTTGTGCGACCCGCTCAAACCCCTTAGGACCCTGCACATGCCCAACACTCACTAGAACTGATAGTGTGAAGTACCTGGGAGTGCAGATAGACGACGGACTAAGATGGGATAAACAAATTGATGCCCTCACTACCAGGACGATGCGACTGATACAAATTTTCAAGTCTCTCAGACAGTCGGCAAATGCTGACACGCTCAAAATCGTGTACTACGCTCTCTGCCAATCGATCCTTGGCTATTGTATTGCTGCTTGGGGCGGTTCAGCAAAGACTACCCTTCTTAGAGTTGAGAGAGCGCAGAGAGCGATACTTAAAGTCATGACGAAAAAGCCGTATAGATATCCAACGACTGAACTATACTCTGATTGCAAAGTCCTCTCGGTTCGTAAGAATTGCAACCCTAACTACTCCGTCAGCGCCAGGAAGAAGATCAGTAACCCTACCGAGTGACCATGCAAGAGGAGGTCGATTGTCATCCTTGATGATTACAAGCGAGCCCACCCCTAATGGTTTTGAGTTCTTGGTCCATTTGGTGCGTTGAGTGAGTGAATTTAAGTACTCGTGTTTCCATCTTGACCAAAAACTTTGTTGGAAAGCTTGCAACAACTGCCACCGATGAAGACGATGAATATTGACGTTAGAATAATCATCATCGGGGACAGCGGTCAGAGGCTCCAATGTAAGGAAATGACCCGGTGTTAACGCTGACAAGTCATTAGGGTCCGAACTAACAGGGCACATGGGCCGTGAATTTAAAACCGCCTCGATTTGTACGAATAATGTAGTAAGTTCTTCAACTGTTAGAACCCGATCACCGACTATGCGACACAAATGTTGCTTTGCGGCTTTGATTTTTTCTAACGTTGAAAAAAGGATTTAATAAGTTATCGATAATTGAAACATCTTTTTCCCGAGGATGCACAGTTGATACTAACACAGGAGATTTACGAGTCTCGGCCTCAACAACTTTCTGCTCGTCATTAGTAACGCTGTCAATACAAGATGGCCATGACTCATGCGGCTCGGGTAACCATCGTGGCCCCGCCCACCATAACGAGTTGTGAAGAAGTTCACTTGGAAATTGGCCTCGCGAACAAACATCTGCAGGATTGTCTGCAGAGGACACGTGATGCCAATATTCAATAGCTGTTATTTCTTGAATATGACTCACGCGATTGGCAACGAAAGTAGACCAACGACATGAGGGTGAACGCAACCCAGAGAGTGTAACACTGGAATCGGACCACAAAAAGACAGCTGAAATAGGAATACGAGACCGATAAGTTTCTGTAACGAATTTGTACAGATCTGAAAGCAAAACTGCGGCGCAGAGTTCTAGTCGTGGTAATGACGTACGTTTTAATGGTACCACGCGAGCTTTCGAACAAACGAAATGAACGTAAGAATTGTTATATACGTCTGTTACTCGTAAATAAATAACTGCGCCATATGCAGTTTCCGAACTGTCGCAGAATTCGTGTAGCTCGTAGGATTGTGAATCAGTACGAGTGACTCTACGCGAAATTTTTAGATGTTGCAACTGAGAAAGTTGATTCTGATAATTTTTCCATGTACTGACGATTCGTCAGGGGGAACGTCATCCCACCCGGCACCGATAATCCAAAGCTTTTGGATAAGCTTTTAACATGAATTGTCAGGGGGGATAAGAATCCTAACGGGTCGAAGATTCTAGCGAGTTCACTAAGAATAGACCGTTTGGTACATGGCCGATGTGAAGATACAACTTCAAAAAGAAACGAATCATCTGAGGGATCCCATTTGAGTCCCAAGACTTTGAATAAAGCCGGTTCAGCTTTATCTAACGATACAGAATCAGTTAGGCAATCTTCAGGTTGAAGATCCGATAAAAGACGATTGTCATTTGACACCCACTTCCGAAGATGAAAACCTCCTTTTTTAAAAAGAGCGATAAGTTGTGTTTTTATTCTTTGTGCAGTGGCGAAGTCCTGACTACCGCTGACGACATCATCTATGTAGGTGTCCGACAAGATTACACTCCTGGCGAGCGGGTAAGAATCCCCCTCGTCATCAGCAAGCTGTCGCAAAGTACGGTAAGCGAGATAGGGGGACGAAGAGATGCCATACGTGACCGTGTTCAGACGAAACTCTAAAAAAGGTTCGCTAGGCGAAGCTCTCCAGAGAATTCGCTGATAGTCACGATGGTCGCCGAAGAGTATAATCTGTCGGTACATCTGACGTACATCTGCCATGAAAACGACGTCGCGTTCACGAAAGCGTAATAGAATTTCCAAAATGTTTGATTGTAATTTTGGACCGATGTGTTGACTTTCGTTTAACGATCGAGAACGTGCATCTTTAGCAGAGGCGTCAAATACGACTCGAAGGCGAGTCGTGGTACTATCAGTGCAAAAGATGTAATTAAACATGGGCAAAAAAAATATCCCCGCTCATACACTGAAGTTACGCAACGCCCTGCTGCTACACCAAAAGTTAGCGGAAAGGTCACCGATCCCTTGGAGATCGCATCTAAAGGGACGGAGGATGTTGATCGAGAAAATCCCGAGACAAGTCTGCGGGATTTTTCGAAACCCCGTGTGGTCGTGCCGGTGGCTACTCCTATTGTTGACATCTCAATGGGCGACACAGAAAAAGACGGTTGGACGGAAGTTCGACAGCGACGTTCCAAGCGTTCACTCAGTAATGTGTTGCGTGGAACAGCACCGCCTAGTACCACCAATCTAGAAGCCTCTGAAAGATGGAGATATCTGCACCTCTTCTACGTTAAGCAGGGCACATCTGATAGTCAGGTACGCGATCACCTAATTACCATCTGCGGAATAGATGTTTGCACGGTAGAAGTCCTCAAATCCCGTGGTAAATATGCGTCCTTCAAGCTGGGTGTGCCCTCAAAATTGGCTGATCAAGTAGTGGCCCCTGCAAATTGGGCAGCAGATATTTGCGTCAAACCATGGCGCCGTAATTTTCGTGCCCGCAGCGATGAGACCCAATAAGCCCTATTGCGTACTGGCCGCTCCCGCCTCTCGTGGTTGTACTGATCGCAACGTTTATTTGCGCTTGCTATACCAGAATGTGCGGGGGCTCAAAACCAAGCTACCCATGTGGAGGTCAAGCTTATTACTGTCTGAGCATGATTTGATAGCCGTGACCGAGACAAACCTAGACAATTCAGTGGAGGACTCAGAAATATCGGCTGGAGATTGGCGTATTATTCGACGAGACAGAGTGACCACGGGGGGTGGTGTGCTGCTTGCTGCGCGGCCTGGGGTCACTGTGAATAGACTACATGAACTTGAGACGGCCTGCGGCGAAGATTTGTGGGCTAAGATCACAATTTATGGCCTGAATATATATGTATGTGTTGTTTAAGTCAAACCTAGTGCAACTGACGATGATTACCTGGCGTGGTTTTGCAAGGTCGAGGACAATATTCACAGTTTGAAGGGAACTATTATTATTTTAGGCGACCTTAATCTAAAAAGTGCGTCAGTAAATGTTAATAATTACTACTGTTATTTTCTAAGCTTTTGTACTCTGGTAGAGATGAATGAGGTGATGAACATGCGTGGCAGTAAGTTAGATGTAGTGTTGGCTCGGGAGGGCGCTGCTGTTAACTGTGAGTATGTCGAGGGTACAGAACTTGTTCCGATCGATCTGTATCACCCTCCGTTAGATATTGCTGTTACCATCACAAGGCATAAGGTCCATGAAAAACTTGACCCTAGCAATCTTGACCGTAGTAAGGATTGGAACTTTTGTAAAGGTGACTACACATTATTGTTCGATCTTGTTCGCTCTGCTCCATGGCAAGACGTTTTTCGCTGCAAAGACGCGTCCACCGCTGCTTGTAAGTTTTACAATCTAATGTACGACATATTTGATTCCTCTATTCCAAAGAAGACGAGAATGACCTCTGGTAATAGGCGATACCCAGTCTGGTTTACTAGAGATATCATAAGCGACACTCGACGTAAATCAAAACTCCATAATAAGTGGAAACAATCCCGATGTGATGCTGCATATGCTCAGTTTAGCGCACTGCGGTCGGAATTGAGAGCGAGAACCGAGGAGGCATATAGATTGCATTGTTCTAATGTGGAAAACAGCCTAGGCAAAAATCCAAAGCTGTTCTGGCAGCACATTTCAAGCCTGCGATCTAAGGGTGGGTTTGAGCCGAACGTTGTGCTTGATGGCAAGGTCTATTCAGGTGTCAAAGCTGCTGAGGCATTTGCCGAGTATTTTTCCAGCGTATTTCTACCGGACACACCAGAATTAGACCCGAATTCAAATACGGTGAATAGTGAGGGAGGTAATTTTCCCCTGCCCGTTTTACTCCCTCCGGACGTGGTTAAGGGCATTTCCAAACTCAAACCCTGCAGTTCCGTTGGCCCAGATAACATCCCTGCATATATCGTTAAGGGATGTAACAGTGTATTAGCACCCCCTTTATGTCACGTTTTTAATCTAGCTCTTCAGTCAGGCGTGTATCCGGAGCTGTGGAAGACCTCACGTGTTACTCCCATCCCTAAAACCAGTGACAAGACATCTGTCGAGGAACACAGACCCATCGCTATTTTATCAACCATTGCAAAGGTTTTTGAACATATCCTTCACACTGTTATCTGTAAACAAACCAATATGTATCTTTCTGATGCTCAACATGGTTTTCGACCTGGTCGCTCCGTGAACTCAAACCTGCTGATTCATGTTGATTTCATATCCAGTAGACTGGAATCCGGTAGGCAGGTCGACACTCTGTATTTTGATTTCCGGAAGGCTTTTGACAAGGTGGACAACGATGTGCTTTTGGCAAGTGTTCCGCAAAAAGATTTACAATTTCAGGGCCTGAGTTTGCGACCTGGTCTCTCAAATTCATACTTGCAGGTATCGACGAGCCGTCTCCTTTTTTATGTTTTATAAAGCTCCAGAAAAGTTTAGGGTTTTTTGGGATATTGGCTTCTATTTTATTCTTATATTCAGAGAAACATTTATCATACATTTCATGACATCTTGAGCGGAGCAGGTGGTACTCAATATCGTCTCTGGGGTTTTTATATTTTTTTGAACTTTTTTCTGACTTTTTCCTTTTCCAGCAATAATTTTATGAAAGAACCACTGAACCATGGAGGAAACTTTGATTTATTGGGGGTTTGTTTAGGCACAAATTCGTCTATGAGATCAGAAAGTATTGTATAAAATTTTAACAGCATTGAGTCAACATTCTCACAGCTCGATAACTTAACTTGCCAATCAACAGCTTTCAGATTTTTTATTATGGACGGATAATCGGCTCTATAGAAATTATACCTGGGCTTACATTCTGGCTTAAGATAGACAATTTTTTTATAGGGTAAATTTAACACTAGATTAGGATGCTGCTTGTAGCATTTGCTAAGCGCGCTCGTGGGACTTATAACTATTGCATCATGGCAGCTAGTAATCACCAAGTCCAAGTACCGATTGTCGCCATTTGCAATTCCATTGACTTGGAAGAGATTATTAATAGAAATAAAATCTGTAAGAGAATGTCCCAAGGGAGAATTGTGATTTGATGGTGCCATATAATTGCAGTCTTTTTTGGGGTTCCAATTAATAAAACCCAAGTTAAAATCGCCCAGGATCACGAGATCATTAGCCTGATTGGCAATGTTATCCGTGTTATCTAAGAAAGACTTCAGAGTTTCGTTTTTTACAGGGGGACGTAGATATACTACACATATAGCGAGCTTTCTGGTACTTGAGCCAATGTCAATCTGCAAAGTGACCCACAAATCCTCCACATTTGTTTCCCAATTCTTGACACGAACAGACGGTATGTCCTTAGAAACGGCCAAAAGCACCCCACCACCGTCCCTTTTAGAATTGCTACTGCTTGCTCGATCCCTACGATAAACTACATATCTATCATCGATCAATTCATGGTTAGAAATATTAGATTTAAGCCATGTTTCGGTGAATGCAATAACTTTATAATTAGAAGTCAGAATATTTTTTGAGAGTTCGACCATTACAATCAATCAGTGTCTAAATGATTGTAATGGCTCCTACACACAGTGCCGGCGGCAATGCCGCCGGGTTTATGCCAAGCGGTTATGCCGCCGGCAATACAAGCCGCCGGCACAAGCCGCGCGAAGTCGCCAAGCATCAATCTGCATCTGCTCGCGCCTTTTTAAGGTCTAAAAATACCGTTAAACATCTACCTCCATTGTCCAGTTGTTCAGATATTAAGGATGTTAGAGCCAGTACAGCATCCTGGGTTGACCTACCCGATCGAAAACCGTACTGAGATTCTGATAAAATTTTGTACTTCTCGAGATAATCTGTTAATCTGTTGTTTATAAGTTTTTCCAGTATTTTGGACAATGAAGAAAGGACAGAGATCGGTCTATAATTATCGACATCGTCCCTGTTCCCACCCTTGTGCACAGGAGTAATGACTGCTTGTTTCAGGAGAGTGGGGAACACACCTTTTTTAAAGCATACGTTAACTAAATGTGTGATTATTGGAGCTAGTATCTGCCTAGCCAGTTTGAGAAAGCTAACTGGAATACGATCCCATCCAGGAGCACTGTCCGATTTCAAACTCATTAAAACTTCGAGTACCTCATGCGGATCAGTGTCCAGCAAGACAAAGGATGAGATCTGAGACTGGCGTGGAAAGAAGGTGTCAGATAAATTTTGCGTGGGACTTAATGGTGGAATCTTACTAGCAAGGCCCGCGCCTATTCCTGCAAAAAAACTATTAACAAAGTTGACCGACTCCATTTCAGTGGTTTTGATGTTAAGAAGTTTGTCGCTGTCGCTTTTATTGTGTTTTATGTGAGTAATATTTTTAATGTTTTTCCAAAGGCATTTTGAGTTTTTAATAGATTTTTCAAGCAATTGTTTTTCATAGTTATGTTTGAGTTTCTTTATTAACTTATTGCAATAGTTACGGTAACGCTTGTAAGTAACACTGAGGATTTCATCATGAGGATTAGAACGTAATCCTTTCTGCATATTGTTTCTATTCCTAATGCAGCGTAAAACTCCCTGAGTAATCCAGGGCTTGATAACCCGATCTTTTTTTGATATTGGTTTTTCGCGTGTATTTTCTCTCAGTGCATCTGTGATATTTGATACTAAAGTATGACATATCATTTCAGGATCGTCGCAAAGAAGTAAGTTGGAGATGTTCTTGTGTAAAAGAGTATCTACAGCGCTCTCATAATTAATAACAGTAGCCACTTTTGTAATTTTTGATTTAGTCTTTACGTTGGACAAATGCAAAAACGTCGTTAAATGGTCAGTTATTGAGGTCTCGAATACTGTCACTCGTGCAGATGTCTTGCATTTATCCAACTTAAGCATAATGTGATCAAGGCAACTTCCATCCCGAGTTGGCAAACTATGACCGGGCATGATACCGTGAATACTTAACATATTAAGGTATTCCAGTCTGTTTTTCCTCATATATCTTTGGTCGCTAGGGTTATCAATTATATTTATGTTTATATCACCTACAATGATTATAAGTTTATTAATTTCATTTAATTCAAGGTGGGAATTTAGTGAGTTGACAAATCTTTGGGCATTGGGATTCGAGGGTGATCTGTATATAGCCAAAATGATGAAGCTAGTAGACTCAATTTGCAGACATGATGCATCATCCAGCATTACCTCCTTTACGTTAACCGAGATTCCATCTTTGATATAGGCAATAACACCATCGTTTTGATTGAAATGCCGGGTACTAATATAAGAAACATAGTTAGGCAGGTTTGGGATTGTTTTATCATTATTAATCCAGCATTCAGTGAGTACCACAAAGTCTGGATTAAAATTTAATTGCGCGAGTAATACTTGCAAATCGTCAAAATTTTTATAGACACTCCTGATATTTTGTGACATCAATGTTAGATCATTAATTGTTTTAAGATTTACTGTTTTGCTAAAATTCACAATGTCACCAAAGGACGCATCGGCTATCTCTGCCGTGTCTAAGTCATTTAGCGTGTTTAGGGCGTCATCCATTAGAATTTGGAAAAGTTTTATATAGGTGTTGGCTACATATGTCTGATATCTCTAGTAGTGTTACGGGCATTGTATTACTTTCAGTTCGATACAGTATATTATTTTGGTAATTTATGGTAGTAATTTTTTTATGTAAGCGGAGCGTGCGTGAGGTGGTGGAGTAGACTAGTATAAGATAATGATAAGTATGCGAGGGCGTCGATGTATGTGAGTTAATAATGTTATTTATGTGCGTCTGAGAAAAAGTATAGGTATATGATTGACGGGTACGTGTGTATGTATAAATTATCATTAATATTAAGATTAGTGTACATGTTAACACTTTAGTAAGAAACAACAAAAAGAAAAATAAAATACGGAACCAATTTACCGGGCAAATCGCACTAGTTGATCCGATAGAATGTTCACTATATAGTCAGTTATCATTAAAAAGCTGCTGCACTTGAGCCTCGGATTTTATTGTTATGATTGCGGAGCTTTCTGATTTTCTAATGTAAACACGGCCATAGGCAGTCCAGCAGAACTTATATTTACCAGTCTTGACGAGATCTCTTGCTAGGAAATGAAGCCGAGCACCTTTAGCTGTCAGCTGTTCCGACACGAAGATTGGAGTATCGCCGGCCACCCGGTGTCCCAGGTGTTTGGCACATAACTTGTTAGCTCTGGTAGTGTTAAAGGCCTTACAGAGTTTTAAAATTTCAGTTTTAATGAGAGTCGATGTCGTCTCAACTACAATCGCGGTGTTAGAAGAATCCTTCTTTTTTCCCCGCACCCTGTAAACGTCCTTGATGTCAGCGGTACTTAGTGAGCCTCCAATAGTAGAAGATAGACATAGCACCATTCGGATTAAATCCTCTTTTGTCTCACTTGGCTCGCGAGGAACATTTTTTATTTCTAAATTTGATTTACGGGCTCCCATTTGCATGTTTTCAATTTTTTCTTCCAACAAAATAATGTAATCTCTGTTTTTCTTTGATTCATCTTCTAATTTTATAATCTTTTTACTCAGTTCTTCATTTTGAGCCGTAAGTATCGATATCGAGTTCTCAATATTTAGATTACTCTGCTGAATCTCCTTTAAAGTAGCTGGGATAGATATAATTTCCTGCTGCTGTGCCTTCCATAAGTTAGTAATAATACTTTTTATCTCCTCCTTGAAGTTATAAAAATCGTCTGCAGTAATAGTTTTACCGCGCGCAAAAACGAAGTTCGGTGGGGTACCCTCAATAGTTGTATGCCTGGTGTCATCAAGATCACACACAGACATATCCGCAGATTGTTCCATTCTATTTGTTTACACTCGTAGCACCGTGGCACACGTAGCATTCAACACTAACAAGCGCACAGCCGATCCGCAGTAAGTAGCCGAGTTGTTTCGCACGATGACGTACTTGTTCACTTGGCGCCGCGGCCACAAGCGCAGTCTCGACGCACAATATGACCGGGGTTCGAAACCCACCGGCCGCTTCACTTTTCGAGTTTAAAAACGATTCTTGTAGATAGATGACACTGCTTGCGGCAACGATGACGCTCCTCCAATGTTGGGCCCGTTAGTAGAGGGCTTGTAAGAGCGAGAATTCCGACACCGTCCAATATGGCCGCTGCACTCAATAGGCTAACCCGCAAGATAGAACAGGAGGGTCCGAGTTTAGAATAGATTTCAAAATGAATATTTAAAATATAATTAAATTTAATTATAGTACACTGTCGCACAACAAAAAATACGTCCTATCCGGACTACCGACGAGAGGGGAGAGGGATAAGGAGGGATAAGTAACTAAGCATGTAGTCACATTGGTGATAATATCTAACACTACGAAATAACTACGTCTAACAAATACCAATACATTAAATAAATTAATTGAATAGCTATCGCCTATCTTGTAAAACACAGTTATTAATTTTTATTACACCTTTTGAGGATGAAAATAACAATTTTTGCTAATTATACAAGTAAAATAAACGAAACTATTCACAATGCAAATCGGTACTCAGTGAACATAATTAACATTAACACAGGTGAAAAATGTACTAACCTTTTATAAGCTTAACTAAAGTTAAATACAACCTGTTCGAGTGTTGGGTGATGATATTATCCAAAATAAACTTAACACCGTTGAATTCATATGCACTCAATCCATATTCCACGCTGCAGCGTTATAACCCTTTTTAACACACGTTGGTTATTTTTTCTTTATTAACGCTAATTTCATAAATCTTCGATTATATAGCTCATTAACACCATCCGGCTCGATAAAGGACCATGTATTGAGATATTCAGGACTTTAAAATAAATTAAACGAGTGGATTATGGATAATTAATAAAACATGTATTCATAGCACAAGTGCTTAAGATAGAAGAAAAGAAATGATGACACTAAAAACTAATAACAGCTAATTAAGGTTGCGTCGCGGCTCGCTGCTATTATAATATCACCAGGCGCTCCAACAAAGACTTTCTGCAATTATTGATTTTGAGAAATATGGTTGTCTGAGACTATTTCGGTGCTAATATAAAAGGGGCTTGGACAAACATCGTTATCAAACCACCTCTGGAAGCAGCCTCTGAGACAAGCCAGCAATCTTCAATTGTAAAGAAAAAGCAGCGCCAGAAAAATGTAAGTATTGTACTTTTTTCTATTCATCTTTTCAACTATTCGTCCTTTGATCTATTTTTTTTTTGTTTTTTTTTTCTCATGTCACATTTTCGTTAATTTCTCTCTTCAGTAAATTCATCTATTTAATTCATTATTCTATTCAACTAAACTAATGTGATTTATTCGCATTAAATAAATAATAGAGAAAACATATCACAAAAAAAAACATATTTTCAATATTAAATCAATTCATCTTATGGCTCCTACACACAGTGCCGGCGGCAGTGCCGCCGGGCGAGCCGCTGGCCAAGCCGCCGAGCGCCCTGCGGCATTCAATGCCGCCGGGTTTATGCCAAGCGGTTATGCCGCCGGCAATACAAGCCGCCGGCACAAGCCGCGCGAAGTCGCCAAGCATCAATCTGCATCTGCTCGAATGCCAGGAACGAACTGACGCCGGCAAGCCGCGTGACCCGCCGGCACACCCCGGTGGCCATGCCGGCGGCTCCTTTGTGCGGCAAAGCCGGCGGCATTGAATGCCGCAGGGCGCTCGGCGGCTTGGCCAGCGGCTCGCCCGGCGGCACTGCCGCCGGCACTGTGTGTAGGAGCCATAAGATGAATTGATTTAATATTGAAAATATGTTTTTTTTTGTGATATGTTTTCTCTATTATTTATTTAATGCGAATAAATCACATTAGTTTAGTTGAATAGAATAATGAATTAAATAGATGAATTTACTGAAGAGAGAAATTAACGAAAATGTGACATGAGAAAAAAAAAACAAAAAAAAAATAGATCAAAGGACGAATAGTTGAAAAGATGAATAGAAAAAAGTACAATACTTACATTTTTCTGGCGCTGCTTTTTCTTTACAATTGAAGATTGCTGGCTTGTCTCAGAGGCTGCTTCCAGAGGTGGTTTGATAACGATGTTTGTCCAAGCCCCTTTTATATTAGCACCGAAATAGTCTCAGACAACCATATTTCTCAAAATCAATAATTGCAGAAAGTCTTTGTTGGAGCGCCTGGTGATATTATAATAGCAGCGAGCCGCGACGCAACCTTAATTAGCTGTTATTAGTTTTTAGTGTCATCATTTCTTTTCTTCTATCTTAAGCACTTGTGCTATGAATACATGTTTTATTAATTATCCATAATCCACTCGTTTAATTTATTTTAAAGTCCTGAATATCTCAATACATGGTCCTTTATCGAGCCGGATGGTGTTAATGAGCTATATAATCGAAGATTTATGAAATTAGCGTTAATAAAGAAAAAATAACCAACGTGTGTTAAAAAGGGTTATAACGCTGCAGCGTGGAATATGGATTGAGTGCATATGAATTCAACGGTGTTAAGTTTATTTTGGATAATATCATCACCCAACACTCGAACAGGTTGTATTTAACTTTAGTTAAGCTTATAAAAGGTTAGTACATTTTTCACCTGTGTTAATGTTAATTATGTTCACTGAGTACCGATTTGCATTGTGAATAGTTTCGTTTATTTTACTTGTATAATTAGCAAAAATTGTTATTTTCATCCTCAAAAGGTGTAATAAAAATTAATAACTGTGTTTTACAAGATAGGCGATAGCTATTCAATTAATTTATTTAATGTATTGGTATTTGTTAGACGTAGTTATTTCGTAGTGTTAGATATTATCACCAATGTGACTACATGCTTAGTTACTTATCCCTCCTTATCCCTCTCCCCTCTCGTCGGTAGTCCGGATAGGACGTATTTTTTGTTGTGCGACAGTGTACTATAATTAAATTTAATTATATTTTAAATATTCATTTTGAAATCTATTCTAAACTCGGACCCTCCTGTTCTATCTTGCGGGTTAGCCTATTGAGTGCAGCGGCCATATTGGACGGTGTCGGAATTCTCGCTCTTACAAGCCCTCTACTAACGGGCCCAACATTGGAGGAGCGTCATCGTTGCCGCAAGCAGTGTCATCTATCTACAAGAATCGTTTTTAAACTCGAAAAGTGAAGCGGCCGGTGGGTTTCGAACCCCGGTCATATTGTGCGTCGAGACTGCGCTTGTGGCCGCGGCGCCAAGTGAACAAGTACGTCATCGTGCGAAACAACTCGGCTACTTACTGCGGATCGGCTGTGCGCTTGTTAGTGTTGAATGCTACGTGTGCCACGGTGCTACGAGTGTAAACAAATAGAATGGAACAATCTGCGGATATGTCTGTGTGTGATCTTGATGACACCAGGCATACAACTATTGAGGGTACCCCACCGAACTTCGTTTTTGCGCGCGGTAAAACTATTACTGCAGACGATTTTTATAACTTCAAGGAGGAGATAAAAAGTATTATTACTAACTTATGGAAGGCACAGCAGCAGGAAATTATATCTATCCCAGCTACTTTAAAGGAGATTCAGCAGAGTAATCTAAATATTGAGAACTCGATATCGATACTTACGGCTCAAAATGAAGAACTGAGTAAAAAGATTATAAAATTAGAAGATGAATCAAAGAAAAACAGAGATTACATTATTTTGTTGGAAGAAAAAATTGAAAACATGCAAATGGGAGCCCGTAAATCAAATTTAGAAATAAAAAATGTTCCTCGCGAGCCAAGTGAGACAAAAGAGGATTTAATCCGAATGGTGCTATGTCTATCTTCTACTATTGGAGGCTCACTAAGTACCGCTGACATCAAGGACGTTTACAGGGTGCGGGGAAAAAAGAAGGATTCTTCTAACACCGCGATTGTAGTTGAGACGACATCGACTCTCATTAAAACTGAAATTTTAAAACTCTGTAAGGCCTTTAACACTACCAGAGCTAACAAGTTATGTGCCAAACACCTGGGACACCGGGTGGCCGGCGATACTCCAATCTTCGTGTCGGAACAGCTGACAGCTAAAGGTGCTCGGCTTCATTTCCTAGCAAGAGATCTCGTCAAGACTGGTAAATATAAGTTCTGCTGGACTGCCTATGGCCGTGTTTACATTAGAAAATCAGAAAGCTCCGCAATCATAACAATAAAATCCGAGGCTCAAGTGCAGCAGCTTTTTAATGATAACTGACTATATAGTGAACATTCTATCGGATCAACTAGTGCGATTTGCCCGGTAAATTGGTTCCGTATTTTATTTTTCTTTTTGTTGTTTCTTACTAAAGTGTTAACATGTACACTAATCTTAATATTAATGATAATTTATACATACACACGTACCCGTCAATCATATACCTATACTTTTTCTCAGACGCACATAAATAACATTATTAACTCACATACATCGACGCCCTCGCATACTTATCATTATCTTATACTAGTCTACTCCACCACCTCACGCACGCTCCGCTTACATAAAAAAATTACTACCATAAATTACCAAAATAATATACTGTATCGAACTGAAAGTAATACAATGCCCGTAACACTACTAGAGATATCAGACATATGTAGCCAACACCTATATAAAACTTTTCCAAATTCTAATGGATGACGCCCTAAACACGCTAAATGACTTAGACACGGCAGAGATAGCCGATGCGTCCTTTGGTGACATTGTGAATTTTAGCAAAACAGTAAATCTTAAAACAATTAATGATCTAACATTGATGTCACAAAATATCAGGAGTGTCTATAAAAATTTTGACGATTTGCAAGTATTACTCGCGCAATTAAATTTTAATCCAGACTTTGTGGTACTCACTGAATGCTGGATTAATAATGATAAAACAATCCCAAACCTGCCTAACTATGTTTCTTATATTAGTACCCGGCATTTCAATCAAAACGATGGTGTTATTGCCTATATCAAAGATGGAATCTCGGTTAACGTAAAGGAGGTAATGCTGGATGATGCATCATGTCTGCAAATTGAGTCTACTAGCTTCATCATTTTGGCTATATACAGATCACCCTCGAATCCCAATGCCCAAAGATTTGTCAACTCACTAAATTCCCACCTTGAATTAAATGAAATTAATAAACTTATAATCATTGTAGGTGATATAAACATAAATATAATTGATAACCCTAGCGACCAAAGATATATGAGGAAAAACAGACTGGAATACCTTAATATGTTAAGTATTCACGGTATCATGCCCGGTCATAGTTTGCCAACTCGGGATGGAAGTTGCCTTGATCACATTATGCTTAAGTTGGATAAATGCAAGACATCTGCACGAGTGACAGTATTCGAGACCTCAATAACTGACCATTTAACGACGTTTTTGCATTTGTCCAACGTAAAGACTAAATCAAAAATTACAAAAGTGGCTACTGTTATTAATTATGAGAGCGCTGTAGATACTCTTTTACACAAGAACATCTCCAACTTACTTCTTTGCGACGATCCTGAAATGATATGTCATACTTTAGTATCAAATATCACAGATGCACTGAGAGAAAATACACGCGAAAAACCAATATCAAAAAAAGATCGGGTTATCAAGCCCTGGATTACTCAGGGAGTTTTACGCTGCATTAGGAATAGAAACAATATGCAGAAAGGATTACGTTCTAATCCTCATGATGAAATCCTCAGTGTTACTTACAAGCGTTACCGTAACTATTGCAATAAGTTAATAAAGAAACTCAAACATAACTATGAAAAACAATTGCTTGAAAAATCTATTAAAAACTCAAAATGCCTTTGGAAAAACATTAAAAATATTACTCACATAAAACACAATAAAAGCGACAGCGACAAACTTCTTAACATCAAAACCACTGAAATGGAGTCGGTCAACTTTGTTAATAGTTTTTTTGCAGGAATAGGCGCGGGCCTTGCTAGTAAGATTCCACCATTAAGTCCCACGCAAAATTTATCTGACACCTTCTTTCCACGCCAGTCTCAGATCTCATCCTTTGTCTTGCTGGACACTGATCCGCATGAGGTACTCGAAGTTTTAATGAGTTTGAAATCGGACAGTGCTCCTGGATGGGATCGTATTCCAGTTAGCTTTCTCAAACTGGCTAGGCAGATACTAGCTCCAATAATCACACATTTAGTTAACGTATGCTTTAAAAAAGGTGTGTTCCCCACTCTCCTGAAACAAGCAGTCATTACTCCTGTGCACAAGGGTGGGAACAGGGACGATGTCGATAATTATAGACCGATCTCTGTCCTTTCTTCATTGTCCAAAATACTGGAAAAACTTATAAACAACAGATTAACAGATTATCTCGAGAAGTACAAAATTTTATCAGAATCTCAGTACGGTTTTCGATCGGGTAGGTCAACCCAGGATGCTGTACTGGCTCTAACATCCTTAATATCTGAACAACTGGACAATGGAGGTAGATGTTTAACGGTATTTTTAGACCTTAAAAAGGCGTTCGATACCGTCTCTGTTCACACTCTTTTGCAAAAACTCGAAAATATTGGAATAAGGGGCACTGCTCTGGATCTGCTTCAGGATTATCTAAGAGAGAGAAGTCAGAGGGTCAAGGTGGGGCAATTTATGAGTGATGAAGCTAAACAGATTTTTGGGGTGCCCCAGGGTTCAGTCCTGGGACCAACACTATTCCTCATTTACATAAATGACCTCTGCAATTTGAACTCCAGCAACACTAAGATCTTTTCATATGCTGACGATACTGCCATGGTAATAACAGGAAAATCCTGGGACATCATAAAGAGGGATGCTGAATCTGCCCTGGCCATCGCTGCCCTATGGCTGAGGAAGAATTTGCTCACCTTGAACGCCTCAAAGACCAACTATATGTGTTTTGCAATCGACAGTAGAACTCAGCCTCACCCAGAGTATAGTCTTAAAATACATAACTGCCTTAATACTAACAACAAGTGCAACTGCCTTACAATAAACAAGGTGGATACCACGAAATACTTGGGAGTTATGATTGACGAAAGGCTGTCCTGGCACTCTCAGATTGATCTAATTGGTGGTAGAGTTAGGAAGTTGATCTGGATATTTAAAATTCTAAGACATTCGGCTAGCGTTGAACTACTCAAAAAGGTCTATGTTGCTTTGGCTCAGTCGGTCATGATCTATTGCATTCCAGTATGGGGTGGCGCATCTAAAACGAAATTCCTTGAGGTGGAACGTGCTCAAAGGATACTTTTGAAGGTTATGTTTTTTAAAAAACTTAGGTTTTCAACAGCTACTCTTTATTCAATAGCCAACGTATTAACTATCCGTAAATTGTATATCTTACACGCCATTCTAAAAAAACATAAGTCGCTTCCAGTTGATCCCACTATTTTAACAAAAAGACGAAATGATATAGTCACTAAAACACGCGCATGTAGAACTTACTTTGCTAGACACCAATATTCAAATCAATCTTCGCATTTATATAACTCCGTTAATAAATTTCTAAAAATATATACTAAAACTACTTTGGAATGTAAGCGGATGGTGACTGAGTGGTTAAAACCTCTAGATTACGAAGATACTGAGAATCTAATTATCCATATTATTAAGTAATGTTGTTTATTTATTTATTTTTATATGTCTTGTATACGCCTGCATGAATTTATAAATATATAATTATAAATAAAAAAAGGAACCTGAACAAATAAATAAATACAAATGTTTGTATGTATGTACGAAACATAAATAAATGAATATCTTGTTACCTACATAATTCTTTTTTCACACAGACACTTACACTAACACGTACTACACAGTCACACACATTCACCATAACTCACGCTTCTACACACACGTGCGCACATTGCGTGCGTGCACACATAGATTTAGTTTACTTTAATATGCCTTACTGATTTAATATTTAAGTTATTAACATACATAAATGTAATCAAGTTAAGGGAGTGCGGCCTCTCCTGGCACAAGTGTTTTCACACTTAAAAGGAGCGGTCAACCTCAATATTGTCAAACAAACTTTGTAATTTAATAAAACATTTTTCAAACATTTTCATTTTTTCATTATGCCGTAATGTACTTTCAATTATAGTTTGTGCTTATATACTACAGAACTAATCTAAAATCAATCTAATCTCAAGTTTAGTTATTGAGAAATTTAAATTAGGCAAAAGCCTTAATTATAATTTCATTTCCATCAAATTCATTATTGTATTTATCTAAATTTATATTAAGGATTACCTACCTATTTGCATAATAAATGAACTACACATAAAACATTAAAATCAATTGTAGTTGGTTTTAGGAAATATACTATTAAAACGTTTTGTTTAAATATAAGGTTAATTTGT
Organism: Autographa pulchrina; assembly: GCA_905475315.1. Lineage (NCBI taxonomy): Eukaryota > Metazoa > Arthropoda > Insecta > Lepidoptera > Noctuidae > Autographa > Autographa pulchrina. The sequence continues at coordinate 3,454,278 of FR997761.1, read as the reverse complement.
TATTGTATTCATTCCAGGTCGACAGCACTCGACTCCCAGTATGTCCGACGAAAGAGAATTAGTAAAGAAGCGTGGAAGTTTCAAAGGTCGCTTAACAGTATTTGTTAATTATCTGGACACATTAACTGATATAAAGCTAAGTAGTTGCGACGTCACAGAGTTACGTCTGCGCATGAGCAAGCTTGAGTCATTGTACGAGCAATACGACGGGGTACAGTTGCAGTTAGAATGTATTTCAGATAATATAAAAACGCAGCTGTCCGAGCGTTCTGAATTCGAGTCAGTATACTTCAAAGCATTGTCTAGGTCTCAAGAATTGCTAAATAAATATTCGAAAGATAATGAGTCGACCTGTGATAAAAGTACTCGTGGTAGTATTCACAAACCTATTAAGTTGCCTACAATACAATTACCAAAGTTTAATGGGTCCTATAGCAATTGGATGGAATTTCGTGACACCTTTACTAGCCTAATTCATAATAACGACGAGATCGACGAAATTAATAAATTTCATTATTTACGTGCTTCTCTGGAGGGATCTGCTGCTGTGGTCATTCAGTCTATTGAGTTTTCTGCTGCCAACTATGTAGTAGCTTGGGGCTTATTGTGTGATCGATTTGATAACACAAGATTATTAGTTCAGAATCATGTGTCAGCGTTGTTTAACATAGACCATATCACAAAGGAGTCATCTGTTGCGTTAAAAGAATTAATAGATCAATTAAATAAAAACCTGCGATCGTTAGACTCGTTAGGTGAGCCAGTCAAGCAGTGGGACACTTTACTTATTTATATAGTTACGCGTAAGCTTGACCAGAAGTCTTATCGCGAGTGGGAGGAGCTTAAGGGTCGTATGGAAAAGGATTGCAAGATCACCTTTGATGCATTTATTCAATTCCTCCGCACACGCGCCGATTTAATTGAGACACTAGAATTATCACGAAATAACGCGCACGTTACTGCTAAACCTAGTTCCACTTGTAAGGTTAAATCTATGGTTGCGACACAAAGTTCTAATAACGCAAGCAGTGAATCTGTCACAAAGCCTTGCCCTAAGTGCAAAGGTGACCACAGTTTATCTACTTGTTCTCAGTTCCTTTCATTAAGTAATGAAGCCCGCCTTAAATTAGTGCCTAATTATAAAATATGTTACAATTGTTTTCGTATAGGTCATTTTGCCAACCATTGCAGGAAACCCGGTTGTAAGTTATGTAAGCGCAAACACAACACATATGTTTCCGATATAAAAGGTAGTAATAATAACGATATTTCTGATGGTCCAGTTCCGACTCCGTCCACGTCCGCGGCGCCCGCGCACGCAGGTAGCACTGCCGGTAATAACGTTGCTTTGTCTGCGAACATTCTACCTTCTTATAGCAACCAACGACGCGGCGTATTATTGTCTACCGCTTTAATTAAATTGTACGATTATAATGATCGTGAGCATATTGTCCGAGCGACACTCGACAGTGGTAGCACATCATGCTTTATGACGGAGCGACTGTGCAAACTTCTAAAATTAAAAACAAGTCGAATAGACGGGTCAATCTGTGGCATAAATAACGTGATTGCTCACGTAGGCAACACATGTCAAGTTAAAATGACGTCACTTAATAACAGCTATAAAGCTAAGTTGTTTTGTTTTGTTTTGCCATTAATTAGTGATAATATGCCTTGTCGAGAATTAGATTTAACTGTCCTCAATATTCCTTCTGATATTTGTCTAGCTGACCCTACTTTTTACAAGCCGTCAGATGTAGATCTTTTAATTGGTGCCGATCTTTTCTGGGACTTGCTATGTTCGGAGAGGATAAAGTTAGGTGTCGGAATGCCAGTATTATGTGAGACTAGGTTAGGTTGGATCGTGTCCGGCCCTATTAATTACAAGTGTGATAATGTTGATAGGTGGTAGCGCCATCTATGTTTTCTAAGACGGACTAAGTCGTCTCATCAATATTTCGCACTATTATATTAGTTCCGCAATTGACCACATTCGTAGTGAGCGATGTGACCCCCGCCCCTTCCTTAGATTCCTTCCGCACGCCCGGCGCATAACATCGAGTTCGCGCCTGTGTCGCTCCCGCCGCCCGTGTCACCCCGTGCTGCATCGCTTCCTTACCGCCGCTGTTGGATAGCGAACTATTGTGATAAACCGCCCGCGGGTGTGAACGTGACAGTTTTGTGATCGAGAAGAAAGAACGCCGCAGGAAAGAACGCCGCCGGCCGCCATCTTGTACAGCCCCACGCTGGAGAGCCAGGTATGCGTGCTTTCCCCTAATAAATACATCGCTCGCTCACCTCTTGGCGAGAACCGCCATCCTCCAAAAAATACAGTCCACTTAATCTATACTTTGTTTATCGCCAAGCCATTTTTTTGGTCCAATCGACATAGGGCCATATATATTTGGTACAACGTACATAGGGCAAACGAAGCGAACTATCGCGGAAAGGCTCAAAGAGCATATCGCGGCTGTTAAGAACCGTCAGACCACTAAATCGGCAATAGCAGATCACATACTACAGGCTGGCGTAAATCACTGGATTCAATTCCATCGCGCGCAAGTCCTCTCCACCGATCGCCACTTTCATTCGAGAGCAGTGCGAGAAGCGATTGAAATCAAGAAGCATCCAAATTTCAATCGGGAAGACGGCTTTAAACTCTCTGCATCTTGGTATCCAGTGATTCGCTTAACACAACCTCGCTTTTCTGCAAAGTCGGTTAGTGAACAGAATACGGACACGGTCAGTGTAGTGTGTAGGGTACTTGAAGGACAGGGGGTAGATGAAAAATCTACTTCGTGCACGGAGCGATGACACCGCATCTCCAGTCTGCTTGCGACCACGGCCTGTGTAACCCGGTCGAAACGTCAAGCCCTAAAGGTATTTAAGCATGTACGCGCTAATCCCCGTTCTATAATATTACTATTAACAATGACATGATGAAAACAATTAGCAAGATCGGTTACTGATAACGAATAGTCGGCGATACAAGGTTCCAATCCAACAGATGGGCGCGGGAGTGATATGAATTTTCGAATGACGTAATTGCGACGCACGCTATTTCGAAATAAAATAAGAGTGGTACGCCAGTTCGAAAACACATTAAGTCGAAAACCGCTACATCGACTGACGTTGTCGCGAACACGCTGATTCGAAAAACTGTTTGAATGGTATGCTAGTACAAAAGTCTTGGTATCGAAGTCCACTATTGCGAATAGCATATTCCAATCTGAATTTCTCTGGGGGTCTTAGCCTTATACGTATTTGTATTGGGTTTGGGAAACAAAAGCAATGAGAAGTATTATTTTAAGTAAACTTTTAATTTCCAATAAGTAAAAAAAACAAAATTATATAATATAGGTGGTATACTCATTACCAAAAATAACAATACCTACTATCATATTGATGACAAAATGGAAGATTCAATAAACTTAATATAGACTAGTATTCAAAGCTATAGCTCTTATAAATTCGATAGTGCTCATCGTATTTTTCTTTTGTAAAATCGCCGCGATAGCATTTTCTTTCATTTTCATTTTTTTTGCTGGCGGCGTTTGTGGGATATTAGCCAAAATTCTTTCAATTTTATGGGTGGTTGTATTTTGTTCGTCAATAAGCTTTTGTATACAGCCGTACAACCCAAGTTTTCGATTGCCCATTAAACAATTCCATCGCCGGTGCCATGCTTCCACGCTGTTTTGAGTACGCGGAAGACGTAAATTATTATTTCTTTCAGCGGACCAGAAACTAGGTGGAAACAAGGGTTGCAGTCGGGATATCACAATTTTTCTATCTGATATGCGAGATTTTAATCGGCCCAGAACGTAATATTCTTCGAAATATTTGGTAACGGCTTCTGCTTCTTCTGGAAAAACGGTCTCGCTCAACTGTTTATAGACATCAGGTATATTTTCCGGAGACAAGTAGGCCAAAGCTACATAATATCGCATTTTCAAGGAGAACTCACTGTCTGTGCCATACCTCTCACTGAGCCCACTCCCTTGTATCTTTCTCCAAATGTTTTGCCCCAGATGGAATAAGCAACCGGACTGGATTGTGGCAGGGAATTCGATTCTGACTGCATTTATTATCGCCAATTCGAAATCGGACATTATTTGTTCTGGTTTCAAATCGATGTCAAATTCAGAAGAATATTCTTTCAATAGTCGAAAAAACTTAACATAACATTCTTCCGTCTTTTTATGAAGAAATCCATATACCAAGGGTAATATTCTTCTACAATCTCCAGTGCCAACAATGCCATGAACTGAAAAGATTTGTGTAAATATAATAGGGCAGGTTTGAAATGTCCCATCCACAAACCAAACTGGCGATTCACTTAACTTTTGCAGGTTCATTTCAGTTGCAAATAATAACAAGCGACCATTATCCTCCCCAAAAGTAACATTTTTACCTAGGAATCGGGTACCATTAATTTCTTTATATTGATTTGGTATATTAACCACTTCACTTAAGTTTGTAGGTTCTTTTGGCTTATTTTTATTTCTTGCTCTCTTGATTATTTGACGTAGGGCGTTTTTATTTGGTATTGAATTTGTGCTACTAGAAGGAATTTCACACAATTTTTCTCTAATAATGATACCCGGCGCTTCATTACTCTGAATTGCTGAAGTTTTTAAGGCATTTCTTAATTTGATTTCATCAACTCGATCTACAAAATACAAAAGAAAGAATAATAATAATCGGTTTAAAAATAATAATAAAAAACGTTTGACGACGCCTGTGGTCCAGTGGTTCGAGTGTCGGGCTGCTGATCACAAGGTCGTGTCGTGGGTTCGATTCTCAAAAGAGACAAATATTTATGTGATGAACATAAGTGTTTGTGTTCGCCTGGGCATTTCTTATGTAAGTATTAGAAGTATGAATTTAAAAAAAAGAGTATCATAGTACAAGATCTGCTTAGTTTGGGACTGCTGCTGTGTAGTCCGAATTATTTATTTATTTAAAAAAACGAATGGTATAAACAAAAATACAAAAATTAATAATATATTTACTCTTAACTGTTTTAAATAATTTACCAACAATAGATATATGATGTTATAGCACTTATAAAAAAAAACTCACCCGGTTCTGGTGCATGAGTATGATTGGACATCTCTCGAATTATAAAATGTTCATCCCCGATTAAATTACTGCTTACAGTACTTTTGCAGCACAATGTTTTTTTGTTTATACAAGACCAATACTGTACGTTGTTCATTTTTTTGTTTTGTTGCATGATAAATCCCTCAATAATTAAAACACTTTTCCCCTTGCGAGAACTCAATGGTCGATAAGAACGATTATTACTCATTTTCTATGTTATCGCACACCGACACGTCATCCGAAATGAAATATGTATAAGAATCCAAAAACCTAATAAACTTGGGGGGTAGTTCAACAAACTAACCAATGCATGTTAGTATAGCTGGCTGTGCGATATCGAAGCCTTAGTTTGTTGAACTACCCAGTTTTTTAGGTTTTAGGATTCCTATATATATTTCATTCCGAATGACTTGTCGGTGTGTGATAACATAAAAAAAATAGTAATAATCGTTCTTATCGACCATTGAGTTTTCGCAAGGGGAAAAGCGTTTTAATTATTGATGGATTTATCTACAGATGAATATCTACAGATTATATACTGTGTAAAAAGCGCAACATAAATCCTTTGTTCAATTTAAGTTAATTTGATTAAGTTTTGAAGTTAAACGGATGTAAGCTTCGTAATACCTATTGACACAATTTTTCTTTTATGTAATAGGAAAGAATGTAGCTAAGGTAGTCTTGCCTTGGTTTTACGGTAATCTCACGAAGAGTATTATCGCGTTTCCCGAAGGCGGAACGTGTTGGCTGCGTATCCGAACGCAAGCCGCTGACAACTTAGACTACTAGCGCGGTACGTTATGATAATTTGTAACACCACCTACCTTCGAATGAAAAAAGTCACACGAACAAAGGACTTTTTTGCGAATGTTAATGACCGATATTTTTTCGATACGATATACCTAAAACAGTTAATATAGGCCGAAAAGAATAATATTAAGCACCGAAGGAAGATAGATTGCCTAATATTGAGATCCTACAGTAACTATTAAGGCTTAACTGGGTTGAAAAATAAGTCGTAATGGCGGGTCCCGGGTTTCGGCACCATAAAAATGTGCAGTCGCGATGAAAACGATGAGTTAACCGCACATCTGGGACAGCCTAAGAGGCTGGACGATCACACAAACGATGTTCTTATGAAAATACAGCAGTAACAAACTGTAATACGTGCACGTACCTTGGTCTGCTATTTCTGCTGCCGATGATCCGCCGGCGATATGATTCCACCACAGTTGATTGTTGAAGGTCACGAGCTGCTTGGAATATTGATTCCCAGCAGAATATCGGTCGAGTTGACGCGTTTAAGGGTTTTTTCTGGAGAGAGATCGCGAAGTGCGCGCGCGTGCAAGATGGTGAGAAAAGATTGTCGATAGAGGGGCGGTTTGTCCGTTAACGGTAGTGACGTCATGACAGATGCAGCAGTAGCACCAATCGGATAACGAGTACGGCACGTATTACAACTGTCAAAACAGTTGTGATTGCCACTGCTGAAAATCGATAAGAACATCGTGTATTGCCCGTGGTGAAATTTAAACGATCTTATTTTAGTCATTTGTATGATGATGAAACAACGTCAAACTCTTCGACGGTAATTGAGCATAATATTTGTGGGGTCAACATGTGAAACTGACTATTAAGCGCTGAAGTTTCTGTAGGCGTTCTGTTAGGCTCGTAAATTGAGGCAAAGTGTTCCGCAAAAAGATTTACAATTTCAGGGCCTGAGTTTGCGACCTGGTCTCTCAAATTCATACTTGCAGGTATCGACGAGCCGTCTCCTTTTTTATGTTTTATAAAGCTCCAGAAAAGTTTAGGGTTTTTTGGGATATTGGCTTCTATTTTATTCTTATATTCAGAGAAACATTTATCATACATTTCATGACATCTTGAGCGGAGCAGGTGGTACTCAATATCGTCTCTGGGGTTTTTATATTTTTTTGAACTTTTTTCTGACTTTTTCCTTTTCCAGCAATAATTTTATGAAAGAACCACTGAACCATGGAGGAAACTTTGATTTATTGGGGGTTTGTTTAGGCACAAATTCGTCTATGAGATCAGAAAGTATTGTATAAAATTTTAACAGCATTGAGTCAACATTCTCACAGCTCGATAACTTAACTTGCCAATCAACAGCTTTCAGATTTTTTATTATGGACGGATAATCGGCTCTATAGAAATTATACCTGGGCTTACATTCTGGCTTAAGATAGACAATTTTTTTATAGGGTAAATTTAACACTAGATTAGGATGCTGCTTGTAGCATTTGCTAAGCGCGCTCGTGGGACTTATAACTATTGCATCATGGCAGCTAGTAATCACCAAGTCCAAGTACCGATTGTCGCCATTTGCAATTCCATTGACTTGGAAGAGATTATTAATAGAAATAAAATCTGTAAGAGAATGTCCCAAGGGAGAATTGTGATTTGATGGTGCCATATAATTGCAGTCTTTTTTGGGGTTCCAATTAATAAAACCCAAGTTAAAATCGCCCAGGATCACGAGATCATTAGCCTGATTGGCAATGTTATCCGTGTTATCTAAGAAAGACTTCAGAGTTTCGTTTTTTACAGGGGGACGTAGATATACTACACATATAGCGAGCTTTCTGGTACTTGAGCCAATGTCAATCTGCAAAGTGACCCACAAATCCTCCACATTTGTTTCCCAATTCTTGACACGAACAGACGGTATGTCCTTAGAAACGGCCAAAAGCACCCCACCACCGTCCCTTTTAGAATTGCTACTGCTTGCTCGATCCCTACGATAAACTACATATCTATCATCGATCAATTCATGGTTAGAAATATTAGATTTAAGCCATGTTTCGGTGAATGCAATAACTTTATAATTAGAAGTCAGAATATTTTTTGAGAGTTCGACCATTACAATCAATCAGTGTCTAAATGATTGTAATGGCTCCTACACACAGTGCCGGCGGCAATGCCGCCGGGTTTATGCCAAGCGGTTATGCCGCCGGCAATACAAGCCGCCGGCACAAGCCGCGCGAAGTCGCCAAGCATCAATCTGCATCTGCTCGAATGCCAGGAACGAACTGACGCCGGCAAGCCGCGTGACCCGCCGGCACACCCCGGTGGCCATGCCGGCGGCTCCTTTGTGCGGCAAAGCCGGCGGCATTGAATGCCGCAGGGCGCTCGGCGGCTTGGCCAGCGGCTCGCCCGGCGGCACTGCCGCCGGCACTGTGTGTAGGAGCCATAAGATGAATTGATTTAATATTGAAAATATGTTTTTTTTTGTGATATGTTTTCTCTATTATTTATTTAATGCGAATAAATCACATTAGTTTAGTTGAATAGAATAATGAATTAAATAGATGAATTTACTGAAGAGAGAAATTAACGAAAATGTGACATGAGAAAAAAAAAACAAAAAAAAAATAGATCAAAGGACGAATAGTTGAAAAGATGAATAGAAAAAAGTACAATACTTACATTTTTCTGGCGCTGCTTTTTCTTTACAATTGAAGATTGCTGGCTTGTCTCAGAGGCTGCTTCCAGAGGTGGTTTGATAACGATGTTTGTCCAAGCCCCTTTTATATTAGCACCGAAATAGTCTCAGACAACCATATTTCTCAAAATCAATAATTGCAGAAAGTCTTTGTTGGAGCGCCTGGTGATATTATAATAGCAGCGAGCCGCGACGCAACCTTAATTAGCTGTTATTAGTTTTTAGTGTCATCATTTCTTTTCTTCTATCTTAAGCACTTGTGCTATGAATACATGTTTTATTAATTATCCATAATCCACTCGTTTAATTTATTTTAAAGTCCTGAATATCTCAATACATGGTCAAGGCTTGGAACCGGTTTGAAAAATACCGGTTACTAACCGGTATATATCGGTTTTTTCAATTTTTCGTTCGGAGTCAAACCGTTAAAAGAGCGTTATTGAAAACCCTTATTAACCGGTATATTCCGCGAGCGCCGAGCATGGCCGAGCGGACTGGAAATATTGGTGTAGATTTGTACGATCCACATTACGTCCGTTTCACATGTGTGTTTGTTCACGACGTCAGGGAAACAAGGTGGACGATGTCGATATCGATATATTTAGTAATGCGCTAGTAAGTTATTATTTTTTAATAAATTTAGGTTAACCAACATTTTTACACATACTTAACGTATAGACAAAGATTTAATTTAAGTAATGTTATGTTGTATTCGCATTATGAAAAATATAAGTATTTGTTTTATAAACATATATAAAATTAAGTACAGAAAATACAATCAAATAAAAGGTACACGAATAATAGATGTCTGGTCTAAAATCTACTGAATAGTTACAATGTTTTTCAATAGTGGAGATGAATTGACAAGTTAAAAAAAAATAACCATTAGAATAATTATAAAAATAATGAGTTTCGATGGTGCAATCAACGCAAAATCCTAAATAGTGGTTATTATATTTCATCCTATTTTTCCATGTGAATTATTTTAGCGGTTTTGAAACTGCACATGTCTTACGTAAAGATTGCAACCGTCGGGTGGTTAGTAGAGTTCAAATCGCATGATTACAAAATCAAAAAGTGCGGCAGCGTGCTTGCTCGTCGCGAGAAAGTCTAGTCGAGACTTTCTGCGTGCTAGCTGCGTGGCGTAGGGTTGCCACCTGCAATTTATTATATAGCATCGTACTACGTTCATCATAATACAGTAAATTGTAATAGTAATAGGAAAATTATATGGTACGAAAAATTGGTACTACATTTTCAACGGTAAATCAACTGTAGCACTTTTTATTTTCAAATATTAAAAAATATACTAGAATCTTTGCACTAAGGTAATATATAACACATTCATGGCAATATTTAGTTTCAATAAATTTCATTAATTACTTTTAGTTAACAGAATCATATGAAAGGTAAGCAAATAATAGGTATTTTAGTCTCAAATAATAGAACAACTGAGTAGTGCTAAATGCTTTTCAATAGTAGAGATCAATCGAAAATTTAAAACGAATAACTATTAGTACTATAAAAATAATAAGTTTCAAAAGTCTCATCGAAAATCCAAAATATGAAATAGAAAAGTAATAAAGATGTCATAATCATCATCATCATCATCAGCCGGAAGACGTCCACTGCTGAACAAAGGCCTCCCCCCTAGAACGCCAATATGAACGACAACTCGCCAATTGCATCCACCGGGTGCCCGCAACTTTGACGATATCGTCGGTCCACCTGGTGGGAGGCCTGCCAACGCTGCGTCTTCCGGTTCGTGGTCGCCACTCGAGAACCTTTCTTCCCCAGCGGTTATCGGTTCTTCGAGCGATATGGCCTGCCCATTGCCACTTCAACTTGCATATTCTTCGAGCTATGTCGGTAACTCTAGTTCTTTGGCGAATTTCCGTATTCCGGATCCTGAAAAATCCCGCAAAGAAACCCCGAGCATAGCTCTCTCCATAGCTCGTTGAGTGACTCTGAGCCTCTCCAAAAGGCCAACCGTTAGCGACCACGTCTCAGAGCCATATGTCATCACTGGCAACACACACTAGTCAAAGACCTGCGTCTTCAGACACTGCGGAATTTTGGACGAAAAGATGTCGCGTAGTTTCCCGAACGCTGCCCATCCGAGTTGGATTCTTCGGGCGACCTCTTTGTTGAAGTTGGACCGGCCTAATTGAACTATTTGTCCAAGATAGACGTAGTGGTCGACAACTTCGAGAGTATCATTCCCAACAACAACCGGTACAGGTGCGACATGGATATTGGACATGATCTTCGTCTTGTCCATGTTCATTTTGAGACCCACCTGTTGGGAAACGATACTGAGGTCGCTGAGCATAGTATTGAGCCCCTCCAGCGACTCCGCCATGATCACTATATCATCGGCAAAACGAAGGTGAGGGAACCATATGTATTCGCCATTGACATTGATGCCGAACCCGTTCCAGTCCAAGAGCTCGAAGACGTCCTCCAACGCATTTGTGAACAGTTTCGGAGAAATAACGTCTCCCTGTCTCGCTGCAGTTGGATTGGTTTCGTGCTCTCGTCCCGTAACCGGATCGAGATGGTGGCGTTACTATACAAACACTTAAACACCTCGATATACCTATAGTCGATATGACATCGCTGGAGGGACTGCAATACAGCCCAGGTTTCGATTGAATCGAAGGCTTTTTCATAGTCCACAAACGCTAGACACAGAGGCCGATTATACTCCTCGGTCTTCTGTATAATCTGGCGGAGCGTGTGAATGTGGTCTATGGTGCTAAAGCCTTTTCGGAAGCCAGCTTGTTCGGGAGGCTGGAAGTCATCAAGCCTGCGTTCGAGACGGTTCGTAATGACCCTCGAAAACAACTTATACACATGGCTCAGGAGCGAGATGGGTCTATAATTTTTCAACAAGGTATTGTCGCCTTTTTTGAAGAAGAGCACCACCACACTCCTCATCACCCGGCGCCTTGTTGTTTTTAAGCTGTTTCAGAGCCACTCTAATCTCGTACAGGCTGATGTCTGGGATGTCCTCAGTATAGTGCCGGGTCAGTTTGGCTCTAGAGTCCTGAGCCACACTGACAACGGGTTTCCGTGTCGAAGTGTACAGCTGTATTAAATCTTATATTTAAATAAACAGTTTCGTTATAATGAGTATTTATGAAGCAGTAAAATAGTGTTTAGTTCTTTGAATTAGGATATCATCACTATCACTACATAGTATACAGAAAAGTCGCTTCCCGCTGTCTGTCTGTCCCTATTAGGGAATGCAAATCTCGCGAGATTGGGGCTCAAGCGAGATCCCACGAGTTTATGAATAACAATACTGCGAGATCTCGCCAATTCGAGATCTCGCGAGATTAGCAGTTTGGTGTGTTTTTTTTGCAAATAATCACAATATTTGAATAAATTAGGAAAAAAATAATAAATATTATAAGTATTGTAGGATAAACATTTATTGTTACGAATTTTTTCAATAGACTTTTATGCATCAAACATTGTTTGACGTATCTGCCTATAATTTTCTAATAAACAAATGCGCGCTGATGACGTTGCACGCCGGCTCAATTTTCGACCAATCGGACGCACGAACGAATCTGAGAAACATCTCGTCCGCGACCGAAACCGACAGATCGCAACTCCGTCCGTGTCAGTCCGCGCTTCGAATAAGACGTTTTTGTGCTCGAGTGCAATCTCGTTAAACAAGCGAGATCTCGCGAGAACGAGATTGCATTCCCTAGTCCCTATATACGCGCTTACATTGCAAACGCTGGCTGAAACCTACGAGATAGATCAAAAAATGTACTACAGTATTATTGTGCACCTTAAAAAGGTCTGCAAAAAAGTCCGCGATGGTATATATATATCTATCTCTTGGGGATAACCCACAATAACCATTTTTTATCCTTTATTTATTACTTATTTACGAAAAATATTGCGATTTTAAGCAATACAGCATTAATTCTTATCCAATTAAGTACATTGTGCATGTAATATAGATCAATATGGCCCTTTACAGCATGTAATTTAAATGAATATTTTCGAAGATATTACAGATTTAAAATGCAGGGAAATAGCGGTTGCGGCGGTACCGGCCGGGGGGGAGCCGGGGGGCGCGTGCCTATACCAAATAGTTCGTCGAAGGCCGCGCTTTGCCCTACAGCACTTTATGATTATGCAGTATATTTAGTATCAGCATTGCACCCGTGCAAAGCCGGGGCGGGTCGCTAGTATTAGATAATTAATTTCTTAGTAATCACGCAGTGCAGAGGATGAGAGGGACGAATTGTGGAGAATTAAACATCCCACTCCTCCACATTTCGTCTCTCCTCAACAACAACTGCCCTCAGGTCACGAACTGCAGTGGCCCATTTGGAAATCTCTCAACCGACTACGGACCCAAGTGGGCCGCTGCAGAGACAACCTGAGCAAATGGGGCATGATAGAATGTTCACACACATAATGTGAATGCGGTGCCCCAACTCAAGACAAGGCGCATCTTCTGTCCTGCCCGTCCTGCACCACCACCGTCACCCTCCAGGACTTAATGGAAGCCAACGACAAAGCCATTCAAGTGGCGACTTTCTGGTCAAACAGAGTTTAGCGATCATTGACTCGAGAAGAAGAAGAAGTAATCACGCGTATAAACATTCAATACGAGAATCGTTAGCCGCAGCGCTATAAGCTTTCCTGAAACTATTTTAAGGGTATATAATAATATGCTTTGTGTTGTTTGTATATATACTTTCACTATAGTATAGTATCGACAAAGCAAATATCGATAGTTGACGACACTAGACTGAACAAACCGGTGAGCTACCGATCGCACTGAGGAAGCACGCTTGTTAGCGTGCTTGCTGCCTTACGCTTATTTCACTTAGAGTTGTCTTATTAAGACAGACTGAAATCGTCTCGTCTAATAGCTGCTTGTATCGCGTTTGACCTCTTCGTTTGACCTTCAGCACGACTGCGCATTGAAGGTAGACGACAAAAACCGGTATTAACCGGTTAATTGAACAAAACCTCTTTACGAACCTTTAATTGCGGAAACCGGTTAATTGCGGTTAAGGGTAGAACGAAACCGAAATAAAATGTTCCCTACGTACTTAGGCGTTAACCGGTACGAGATTTAACCCGGTTTCCAAGCCTTGCATGGTCCTTTATCGAGCCGGATGGTGTTAATGAGCTATATAATCGAAGATTTATGAAATTAGCGTTAATAAAGAAAAAATAACCAACGTGTGTTAAAAAGGGTTATAACGCTGCAGCGTGGAATATGGATTGAGTGCATATGAATTCAACGGTGTTAAGTTTATTTTGGATAATATCATCACCCAACACTCGAACAGGTTGTATTTAACTTTAGTTAAGCTTATAAAAGGTTAGTACATTTTTCACCTGTGTTAATGTTAATTATGTTCACTGAGTACCGATTTGCATTGTGAATAGTTTCGTTTATTTTACTTGTATAATTAGCAAAAATTGTTATTTTCATCCTCAAAAGGTGTAATAAAAATTAATAACTGTGTTTTACAAGATAGGCGATAGCTATTCAATTAATTTATTTAATGTATTGGTATTTGTTAGACGTAGTTATTTCGTAGTGTTAGATATTATCACCAATGTGACTACATGCTTAGTTACTTATGCCGTAATGTACTTTCAATTATAGTTTGTGCTTATATACTACAGAACTAATCTAAAATCAATCTAATCTCAAGTTTAGTTATTGAGAAATTTAAATTAGGCAAAAGCCTTAATTATAATTTCATTTCCATCAAATTCATTATTGTATTTATCTAAATTTATATTAAGGATTACCTACCTATTTGCATAATAAATGAACTACACATAAAACATTAAAATCAATTGTAGTTGGTTTTAGGAAATATACTATTAAAACGTTTTGTTTAAATATAAGGTTAATTTGTTATTGTATTCATTCCAGGTCGACAGCACTCGACTCCCAGTATGTCCGACGAAAGAGAATTAGTAAAGAAGCGTGGAAGTTTCAAAGGTCGCTTAACAGTATTTGTTAATTATCTGGACACATTAACTGATATAAAGCTAAGTAGTTGCGACGTCACAGAGTTACGTCTGCGCATGAGCAAGCTTGAGTCATTGTACGAGCAATACGACGGGGTACAGTTGCAGTTAGAATGTATTTCAGATAATATAAAAACGCAGCTGTCCGAGCGTTCTGAATTCGAGTCAGTATACTTCAAAGCATTGTCTAGGTCTCAAGAATTGCTAAATAAATATTCGAAAGATAATGAGTCGACCTGTGATAAAAGTACTCGTGGTAGTATTCACAAACCTATTAAGTTGCCTACAATACAATTACCAAAGTTTAATGGGTCCTATAGCAATTGGATGGAATTTCGTGACACCTTTACTAGCCTAATTCATAATAACGACGAGATCGACGAAATTAATAAATTTCATTATTTACGTGCTTCTCTGGAGGGATCTGCTGCTGTGGTCATTCAGTCTATTGAGTTTTCTGCTGCCAACTATGTAGTAGCTTGGGGCTTATTGTGTGATCGATTTGATAACACAAGATTATTAGTTCAGAATCATGTGTCAGCGTTGTTTAACATAGACCATAAAGATAAAGATAAAGATAAAGATAAAGATAAAGATAAAGATAATTTATTTGTATAAAACACGTGTAAATCAATAATACATAATATGTATATTGGAGGTGACAAAGTTAAAAGTAGTCCAGCATGTTTTTACCATTTAGGTGTACAAATATTAAAGAAACTAGCTGTGCCCGCAACTTCGTTCGCGTGGATGATGAAACTTTTCAATTAGTTTTTTGTTTTAATTGCTATTTGTGTAGAACGTTATCTATCGAGCATACCTCTAGGCTAGTGTCATTCGCCTAGCGTATCTCGATGTAGCAGAAAGAGGTGGTCTTTTTCTGGAAGGCATCGTGTTATAATTATATATATATAATATATATATATATACTACTTCTCAGCCGATTTCGGCTATGGTGACTAATACCGACTATCACATGCAGAGGAGCCAAGGTGGTCAGCTCTCTTGTTCGCCCTTTGATGGCTGCAGTATCCTATCTTATGAGTAAACGTGCGCGCGCATCGGCTGCACGTTAGGACATCGTCGACATAGTTATAAAACATGGCTGCTGGTGGTCTAGCCTTAAGGGCATCACGCTTCGAATCCAATTCTATGAACCTCAATGAACCGCATTCCTCACCATGCACTTCCATTCAGGGCGGCAAATGGCCTGTTTCTCCCATTTCTGGGGAACAATATTGCACCTTTTCATGTGTCTTTTCTGAACGTCCTTGAAGCGTAAGAACTGGCCGCCTTGTTTCCGCTTGCCGTTCTGGAGTTCAGAAAAGAAGATGCGTTTGGCCAACCTATCATCATCCATTCGTAAAACATGTCCACACCATCGGAGCTGTCGCCGCATCAGGTATGCTTCTGACATAGACATTTGCGCGTCGTAGCACTTCGGTATTTCTAATCCGGTCCGACCATTTGATTTTGAGAATGTCTTTTATGCACCTTAAATGAAACCGGTCCAGCGTCCGTATATGTTTCCGATAGAGGACCCATGACGCAGAGTACAGAAGATTTGGGAGGACTATGGCCATGTAAACGGAGATTTTTGTCGAAAGCTTCAAATCATGTGATTGTAAGACTTTGGCTCGTAATTTACCGAAAGCAGCTGATGCAGCGCCTATGCGATGGTTTATTTCGGCGTCAAGGTCACACTTAGCTGTAATTGTGCTGCACAGGTATATAAACGTATTCACTTGCTTCAGCTCAGTATTGCCATTGGTCACCTTGACAGGTTCTGTAGCTCCATGAGAGTCGATTGCCATCACCTCAGTTTTCTTCACACTGATTTTCAGACCGAAACGGCAGCAGACTTCCTGAAGATTCGTAATCAGGTCCTGGAGTTCTTGTGAAGAGTTGGTAACAAAACACAGATCATCAGCATACATGATCTCCGTTATAAGAGCGTGTGATACTTTTGTGTAAGCTTTTAATCTGGCCAGGTTGAAAAGTCCTGAAACGTATTTTGATTCCAGTAGAAGTTCGAGTGCTTCACTGACAACGACAGAAAAGTAAAGAGCAAACAGTGTTGGTGCAAGCACACAACCTTGTTTAACCCCACAACTGACAGGGAAGAACTCTGACTGATCACCATTATAGGTAACACAGCAGGTCATTTCGTCGTGAAGAAGGCGAATCATTCTAACAAACTTCTCAGGAGAACCTAATTTTGCCAGTAAAGTCCTGATCATGATCATACGAATACGCTTTATAATATAAAGCGTATTCGTATGATCAAGATCTGCTAATCGATCTACATTGAGCAGATTGTTAAAGTGCTCTGCCCAACGATCAAGTATATCCTGCTTAGCAGTGAGTTTTTGAGAACCATCTAGGGATCTTAGTGGTGTGGTATTTTTAATGGAAACGCCAATCAACTTATGCATTTCTTCACAAAAAGCGCCTAGTTGGTGTGTGTCTGCGAGCCAATGTATCTGTTTTGCCTTTTCAAGCCACTATCTATCTTTCATGTTCCTTGTTAATCTTCTTAAGGAATCACCACTACTTCGGACTTCTTGAGTGAGATTATGACTACCTTCATTACGCTTTATGAGTATACGATGCTGTTTGAATGCTTCAGTTAGGGCCCTATCATTTTGGTCAAACCAGTCTACGTTGTTACGTTTTTTGCGTCCTATGATTTCTGTAGCCACAGTCAGTACGGAGGATGACAACTGTATCCAGTTTGATATTAGGTCACCTTGCTGGGCATCAAACCCATCTAGCGTGTCTATCAGTCCTTCCTGGTATTTTTCTCGAAGGTCCGCACAATTTAGTCGTTCTAAATTGAGAGATCAAAATCAAAATCAAAATCAAAAAATATTTATTTAACTTAGGCTACAAAGTAGCACTTATCAAACGTCAATTATTATTACAATAGGACAGCACCCTAGGGGTCGGTTCATATCCGGCGGCAAAGGCAGCGCGCAACATCGGCCGCGCAACGCCAGAACGAGCAAACACACAACAAAACATCCAACCACTCACACCTGACGCACCAACGCGTCAGATATTGGTTTAGCCCTGCAGGGTCTTCGTGGTTCGCGAAGACGGAGTCTCAATTTAGTTACCAGAAGCCGGTGGTCTGTCCAGCAATGCGCGCCGCGCATGACGCGGGTGATATGCACCTGGGAGATGTCCCTTCGTCGGGTTATGGCGTAATCGAGGAGGTGCCAGTGTAAAGAACGTGGGTGCATCCAGGTGGTTTTGAATTTGTCACGAAGCCTAAACAGAGTGTTAGTGATGGTAAGGTCGAATTGGGCACAGAGTGTGAGTAGTAATTGTCCGTTACTATTCATATTGCCCACACCATTATTTCCAATCACGCCCGGCCACGACTCAGTATCTCTGCCAACCCTTCACCCAGCAGAAGTATTTGCTTGTTTGAACGTATGTTGCTAAGGCATTGGCAAAGTTCTTCATAAAACTGATCTTTGACACTGTCCTCGTTACGCATTGTTGATGCATATACGCTTATCATATTCAGGTAGTTGTTGATTTGTAGGTGAAGGCGCAGTGTGATAATGCGGTAAGAGATGTATTGCGGATATTCAGACAGTTTTTGCGCGATGGTGGATTTGACGGCAAACCCTACGCCAGCTAACCTTCGTTCCGTTTGGGGTCGTCCTTTTCAGAAGAATGTGTACCCACCACCGATTTCCTCGAGTTCGCCTTGGTCAGCCAAGCGTGTTTCGCTTAACGCAGCTACATCTACGTTGTAGCGACCAAGTTCGCGTGCCACGACAGCAGTTTTACGCTCCGGGCAAAATCTTTAAGACTATTTTTAAAGAAGAGCCCTAACACCTAGCGCCTACCTACACTTATATGTATATACCAATAAATAAGCAAAATCGACTATTCCAAGTCGCGGGCACAGCTACAATATTTATTTAGAAACTCTAAATGAAGATAAGATACCCAAAAATCAAGGAAAGAACCGCCTAACCTATACCAAATACTTACTATGTTTATTTACAAAATTTTAAAGAAAATTAAGAAAAGGAACCTAACCTACAAACCCTAAAATATAAATAAATGATATATGCAAACAGTCAGCATTCAAGTGAATCTCAATAATCGAATGCAACTATGCGAGGCGTGTACGTACTCTGATAAAATAGCTCAACAAATGTTCGCCATGATTCTTTAAATTGTCATAACTTTTTTATTTATGGACCGATTGACATGAAATAAACACTAAATGTTAAGTGAAGTTTACTACAATATATAAGTGAAAACCGCATCTAAATCGAATAAGCCGTTTCTGATATTAGCGTGCACAAACACACAGACAAACAGACAAACCGACAAACAGACAAACAGACAAAAAAATTAATAATTACAATTTCGGGTTCGGCATCGATATAATAACAACCCCTGCTACTTTTTTTATATATATTTCCATTGTACAGACACCACTTTTTTCTACAATTTTATTATATGTATAGATAAAGAAATTTAACAATAATCTAATTAATGAAAATAGGTAAACAATTGCATAAAATCAATTAAACTTAACACTATTGTTATAACACACATTTTTATCATTTATAAAATCATCAACAATATAATAACATTTATTAATTAATAGCTTCTTTAAAGCTTTCTTAAATAAAACTATATTCATATTCTTAATATTATTTGGAATTTTATTAAAAATAATGGGTGCCCTGCATATTAAACTTTTGTGTAATAGTGCTGTTTTAGCCGGGTGAATACAGAGCTTATCATCGCGGCGATTTCTTTTTACAATGTCAGATAAGTGTGGAAAGAATTGTGGGTTACTTTTTACAAAAATAGCTATTTCTAGTATGTAGAGTGATGGTAAAGTTAAAATTTTGTGGTTGATAAAAAATGGTTTACAGCTTTCAGTGCTTTGAATGCCAAACATTGCTCGAATGCAACGTTTTTGTATTTTAAATGCCATATCTTTATATGTTGAGTTTCCCCAAAAAATTATTCCGTATCTGAGTACAGATTCAACCAGTCCGTGATAAGCTGAAAGAATAGCATCATTGTTTATAGTAGGAGCAAGTTTATACAAGGCATAAGATAGGCTACTAACTCTTTTACAAAGTGCGTCGACGTGGTCTTTCCAGTTTAGCTTACTATCAATAGTGAGACCAAGGAAACGAGCCGAGGTTACTTCATCAATAGAAGAATCATCATGTACTAAATTAATATTTAATGGATTTCGAGTAGTTTGATTAAAGTGCATGATATTTGTTTTCTTTAAATTAATTTTTAGATTATTATTAACAAGCCATGAAATTATTGATTTTATTGAATTATTTACATCAGAGTTATAAGTATTTAGATCTTTGTAAGCAATTGTTATTGTGCTATCATCAGCAAATAATGTCATTGGTTGAGTAACAGCAAGTGGTAAATCATTTATGTATATAATGAATAATAATGGCCCCAAAACGCTGCCCTGAGGTACACCAAAGGTAACAGTTCGCTTTGATGATGTGAATGTTTCTTCATTTTTAGTTTTAAAATTGAGTTGTGAAATTTCTGTTACCTGTTGACGATTTGTTAGATACGATCGAATTAGTTCTAGAACATTACCCCGAATTCCGTAAGCGTCTAATTTCTTCACTAGTATATTGTGATCCACATGATCGAACGCTTTAGACATATCACAGTAAATAGCACATATAGGTACTGACTTGTCAACATGGGATACAACATTTTTAAAAAACTCGAAGATAGCCATGTTTATGGTTTTATGTTGGCGAAATCCTTTTTGCTCATTGCATAAAATACTATTTTTTTCAAAATAACTGTTTAATTGAATGTAAAGATATTTCTCGAATATTTTTGATATTATGGATACTAGCGCAATGGGCCTGTAATTTTCCATTAATTGTTTATTTTCTTTCTTGAACAAAGGTTTAACAATGGTTAACTTAAGATCTGTTGGAAATATTCCTGTTGTTATGCAAAGATTTAATAAGTGACTTAAGTGTGGGGAAAGGAGATTGACACGGAACAGGTCCCTTTTGTGGTATCATGAGCCTGATTGGAATAATAACTTAAAAATATTATTTATTTTTTTGTGTACAGGGTAGTTTTTATACAATTTCTTTCACCCTGGGAATAAAGTTAAAGTTAATTAATAATTAAACATTACGTCGACATCCGTTTGATTCAATGTAGTCTGTGGTTTGATTGTTATACAAAAAAAAGTTGCCATTTATCAAAGAATTAAATAACTAATGACGTCTTTTAATCAATTGAGTAATCGATATCAATTTAAAACGATAAATGAAACAATAAAAAGAAACATTATTTTTATTTATATTATAGTTTTGATTTGTTTTATTTATTTTAGTACTTATAAATATACTGCTGTAAACTAATTATACATTTTTTATCATATTTAAACGTCAATTCTACACCATCTATTAGTCTTTTTACTGTGCTGCTATTTTAATTACATAAAGTATACATTTTCTCATCTCCATAATGATGTACAGGATAGGTTAGGTAGGTAGTATGCTTACTTAACCATAGAGTAAGGAGGAAATGTCAATGTCAATTTCTAATAATAACCTAGATTTTTACAACAGAAAAACGATGATATCTCTTGAACCAGGATGAATAAATGAAAAATGGTTTCTGATTATGAAAATACTATGTTTTTACTATTATGTAAAATAAAAATCTTCAGGGCACAACGATTTTCCACTTGGGACCCAGCTTGCCTAACAAATCGGGCAATCTCCTTTCAATATTTACTGATTTAATAATTTTTGTGGAAATACCATCATGACCAACACTGTTGGTGTTTTTTAAATTATTTATAATTTTACTTATCTGGCAAGGTGCGCTCGGCGTTAGATACATGGAGTTAACTTGAGGGTTAATAAGTTTAGTAGTGTTTTTGCCCGCATTAGTGATGGGACTTACACTGTTAATGAAGTGATCATTAAACGCGTTGGCTATTTTTAAAGGGTTACTAGTACAGGTATTTTTATAGATTTTTATGTTTGTGATCGATTCCCTGGGTAGATTTAATCTATTTTTATTTATTATTTGCCAGACTGTTTTACATTTATTAAGGGAAGTTTTTATTTTATAGTTATTTTGAGCTCGCTTTGTCAGTTTGATAATGTTCTTCAATAATTTAGAATAATTTATATACTGCTGTTTATTTTCTTTTGAGGGGCGGATCCTAGAGTTCCACAATAAATACTTTTTCCTTTTACTGCATATCTTAATACCGTGCGATATCCATTTTGGTTTACATTGTATCATAATTGTAAGCTTTATTTGGGGAAAACAAAGATCATAAAAAAGTTTGAATTCCTCTATAAAATGTTTGTAGGCAATATTTGGATCGTCTGTACTATAAATACTAGGAAAAGATAAATTTTTAATACATTCTTTAAATTTATTAATATTTTCAATGCTATAATCGCGTTTTATGCTACGCCAATAATTTAATTTCGGAATTCTTTTAATAGGAAGTTTGATAATTTGGGCAGTATGATCAGATAGCCCCAATTCAGGTATTACTGGCTAGTCTTGTTGGTTCATGTAAGGCTAACTTAAGATTATAATTCAATAGTATGCATTCGAAATCTAGAGTAATATTACAACGTTTAAGAGCATCTATGTTAAAATCGCCAGCAATTATAATATTACAATCTAACTTAGACATATGTAACAACACTTTTTCCAGCGTATTGAAAAACGTATTCAAGTTATTTTGTTTAGGAACTCTATACACACAGACTATTAGTAATTTATAGTCTATCAATTCAACCGCGCAACATTCAAATACATTTGTAACAGACAATTTAGTAATTTCTGTAAGTTCCTTAAACTTATGTTCTTTTCTTAATAAAATGCATGTTCCTCCTCTTTTGCTATTACTTCGACTGTAGGATGAGGCTAAAATGTAGTTAGGTAGATTTAGATGTGATTCCTGCCCTTGCATCATGAAATGTTCGCTTATGCATATAGCATCCATGCTTTCGTTTGAGTCCTCAAGTTCTTGTAGATTAATTAGCAATGAATCAGACTTGTTTAGTAATCCAGCAATATTTTGGTGCATAACACGTATGCATTTTTCATAGAAAAAACTCGCTATCGCTTTGGTGATCATTATTTTGTTGGGGTTCATTCAAAGACGTTTCGTTTACTGGTACCTCAAACATAATCTTGCAAATAAGTTTCTTCAGGTCTGTAAACACTGTACGCATGCCATAGTTTGTAAGAGAGCCTGTATGTTTGTCAAATGTCTTGAAATCGAGTGTTAAATTCTTATTAGAGTCCAAAATGTATGCGTATCCATGCGTCAATATATCATAATGAAGTAAATTATTAAAATTTTCAACTCTACAGTTATAAAAGTTTTTGTTGTAACTGTACTTGTAATTTGGTACACATAAAATAATATTAGTGTGTTGTACTTTTTCAATTGTTTTTCTTATATTATACAATAAGTTCAAGTAATCAGAAGTTGTATTAAAGTCTTCTTCACTGATCAAAATTATACAAAAATCTTTCATTGTAAAGTTTTGCAACTTGGCTTCTATGTTATGTAACAGCTGTTCAGTTGTATTTCGTGGAAACAAGTAATGACATAAATTAGATTTCACAGGTAGTGTGTCTTCCGCAATGTTCAGTAATTTATTTCTATAATTACTGCTTATGATGCAAATCTTATTTGGTGGGTGCGGCTGTTGTTGACCACACGATATAGTTATGTCTTTATCCGCACTTTGCTGGGTGTTCTTGTGATGTTCGGATAGGGAATGCTTTTTTTTACTAATCGGTGGTTTCGTTTGTGTTATTTTGTCTACTTTGGGTGGATGTTTACATTGTGTAGTTACTTTGGCTTTCTTGGCGGGACTGCAGGCTATATTTTTAAACAGATCGTTCTTTTTGGTTAATTGTTCATTTATTTTAATGAGATTTGTCTTTTCTAGTGATAGAGTTTCAATTTCTTTATGGGCACTATTCAATTCTAGTTGCAGATTACTAATTTCTTCTTTTAGTTTACAAATTAAATCCTGTTTTGGGATATCGATCTCATCACTCGAGATATCCGGCATGCTGCTTGACGTTTCGTCCAAAGTTTCGTTCATAATGCTTATTTCATGTTTGTTGGAGTCCGATTTAGTACGGTTCCTTCGAAACGTAATGTTATTTATGGAATCCATATTGTAAGCAATTTTATATTTTTATTCTGTAATATTTATTTTTATTAAATTAACTCAAATTGTAACAACATACAAAAAGAGCACTGCAGATTCCTGGATACGAACGCACAACTTCGTTCACGAGAAGCAGAGAACATTAAATAGGTGCTATCTTGACAGTTAACTGAGTGTGTAAAATTATAGTTCAGGTTCTTCGAAGAAAAAATAAAATCGTTATTTTTCAAATGTGTTTGTTATTTTTTTGTTTTGGTTAACACTTTATATTATTGTATTATTTAGCTTTTTTAATTGTTTATATCACTGTTTTTTTTAACGTACGACACTTTTCCTAATCACTTTACATATTTTGAAGGTGTTTTTGAGTACTTTTTAATGTTTTTGGCGGTAAATATTATGAATTCACAAAACACTGGATATTGTTATTTGTAGATGACTTCACATTTAGATAACACTCATACCGATAGATTATATCAAGTATTAATCGTTTTTCATTAGATTATAGCGGAATTACACAATGTTATATTTTTAAACAATAAATTATACGGAGCTCAATGTTTACACGACGGACACGCCATCTACTCTGATCACAAAGGAGTCATCTGTTGCGTTAAAAGAATTAATAGATCAATTAAATAAAAACCTGCGATCGTTAGACTCGTTAGGTGAGCCAGTCAAGCAGTGGGACACTTTACTTATTTATATAGTTACGCGTAAGCTTGACCAGAAGTCTTATCGCGAGTGGGAGGAGCTTAAGGGTCGTATGGAAAAGGATTGCAAGATCACCTTTGATGCATTTATTCAATTCCTCCGCACACGCGCCGATTTAATTGAGACACTAGAATTATCACGAAATAACGCGCACGTTACTGCTAAACCTAGTTCCACTTGTAAGGTTAAATCTATGGTTGCGACACAAAGTTCTAATAACGCAAGCAGTGAATCTGTCACAAAGCCTTGCCCTAAGTGCAAAGGTGACCACAGTTTATCTACTTGTTCTCAGTTCCTTTCATTAAGTAATGAAGCCCGCCTTAAATTAGTGCCTAATTATAAAATATGTTACAATTGTTTTCGTATAGGTCATTTTGCCAACCATTGCAGGAAACCCGGTTGTAAGTTATGTAAGCGCAAACACAACACATATGTTTCCGATATAAAAGGTAGTAATAATAACGATATTTCTGATGGTCCAGTTCCGACTCCGTCCACGTCCGCGGCGCCCGCGCACGCAGGTAGCACTGCCGGTAATAACGTTGCTTTGTCTGCGAACATTCTACCTTCTTATAGCAACCAACGACGCGGCGTATTATTGTCTACCGCTTTAATTAAATTGTACGATTATAATGATCGTGAGCATATTGTCCGAGCGACACTCGACAGTGGTAGCACATCATGCTTTATGACGGAGCGACTGTGCAAACTTCTAAAATTAAAAACAAGTCGAATAGACGGGTCAATCTGTGGCATAAATAACGTGATTGCTCACGTAGGCAACACATGTCAAGTTAAAATGACGTCACTTAATAACAGCTATAAAGCTAAGTTGTTTTGTTTTGTTTTGCCATTAATTAGTGATAATATGCCTTGTCGAGAATTAGATTTAACTGTCCTCAATATTCCTTCTGATATTTGTCTAGCTGACCCTACTTTTTACAAGCCGTCAGATGTAGATCTTTTAATTGGTGCCGATCTTTTCTGGGACTTGCTATGTTCGGAGAGGATAAAGTTAGGTGTCGGAATGCCAGTATTATGTGAGACTAGGTTAGGTTGGATCGTGTCCGGCCCTATTAATTACAAGTGTGATAATGTTGATAGGTGGTAGCGCCATCTATGTTTTCTAAGACGGACTAAGTCGTCTCATCAATATTTCGCACTATTATATTAGTTCCGCAATTGACCACATTCGTAGTGAGCGATGTGACCCCCGCCCCTTCCTTAGATTCCTTCCGCACGCCCGGCGCATAACATCGAGTTCGCGCCTGTGTCGCTCCCGCCGCCCGTGTCACCCCGTGCTGCATCGCTTCCTTACCGCCGCTGTTGGATAGCGAACTATTGTGATAAACCGCCCGCGGGTGTGAACGTGACAGTTTTGTGATCGAGAAGAAAGAACGCCGCAGGAAAGAACGCCGCCGGCCGCCATCTTGTACAGCCCCACGCTGGAGAGCCAGGTATGCGTGCTTTCCCCTAATAAATACATCGCTCGCTCACCTCTTGGCGAGAACCGCCATCCTCCAAAAAATACAGTCCACTTAATCTATACTTTGTTTATCGCCAAGCCATTTTTTGGTCCAATCGACCCGGATTCATATATCCATATCATATTCCCGCTCGCGTAGGTATCTTCTAGAAGTGCCTATCTAGGTAGTTGTAGCACCTAGCTGCACTCCTAGTTCACAAATATACCCATTACGTAGTTATTTCCCGCACCGCCGGTAGGTAATATACTCTTACGTAGCTACCTACTGACTTACAATTTATAAATTATTCAAACTATCATAGTCGTTTTGTAGATTCATATTTCAAGCGCCTTTTAGTTCCACCGCCTTTAAAGTCGTTGCCTTATTAGGTACAATACATACTTACCGCATTAATTAAACTACAGTATTACTTTAGGTTATTTACTTCTACCTACATTAGGTATATAAAATGTCGCAACAAAAGAAATTATGTACTTCTGACGATAATGAGTTGGCAATCTTAGAAGCTAAACGCAATGTTTTATTTGAGCGTATGCAAAACATTTTCGAGCGTTCAAAAACCGCCAAAGTTTCCGAAGTCAACAAAGAGTCATTTCTTAGTTATTGTATGACAGTAGACGATATTCGAACCGATTTTCATAAATTATTAGACGCTTATAATGCACAATTACTTTCTATTAATCCTGAATCTAAACCAAATTATCAGGCGTACACCTCATTCGAAGATCTTTATTGTATCATAAAACGCATACAATCGCAGTTAGAGAATCGACAGTCCGCGAAGCCCAGCGCTGCCGGACCGGCTGTCCGAGCACCGAAACTACCCGCGATTGAACTCGTGTCATTTGACGGCGATATACGAAACTGGCCATTATTTTATGCAAGTTTCAAGTCTACAGTGCACGATAACGCCTCGCTGACGGACGCTGACAGGTTGTACTATTTAATAGGTAAGCTGTCGCCGAAAGCGCAATCTACATTCGCAGGTGTCACACCAAGTGCTGAGAATTATCAGGTCATATTTCAGTCACTTCTTGATAGATATCAGGATACTCGCATCCTCGCGTCTACTTACTTTGATCAAGCTTTAAATCTTAAATTGTCCGGTCCCGCGTCGGTTTCAAATTTACAACTGTTTATTGATAACTTTGTTACCGCAGTAAATTCCCTTAAAAACCTAAAGTTAGAAAACCTTGCCGACTTTATGTTATTGCAACTCGCATTAAAAAAGTTCGACACGGAAACCGTTCGTGCATTCGAAATGACCGAACGTCATAATAAAATACCCACCCTAAATAGTTTTCTTTCATTCATTAAAGATCAGTGTCGAATATATCGGAATACGCAGCCTAGTTCGTCTAGTTCGTCTAGCTCGTCTAGTAATAATAACATAAGTAAACAAAACTTTAATAAATCGCGAAATAGTAATAATAAGTCGGCCCCTAACCCGCAATCTTACGTAGCATATTCGGAATCCGCAAATAATTCACACAAGTGTCTGTGCGACAATATTGTACACGACCACCTTTTTAAATGTCCCGCCTTTCATAATTTAAATCCGACTGCTCGTTTTAAATCCGCAAAAGAAAATAAAGCTTGTGTCAATTGTTTGAGTATTAAGCATAAAACACGCGATTGTTCTAGTAAAACCAAGTGTCGCTCATGCAATCAACAACACCATACGTTATTGCATTTTAAGAAAAAGTATCCGTTATTTGACCCCGGTAACCTTGACGTAAACGTAAATCCTAGCCCAGCTGTTTCGTTCTCGTTATCGCAGGCGCAGGCCGCTCGTACCACGGCGCCTGTTCCCCCCGCTTCTCAGTCCGGAGTTTCATTGTGTACAACGTCCGTTGCGCTCGCACGCAGGCAGTGCGCGCGCACTCACCACACTCAGCGCGAAGCCGAGCGTCAATGTACCACGTCCACTACGATATTATTAGCTACCGCGCAAGTTATTATTTACGATTTGAACAACACGCCGCGCGTGGTTCGTTGTTTACTTGATAGTGCATCACAAAGTAGCTTTATTACTTCGGATTATTTCAAACGTCTTGGACTTTTGAATAACTTTAAAAATACTATCTTAGTAGTTAAAGGGATCGGTGGTTCAGAAAAATCTTGTAAGGGTTCCGTCGATATTAAAATACATTCGCGTTTCAATAACGATATTAATTTCAACGTTTCATCGCTTATTGTGGAACGTATTACAGACACGTTACCTAGCGCTCACGTGGACGTTTCGTTACTCGCGCACCTCAAGACATTGCCGCTCGCTGATGCTCACTTTGCTCAGCCGGGTAATATCGATGTCTTGATCGGGGCTTCAGTTTTTCCGCACTTACTACTACCTAATGTTGTACGTAGTGAGCAATATAATTTACCTCCCGCTATTGAGACGGTATTTGGCTATGTAGTTATGGGTGCCGTACCTACGCTGCATAATATTCATTATACTACGTCTTGCTGTTCTGTTCTTCAAGAAAATAGTATTAATTCTCTTCTTAAGCGATTTTGGGAGCTTGAAGAGGTCTCCGCACCGCCCTCACTGAGCCGTAAGGATCTCGAGTGTGAAGAACATTTCCGCGCTACCACTGTTCGCGACGATAGTGGTAGATATGTTGTAGCGTTGCCGTTCTGTGGCGACCCGTATTCTTTAGGCGACTCGTACGCTGCTGCACTTAGGCGCTTTTACTGTTTAGAACGTAAACTCGACGCGTCGCTTAAATTACGCGGTGCATATAATGACGCTATGCGTGATTACATAAATAAAGGTTTTTTAAGCCCGGTTGTAAACGACGAGGGCAATTCTCTTCCCGCGTATTATATACCGCATCACGGCGTGGTTCGCGAAGATAAGACCTCCACTAAACTTCGTGTGGTTTTAGATGCTAGTTGCCGAACTACATCGGGTCAGTCGATCAATGACATTTTGCATGCCGGTCCTGATCTACAGGGTGATTTATTTAACATCTTAATTAAATTCCGCCTTTTCGAAATTGCTCTTTCAGCTGACTGTCGACAAATGTTTCTCAATATCGGCATTCGAGAATCCGACCGTAGATTTCAACGAATTTTATATCGCTTTGACAATAGTGAGCCTTTAACCGTGTATCAATTTAATCGCGTTTGTTTTGGACTTAAGTCCAGTCCATATCACGCGTTACGAGTTGTCCGCCAGTTGATCGCTGATGAAGGCGACAACTTTTCCGCTGCAGCAGCTGTTGCTGCTTCCGCTTTATATATGGACGACATCGTCTGTAGTGTCGCAACCGCTCCGCAAGCAGTTTCGCTTTGTGAAGAGCTTATTCAGCTTTTCAAACGAGGCCAATTTGACCTTGTCAAATGGACAAGCAATTCCAAAAAGGTTCTCGCGCACATACCTGATTCGCATAAAGCTTCTCCAGATATTGAGTTCGAGAAGTCCGCACATCATAAGGTTCTTGGATTACGCTGGGACAGAAATTATGATAACTTTCGCTTTGACATCTTATCACCAGATGATAAATGTACCAAACGCGCTATGCTATCCACAGTGGCTCGTTTATGGGACATAATGGGTTTTGTGGCGCCTACCATTTTGTACGCCAAGCTCTTGATCAAAGAGCTTTGGTTAGCAAAATGTGATTGGGATGACACTCCTCCCGACCATATTGTCGCTGCTTGGAAACAAATTTGTGCTGAACTTCCCGTACTCAATCAAATAATTGTGCCGCGCCATCTAGGTTTAGTCGATGGATGTACTGCTAACTTAATAGGTTTCGCTGACGCCAGTGAACGCGCTTATGGCGGAGTCATATATCTGCAAGTCCGCATTGGATCTAACTACTCTGTGCAGCTAGTTTGTGCCAAGTCTAAGGTCTCGCCTGTTAAAACCATTTCGGTTGCGAGACTGGAGTTGTGCGCGGCTCTGTTGCTGTCTCAGTTGCTTCGCAAGGTTCAAGACACAATTGCGTCCCATCACTACATCAATAAGATATACGCATTTTCGGACTCCAAAGTAGTGCTCGCTTGGATTAATTCTTCTCCGCACCGCTGGCAGACCTTTGTCGCCAATCGCGTTACTAAAATAATTGAACTTATTCCTGCTACTTGTTTCAATCACGTCGCGGGTATTGAGAATCCTGCGGATTGCCTGTCTCGTGGTGTTACTCCGGCTAATCTTCTGGATCATCCTTTGTGGTATCATGGCCCTTCTTGGATTTCGCGTGATCCATCAGAGTGGCCTATACATCCATCTGTCCACGATGTAGAGGACGAGGATATACCTGAGCGGAAGTCTGTCTCTCATCCCGTGACTGTTGAGGTTGCGGAATCTCCTATTTACGCACTCGCGCTACGCATGTCATCGTGGTCTAAGTTACTACGTGTCATCGTTTATGTCTGTAGGTTTATTAAGAAATTACCTAATGGAACTTCTGTTTCAAGCTCTGATCTTGAGGTCGCAGAGTATACATTATTGCGCGCCCTACAGGCTGTTCATTTTAGTAAGGATGTTCAAAATTTGAAAAATAACATTCCTTGTTCTCCCGCTCTTCTTAAACTCAAGCCGTTTCTCGATGAGCACGGCATAATACGTGTTGGCGGTCGTTTGTCAAATTCGGACGTACCTTACAACTACAAGCATCCTTGCATCCTGCCGCGTCACGACCATGTAGTCAACCTTCTTGTTGATTTTTATCACAAGAAGCATCTCCACGCAGGTCCAGAGTTACTCATGTCCTTACTTAGGCAAAACTACTGGATTCTTGCTGCACGACGAATAATTCGCCACATAATTCATAAATGTAACACCTGTTTTAAATTCCGTCCGCGTCCGATCTTTCCTCCAATGGCAGATCTTCCTAGCCAACGTGTCAATCAGGTAGATAAAGCGTTTACACATACCGGTTGTGATTACGCAGGACCACTGCAGTATACACCAGTTCGTGGTCGAGGCACTAAAGGCCGTAAGGCTTGGCTATGTATTTTCACATGCCTAACAACGCGCGCTACGCACATCGAAGTTGCGACGGATTTAAGTACGGTTTCATTTCTCGCAGCTCTAAAGCGATTTCTTTCGCGACGTGGTCCCGTACAGTGTTTATACACGGATAACGGCACTTGTTTCGTGGGTGCAAGTTCTTATCTACGCGATCTCTATAAATTTCTCAATAAAGAGTATAGTTCACGTCTTCAGGAGGAACTTTCCATTAATCACATTGATTGGAAGTTTATTCCGCCTGCTTCACCCCATTTCGGTGGATGTTGGGAAAGCATGGTCAAAGTAATTAAAACGCATCTCTTCAGAGTCATAGGCCAACAAATCCTTTCTTATGAAGAGCTCTTAACTGTCCTTGTGCAAATCGAGGCACTTGTTAATTCGCGCCCGCTAACAGCACTGAGTAGTGACCCTGCTGAACCATCCGCGTTAACTCCCGCGCATTTCTTAAATACAGTGCCATTGTCGTCACTTCCCGCGCCTGAAGCCGACTCTTCTAGCTTGCTTCAGAGACATACTCTTTTTGATAATCTCGTACAGTCGTTTTGGCGACGCTGGCGCTCAGAATATCTTCACCAACTTCAGGCTAGATCTAAATGGAATAGTCCTGCATCCCCTATACAGGAGGGTACGTTGGTCATTATTATAAACGATAATTCAGCACCGCTTTCATGGCCACTAGGCATTGTTGAGAAGTTACATACCGCAAAGGACGGCACAACCCGCGTCGTTACTGTAAAAACCGCGAAGGGTAGCTACGTGCGCCCTGTTGTACGTCTCTGTCCGCTACCGACTCAGTGAGATCTAGCTTGAAGTTGGATCTCTTTCTTAGTTTAGGTATTTAGTTTGTAATTCGATTATAATTGGTTCCGCTTTGTTTACGCAATTAATTTAAAAATATTTTAACGCTGTCTTAGACTGTGTATAGGTTATGCGGTAGTACACCTTACATAGCTAGATTATATTTCTTTTAAAGGCAACCCTTTAAGGCCGGGGGGAAATGGTAGCGCCATCTATGTTTTCTAAGACGGACTAAGTCGTCTCATCAATATTTCGCACTATTATATTAGTTCCGCAATTGACCACATTCGTAGTGAGCGATGTGACCCCCGCCCCTTCCTTAGATTCCTTCCGCACGCCCGGCGCATAACATCGAGTTCGCGCCTGTGTCGCTCCCGCCGCCCGTGTCACCCCGTGCTGCATCGCTTCCTTACCGCCGCTGTTGGATAGCGAACTATTGTGATAAACCGCCCGCGGGTGTGAACGTGACAGTTTTGTGATCGAGAAGAAAGAACGCCGCAGGAAAGAACGCCGCCGGCCGCCATCTTGTACAGCCCCACGCTGGAGAGCCAGGTATGCGTGCTTTCCCCTAATAAATACATCGCTCGCTCACCTCTTGGCGAGAACCGCCATCCTCCAAAAAATACAGTCCACTTAATCTATAATTTGTTTATCGCCAAGCCAATAGGGTTAAATGTAATTTCACTAAAACTTCTAGTTTCTGTACTGACACGGACTTAGAATTAATACGCAGTGATTTAACGCGATTTTGGAACCTCGAAGAGATTAATTCGCAATCTAATGATTATTTGCCTGAAGAAAAAATGTGCGATGAACATTTTGTCGCAAATACGACGCGTTTAGCGGACGGTCGGTTTTGTGTTCGGATACCACTGAAGCAAAATCCTTCTATTCTAGGTAGTTCATTTAATGGGGCTACTAAATGTTTATATTCTCTGGAACGCAGACTGAAGGCTAAACCAGATTTTAGCAAATTATATCACGAGTTCATGTCAGACTATGAAACGTTAGGACATATGACCGAAATTAAAAATGTAGGTTTGGATGATAAGGCATACTTCATACCTCATCACGGGGTATTACGCGAATGTAGCACCACTACCAAACTTCGCGTAGTGTTTAATGCTAGCTGCCCTACTTCATCAGGAGTTTCTTTAAATGATATACAGATGGTGGGCCCTACGGTTCAGGACGACCTTTTGTCTATACTTCTTCGGTTTCGACAGTATAAATATGTCTTGTCGGCTGATGTTGAGAAGATGTATAGACAGGTCGTGGTCCATCCATCTGATAGGCATATGCAACAGGTAGTTTGGCGTGATGATACCTGCAATCCTGTCAAGGTATTTAAATTAAACACCGTAACTTACGGTACGGCTAGTGCACCATTTCTTGCGACGCGTTGTCTCAAGCAATTAGGTATAGAGTGCACTAATGATAAGATTGCCACAATCATAAAGCATGATTTTTACGTAGACGACCTGCTCACGGGTGGCAATGATTTAACTGAAGTTATTGACATTCGTAATGAAGTCACCAATGTACTTGCGTCAGCTTGTATGCCACTCAGAAAGTGGAAGTCGAACGCACCTCAGTTAGTTTCAGAGACTTTTCAGTCATCATTAGATTTAGGAATTGCGTCTAGTGAGCATAACAAGCTGCTAGGGCTTGACTGGTTCACTAATTCTGACGAGTTAGGTTTTAGTATTAGTTCTAAAATGCCGTCTAATGGCAGCTCTAAGCGTGATTTGCTTTCAGCAATTGCGTGTATATTTGACCCGTTAGGTCTGTTATCTCCCTTTGTAGTTTCCATGAAAATGTTATTACAACAAATGTGGTTAGATAAAATTTCATGGGACGAACCTTTGTCTTTGGAATACAGAGCAAGCTGGAATGCTATTGCAAAGGATCTACCTGTCTTAACCAATTTTCGCATTCCACGTCTTGTCATGTCTGCTTCATTTCATGCATTGGAGCTTCATATCTTCACGGATGCATCTGAGCGAGGGTATGGTGCTTGTGCCTATGTACGCAGCGTCAGTAGTGGACATGAATGCATGGCTCGTTTACTAATCGGTAAAAGTCGTGTGGCACCAATCAAACCCACTACAATTCCGAGGTTGGAACTGTGTGGTGCCGTAGTGGGAGCTCGTATTTATGATAAGGTTGTTAATTCACTTCGAGTAAAGTTCGATCGGACTTATTGTTGGACGGACTCAACCATCGTCTTAGGATGGTTACGGATGCTGCCTTCTAAATTACAGCCATTCGTGCGCAATCGCGTGGCTGAAATTCTAGACAAGGCAGGTAATTGCATTTGGCAACACGTCCCGACTGACAAGAACCCAGCAGATCTGATATCCCGCGGCTTGGATATTAGTACTCTGCAAGGTT
The DNA here is from genome assembly GCA_905475315.1 of Autographa pulchrina. NCBI lineage: Eukaryota > Metazoa > Arthropoda > Insecta > Lepidoptera > Noctuidae > Autographa > Autographa pulchrina. The sequence continues at coordinate 3,420,087 of FR997761.1, read as the reverse complement.
CTTCTATATGGTGGTGTGGCCCTGAGTTTTTGATGCAAGATCAATCCAACTGGCCATCTCAATTTATTTCTTCCGATTGCGAATCATTACCCGAAACACGACCTCAAGTTTCCTTAAGTACCATAGTACAAGATCGTTTCAACGATGCATTTATAGATTTTAAACGTTTCTCTAATTATTTAAGACTTGTTCGTTGCGTTGCGTATGTATTGCGATTTGTTAAAACTTGTAGGAAACTGCCTGTAAATAGTCTATTCCTGTCAGAAGCCGAACTACATGAAGCATTAAACGTTATAATTATTAAGAGTCAAACTGAATCATTTCCAGAGTACCACTTACTTTTAAATGGACAAAGTTTACCTGTGAAAAGTGCGCTCTTAAAATTTAATATTTATGTGGACAGCAATAAAATAATGCGTGTCGGGGGACGCCTAGATAATTCTAATTTCTCTTATAGCAAAAAGCATCCAATAATTTTACAGTCCACTCATGTTTTTACAAAATTATTATTTAATTATGAGCATAAAAAATTGATGCACGCAGGTCCGCAATTGTTATTGGCTTCAATTAGGGAATCGTATTGGCCTATAGGCGGTCGAAATTTAGCCAAATCTTGCTATCGTAACTGCGTGCGCTGCTGTCGTATGAAAGGTACCGTGGTTGTTCCTTTAATGGGAAACTTGCCACAGCAGCGTCTCCTTCCTGGAGGTTATCCTTTCGAAAGTGTTGGCGTAGATTATGCCGGTCCTATCATGTGTGCAAGTCGGCAAGGTCGTGGTTGTAGGCTAGTAAAGGTATACATTGCGATTTTCATTTGTTTCACCACCAAGGCTATTCACTTGGAGCTTGTAGGCGACCTAACTAGCAACAAATATTTATTGGCTTTATATAGGTTTATTTCGCGAAGAGGAAAACCTGTTGACATTTATTCTGACAACGGTACCTCTTTTGTTGGCGCGTACAATGACATTTCCAAATTTTTAAAATCAAATTGCGATTCTTTGAGTGATAGTCTAGCCAATGAAAGCATTAAAATGCATTTTATTCCCGCTTATTCACCTCACTTTGGCGGACTCTGGGAGGCGGGTGTTAAGTCGACTAAATATCATCTTAATCGAGTGTTGGGTAAGTGTAATCTTACTTTCGAGGAACTTAACACTACGCTAATCCAAATTGAAGCGATCTTGAATTCTCGCCCGTTGACGCCGCTGTCTTCTGATCCTGCTGACCTCAACCCTCTGACGCCGGGACATTTCCTCATTGGTCGACCGCTTACTTCCCTACCACAGCGAGATTACCAGGACGCCTCCGCAAATCATTTAACCCGGTTTCAACGGATTGGACAACTGCGCCAACATTTCTGGGTTCGGTGGAGTAAAGAGTTCGTGTCTGAGTTGCAGCAGCGAACCAAGTGGCGTTCCAATAAAGATACGCTGGAGCTGAACTCCTTGGTTGTGGTGAAGGAGGACAACGTACCCCCCCTTAAGTGGAAACTGGGAAGAATTGTTGCCGTCCATCCAGGATCAGATGCGATCGTTCGTGTGGCTGACATAAGGACGTCTACTGGAATTATTCGGCGAGCCTTCAGTAAAATTTGCCCGCTACCTGTCTGTGCTGATTCTTGTTGAAAGAGATCCTTTCAACGTCCGGGGGCATGTTGGAGCGCCTGGTGATATTATAATAGCAGCGAGCCGCGACGCAACCTTAATTAGCTGTTATTAGTTTTTAGTGTCATCATTTCTTTTCTTCTATCTTAAGCACTTGTGCTATGAATACATGTTTTATTAATTATCCATAATCCACTCGTTTAATTTATTTTAAAGTCCTGAATATCTCAATACAGTCTTTTTCAATTTAAATTTCTTACGTTGCAGTTTTAATTGAGACGATAGACGAGCGTGAAAAACGCTGCGATTGGAACGCGACTTTTTCTTTACGCTAAATTAATTTCTTACTTTAAAAGATATTGAACACTAACAATTTATTAGCATCTTCATGTCTGTTATTTTAGGGCACAGTTTTTGATAAACGCAATGCAGAGCTTGTATAGCAGTAAACGGTTTACGCGCTCGTGTGTAGGTGGTATGCATATTGATAAAAAGCAATCATTGCAAAAAATCCTTTTATGTTTATATCTTACGTTTGCAGTTTTATTATTTAGATAATCTTTAGACGAACGTGAAAAAACGCTGCGATTGGAACGCTTCAAATTTTTTTCATGCATAATTAACTTCTAACTTTTTAAGATATTGAATACTAACGATTTATTAACATCTTTATGTCTGTTATTTTAGAGTACAGTTTTTGACAAACGCGAGACAGAGCTTGTATAGCAATAAGCGGTTTACACGCTCGTGTGTATAAAATACCGTTACTTATAAAAGTAATATACGTGGAAGTAAAAAAAGCTGCATATGCTTGATTACTTAAAAGGAAACATAAATATAACGCTCTTGAACCTTAGTGACGAAAAAAAGAATATCTGTAAACCTATATAAACCAAACCAGGATATCTAAAAAAAACATTCAAGTTTAATTATCTGCTCTACAATGTCGGTAAGTAAATAAATATATAGGTACCATAAAGTTAAATTATATTTAAATAAAATATTAAATGAATACATATAATTTTAATAATATATTAATTAATTTTCTAGTTCTCAGTTTATATTCTACAACTTGTTTTTTGCAACAAAAATAATCGATAAATATTATATTTTATTTACTATATTATATTATTATATTATTGCTTCATTTCAGGAGTACCGTGATATCTACGTCAATAATGCAGAATACTCACCATCATCATCACCCATCTCAGCGGGACAAGAGAGACCATTTCAATTTATAGGTACTAAAAGACGAGGAGGTCATATTATATATTCATATATATGTATAAAAAGACGTGCTATAGGGATGCGATGTAAAATCGTACGTGTGCAAATAATTGATATGGAAGACTACAAAGAAAGCACGCCATGTAACTGTGAAGCTACTGTATGTGCTCAATACGTTGTAGAAAATGTATTCAACGATCATATATATAAGAGTGCTAATTAAATTATAAATAAAATTCAGGAAAAAATATGTAATTAAACATAATGTATTATAATTAATACCTTGTTTTATTTCTATTACCTACATTCAGATACAGGTAATACTAGCTGTGCCCGCAACTTCGTTCGCGTGGATGATGAAACTTTTCAATTAGTTTTTTGTTTTAAGTGCTATTTGTGTAGAACGTTATCTATCGAGCATACCTCTAGGCTAGTCTCATTCGCCTAGCGTATCTCGATGTAGCAAAAAGAGGTGGTCTTTTTCTGGAAGGCATCGTGTTATAATTATATATATATAATATATATATATAAGATGCGTTTGGCCAACCTATCATCATCCATTCGTAAAACATGTCCACACCATCGGAGCTGTCGCCGCATCAGGTATGCTTCTGACATAGACATTTGCGCGTCGTAGCACTTCGGTATTTCTAATCCGGTCCGACCATTTGATTTTGAGAATGTCTTTTATGCACCTTAAATGAAACCGGTCCAGCGTCCGTATATGTTTCCGATAGAGGACCCATGACGCAGAGTACAGAAGATTTGGGAGGACTATGGTCATGTAAACGGACATTTTTGTCGAAAGCTTCAAATCATGTGATTGTAAGACTTTGGCTCGTAATTTACCGAAAGCAGCTGATGCAGCGCCTATGCGATGGTTTATTTCGGCGTCAAGGTCACACTTAGCTGTAATTGTGCTGCACAGGTATATAAACGTATTCACTTGCTTCAGCTCAGTATTGCCAATGGTCACCTTGACAGGTTCTGTAGCTCCATGAGAGTCGATTGCCATCACCTCAGTTTTCTTCACACTGATTTTCAGACCGAAACGGCAGCAGACTTCCTGAAGATTCGTAATCAGGTCCTGGAGTTCTTGTGAAGAGTTGGTAACAAAACACAGATCATCAGCATACATGATCTCCGTTATAAGAGCGTGTGATACTTTTGTGTAAGCTTTTAATCTGGCCAGGTTGAAAAGTCCTGAAACGTATTTTGATTCCAGCAGAAGTTTGTTCGAGTGCTTCACTGACAACGACAGAAAAGTAAAGAGCAAACAGTGTTGGTGCAAGCACACAACCTTGTTTAACCCCACAACTGACAGGGAAGAACTCTGACTGATCACCATTATAGGTAACACAGCAGGTCATTTCGTCGTGAAGAAGGCGAATCATTCTAACAAACTTCTCAGGAGAACCTAATTTTGCCAGTAAAGTCCAGAGGGCTTCCCGCGGCACACAGTCAAAATGCTTTCTCCAAGTCCACGAAGCACATATACAAAGGTTGACTGTGTTCGCGACTTTATATCTGGAGTTGCCGGATGGAAAAGATGGCCTCGCAGGTGGGACGAAACCCAATAGAGTTTCTGGCAATATGTCTTCGGAGACGGGTAAAAGCCGGTTGAGAAGAACTCTGGCGAATATCTTCCCAGGGACAAAGAGGAGCGATATACCCGGTAGGAGTTGCAGTCAGAACGGTCTCCTTTGTTTTTATACAGGGTCTCTATACGGGATATTTTAAATTCAGGCGGTATTATTTCCTCGAATCAAATCAAATGCGATCAAAAATTTGCCAGATGTAAGTGTGAAGTTGCTCCCCTCCGTATTTAAGCAGTTCTCCGGCGATGTTATCAACGCCAACTGCTTTTTTATTTTCTGCTCTTTTGTGGCTCGAACTACTTCAGCAAAAGTCAAGTGGCTCAGCAAGCGAATCATTCAGCGGCAAAGGACGAATACGCTTTATTTGATCAAGATCTGCTAATCGATCTACATTGAGCAGATTGTTAAAGTGCTCTGCCCAACGATCAAGTATATCCTGCTTAGCAGTGAGTTTTTGAGAACCATCTAGGGATCTTAGTGGTGTGGTATTTTTAATGGAAACGCCAATCAACTTATGCATTTCTTCACAAAAAGCGCCTAGTTGGTGTGTGTCTGCGAGCCAATGTATCTGTTTTGCCTTATCTATCTTTCATGTTCCTTGTTAATCTTCTTAAGGAATCACCACTACTTCGGACTTCTTGAGTGAGATTATGATTACCTTCATTACGCTTTATGAGTATACGATGCTGTTTGAATGCTTCAGTTAGGGCCCTATCATTTTGGTCAAACCAGTCTACGTTGTTACGTTTTTTGCGTCCTATGATTTCTGTAGCCACAGTCAGTACGGAGGATGACAACTGTATCCAGTTTGATATGAGGTCACCTTGCTGGGCATCAAACCCATCTAGCGTGTCTATCAGTCCTTCCTGGTATTTTTCTCGAAGGTCCGCACAATTTAGTCGTTCTAAATTGAGAGATATTGGTTTAGCCCTGCAGGGTCTTCGTGGTTCGCGAAGGCGGAGTCTCAATTTAGTTACCAGAAGCCGGTGGTCTGTCCAGCAATGCGCGCCGCGCATGACGCGGGTGATATGCACCTGGGAGATGTCCCTTCGTCGGGTTATGGCGTAATCGAGGAGGTGCCAGTGTAAAGAACGTGGGTGCATCCAGGTGGTTTTGAATTTGTCACGAAGCCTAAACAGAGTGTTAGTGATGGTAAGGTCGAATTGGGCACAGAGTGTGAGTAGTAATTGTCCGTTACTATTCATATTGCCCACACCATTATTTCCAATCACGCCCGGCCACGACTCAGTATCTCTGCCAACCCTTCACCCAGCAGAAGTATTTGCTTGTTTGAACGTATGTTGCTAAGGCATTGGCAAAGTTCTTCATAAAACTGATCTTTGACACTGTCCTCGTTACGCATTGTTGATGCATATACGCTTATCATATTCAGGTAGTTGTTGATTTGTAGGTGAAGGCGCAGTGTGATAATGCGGTAAGAGATGTATTGCGGATATTCAGACAGTTTTTGCGCGATGGTGGATTTGACGGCAAACCCTACGCCAGCTAACCTTCGTTCCGTTTGGGGTCGTCCTTTTCAGAAGAATGTGTACCCACCACCGATTTCCTCGAGTTCGCTTAACGCAGCTACAACTACGTTGTAGCGACCAAGTTCGCGTGCCACGACAGCAGTTTTACGCTCCGGGCAAAATCTTTAAGACTATTTTTAAAGAAGAGCCCTAACACCTAGCGCCTACCTACACTTATATGTATATACCAATAAATAAGCAAAATCGACTATTCCAAGTCGCGGGCACAGCTACAATATTTATTTAGAAACTCTAAATGAAGATAAGATACCCAAAAATCAAGGAAAGAACCGCCTAACCTATACCAAATACTTACTATGTTTATTTACAAAATTTTAAAGAAAATTAAGAAAAGGAACCTAACCTACAAACCCTAAAATATAAATAAATGATATATGCAAACAGTCAGCATTCAAGTGAATCTCAATAATCGAATGCAACTATGCGAGGCGTGTACGTACTCTGATAAAATAGCTCAACAAATGTTCGCCATGATTCTTTAAATTGTCATAACTTTTTTATTTATGGACCGATTGACATGAAATAAACACTAAATGTTAAGTGAAGTTTACTACAATATATTAGTGAAAACCGCATCTAAATCGAATAAGCCGTTTCTGATATTAGCGTGCACAAACACACAGACAAACAGACAAACCGACAAACAGACAAACAGACAAAAAAAATAATAATTACAATTTCGGGTTCGGCATCGATATAATAACAACCCCTGCTACTTTTTTTATATATATTTCCATTGTACAGACACCACTTTTCTACAATTTTATTATATGTAATAATAATAATAGATAGATTTAATAGATGCATAATAAGTTGATATATTTTATACTTCTAAATACAAACATACATTCTGAATTTTAATAAATTAGTACATGAATCTGTGGTAAAGCAGTGCAACATGATAGGAATAAGATAGGAATGCAAACAGTTTCCTTAACGGGAACGGGTCATGTGGTGTAAACACTCTCGAGCAAGCTGACACTACATTATGATTGTGTCTTAGGTAAGTACATTGGAATAATATTTAAATAAATTATACTTGAATTTCGTGGTGGCCTAGTGCTTAAAGCACCTGCATCTCAATGATGAGTGTGCAGGTTCGAATCCAGGTCAGGCGAGTAACAACGTTATTTTCGAAGTTATATGTACTTCTCTAAAGTGTATCTTGGACACCATTAACTAACGATGAAGGAAAACATCGTGAGGAAACCTGGACTTGAAAGAGTCTGAAATCGTCAACCCGTCTTGAGCAAGCGTGATGATTAATGCTCATCCTTCTCTGTATGAGAAGAGACCTGTGCCCCAGCAGTGGGACAATAAAAAGGGCTGATGATGATGAAACTCTACTTGTTCTGTCTTTCATTTTCTCGATAAATTATGCATTCATCATTCAGAGTTCATCATCTTTATACTTCACTAGCTGTGCCCGCAACTTCGTTCGCGTGGATGATGAAACTTTTCAATTAGTTTTTTGTTTTAAGTGCTATTTGTGTAGAACGTTATCTATCGAGCATACCTCTAGGCTAGTGTCATTCGCCTAGCGTATCTCGATGTAGCAGAAAGAGGTGGTCTTTTTCTGGAAGGCATCGTGTTATAATTATATATATATAATATATATATATATACTACTTCTCAGCCGATTTCGGCTATGGTGACTGCTACCGACTATCACATGCAGAGGAGCCAAGGTGGTCAGCTCTCTTGTTCGCCCTTTGATGGCTGCAGTATCCTATCTTATGAGTAAACGTGCGCGCGCATCGGCTGCACGTTAGGACATCGTCGACATAGTTATAAAACATGGCTGCTGGTGGTCTAGCCTTAAGGGCATCACGCTTCGAATCCAATTCTATGAACCTCAAGGAACCGCATTCCTCACCATGCACTTCCATTCAGGGCGGCAAATGGCCTGTTTCTCCCATTTCTGGGGAACAATATTGCACCTTTTCATGTGTCTTTTCTGAACGTCCTTGAAGCGTAAGAACTGGCCGCCTTGTTTCCGCTTGCCGTTCTGGAGTTCAGAAAAGAAGATGCGTTTGGCCAACCTATCATCATCCATTCGTAAAACATGTCCACACCATCGGAGCTGTCGCCGCATCAGGTATGCTTCTGACATAGACATTTGCGCGTCGTAGCACTTCGGTATTTCTAATCCGGTCCGACCATTTGATTTTGAGAATGTCTTTTATGCACCTTAAATGAAACCGGTCCAGCGTCCGTATATGTTTCCGATAGAGGACCCATGACGCAGAGTACAGAAGATTTGGGAGGACTATGGCCATGTAAACGGAGATTTTTGTCGAAAGCTTCAAATCATGTGATTGTAAGACTTTGGCTCGTAATTTACCGAAAGCAGCTGATGCAGCGCCTATGCGATGGTTTATTTCGGCGTCAAGGTCACACTTAGCTGTAATTGTGCTGCACAGGTATATAAACGTATTCACTTGCTTCAGCTCAGTATTGCCAATGGTCACCTTGACAGGTTCTGTAGCTCCATGAGAGTCAATTGCCATCACCTCAGTTTTCTTCACACTGATTTTCAGACCGAAACGGCAGCAGACTTCCTGAAGATTCGTAATCAGGTCCTGGAGTTCTTGTGAAGAGTTGGTAACAAAACACAGATCATCAGCATACATGATCTCCGTTATAAGAGCGTGTGATACTTTTGTGTAAGCTTTTAATCTGGCCAGGTTGAAAAGTCCTGAAACGTATTTTGATTCCAGCAGAAGTTTGTTCGAGTGCTTCACTGACAACGACAGAAAAGTAAAGAGCAAACAGTGTTGGTGCAAGCACACAACCTTGTTTAACCCCACAACTGACAGGGAAGAACTCTGACTGATCACCATTATAGGTAACACAGCAGGTCATTTCGTCGTGAAGAAGGCGAATCATTCTAACAAACTTCTCAGGAGAACCTAATTTTGCCAGTAAAGTCCAGAGGGCTTCCCGCGGCACACAGTCAAAATGCTTTCTCCAAGTCCACGAAGCACATATACAAAGGTTGACTGTGTTCGCGACTTTTTATCTGGAGTTGCCGGATGGAAAAGATGGCCTCGCAGGTGGGACGAAACCCAATAGAGTTTCTGGCAATATGTCTTCGGAGACGGGTAAAAGCCGGTTGAGAAGAACTCTGGCGAATATCTTCCCAGGGACAAAGAGGAGCGATATACCCGGTAGGAGTTGCAGTCAGAACGGTCTCCTTTGTTTTTATACAGGGTCTCTATACGGGATATTTTAAATTCAGGCGGTATTATTTCCTCGTTCCAAATGCGATCAAAAATTTGCCAGATGTAAGTGTGAAGTTGCTCCCCTCCGTATTTAAGCAGTTCTCCGGCGATGTTATCAACGCCAACTGCTTTTTTATTTTCTGCTCTTTTGTGGCTCGAACTACTTCAGCAAAAGTCAAGTGGCTCAGCAAGCGAATCATTCAGCGGCAAAGGACGAATACGCTTTATATGATCAAGATCTGCTAATCGATCTACATTGAGCAGATTGTTAAAGTGCTCTGCCCAACGATCAAGTATATCCTGCTTAGCAGTGAGTTTTTGAGAACCATCTAGGGATCTTAGTGGTGTGGTATTTTTAATGGAAACGCCAATCAACTTATGCATTTCTTCACAAAAAGCGCCTAGTTGGTGTGTGTCTGCGAGCCAATGTATCTGTTTTGCCTTATCTATCTTTCATGTTCCTTGTTAATCTTCTTAAGGAATCACCACTACTTCGGACTTCTTGAGTGAGATTATGATTACCTCCATTACGCTTTATGAGTATACGATGCTGTTTGAATGCTTCAGTTAGGGCCCTATCATTTTGGTCAAACCAGTCTACGTTGTTACGTTTTTTGCGTCCTATGATTTCTGTAGCCACAGTCAGTACGGAGGATGACAACTGTATCCAGTTTGATATGAGGTCACCTTGCTGGGCATCAAACCCATCTAGCGTGTCTATCAGTCCTTCCTGGTATTTTTCTCGAAGGTCCGCACAATTTAGTCGTTCTAAATTGAGAGATATTGGTTTAGCCCTGCAGGGTCTTCGTGGTTCGCGAAGACGGAGTCTCAATTTAGTTACCAGAAGCCGGTGGTCTGTCCAGCAATGCGCGCCGCGCATGACGCGGGTGATATGCACCTGGGAGATGTCCCTTCGTCGGGTTATGGCGTAATCGAGGAGGTGCCAGTGTAAAGAACGTGGGTGCATCCAGGTGGTTTTGAATTTGTCACGAAGCCTAAACAGAGTGTTAGTGATGGTAAGGTCGAATTGGGCACAGAGTGTGAGTAGTAATTGTCCGTTACTATTCATATTGCCCACACCATTATTTCCAATCACGCCCGGCCACGACTCAGTATCTCTGCCAACCCTTCACCCAGCAGAAGTATTTGCTTGTTTGAACGTATGTTGCTAAGGCATTGGCAAAGTTCTTCATAAAACTGATCTTTGACACTGTCCTCGTTACGCATTGTTGATGCATATACGCTTATCATATTCAGGTAGTTGTTGATTTGTAGGTGAAGGCGCAGTGTGATAATGCGGTAAGAGATGTATTGCGGATATTCAGACAGTTTTTGCGCGATGGTGGATTTGACGGCAAACCCTACGCCAGCTAACCTTCGTTCCGTTTGGGGTCGTCCTTTTCAGAAGAATGTGTACCCACCACCGATTTCCTCGAGTTCGCTTAACGCAGCTACATCTACGTTGTAGCGACCAAGTTCGCGTGCCACGACAGCAGTTTTACGCTCCGGGCAAAATCTTTAAGACTATTTTTAAAGAAGAGCCCTAACACCTAGCGCCTACCTACACTTATATGTATATACCAATAAATAAGCAAAATCGACTATTCCAAGTCGCGGGCACAGCTACAATATTTATTTAGAAACTCTAAATGAAGATAAGATACCCAAAAATCAAGGAAAGAACCGCCTAACCTATACCAAATACTTACTATGTTTATTTACAAAATTTTAAAGAAAATTAAGAAAAGGAACCTAACCTACAAACCCTAAAATATAAATAAATGATATATGCAAACAGTCAGCATTCAAGTGAATCTCAATAATCGAATGCAACTATGCGAGGCGTGTACGTACTCTGATAAAATAGCTCAACAAATGTTCGCCATGATTCTTTAAATTGTCATAACTTTTTTATTTATGGACCGATTGACATGAAATAAACACTAAATGTTAAGTGAAGTTTACTACAATATATTAGTGAAAACCGCATCTAAATCGAATAAGCCGTTTCTGATATTAGCGTGCACAAACACACAGACAAACAGACAAACCGACAAACAGACAAACAGACAAAAAAATTAATAATTACAATTTCGGGTTCGGCATCGATATAATAACAACCCCTGCTACTTTTTTTATATATATTTCCATTGTACAGACACCACTTTTCTACAATTTTATTATATGTATAGATATAGATATAGATAATAGACAAATGGGACGGCTTATTACTCACAAAGTTACAGGAATCAATGTCAAAGCACACACCAATAATATAGTGATCCGATAATTTACAATTTAACACATACGCAGATGCACTGCACTGGCTTCGAACCCACGCATGACAAATACACGTTCGAGTCACTATACCGCCGCAGACTTCCTCTCGTGTGACATCGTTAATGGCACATTCCATCCCTAACTCACTCATGTTGTTTACGTATAGAATGGTCGCGCTGCCGCCGGCGGTTCTATTCAGCAAATCTATATTCATATCACCGATCATTATTATTTCACAGGTTCGCGGTATTCCCGATAACAACTTATGTACTGCCGCGATAAACCCTTGTTTATTAGTTTTTGGCGGTCCGTATGTGACAATAATATTCCACCTCCCTTTTTTGTTTCTCTTGTAGTAATGTATGTATTATATCCCTGTATGTTATATAATGACAATTCCTGTTCTCGTATTGTAATCTATATCTATATCTATATACATATAATAAAATTGTAGAAAAGTGGTGTCTGTACAATGGAAATATATATAAAAAAAGTAGCAGGGGTTGTTATTATATCGATGCCGAACCCGAAATTGTAATTATTAATTTTTTTGTCTGTTTGTCTGTTTGTCGGTTTGTCTGTTTGTCTGTGTGTTTGTGCACGCTAATATCAGAAACGGCTTATTCGATTTAGATGCGGTTTTCACTAATATATTGTAGTAAACTTCACTTAACATTTAGTGTTTATTTCATGTCAATCGGTCCATAAATAAAAAAGTTATGACAATTTAAAGAATCATGGCGAACATTTGTTGAGCTATTTTATCAGAGTACGTACACGCCTCGCATAGTTGCATTCGATTATTGAGATTCACTTGAATGCTGACTGTTTGCATATATCATTTATTTATATTTTAGGGTTTGTAGGTTAGGTTCCTTTTCTTAATTTTCTTTAAAATTTTGTAAATAAACATAGTAAGTATTTGGTATAGGTTAGGCGGTTCTTTCCTTGATTTTTGGGTATCTTATCTTCATTTAGAGTTTCTAAATAAATATTGTAGCTGTGCCCGCGACTTGGAATAGTCGATTTTGCTTATTTATTGGTATATACATATAAGTGTAGGTAGGCGCTAGGTGTTAGGGCTCTTCTTTAAAAATAGTCTTAAAGATTTTGCCCGGAGCGTAAAACTGCTGTCGTGGCACGCGAACTTGGTCGCTACAACGTAGATGTAGCTGCGTTAAGCGAACTCGAGGAAATCGGTGGTGGGTACACATTCTTCTGAAAAGGACGACCCCAAACGGAACGAAGGTTAGCTGGCGTAGGGTTTGCCGTCAAATCCACCATCGCGCAAAAACTGTCTGAATATCCGCAATACATCTCTTACCGCATTATCACACTGCGCCTTCACCTACAAATCAACAACTACCTGAATATGATAAGCGTATATGCATCAACAATGCGTAACGAGGACAGTGTCAAAGATCAGTTTTATGAAGAACTTTGCCAATGCCTTAGCAACATACGTTCAAACAAGCAAATACTTCTGCTGGGTGAAGGGTTGGCAGAGATACTGAGTCGTGGCCGGGCGTGATTGGAAATAATGGTGTGGGCAATATGAATAGTAACGGACAATTACTACTCACACTCTGTGCCCAATTCGACCTTACCATCACTAACACTCTGTTTAGGCTTCGTGACAAATTCAAAACCACCTGGATGCACCCACGTTCTTTACACTGGCACCTCCTCGATTACGCCATAACCCGACGAAGGGACATCTCCCAGGTGCATATCACCCGCGTCATGCGCGGCGCGCATTGCTGGACAGACCACCGGCTTCTGGTAACTAAATTGAGACTCCGCCTTCGCGAACCACGAAGACCCTGCAGGGCTAAACCAATATCTCTCAATTTAGAACGACTAAATTGTGCGGACCTTCGAGAAAAATACCAGGAAGGACTGATAGACACGCTAGATGGGTTTGATGCCCAGCAAGGTGACCTCATATCAAACTGGATACAGTTGTCATCCTCCGTACTGACTGTGGCTACAGAAATCATAGGACGCAAAAAACGTAACAACGTAGACTGGTTTGACCAAAATGATAGGGCCCTAACTGAAGCATTCAAACAGCATCGTATACTCATAAAGCGTAATGAAGGTAATCATAATCTCACTCAAGAAGTCCGAAGTAGTGGTGATTCCTTAAGAAGATTAACAAGGAACATGAAAGATAGATAAGGCAAAACAGATACATTGGCTCGCAGACACACACCAACTAGGCGCTTTTTGTGAAGAAATGCATAAGTTGATTGGCGTTTCCATTAAAAATACCACACCACTAAGATCCCTAGATGGTTCTCAAAAACTCACTGCTAAGCAGGATATACTTGATCGTTGGGCAGAGCACTTTAACAATCTGCTCAATGTAGATCGATTAGCAGATCTTGATCAAATAAAGCGTATTCGTCCTTTGCCGCTGAATGATTCGCTTGCTGAGCCACTTGACTTTTGCTGAAGTAGTTCGAGCCACAAAAGAGCAGAAAATAAAAAAGCAGTTGGCGTTGATAACATCGCCGGAGAACTGCTTAAATACGGAGGGGAGCAACTTCACACTTACATCTGGCAAATTTTTGATCGCATTTGGAACGAGGAAATAATACCGCCTGAATTTAAAATATCCCGTATAGAGACCCTGTATAAAAACAAAGGAGACCGTTCTGACTGCAACTCCTACCGGGTATATCGCTCCTCTTTGTCCCTGGGAAGATATTCGCCAGAGTTCTTCTCAACCGGCTTTTACCCGTCTCCGAAGACATATTGCCAGAAACTCTATTGGGTTTCGTCCCACCTGCGAGGCCATCTTTTCCATCCGGCAACTCCAGATAAAAAGTCGCGAACACAGTCAACCTTTGTATATGTGCTTCGTGGACTTGGAGAAAGCATTTTGACTGTGTGCCGCGGGAAGCCCTCTGGACTTTACTGGCAAAATTAGGTTCTCCTGAGAAGTTTGTTAGAATGATTCGCCTTCTTCACGACGAAATGACCTGCTGTGTTACCTATAATGGTGATCAGTCAGAGTTCTTCCCTGTCAGTTATGGGGTTAAACAAGGTTGTGTGCTTGCACCAACACTGTTTGCTCTTTACTTTTCTGTCGTTGTCAGTGAAGCACTCGAACAAACTTCTGCTGGAATCAAAATACGTTTCAGGACTTTTCAACCTGGCCAGATTAAAAGCTTACACAAAAGTATCACACGCTCTTATAACGGAGATCATGTATGCTGATGATCTGTGTTTTGTTACCAACTCTTCACAAGAACTCCAGGACCTGATTACGAATCTTCAGGAAGTCTGCTGCCGTTTCGGTCTGAAAATCAGTGTGAAGAAAACTGAGGTGATGGCAATCGACTCTCATGGAGCTACAGAACCTGTCAAGGTGACCATTGGCAATACTGAGCTGAAGCAAGTGAATACGTTTATATACCTGTGCAGCACAATTACAGCTAAGTGTGACCTTGACGCCGAAATAAACCATCGCATAGGCGCTGCATCAGCTGCTTTCGGTAAATTACGAGCCAAAGTCTTACAATCACATGATTTGAAGCTTTCGACAAAAATCTCCGTTTACATGGCCATAGTCCTCCCAAATCTTCTGTACTCTGCGTCATGGGTCCTCTATCGGAAACATATACGGACGCTGGACCGGTTTCATTTAAGGTGCATAAAAGACATTCTCAAAATCAAATGGTCGGACCGGATTAGAAATACCGAAGTGCTACGACGCGCAAATGTCTATGTCAGAAGCATACCTGATGCGGCGACAGCTCCGATGGTGTGGACATGTTTTACGAATGGATGATGATAGGTTGGCCAAACGCATCTTCTTTTCTGAACTCCAGAACGGCAAGCGGAAACAAGGCGGCCAGTTCTTACGCTTCAAGGACGTTCAGAAAAGACACATGAAAAGGTGCAATATTGTTCCCCAGAAATGGGAGAAACAGGCCATTTGCCGCCCTGAATGGAAGTGCATGGTGAGGAATGCGGTTCATTGAGGTTCATAGAATTGGATTCGAAGCGTGATGCCCTTAAGGCTAGACCACCAGCAGCCATGTTTTATAACTATGTCGACGATGTCCTAACGTGCAGCCGATGCGCGCGCACGTTTACTCATAAGATAGGATACTGCAGCCATCAAAGGGCGAACAAGAGAGCTGACCACCTTGGCTCCTCTGCATGTGATAGTCGGTAGCAGTCACCATAGCCGAAATCGGCTGAGAAGTAGTATATATATATATATTATACATATATAATTATAACACGATGCCTTCCAGAAAAAGACCACCTCTTTCTGCTACATCGAGATACGCTAGGCGAATGAGACTAGCCTAGAGGTATGCTCGATAGATAACGTTCTACACAAATAGCACTTAAAACAAAAAACTAATTGAAAAGTTTCATCATCCACGCGAACGAAGTTGCGGGCACAGCTAGTACTTACTATGTTTATTTACAAAATTTTAAAGAAAATTAAGAAAAGGAACCTAACCTACAAACCCTAAAATATAAATAAATGATATATGCAAACAGTCAGCATTCAAGTGAATCTCAATAATCGAATGCAACTATGCGAGGCGTGTACGTACTCTGATAAAATAGCTCAACAAATGTTCGCCATGATTCTTTAAATTGTCATAACTTTTTTATTTATGGACCGATTGACATGAAATAAACACTAAATGTTAAGTGAAGTTTACTACAATATATTAGTGAAAACCGCATCTAAATCGAATAAGCCGTTTCTGATATTAGCGTGCACAAACACACAGACAAATAGACAAACCGACAAACAGACAAACAGACAAACAGACAAAAAAATTAATAATTACAATTTCGGGTTCGGCATCGATATAATAACAACCCCTGCTACTTTTTTTATATATATTTTTTTGTACATATGGCAAAAAGACATGAACTCAAATTAGAAAAAAAAAAATAGAATAAGTCGACAATTAATCAATTGCATTTCCATTTCAATATATTTTTTTCATAGACTTAGACGCTATCTAAATAAAACTTGAAAAAACGTAACAATTTATTTAATGTAAATCTGTGATGATGACGTTTGTAGACGCATAAGAATTAGATCAACAATTATTTCGCCATTGTCCTTTAAGTTATTAATTACACTTTCTCATATAGGTACTGATTAATTACAAATTATAATTTCAAATTTAATATTTAATTGATTATAATAATTACACATGATAAAAGATTCTAACTATTGAAATAAAACTACTTTTACGGATTTTATCGCGGTTTGTATTTGAATTTTAGTTCCCGACGTTTCGACACCTTTGCAGGTATCATGGTCGACGCTTATCGCCGTCGCGATAAAATCCGTAAAAGTAGTTTTATTTCAATGTCTAACATTCGCGTAAACCTCAGAACTCAATTCAAACTATTATTAATAAATAAATTTTATTTTTATATTACATTATAATATTATGTACGGGATAAAGTGATTGTTTATTATACACCTTTAATTATATATATATTAAGTTTTCGCTTACTACATTTAGGAGAAACTTTGTTATTTTATATTTGAATGATTGTTTTGACACGGAAATACTTTCAATATCTACAGGTAGTTTGTTGTAAATGGTTGGAACTAAATATTTGGTACATCTCTGTCCATAATAATTACTGCAATTGGGCACCTCAAACGTCTTACAATGTTTAGTACTTCTAGGTCTTAAGTTTATTGTACTGAATTTATAATCTTCATGACCATAATGTTCTAATGCTACTAGTAGCACTGATCTCTCATGCACTGGCAGTATTTTACATTCGCAGAATAATTCCTCATACTTAGTACTTTTACATCTTATTTTTGTTTTTTTTATCTACTAAGTAATTTCATAAATCGGACTTGTCGTGCTTTTATTTTGTCCAAGTAGGTTTTAAACGTCCGTCCATAGCATGCCAGTCCATAAGAAATCAGTGAATCCACTAGCGCATAGTATACTACATATAAAGTGGCCCTATCCAGTGCGGCACTGAGGTGGTGGAATTTTACAAGAACGGAACGTAATTTGTCACATAGTTGTGTTATATGCGTTTTCCACAAAAAGTTGGTATCTATTACTAAACCCAGGTACTTGTACTGCCCCACCACCTCAATAGCTGCACACTCACATTCGCTCACTCTGCCATCGCACTCATTATGCCAGCATTCATATGTGTGTCCCACAATGCGCGGAGATCGGCCAATACTTTTGTGGTAGGGTGAGCGTATATGCATACATTTAGTTTTGTTGATATTTATGACTATTCCGTTATCATGGGCCCACTTTATGATATTAGTGAAGTCTGTTTGAATATTACTCTCTATTACATTTAGGTCCCTATCAGCGTACACCAGATAAGTATCATCTGCATACATGTATACACGACAGTTTTGCACCACGTTACACATGCTATTAACGTGCATGATATATCCGAAGGGACCGAACACGGAACCGGTGGGCACACCACAAGTGACATGCTTGGCCTCGCCAACCACACCATTAATCATAGTTCGCAGCGTTCTGCCTGTAAGGTAAGCGCGGAGCCACCTGTTAAGT
This sequence comes from Autographa pulchrina, assembly GCA_905475315.1. Classification (NCBI taxonomy): domain Eukaryota; kingdom Metazoa; phylum Arthropoda; class Insecta; order Lepidoptera; family Noctuidae; genus Autographa; species Autographa pulchrina. Next base: position 3,402,035 of record FR997761.1, on the reverse strand, counting down.
GGCCCCGCGACCCCATACTCCTTCATGGCTTGAAGCAGCTGGTGGTGTTCAAGGGTGTCAAAAGCTTTTTTGAAATCCACGTAGACCACCACCACCTGCTTCCGCTGGTCTAAACACTCGTTAATATCGTCACAAAACTGTGCCAGAGCTGTGGCCGTGCTCCGGCCCCGTCGAAATCCATGTTGAGCATTTGATAGTACATTATTGTTCTCTAGGAAGGTACTTATTTGATTTACAATAAATTTTTCCACAATTTTGTTTATAACTGACAATATAGCAATTGGTCTGTAGTTTGAATAGTTTGTGTGAGAGCCTTGTTTAAAAATGGGTCTTATCAATGCTGTTTTTAATTTTTCAGGATATTGCCCTTTTTTGATACATAGATTGATAAATAAAGCTATTACAGGACTCATTTTAGGTTTTAAATACTTTATTTCCCTTACCCTTATATTATCTGCCCCTTCACTTTTCACTACTTAACATATTTATGATTTTAACAACATCGTCTGAACAGGCTTTTTGAAATCTAATTGACACTTGTTTATCGTTTACATAACTTGTTCTATCTAGAAACTTATGTCCACATACATGCTTTATCTCTAATATTTCTTTAGTAAATGTTGTAGAAAAGTTATTGCATATATTAGTTACGCTGTCTGTACTGCCCAAGTATTTTAATATGATATTATCTAAACCATTTTTCTCCCTTCCTACCCATAAATTAATTTTGCCCCAGATTTTTCTAATATTCTTGTTACAGTTTTTTATTTCTGCCTGACGGTATTTATTTTTAGCCTTATATATATATTTATTTATTCTATTTCTATATTTATTATATTGAAGTCTTACATTCATATCATTTGGCTTTAATTTCCAATTTTGAAAAAGTTTATCCCGAGTATAAATCATGTTTTTAATTGTTTCTGTGATCCACGGCTTACTCTTTCTTTTGTTACGCACGACTATTTGTAGTTTTGAATTATCATAAGCATTGCAAAAAATTAAGTTTAGTTTGTTATATAAATCAATAGGGCACTTACAGTTCAGTAGATCAGTCCACGTAATACATTCCAGTAATTTAATCACCTTATTATTACTTACTAGCTGTGCCCGCAACTTCGTTCGCGTGGATGATGAAACTTTTCAATTAGTTTTTTGTTTTAAGTGCTATTTGTGTAGAACGTTATCTATCGAGCATACCTCTAGGCTAGTGTCATTCGCCTAGCGTATCTCGATGTAGCAGAAAGAGGTGGTCTTTTTCTGGAAGGCATCGTGTTATAATTATATATATATATAATATATATATATATACTACTTCTCAGCCGATTTGGGCTATGGTGACTGCTACCGACTATCACATGCAGAGGAGCCAAGGTGGTCAGCTCTCTTGTTCGCCCTTTGATGGCTGCAGTATCCTATCTTATGAGTAAACGTGTGCGCGCATCGGCTGCACGTTAGGACATCGTCGACATAGTTATAAAACATGGCTGCTGGTGGTCTAGCCTTAAGGGCATCACGCTTCGAATCCAATTCTATGAACCTCAATGAACCGCATTCCTCACCATGCACTTCCATTCAGGGCGGCAAATGGCCTGTTTCTCCCATTTCTGGGGAACAATATTGCACCTTTTCATGTGTCTTTTCTGAACGTCCTTGAAGCGTAAGAACTGGCCGCCTTGTTTCCGCTTGCCGTTCTGGAGTTCAGAAAAGAAGATGCGTTTGGCCAACCTATCATCATCCATTCGTAAAACATGTCCACACCATCGGAGCTGTCGCCGCATCAGGTATGCTTCTGACATAGACATTTGCGCGTCGTAGCACTTCGGTATTTCTAATCCGGTCCGACCATTTGATTTTGAGAATGTCTTTTATGCACCTTAAATGAAACCGGTCCAGCGTCCGTATATGTTTCCGATAGAGGACCCATGACGCAGAGTACAGAAGATTTGGGAGGACTATGGCCATGTAAACGGAGATTTTTGTCGAAAGCTTCAAATCATGTGATTGTAAGACTTTGGCTCGTAATTTACCGAAAGCAGCTGATGCAGCGCCTATGCGATGGTTTATTTCGGCGTCAAGGTCACACTTAGCTGTAATTGTGCTGCACAGGTATATAAACGTATTCACTTGCTTCAGCTCAGTATTGCCAATGGTCACCTTGACAGGTTCTGTAGCTCCATGAGAGTCAATTGCCATCACCTCAGTTTTCTTCACACTGATTTTCAGACCGAAACGGCAGCAGACTTCCTGAAGATTCGTAATCAGGTCCTGGAGTTCTTGTGAAGAGTTGGTAACAAAACACAGATCATCAGCATACATGATCTCCGTTATAAGAGCGTGTGATACTTTTGTGTAAGCTTTTAATCTGGCCAGGTTGAAAAGTCCTGAAACGTATTTTGATTCCAGCAGAAGTTTGTTCGAGTGCTTCACTGACAACGACAGAAAAGTAAAGAGCAAACAGTGTTGGTGCAAGCACACAACCTTGTTTAACCCCACAACTGACAGGGAAGAACTCTGACTGATCACCATTATAGGTAACACAGCAGGTCATTTCGTCGTGAAGAAGGCGAATCATTCTAACAAACTTCTCAGGAGAACCTAATTTTGCCAGTAAAGTCCAGAGGGCTTCCCGCGGCACACAGTCAAAATGCTTTCTCCAAGTCCACGAAGCACATATACAAAGGTTGACTGTGTTCGCGACTTTTTATCTGGAGTTGCCGGATGGAAAAGATGGCCTCGCAGGTGGGACGAAACCCAATAGAGTTTCTGGCAATATGTCTTCGGAGACGGGTAAAAGCCGGTTGAGAAGAACTCTGGCGAATATCTTCCCAGGGACAAAGAGGAGCGATATACCCGGTAGGAGTTGCAGTCAGAACGGTCTCCTTTGTTTTTATACAGCGTCTCTATACGGGATATTTTAAATTCAGGCGGTATTATTTCCTCGAATCAAATCAAATGCGATCAAAAATTTGCCAGATGTAAGTGTGAAGTTGCTCCCCTCCGTATTTAAGCAGTTCTCCGGCGATGTTATCAACGCCAACTGCTTTTTTATTTTCTGCTCTTTTGTGGCTCGAACTACTTCAGCAAAAGTCAAGTGGCTCAGCAAGCGAATCATTCAGCGGCAAAGGACGAATACGCTTTATAATATAAAGCGTATTCGTATGATCAAGATCTGCTAATCGATCTACATTGAGCAGATTGTTAAAGTGCTCTGCCCAACGATCAAGTATATCCTGCTTAGCAGTGAGTTTTTGAGAACCATCTAGGGATCTTAGTGGTGTGGTATTTTTAATGGAAACGCCAATCAACTTATGCATTTCTTCACAAAAAGCGCCTAGTTGGTGTGTGTCTGCGAGCCAATGTATCTGTTTTGCCTTATCTATCTTTCATGTTCCTTGTTAATCTTCTTAAGGAATCACCACTACTTCGGACTTCTTGAGTGAGATTATGATTACCTCCATTACGCTTTATGAGTATACGATGCTGTTTGAATGCTTCAGTTAGGGCCCTATCATTTTGGTCAAACCAGTCTACGTTGTTACGTTTTTTGCGTCCTATGATTTCTGTAGCCACAGTCAGTACGGAGGATGACAACTGTATCCAGTTTGATATTAGGTCACCTTGCTGGGCATCAAACCCATCTAGCGTGTCTATCAGTCCTTCCTGGTATTTTTCTCGAAGGTCCGCACAATTTAGTCGTTCTAAATTGAGAGATATTGGTTTAGCCCTGCAGGGTCTTCGTGGTTCGCGAAGACGGAGTCTCAATTTAGTTACCAGAAGCCGGTGGTCTGTCCAGCAATGCGCGCCGCGCATGACGCGGGTGATATGCACCTGGGAGATGTCCCTTCGTCGGGTTATGGCGTAATCGAGGAGGTGCCAGTGTAAAGAACGTGGGTGCATCCAGGTGGTTTTGAATTTGTCACGAAGCCTAAACAGAGTGTTAGTGATGGTAAGGTCGAATTGGGCACAGAGTGTGAGTAGTAATTGTCCGTTACTATTCATATTGCCCACACCATTATTTCCAATCACGCCCGGCCACGACTCAGTATCTCTGCCAACCCTTCACCCAGCAGAAGTATTTGCTTGTTTGAACGTATGTTGCTAAGGCATTGGCAAAGTTCTTCATAAAACTGATCTTTGACACTGTCCTCGTTACGCATTGTTGATGCATATACGCTTATCATATTCAGGTAGTTGTTGATTTGTAGGTGAAGGCGCAGTGTGATAATGCGGTAAGAGATGTATTGCGGATATTCAGACAGTTTTTGCGCGATGGTGGATTTGACGGCAAACCCTACGCCAGCTAACCTTCGTTCCGTTTGGGGTCGTCCTTTTCAGAAGAATGTGTACCCACCACCGATTTCCTCGAGTTCGCTTAACGCAGCTACATCTACGTTGTAGCGACCAAGTTCGCGTGCCACGACAGCAGTTTTACGCTCCGGGCAAAATCTTTAAGACTATTTTTAAAGAAGAGCCCTAACACCTAGCGCCTACCTACACTTATATGTATATACCAATAAATAAGCAAAATCGACTATTCCAAGTCGCGGGCACAGCTACAATATTTATTTAGAAACTCTAAATGAAGATAAGATACCCAAAAATCAAGGAAAGAACCGCCTAACCTATACCAAATACTTACTATGTTTATTTACAAAATTTTAAAGAAAATTAAGAAAAGGAACCTAACCTACAAACCCTAAAATATAAATAAATGATATATGCAAACAGTCAGCATTCAAGTGAATCTCAATAATCGAATGCAACTATGCGAGGCGTGTACGTACTCTGATAAAATAGCTCAACAAATGTTCGCCATGATTCTTTAAATTGTCATAACTTTTTTATTTATGGACCGATTGACATGAAATAAACACTAAATGTTAAGTGAAGTTTACTACAATATATTAGTGAAAACCGCATCTAAATCGAATAAGCCGTTTCTGATATTAGCGTGCACAAACACACAGACAAACAGACAAACAGACAAACAGACAAAAAAATTAATAATTACAATTTCGGGTTCGGCATCGATATAATAACAACCCCTGCTACTTTTTTTATATATATTTCCATTGTACAGACACCACTTTTCTACAATTTTATTATATGTATATAGATATAGATATAGATTACAATACGAGAACAGGAATTGTCATTATATAACATACAGGGATATAATACATACATTACTACAAGAGAAACAAAAAAGGGAGGTGGAATATTATTGTCACATACGGACCGCCAAAAACTAATAAACAAGGGTTTATCGCGGCAGTACATAAGTTGTTATCGGGAATACCGCGAACCTGTGAAATAATAATGATCGGTGATATGAATATAGATTTGCTGAATAGAACCGCCGGCGGCAGCGCGACCATTCTATACGTAAACAACATGAGTGAGTTAGGGATGGAATGTGCCATTAACGATGTCACACGAGAGGAAGTCTGCGGCGGTATAGTGACTCGAACGTGTATTTGTCATGCGTGGGTTCGAAGCCAGTGCAGTGCATCTGCGTATGTGTTAAATTGTAAATTATCGGATCACTATATTATTGGTGTGTGCTTTGACATTGATTCCTGTAACTTTGTGAGTAATAAGCCGTCCCATTTGTCTATTATCTATATCTATATCTATACATATAATAAAATTGTAGAAAAGTGGTGTCTGTACAATGGAAATATATATAAAAAAAGTAGCAGGGGTTGTTATTATATCGATGCCGAACCCGAAATTGTAATTATTAATTTTTTTGTCTGTTTGTCTGTTTGTCGGTTTGTCTGTTTGTCTGTGTGTTTGTGCACGCTAATATCAGAAACGGCTTATTCGATTTAGATGCGGTTTTCACTAATATATTGTAGTAAACTTCACTTAACATTTAGTGTTTATTTCATGTCAATCGGTCCATAAATAAAAAAGTTATGACAATTTAAAGAATCATGGCGAACATTTGTTGAGCTATTTTATCAGAGTACGTACACGCCTCGCATAGTTGCATTCGATTATTGAGATTCACTTGAATGCTGACTGTTTGCATATATCATTTATTTATATTTTAGGGTTTGTAGGTTAGGTTCCTTTTCTTAATTTTCTTTAAAATTTTGTAAATAAACATAGTAAGTATTTGGTATAGGTTAGGCGGTTCTTTCCTTGATTTTTGGGTATCTTATCTTCATTTAGAGTTTCTAAATAAATATTGTAGCTGTGCCCGCGACTTGGAATAGTCGATTTTGCTTATTTATTGGTATATACATATAAGTGTAGGTAGGCGCTAGGTGTTAGGGCTCTTCTTTAAAAATAGTCTTAAAGATTTTGCCCGGAGCGTAAAACTGCTGTCGTGGCACGCGAACTTGGTCGCTACAACGTAGATGTAGCTGCGTTAAGCGAACTCGAGGAAATCGGTGGTGGGTACACATTCTTCTGAAAAGGACGACCCCAAACGGAACGAAGGTTAGCTGGCGTAGGGTTTGCCGTCAAATCCACCATCGCGCAAAAACTGTCTGAATATCCGCAATACATCTCTTACCGCATTATCACACTGCGCCTTCACCTACAAATCAACAACTACCTGAATATGATAAGCGTATATGCATCAACAATGCGTAACGAGGACAGTGTCAAAGATCAGTTTTATGAAGAACTTTGCCAATGCCTTAGCAACATACGTTCAAACAAGCAAATACTTCTGCTGGGTGAAGGGTTGGCAGAGATACTGAGTCGTGGCCGGGCGTGATTGGAAATAATGGTGTGGGCAATATGAATAGTAACGGACAATTACTACTCACACTCTGTGCCCAATTCGACCTTACCATCACTAACACTCTGTTTAGGCTTCGTGACAAATTCAAAACCACCTGGATGCACCCACGTTCTTTACACTGGCACCTCCTCGATTACGCCATAACCCGACGAAGGGACATCTCCCAGGTGCATATCACCCGCGTCATGCGCGGCGCGCATTGCTGGACAGACCACCGGCTTCTGGTAACTAAATTGAGACTCCGCCTTCGCGAACCACGAAGACCCTGCAGGGCTAAACCAATATCTCTCAATTTAGAACGACTAAATTGTGCGGACCTTCGAGAAAAATACCAGGAAGGACTGATAGACACGCTAGATGGGTTTGATGCCCAGCAAGGTGACCTAATATCAAACTGGATACAGTTGTCATCCTCCGTACTGACTGTGGCTACAGAAATCATAGGACGCAAAAAACGTAACAACGTAGACTGGTTTGACCAAAATGATAGGGCCCTAACTGAAGCATTCAAACAGCATCGTATACTCATAAAGCGTAATGAAGGTAATCATAATCTCACTCAAGAAGTCCGAAGTAGTGGTGATTCCTTAAGAAGATTAACAAGGAACATGAAAGATAGATAAGGCAAAACAGATACATTGGCTCGCAGACACACACCAACTAGGCGCTTTTTGTGAAGAAATGCATAAGTTGATTGGCGTTTCCATTAAAAATACCACACCACTAAGATCCCTAGATGGTTCTCAAAAACTCACTGCTAAGCAGGATATACTTGATCGTTGGGCAGAGCACTTTAACAATCTGCTCAATGTAGATCGATTAGCAGATCTTGATCATATAAAGCGTATTCGTCCTTTGCCGCTGAATGATTCGCTTGCTGAGCCACTTGACTTTTGCTGAAGTAGTTCGAGCCACAAAAGAGCAGAAAATAAAAAAGCAGTTGGCGTTGATAACATCGCCGGAGAACTGCTTAAATACGGAGGGGAGCAACTTCACACTTACATCTGGCAAATTTTTGATCGCATTTGGAACGAGGAAATAATACCGCCTGAATTTAAAATATCCCGTATAGAGACCCTGTATAAAAACAAAGGAGACCGTTCTGACTGCAACTCCTACCGGGTATATCGCTCCTCTTTGTCCCTGGGAAGATATTCGCCAGAGTTCTTCTCAACCGGCTTTTACCCGTCTCCGAAGACATATTGCCAGAAACTCTATTGGGTTTCGTCCCACCTGCGAGGCCATCTTTTCCATCCGGCAACTCCAGATAAAAAGTCGCGAACACAGTCAACCTTTATATATGTGCTTCGTGGACTTGGAGAAAGCATTTTGACTGTGTGCCGCGGGAAGCCCTCTGGACTTTACTGGCAAAATTAGGTTCTCCTGAGAAGTTTGTTAGAATGATTCGCCTTCTTCACGACGAAATGACCTGCTGTGTTACCTATAATGGTGATCAGTCAGAGTTCTTCCCTGTCAGTTGTGGGGTTAAACAAGGTTGTGTGCTTGCACCAACACTGTTTGCTCTTTACTTTTCTGTCGTTGTCAGTGAAGCACTCGAACAAACTTCTGCTGGAATCAAAATACGTTTCAGGACTTTTCAACCTGGCCAGATTAAAAGCTTACACAAAAGTATCACACGCTCTTATAACGGAGATCATGTATGCTGATGATCTGTGTTTTGTTACCAACTCTTCACAAGAACTCCAGGACCTGATTACGAATCTTCAGGAAGTCTGCTGCCGTTTCGGTCTGAAAATCAGTGTGAAGAAAACTGAGGTGATGGCAATCGACTCTCATGGAGCTACAGAACCTGTCAAGGTGACCATTGGCAATACTGAGCTGAAGCAAGTGAATACGTTTATATACCTGTGCAGCACAATTACAGCTAAGTGTGACCTTGACGCCGAAATAAACCATCGCATAGGCGCTGCATCAGCTGCTTTCGGTAAATTACGAGCCAAAGTCTTACAATCACATGATTTGAAGCTTTCGACAAAAATGTCCGTTTACATGACCATAGTCCTCCCAAATCTTCTGTACTCTGCGTCATGGGTCCTCTATCGGAAACATATACGGACGCTGGACCGGTTTCATTTAAGGTGCATAAAAGACATTCTCAAAATCAAATGGTCGGACCGGATTAGAAATACCGAAGTGCTACGACGCGCAAATGTCTATGTCAGAAGCATACCTGATGCGGCGACAGCTCCGATGGTGTGGACATGTTTTACGAATGGATGATGATAGGTTGGCCAAACGCATCTTCTTTTCTGAACTCCAGAACGGCAAGCGGAAACAAGGCGGCCAGTTCTTACGCTTCAAGGACGTTCAGAAAAGACACATGAAAAGGTGCAATATTGTTCCCCAGAAATGGGAGAAACAGGCCATTTGCCGCCCTGAATGGAAGTGCATGGTGAGGAATGCGGTTCATTGAGGTTCATAGAATTGGATTCGAAGCGTGATGCCCTTAAGGCTAGACCACCAGCAGCCATGTTTTATAACTATGTCGACGATGTCCTAACGTGCAGCCGATGCGCGCGCACGTTTACTCATAAGATAGGATACTGCAGCCATCAAAGGGCGAACAAGAGAGCTGACCACCTTGGCTCCTCTGCATGTGATAGTCGGTAGCAGTCAACATAGCCGAAATCGGCTGAGAAGTAGTATATATATATATATTATATATATATAATTATAACACGATGCCTTCCAGAAAAAGACCACCTCTTTCTGCTACATCGAGATACGCTAGGCGAATGACACTAGCCTAGAGGTATGCTCGATAGATAACGTTCTACACAAATAGCACTTAAAACAAAAAACTAATTGAAAAGTTTCATCATCCACGCGAACGAAGTTGCGGGCACAGCTAGTATGCACTATATATCTGTTAAGTTAAGTACTGATAATAATATCGGCTCGCCGTGCACGCAGTCCGTCTTTGCTCCGCGCCGGTCGGTGTGCTACTCCCCACCCCCGCGCGCCCAGCAGAGTGTGTCACTCGAGACGACAGATCCTAACTAATATTATAAATGCGAAAGTAACTCTGTCTGTCTGTCTGTCTGTCTGTCTTTGCTTCACGCCTAAACTACTGAACCGATTTGTGTGAAATTTGGTACAGACATAGTTTGGAACTTGAGAAAGGACATAGGATAGTTTTTATTACAAAAATAAAATAAAAAATAAAATTTATTCCGGACATACAGCGCCATCTATTGGTCAAGCGTCGGCATCAATTCAGTACTGAAAATTCATCGAAAATCGAAAAATGTAAATAAATAGTAAAAAGGTATGAAAATCCTAATCCTTATCCTAATCCTAATCCTAACTAATATTATAAATGCGAAAGTAACTCTGTCTGTCTGTCTGTCTGTCTTTGCTTCACGCCTAAACTACTGAACCGATTTGTGTGAAATTTGGTACAGACATAGTTTGGAACTTGAGAAAGGACATAGGATAGTTTTTATTACAAAAATAAAATAAAAAATTAAATTTATTCCGGACATACAGCGCCATCTATTGGTCAAGCGTCGGCATCAATTCAGTACTGAAAATTCATCGAAAAATGTAAATAAATAGTAAAAAGGTATGAAAATATAATATAATAAAACTTTTAGTACAAAGAAAATGCTCTAACGGAGTATGGATAATTCTATTAGTAAATATTATTATGTCGAGTTGGTGATCGCGCAATGGTGTCGATCGTTACACGAGTTCGGTTCATGTTATTGTTTTAATTCATCGGAAAAAAGTAAATAAATAGTAAAAAGGTATGAAAAAAATAATATCAATATAATAAAACTTTTAGTACAAAGAAAATGCCCGAACGGAGTATAGATAAATAATCCGAGTTGTCACTATGCTCGATAGATGGCGTTGGGATCGAAATAGATCGCGCTATGGTTTCGTTACATTATGTTGATTTTTGAAGAGTTCCCTAGAATATCTTCCACATTTCATTTTTGAAGAGATCCCGCGAGATCGGGAACTATGTGGGTAAAACCAAAAATCTGCCGGAAGTCACTATTCCACGCGAACGAAGTCGCGGGCAAAAGCTAGTAATTGTATAAATAAGTATCCCACAAAAAACATTCAATGTAAAAAAAAGCCAAGTCTCTCTATGCAATTCTTCCATCGTAAAAAGTTTTGAGATCGCATAGGAGCCAAGTCCTGTTCAACTTAATTTGTAACAATAAATCAATATCTTGTGACTATATCAATAGTTTTGTTTACATTACAATAACAGTGACTTGGCCATGAGCACATGTTAAAGGTTGTTTGCTCCTTGTAATTACGTGCAAATACCGTTAAATTGATATATTATATATGGACATGATTTTGTAACTGCTTGGAATTTGAGACCACCACTAAACATGCGCCATAGTGCATGTGCAGTTCACTGATCTTGGATGATACCGACTATCGGTTAAGGTGTCCTGATATTATTTGCTTTCAACTCCTCCAAATATGCCGTTTTATATTTGTATCTTATTGTGCTCATGGCCAAGTCACTATTATTGTAATGTAAACAAAACTATTGATATAGTCACAAGATATTGATTTATTGTTACAAATTAAGTTGAACAGGACTTGGCTCCTATGCGATCTCAAAACTTTTTACGATGGAAGAATTGCATAGAGAGACTTGGCTTTTTTTTACATTGAATGTTTTTTGTGGGATCTCATATGTTTTTTGTAGGTCTATTTATTTTCTTTTTCAGATAAAACACTAATAATGTAAAGCTAATACGGCTACTAACTACGTATTATTCGTCGAATATCGTTAATATTTTTTTAGATTCACAGTGGTTATTTCATAGATAGATGGCGCTATCAAATGAAATTATTCGAATTATTTTAAAGTTTTACTAATAGCGTAGTATTAGTAAAACTTTTTGATATGTAACGAAACCATATCGCGAATTAGACCAGGTAATTAGGTACAACGCCATCTATCCAGCAAGCATAGAGTATTTATCGCACTGCATTGATGTGTATGAAAGATTTTAGCTTTATTCATTTCATTTTAACCTCGCTTTGTTAATTAATATGTATATTCAATACATTATTACAATTTATAAATAATATAAATCGATTTGTTTTACTTTTTGTACATAAACAAAGAACACTGTTAATTATGCAGTCAAAATTCATACACCATGTTCTCGTAAAACCGCAAATATTATTATTTTTCCTATTATTTACTAAGGTATATAATTTATTACCATTTTTATAATTTTCCCTTTACATGTAGCTAAAAACCTATCTTCGTGCCAAATTTGAAGGTTCTAAGTTTGCTAGAAGTACCTTAGATTTTTGATGATCGGTCAGTGAGTGAGTCAGTGAGTGACAAAATGGTGTAACTTTGATCGCTCATAACTCGTAAACTATTGGTTCAAATGTCATGTAATTTTGAGGCTGAGCTTGTTTTAATACTTACTCTAGGTCATCGAAAACCTAAACCCCTAGCTTTGTCCGTATCGATGATATAAGGGGGGTGAAATAGCCGCGAAACGCTTCGAGAAAAGGATGGTACGGCCGTGTCCGTTTTGCTCGAGATTTGGCTGGGGCACTGCCGTGCCCCCAGATAATTTTAATACATTTTATGAGTTTTCTTTAATTATTCTCTCGAAGATAGATACCGATAGCAAAATTATTTTACATACTCAGCTTTTAATGATTACGAAAATATGACTACCAAAAATTTCCTATAAAATACGGGTTATATTACTTTACCTTCTTATGGTTATTTGTAATTTTACCATAATAAGTCGGTAACTGAAGATTACAATATCTCTCTGTAATGAAAAAACACGTTGAATAATCCAGTAAAGTACTATTATAATATAATAATAAATAAATACTAACTTAACGTTACTAATAACTTGTGCTCATGGCCAAGTCACTATTATTGTAATGTAAACAAAACTATTGATATAGTCACAAAATATTGATTTATTGTTACAAATTAAGTTGAACAGGACTTGGCTCCTATGCGATCTCAAAACTTTTTACGATGGAAGAATTGCATAGAGAGACTTGGCTTTTTTTTACATTGAATGTTTTTGGTGGGATCTCATTTATTTTTTGTAGGTCTCTTTCTTTTCTTTTTTCAGATAAAACACTAATAATATAAAGCTAATACGGCTACTAACTACGTATTATTCGTCGAATATCGTTAATATTTTTTTTAGATTCACAGTGGTTATTTCATAGATAGATGGCGCTATCACATGAAATTATTCGAATTATTTTAAAGTTCTACTAATACTACGCTATGCAATGAAACCATATCGCGATTTAGACCAGGTAATCAGGTACAACACCATCTATCCAGCGAGCATAGAGTATTTATCGCACTGCATTGATGTGTATGAAAGATTTTAGCTTTATTCATTTCAATTTAACCTCGCTTTGTTAATTAATATGTATATTCAATACATTATTACAATTTATAAATAATATAAATCGATTTGTTTTACTTTTTGTACATAAACAAAGAACAATGTTAATTATGCAGTCAAAATTCATACACCATGTTCTCGTAAAACCGCAAATTATAATTATTTTTCCTATTATTTACTAAGGTATATAATTTATTACCATTTTTATAATTTTCCCTTTACATGTAGCTAAAAACCTATCTTCGTGCCAAATTTGAAGGTTTTAAGTTTGCTAGAAGTACCTTAGATTTTTGATGATCGGTCAGTGAGTGAGTCAGTGAGTGACAAAATGGTGTAACTTTGATCGCTCATAACTCGTAAACTATTGGTTCAAATGTCATGTAATTTTGAGGCTGAGCTTGTTGTAATACTTGCTCTAGGTCATCGAAAACCTAAACCCCTAGCTTTGTCCGTATCGATGATACAGGGGGGGTGAAATAGCCGCGAAACGCTTCGAGAAAAGGATGGTACGGCCGTGCCCGTCTTGCTCGAGACTTGGCTGGGGCACTGCCGTGCCCCTAGATATACATATCATTGCACATCATATTATTATTATTCGTTTATTAAATGTGTATACACTACATCCCTCCTTTGTTGTAAATATAAGATTATTAAAACAGTATGGTTAATAAACTCAGGTTGCAAGAATCACTTTATTTTACAATCATTTAACATAATCTCACTGATCTCTATCACAGCATAATCATTGTAACTAAGCCGAATTATCACTTCGCTCTTCATTTTCTCCATCACCAGGATCGTTAGAATTTTTATCTTTTAAGACCTGCCATTGTCCTTCGACCTTCTTTAGGTGAACTACGTTTCGTCTTATTTGCTGACCGGTCTCATCATTACGGACTGTTACGTCTCCGCCCTTACTAGACTCCACTGTGTGAGGAGCTGGGTCGTAATTCAAGCTCAACTTATTATTTTTTGTCATGTTCTTGACATATACTTTATCCCCTACTTCTATTCCACTATCTGAGGCTTGTCTCTTTTTGTCTGCATATTCCTTTCCTTTCTCCTTCTGTTGTTTGTCTCTATCTCTCATTTCTTGATCTTCTGTATATGTCATGTCCTGAATCATGGGTAGCTTGTCCCGAAAATTCCGACGGAAAAATAACTCTGCAGGAGTTTTCCCTGTCACAGAGTGTGGCGTACTATTGTACATTATTATATACTCCCACAGAGCTTCCTTCCAATCTTTGTGTTCAGCTTGGGAAATTTTTAGCCGTTTTAGTATATCCCTGTTTTGCCGTTCTACTTCCCCATTCTGTTGAGGCCAGTAAGGGATGGTGTTAAAGATTGTGATATTCCTCTCAGTGCAAAAGTTCTTGAACTCTGTGCTTGTAAACTGACGTCCATTATCTGCAGTAATGGAGACAGGGTTACCAAGCCTACTAAAAATATCTTTTAGCTGAATTATTATTTCAGAACTTGTTATCGTCCGGCAAATTTTTACCTCTTTATACCTTGAATAGTAGTCGACTATTACTAATATATATTCCCCACGTGGTAGTGGACCCATTAAGTCGATTGCCGTGTCGACCCAAGGCTCAGTTGGTAACTCTCTCCGTTTTAACGGGTTCGGGGGGTTCAAAGCCGATACCAAAGTGCAACCTTTACAAGCTTTGCAACAGTTCTCAGCGTCTTTGTCGCACTTCGGCCACCAGACTTTGGTTCTTAGTCTACTTTTCATGGCAACTATGCCTGGGTGGCCTTCATGTGCAGCTTCTAACACTCGACTTCTTAGGTTAGTTGGAATCACAATCTTCGTTCCTCTTAACAATATATCTCCATGGAAACAGAGCTCGTTCTGGAAAATCTTGTAACTAATAACACTTTCATTCCAGTTATCATTATAGAGTCCTTCCTTTACTTTTTGTATCTCGGGGTCTTGGCGGGAACACTCCGAGATCTCCTGTAGTGGTATCGCAACTGGCCTGGCCATCTCAGTTATACTTAGGACATAGTCGTCGTATATCGCCTTAGGGTTTGTGGACAACTTGCAAAGTCTTGAGAGTGGGTCTGCTATATTCGTCTTTCCTGGCCTATATTTGACCTCGAAATCATACGACTGTAGCCTTAAAACCCACCTCTCAATCCGGGCACATGGCTTTGATTTTGGACTAAATATTACCTCTAATGGCTTATGATCTGTAACCAATTCAAATTTTTTGCCATACAGGAACATATTAAAATGTTCAACTGCCCACACTAATGCTAATGCTTCCTTCTCCGTTTGGCAATAGCGTCGTTCGCAGGGGCTCAAAGTCTTATTGCCGAATGCGATAACCCGTGGTCCTTTTTTGTTAATTTGTACAAGCACAGCCCCTAAGCCTACAGGGCTAGCATCGGCTATAACTAAAGTCTTATCAAGAGAATCGTAAAACCCTAAACTAGGAACGTTAGTAAGTGCAGATTTCAAATTATTAAATGCATTTTGTTGAGGTTCTCTCCAATATCCACGAATATCTGTGTTTCTTCCATGTTTTTGTCGAAGTACTTCTTTTAGTGGTTCTGTAATTGTTGCTAAATGGGGAATCCATTTCCCTACAAAATTGACTAAACCCATAAAACTTTGTAACTCTGAAATTGTTTCAGGAGATCTGAAATCTTTTATAGTGGTTATATATTTGTCAAGCGGTTTAATCCCTTCTTCTGATAGTTCGTGGCCCAAAAAGTGAATCACTTTTACTCTAAATACACATTTTTCTTCTCTAAGTACCACCTGATGCTCCTTCAATACTTCCATGACTTTTCCCAATCTCTCATCATGCTGTTTCAAATTATCTCCAAAAATTAATATATCGTCTATAAAGTTTATTGCTCCCTCGCATCCTAACAGTAACCTTTCCAGAGTCTTTTGAAAAATTTCTGGTGCGCAATTAATACCGAACATCATTCTCTTGTATCTAAATAGTCCTTTGCTGGTAATAAATGTTGTGATGGGCCTAGAGTCTGGGTGGAGCTCTAAATGATGAAAAGCATCTTGAATATCTAATTTGCTAAATATTTTCGCATTTTTTACTTTTGGTAGCAACTGGTCCATAGTTGGCAATGGGTGGTTTTCGCGTTGGATAGCAGTATTAGCACGTCGCATATCAACGCATATGCGAACATCACCGCTTTCTTTCACCACTGGTACTATAGGCGAAACCCAGCTGGATGGGCCGTTGACTTCCTCTATAATATCTTTGTGCAGCAATTCAGTAAGTTTCAATTGTACTTTTTCTTCGAGCGGGATCGGAATTCGGCGGTATAGTTGTACTACAGGTTTGACCGAGTCATCAATAGGGATGACTACTAACACATCTTTAAATTTTGGGAACGCCCTGCTTTCAATTTGATGTACAGTAATTTGTAGTACTCCTAGGGACGTTGCCGTGAGGCGACCTAGCAAATTTCTGGTCCCATTTGCTATCACGTAGAATGTTGAGTTCTCCGAAACTTCCTTAAATTTAATATCGGCTTGAAACGATCCCAATAGAGTTAGCGGCAATGCACAACCATAAGCTACAAAAGTTTTGGTAGGATTCCGGTTGAGGTTTGTCACTTGAGCTTTATTCTGTTTCATGATTTCCCAGGTCTCCTGTGTAATTAAGTTATGCTTGCAGCCAGAGTCTATAAGCATGTTTACTTTTGTTCCACCAATGTCGCATGTAATCTTTATATCATTTTCCACATTAAATATGTAATCTATTTTGTTTTCCGTGCTTGTTATATTATCCGTCGTATAGGTTCTATTACAGCTATTAATTCTTTTACTTCCGTTATCGTTTATTCTCTCTTCTGACTTCCTCTTTCGAGTCTCTCTCGTTCGACATTGTATTTTAAAGTGTCCTATAATGCCACACTTCAAACACGCCTTCCCTCTTGCAGGGCAGCTTTTGTCACGTGCAAAATGTTTTGTACTGCCGCACCTACTGCATTGTTCCAGTGTCCGTTTTGGAACTCTGCTTTTACCAGGTTCTGTAGTTACTCTGTTAATCGACGGGGTGTCAGTCGTCTTATGTCCAAAATTTTCTAACTGTCTCGTTACGGCTTCTAAAACGTTAGCTTCTGTTACTATTTCTTCCAGAGTCATCTTGTCCCCAGTTTTTTAAATTTTCTTTCTTAAATCGTCCAATTTACATTTTTCGACTATTTGGTCTATAATTTCCTCATCTTAATTACCAAATTGACATTTAGAAGCCTGATGTCTTAACCTCACCAGAAACTTGTCAAATTTTTCTTCGGGTAATTGCTTTAATTGTCTAAACAAATACCGTTCATTTACTTTGCTTTGCTTTGGAGCAAAATACTCATCTAGCTTTTGAATAGCTATGTTAAATAAATCACCTTCTTCTGCATTAGCTCCCGGAATACTATAAAAGATTTCTTGCAACTCATGTCCTCCAAAGTGCAAGAGACTTGCTCTTTTCTTTAATTCAGAATCAATACCTGCCGCCTCAATGTATATATGTAGGCCGCGTTTCCATTTCTCCCATCTAATAGAAACTGACCCTACATCTCCCTCGCATTCGAATTTTTCTAGAGTATATTGTGCCATGTGGGCTACCTGTAGACAAAGTACTTTTACTGTCAATTTAAAGTAATGTAGTATTATAATTTCACAATGTATTGGAATTATACCAATGTCGCAATTTAATGCTGATAGTATACCTCGCAATTTAATGCTCAAATATATATATTTCGCAATTCAATGCCAAAATATGCTTAGTTTCGCAATTCAATGCATCTAATACACGTTTCGCAATTTAATGCTTTTAGTATAGATTTCGCAATCAAATGCATCTACCTGTTATTCATCGCAATTTAATGCATCTAATACGCATTTCTCAATGTAATGCCTTTAGTAGGTATAGATTCGCAATCAAATGCTCTAAACCTATTAACCATCATTATTTTAGCATTTTAAATTCATACAGGATTAGTATGGTAACTAGTCTTGAATTCTAAAAGTTATCATTTAACGTTACCGTTAAACCATTATAATATAACACCTAACAAAAGAATTAAACACTTATAACCTCTTTTTTTTTTTTTTTTTTTTTGTACTCCAAAACAATATTAAATAGGTAACTGTTTTATTAAAATTAATTGAGAATGGTGGATGTTCCAATCATTCAAATCAAAATGGTAAACTATTTGCAAAACCTATAATTACTTATGTGTGAATCTGTGACCTATAAAACATATAATTATATGTAAGTACCCAGTTAGTATGAGAATTTAATCATTAAAGTCGGATTTTTAATTAGACGATATCCACTGACGTTTACTGTGTTGTCAGTTTTTGATGAAATAAAAATAGTGTTGTGACAAAGTGAATGATTGAAAAACCTCTTGAATGAATGAAATTGCCTCGATTGTCTGTTTTAAACATTAGGGAAACATTGCGAGGAAACTTGTTGTTGAAACTATAGATCTATAAAATATAACAATTATAGGTAGGTAATGAAAATAAAAAACATCGCTTATTACATCATTTCTTTTTATTCGTCATCAGATACACAATCATCACTATCACTTTCTGTGACATTAATTATAAATTTGTCTGAAACACTGTCGATCATGTGGTCGAGACCATACATTTTGTCTTTCTTCTTTAATTATATGAGACACGCAGCTACTCCATTTTTCGGGTGTGATATGTTGAAGTCCTTCTTCAAAAAGTTTTTTTACTTCTGTCATTTTGAATGTTTTATTATTTCTTGCAACATATCCTTTAGCCTGCGCCCATACCAACTCAATGGGATTGAGCTCACAGTGGTATGGGGGCAGATTATATATATGGGGTTGATCGGTGTTGGCACTAGTCGCCGCGCCGCGCGCCGCCCGTAATAAGCCGTCAAAAAACTGATTGTAGTTACATACAACTAGTAACTTATATCGGAGCACTTTTATACAATTTTATTGTAAAATAGAAATAATATTATTTTATAGTTTGAAATGATTAACTATTCACACTCATTGTTCATTCATCTGATTGAACGAGAACTAAACGCATCACTATTACTTTAAATATGGCAACATTATTTTACAAAGTGACATTAGCTACTGTCAGTGGATATCGTCTAATTAAAAATCCGACTGTAGGTAGGTACTAATTACCCTCAACATCGCACTAAATAAAACTTAAGTCGTTACAATGATGTTCGCCAAGCCGTTGAATATTATTTATATCGTAATAATAATATACCTAATATAAAGGTAAACTAAGCGTTATCATACATAACCTACCCTCGACAACATATTATTATATGATTTTCTATCTTGTACTGATTCCTGGTTATTATTCACTACTGAGCTCACGTGGAAATCAAATACCTAAGTATGTGTTTAGTGGCAAATCGGTTTTATGACACAATCATATTCGCATTTCTTCAAAATAATAAAACATTCAAACAAATATTTCAACGTAAGATTCTAACTTTGAGCATTAATTTATTATGTTGGTACCTCGTTAAGATGTAATTGTGATTCGGCTAGACAGATAAGATGGATGAAGAATGTAGGTACCTAGGAATTTACCCAGTTATTATTTCTTTCTTTTAATAGAGAAGTAATAAAAACTCACTGTTTTTCCTCGTCGCCACTTGTAATATGCACTATATATCTGTTAAGTTAAGTACTGATAATAATATCGGCTCGCCGTGCACGCACTCCGTCTTTGCTCCGCGCCGGTCGGTGTGCTACTCCCCACCCCCGCGCGCCCAGCAGAGTGTGTCACTCGAGACGACGGATAATTGTATAAATAAGTATATACATATCATTGCACATCATATTATTATTATTCGTTTATTAAATGTGTATACACTACACGTATGTTAATTTCTGTCAGTGCAATAAGTTCTAATTTCTCCATACAACTATTTAATAACACTTGTAGTTGATTAAAGTTTTTTCTTAATGATCTAATATTTAAATGCATAATATTCAGTTTCTTATCAGTTTGTAGTATTTCCTCTTGCCAGCTGTTTATGTTTGTATAGTTGATATATTTAATACTAGGTTTTATTTGTGAGCTTTGGTCGTCGAATTTTAATATAATTGGTAATCTCTGTGGTGGAATCACACTTTTATAGTAAATATTATTATTTTTCGCCTAGATATATGCTTATGTCGCTTAGTATACGTATCGCTCGTATTTTTTTATCGTTTGGGTCGTCTTTTTTTATTAACACTTTATTGTTTTGAATCCATATGTACTTATAAGTTGATTTTAGTTCATTTTTAGCTGTCCATAGGAGGTTACGCATATACTTGGTTAGATCTTCATTAATGTAGGTAGATTCGTTGTTTATTTCCATTTGATAAAATATCATCATTGTTTTTCTTGTTACTAGCCATTTGTTACGAGTGACATGCGTGTTCAAGGTGATTATGATCGGCCGTGGTTTCGTCCTTCGATTTTCTTGGCGTTTATTTTCACTAAAGGGGGTATCAGACGACGTTGTAGCGGTTTGTGCAACGGTTTTTTTATTTTCTTCTCCTACCCTCCTTGCCTCGCATATCAAACCCTGATCCATTCCCAGTTTTCTGGCTATAATTTTCACTTTATCATTAAGAACTTCATTTTGCTCCTCCTCTAACCCAAATATTTCCACATTCTTTTCTCTTTCTCGTATCTCCAAATATGTAATTCTCTCTTCCAGCGCCTTATTAACTGTCTCTAAATGTACGTTTTTATTCTCCAATGATTTTATTTTTTTATCTGTCTTTTCTTTCTCCATTATCAGCTCTTGGTACTTTTCGGCATAAAAACTAATGTCTTCAGACATTGACTCCAGCGTTTTTTTTCATAACGAACACTATTGCCAATTTTTTGTTGACCTCCTCTAATAGTTTCTCCGGAGTAGTTCTCGTTATGTCGACTTCTATCGCTGATGGGCAGGTATTCATATTTTGACATTAATCGCATTTGCCTGTTGTCATAAAGGCATAAATTTTTGCTGCACATTTTGTATGATATGCGCCCTTACATTCACCAATACAATGTTTTACATTATCACTTTTCACCCTTGCCAAAGACACTTGACACAGCTTACACTGTACCATCACGAATCGGCTCTTAATATCGTAGGCACAACTGATTAAAATGTACTAATAATATTGTTCTCGTAATGTAACTTAGCTTATCTACGCGCTTGCGCAATTACCAGGTTACTTGACCGTGCGGGGGGAGCGCGCGCGCCGGACTGAGGAATGTATTGAGAGGAATGTATTTATCCCTTAATTCATACAACTTATTGTAAAATTTGTTACAGCATTATCTAAATTTTTGTCATTAAGAAATTCCGCCCAATTGACCTGATCCAACTCCGACCTAATAGCTGTATAATCTCTTCTGGAAAAAATGTACCTTTTAAACAACTTATCACCGAGTTTATGGGGTTCAACGAAATCAGCATGAATTATTAGCGGTTTATGATGGCTATCTCTGGTTTATTACAGGCAACGCTAAGGGATCCCGGCATTCAGTGACACTCACAAAATCGTTAGAGAAAACTAAATCAAGCAATCTACCGTTAATATTACGTTCACTATTATATTGAGATAGGCTACATGAGGCAACGCAATAAAAAAACTCAAATATTTGTCTATTCTATTCTATTTGTGGAATTAAGTCAGAGCTGTCAGGGCTTTGTGTCCAGTTGACGTCAAAACCGAAATTAAAATCACCAACTATTATGAACTTATCCAGTGAGAATCAAAATATTAAATATTACCTAATGTGAAATCACAAAAAAATATCAAAACAATTGTACTTTTTGGAACGAAGTTCCTTATCGCGCGTTGGGAAAGGGGGCTAGACGGAAAAAAACGAACGCGACGCGACGCGACGCAACACGACGCAACGTAATGCGACGCGATGCTATACGCGACAAATGTCCTGCGTGATTTTGGTCATTACTTCTCGAATCATGGAAAAGTACAGTACAATTTTGCTTGAAAGTTCATATTTAAAGTAAAGACTTTTAAAAAAATATCGTAAAAAGCACAGAAAGAAAACAAATATAATATTTTTACAAAGAAACACATTTGGCGAGTTCCATCATTTATATCCAAAATTAAGAAAATATTCTAAAATGTTTAAACAATATTGTGGAGTGTTACCGTCTACTTTCGATTACATTATTGCTTATATTAAGTCTGAATTTAAATTAAAAACAACAAATTTTCAAAAACCTATTTCTATTGAAGAAAGATTACTCTTGACATTGCGGTGAGTACATAGAAATGAAACTACATAATATTGTATTATTGAAAATATGTATTTTAATTATTATGAAATTATCAATGAGATGAATCACCAGAAGTGAAGTAACCCATCATTGAAGATTCTGTGTTTGATGGGGTATTCAGTTTTGATATTTCGTTGATGAGCATCTCCTGAACCTGAGTCCGAAATAATAATTTATTCAGAGATGGTAGCTTTTTCATATACGGCATTATAGCCTTGAACCAGTTCAAGTCGTCGTCGTCTTCTTCTTTCTTCATTAGGTCTATCTTTTCTCGTTCGAGTGTTATTAAGATTTCTTCAATACTTTTTGCTGCACCTTCTTGTACCTTTTGGTTAGCCAACGTTCCAATAGCTCGCGATGGGGTATGCGACGGTCCAGGTGTCGAGGTATCATATAGTATGTAACGGTTTCGTTATTCTCCTCAGAAAAAATATTATTTTCCAATTCTAGTTTAAAAAAAAAAAAAAAACACTAAAATAATTCTTCATTCTTAAAACTAACACGCGCGCGGTGCGTAGGATAATTTCTAATGTCTCAGAGCTACCTGGACGACCCTGAGGTCGGACGTGATACGTTAGTCTCAAATTGTTTTCTTCTACCTGCGACGTGGAACAAAAATTGTTCATCTAATAATTTATTATCATTTAAAATCGATTCGAGAATTATTTACCTATATATAACTAGTAAAATATATTACATTTACTGTGTCGTGTTTCACCCCGAATTCTCTCACCCCGGGGTTCTCTCCGTTACCGGATCTTACTGGCCGAGAACAAGATCGGAATCCCCTACCGGGCTACCCTACGACAATCTACCGGACTACCCCACGACGCCGAAGTCTACGCTCATCAATGTCTACCAGGGCAGTGGTATTGATTTCCGAGTGCTTGTCGCGCGTTGGTCTCGGGAGTACTAAAGAACCCACTATCTATCTAGTATTTTTATTATTATTATACCTACATGCTTCAATTTAAAAAGGCTGTTTTATTTATTTACATGTAGAACTGTTACACTGGCGCCCAACAATAGGATATACTCTCAAGACCAAATTGTGTGATAGGTTCTTACACATTTAATAGTTTTCATTGGTGTTGGCTCTTAACCTCATAGTTTTAAGGTTGATTTTGCATTATAAAGTGTGTGGTCGATCAGTTACGTAAAATTGTTCTTATGTACATCATTGTTATTAAAATTACAATTACATACATTAAAAATAAAATACTGGCACTACCTCACACAAGCTAACCTTTGCTTGTATTGTATTAATTATCATTGTATTGTCATATCTTACCTTTTTTTGTTTTACTCTTCTTTCATCATTTGTCTCGTTATCATTATATCACGCTTATTACTGTAGTGCTTAGAGCCATTTTTGCAACACATACCCGAGGAAAATATGTCGTATCCTATTAAATTTCTCTCCTTACAAAAAGCAGAATTACAGTACGAAGTGGAACTTCGTGGTGGAGTAGGTGACTCAGTCCAAGAGTTAAGGAAACAAATTGTTTAATTATCGCAACTTCTTCCACCTGATGATATCCTTGAGTCACACTTAGATCCTATAGACGATTTAAAGGAAGTCAAAGAGTCTCTGTTAAAGTCACAAAGTAATTTAACAAGTCTTAAATCTAAATTTGATAAAAACTTATTTAGTAGAACTGAAACACTACTTCATCACATTTACCATCGTATTAATAGAATAGAAAATGTAGAAGCCGTACGTGACCTTTATAAAGTCTGCACCTTAAGCTTAAATTCACAATTAAAAGAATTGTCTACAATGAAACCATCTGGATCGCAACCTAAACCTTCGACGCCTACTGCAGATACTCCATCAGATCTTTCCACCCTATCGGTTACATGTAACGTAGTTTATTCACCGAGATTACCAAACTAAAATTTTTGGGAAAAACTTGTGTTCATTCTTTCATCCAAAAAGTTGAAGAATTTGTACAAGCTAGAGGCATTTCTTTCGAAAAAGTGCTTTCGCTGGCTTATGAAATTTTCACCGACGATGCACTACATTGGTTTCGCTACAATAAAGATAGAATTAATTCTTGGCATGACCTATGTGTGCTGCTAAAGGAAGATTTCAGCAGTAGCGACTATGACTACAGACTAACTGCTGAAATCCGGTCGCGTACACAAGGCGATCAAGAAAATAAAACTATTTACTTGGCAATTATGCACGGAATGTTCTCACGTCTTTCCAAACCGTTACCAGAAAATGATAAATTAGAGATATTGATGCATAACATTCGGCCTTGTTATGCAAACACATTGGCTGCATCTCCTTGCATCCAGACTATTGATGATCTTAAGTCAGTATGTCGTAATTACGAAACTATAAAATCACGATTTTCACAATTTCACGAGCCACCTAAAGTAACTAATAGTACTCTTGCTCCCGAGTTTGCCTATAATTCTGAACAAAATTTTAATAAATTTAATCAGCAATCAAAATATAAATCATACAATCAAAGAAATAGTTACATATATACACATAAAAATAACCCTTCTGCTTCCAATTACAATGATACAAGTACATTTAACTCTAGTAATGCCAATCTGAGTAGAAATAATGGTGTTGCTGCTATATCTACCGAATTCTCTAAGACTGTATTTTGTCCTAGATGTAGATCCGACAGTCACTCTCTTGGAGCCTGTAGACAGAAACGATTTCCTATTTGCTTCCGCTGCGGTAAAAAGGACGTGTGTTTTCCAGATTGTCCTGAGTGCAGGCACACATTGACGATCTGTGTTCAAAACTGAATAAATTCTCATATGCACTATTTATGTTAACACGAACCGTTGACAAGTCGGTTGTACTAATGGCATATAATGCTTATGTCACACCTCTGTTAAGGTACGGGGTTATGTTTTGGGGCAATTCTACAGACAATACAATGGCATTTAAAGCACAAAAAAAGTGTATCCGGTCAATATTCCGACTAAAACAAACTGAGAGCTGCAGACTATTCTTTCTAGAATTCCAGTTACTCACGCTTCCCTGCATTTACATATTAGAAGTTATCAAATTTACAAAAAAATATATAACATTATTTGAAAAACTAAATAGTCGGAGGCATAATACTAAAATACGTTTTCCAATTAGTAAGACTGCCTATTACAATAAAAGCATATTCTTTATGGCCCCAAGATTGTATAATCATTTACCAAAATCTCTATTAGAAATATCAGACCTCAACATATTCTGTAACAATGTTAAGAATCTGCTGATTATGAAATGCTATTACTCAGTTAAGGAATATCTTGAAGACAAATTTTAATTTATTTTTCCAATATTGACATTTAATTCTGTATTGCCATTTTTATTTAATTGACTTTTGTATAATTTTAATTCAATATTGCAATTCAATAATGAAATTGGTGTCATTAATCAAATTGTCTACAATTGTTAAATATTCTACTATTGAAAATTATTTATGTAAAATTTAATTTAATACTATAATTCAATAATTTGTGCCATTGTATCAATTTATCAGAATATTGTAATTTCAGTGTCTGTGTATATCTAATAATAATTATAATCTGTGTAAAAATTTGCATGCTGAAAGGCTGACTATGGTGATACTTACCAATATTGTAACATCTTTTATACCCATTTTCGCAAATCAATGATTTTGATTTGATTTGATTTGATTTGCAATGGAGTAAAATTAAAGGACGAGTCTCCAAAAAACTAAGTACGCCAGATTGGAGTGACCGTGATAGAGAATGGAAGGACTGGTTAATATTTATAAATAAATTTTCTACCTTATATTCGGTCGCTTCAATCAAGGATAAACCAAATAGTGACAGAACTCGACCTTATGTTACTATTAGAGTAGTAGTAGATCAGTTCTTGACTGGTCTCTTGGATACTGGTTCATGTGTTACCATTTTAGGCAATGGATCGCATAAACATATATTGAATATGGGGAATCCCCATATCAATATGCTGCAAGATGTTATCCCTATGCAATTCGTTACTGCAGGCGGGGAAAAACTAAATTCTATCGGACTTATTCGTCTTCCTGTCCAATTTCTAGATCAAACACACTACATTAACCTTTTGAACGCCAATGGCATGAATAGATGTCATGCGCAAGCGTGCCCTGTGCGCCACCGACATCTATAGATGCCAAGAAACAGATCACAGAGAAAAACAAAATAAACACATTAAATCATTACTTTCACGTGTTTTATTGTTGTATCTTAAGAACTGAATACCCAGTTATTACATAATTGTACACAGTGAACAAAATTGCAATATAGTTATTCTAATATTTGATTGATAAAAACAACTTAAATATCGGCTAAAAAAGCATGTTCTCTCGCGCCAATGGCATGTATACATGCCTACTAGTGATGTAGTGTAATTCAAGTAATATTAAAACTTCAGCTTAATGACTCGCTTATTTTTTGTAATAACTATTAAAAAGTATATATATAACCTTAGTCTCTGAGAAAAAAGGTAAATATACTATATTTTAAACTGAAAAATTCTTGGGTATAATAGCATATTTACTATATTTTCAATATTATCGACATTCCCTTTTCGCCAATCATGCGCATCCCTAGCATACTACCGATATGCAATCCCTTCTGCGCCATTGACATGTATAGATGTCGGACTCGTGACGTCGTAAGCGCGTGCCGTGTTTTTAAATGCGGGGAAGTTGCAAAAAATATTTTATCGAGTACCTACATTATAATTGCAAAAATGGCGAGTGAAGAGGTTTATAGTACAGAAGAACTATTGCGCATTCTAGAAGGCACTGAAGATGATGAGTTTTCTGATTCGGAATCAATGAATGAAAATGATTTTGGGGTAAGTTAATTCTAATTTAATGTCAGATGTTTTAATAGTAAGTACGAGTACAGTCTAGGGTAAATATATAGATACAAGTAGGTATGATGTAAGTTTATATGTACTCATATAAAGACGACTCATTTTAATATGACGAGTTTAAATAATTAGGTATATACTTAGTGCACAACTTTGGTAGGTATATAGATTTATAATGTCATTCTCTTAATAATTATGCTATGTTACCTACTGCTTAATTATTTAAGTTTCATTTAAATTTCGGTAGGTACCTGGTTTTCGCGTGGAAGCGTACGCGTAGGTAACAAACTTTCGCGTTTATATATAATATTGCCTATTATGATTTAGTTGTCATTTTAGGATTAAATAAAGGAAACACCACAGATATTTACATAGTACTTATTATTATTTAAAAAGTATCATTTTTGGACATGGTTGACATAATTAACATCTAGGTACCAATAACAAGTTAACTTGCACGCCGAACTATGTATATACCTGTTCCTACTTGCTATTATATTATTATTACGTATCTAATGAACAAATTTAAAAATTCTCTTAAGTACTAATCAACTAATTTAATAATTAACATATTCAATAATCAACAAATGTAAAACAATAATCAATAAATAGGCACCTAATCATAAACAAAATAATCACATAAAATCAATTATATTAATATCGATAAATTAATGTGATGACAAGTAGGTAGGCACAGGTTCCTACATATAAAGGCTTTTAGTTCAATCCCAGTCCCATTCTTTATCTGAACAGGCACATAGTACCTACCTATTAGTACTAGCATTATACTATTAGCATAATCTAACATAATAAATACACTTTTGAAACCTACTTATTCACAATTTATGTACAATACGTAAGTATAAATAACACTATCACCACCTTTAGCCCTTACGACGGTATCAACGATACGTGTTACGACCTGTTTGAGCTGCGCGCCGCGTGCCACCATTCGGCTAAGCTCGGCCGCGTTCGCAGCCCTTTCGCGTGTTTACGTACTCCGCGGCTGTAGGTAAATAACTCTCGACCAAGGCCCAGTCACGTTACTGTATGTAATACTATTATTATACTGTGCCAGTGTGTTGAGACAATAGACAACATACACAACTAAACTACTGCGACCTATAAGTTTGCCGGCTTGCTGGCCAGCGGCCTGTATAATTATGTAGGAACCTGTGCCTACTTGTCATCACATTAATTTATCGATACAATTCGCTACAAGAAAATTGATAGGTACGTAATAGAAAAATTATTTAATCAATTTTCTTGACTTTTATATTTAATGCTACTGGGGTGTCCGAGGAACATTCTGGTATTACATCAATGCTTTCCGACAAATCGGAATCCCCTCTATATATTCTAATTAAATTGAGAATATGACCATATAAATTGCTCCTTTTATCTTCTGGCACTCTCTCTAATTCGAAAGCTATTAATCTTGAAAAATTTTTATTCCGTTCATCGGAAGGTTCGTTTTCATATTCTAGCTTTGGTAACATTTCCGAAGCATAATATATATTACCGCCCAAACGGCCAACATACGGCTCGACGAGCGTTTGTGTAGCAGCTTCTTTTTTAGTTTGACCGGATTTTTCTACACACCTCATCTTTAAAAATCCACTCAGTATGGACGGGGATCCTGGTCGTTTGGAAGACATGTTTTTACACCTGAAATTAAACAAATTGATGAGATAAGTAGGAAGGTACCTGACTATACTCGAAAAATTCAATCTTATTACTTTGTAATAAAGCTGAAATTCATTTGATTGGAATGAAAATGAAAGAAACAGTGATATTATAAAAAGTTTTTCAATTTTATCATATCACATAAAACACTTTGTAATTAAGTAAAACAAATTAATTTTAATCACAAAGTATTTAAAAATAGGTCCAACACGTAAATGTTCGTTACTTTTTTGACGTTCAAAACTATCTTGTATCTGACTTAAATTATACTTTTAAAGTTAAAGGCTAATCCTAATATCATCTTCAATAAGTAATAAAAATTATAAAATAAATAAATAAAGGAAATGATAATAATATTAATAATTATTAAATATTTATACATAATAATATTCAAGATTATACTTACTTGTATTGTAGTCAATAGGTAACTTAATACGTTTGGGTCAAACAGTTGACCTTCGACTATATAAATATTTGCAACTTTCTTTCTTTCTTTATGCTTGGACTTAAAACCGAAATAACAAATACCATGTAACATAACATCTAACGATAATATTATGGTGAATAAAATTGACACTTTTGTTTCAGTATTACCAGTTTAGATTTTGTTTTAATAATGAACCTTTTTTAGCTTTTTAGCTTTTTAGTATTTTTACGCAGGGTGTTTTTAATCGATTTTTTATTTCTTATAAGTTTAAAGTTAAATAAAAAACATTTATTATTTTACAGCCGACGACTGCTGATGAGCATCAAGAATTGCCTGAAGATACGCCTTCAACATCTGGACAAGCTCGTCATAACAGAAATTCTGAGACAGAGCAGGTTTTTGAGTGGACTGCTGAACGACGTACACCCGAAGTTGCTGCTTTTGACGAGTTTCCCTGTGGTATACATTTCACCCCAGCTGAAATTGTTACGGAGTTAGATATATTTCAGCATTTTATGGACTCTGATTTCGTGTCATTTATAGTTGAAATGACAAACAAATTCCACAATTATTTTGTTTTAAATGTTGATTTGCGAATGCATTCACGATTACGTGCATGGTATGATGTAACTGTCCCAGAAATGTACATATTTTTTGTAATTATGATGCTGATGACCAGAAACCGCCATTTATCTATAGAAGAACACTGGTCTACCGATATATTATTGAGTTCTCCTATATTTTCAAAATTAATGTCAAGAAATAGATTTTGTACAATTCTTGGGATGTTACATTTTTCCCGACCAAATGAAGAGAATTATATTTTGTCGAAAATACAATCATGTATAACTCACGCGAGGGAAAAATTTAGAAATGTTATTACACCACATAGAAATGTATGCATTGATGAAAGCATTGTGCCATTCAAGGGTCGCTTATCAATAAAACAATATATGCCAAAAAAAAGAAATCGATTTGGAATTAAATTGTTCGTTTTGTGTGATGTAGATTCCGGAGTAATTATAGATTTTATAGTTTATTGCGGTGCAAATACAGATATAAATGATCCAGCTAATTTAGGCGTTGGGGGAGCTGTTGTTTCCACTTTATTGAAAGATTTTTTTGGCTCAAATCGTCATTTGTATGTGGACAATTGGTACACAAGTCCCTTATTATTTAAATATTTATATAATAATCAAATTTATGCTTGCGGCACCGTAAAAAAAAATAGAAAAGGTATGCCCAATTTAGGTAGAAAACTAAATTTACATGAAATGGAAACTCAGTTTTCTGGTCCCCTTATGGCTTGTAAATGGAAGGACAAGAAATATATATACATGCTAACAACCATACATGATAATGACATGGAACCATCGGCAAGAACCTGTAGAAGTACGGGATTGCCAGTAATCAAGCCTAAAGCCGTTTTAGATTATTCTAAAAATATGGGAAGTGTTGACACTGCAGATATGTTGCTATCATCTCTACAGTGTATACGAAAAACCATAAAATGGTACAAGAAGCTATTTTTCCACATATTCGATATGCACGTTTTAAATGCATATTATTGTTTTAAAAAGATAAACGGTACTCCAAATTTAAAATTTGCCGAATTTCAGTTGTGCGTAACTCGGCAAATAATAGAACGTTATCACAATAGCAATGTTTTAGAGAGACCCATTCGAAATAGGGAAAGTGCGAGAAATCCCTTGCGTATATTACCAGGTAACTCAAAAGACCATATGCCCACAATCATGGGAAAATACCTAAGATGTAAATCATGTGCAAATGAAAAAAGACGCAAGATGACGCGATATATGTGCAGCATATGTAATGTATATTTGTGTGCTGCACCCTGCTTTCAAAAATATCACAGCCCAGCATAGTGGATAATTATAAAATATTTTTGTAGGTTACTATCAACATCAGAAATTTTTGTTATTGATAATAATTATAGATAATATACAATTTAGTTTTAAATTTTACAATTACAAGACTGTTAGTGAGCATAATGTTTTATAGGTACAATTGTTGATTTTTATATATTTTTAAGTTTCACGTAACCTTTTTCAATTACAAGGCTGTTAATGAGCATAATAAATAAATACGATTGTTGATTTTTTTATATTTTTAAGTTTCATGTAACCTTTTTCAATTACAAGGCTGTTAATGAGCATAATAAATAAATACGATTGTTGATTTTTTTATATTTTTAAGTTTCATGTGACATTTTACAAATACAAGGCAACTATTTTAAGAATATGAAAGTGTATAAATAATATCACTAAAATCTGTACCTATTTAGCAGTTTTCAAATTTGATTACCTAATACATAAATGAACTCGATAAGTTACATTATTCAGCTACATCCCTAATCATAAACGAGAGATTAAAAAAAAATGGATAGTTGCCCGCGCCATTGGCATGTATACATGCCAATGGCGCGTAACTGATAGATAATAGTGCTGTAACTTGCTGCAATTTTATATGTATTTTTGTGTCTCAAAAGGTTGATATTTTATTGATAGTTGCTATTAATGTGGTCTTAAGTTTATTACAGTGGGAGATTAGGTTAAATAAAGATTCTTTTTATGTTATAAGCAGTTTATTCAAAAAAAATTCAGACGAAAATTATTACTCACTTTGGTTTATCGATAACATTTTGGAATCCCTAATATTTTCAGGGTTATTTCGTTGAATTTGTGGCTTGGCGTGGAGGGCACAGCGAAGCGTTTATGCTCTGGCGGTCAAAAGGTTAATGCGTATGTCGTACCTGGAATTAAAAACTCATTAATTTTAGGTATTGATTTTTGGCATACGTTTGGACTATTTCCTAAACATTTAGATGTCATTTCATTTCATAGAGACTCTGAATCGGGGTTTCTAACTGGTTGCGTAAAAAAAATAAACGCTGTTTGTCCCTATGATAATTTGACTGATGCTCAAAAATGCGCCGCTGATAACTTGATTAAGCAATTTCACAATATTTCCTATGAGAAGCGTTGATTGGGTCGTACATCACTAATAACACACTCAATTGACACTGGGGATGCTGCTCCCATACGTCAACGCTATTATCGTATGTCTCCAGAAAAGCAAAGAATCTTGGTAAGTCAACTCGACGAGATGTTAAAAGATGATGTTGTTGAGCCATGCGAGAGCCCGTGGTCCTCGCCAGTCTTACTAACCCCCAAAAAGAATGGAGAACTTAGATTCTGTCTCGATAGTCGAAAGCTCAATGCTGTGACAAGGAAAGACGCCTATAGTTTACCTTATATCACTGAAATACTCGACAACTTACGGGACGCTAAATATCTCAGTAGCATTGACCTCTCAAAAAGTTTTTGGCAGATTTTAATCCAAGAAAAGGATAGGTGTAAAACTGCCTTCTACATTCCATCACGCGGCACATTCCAATTTAAATCTATGCCCTTTGGACTTACTAACGCACCTGCAACGCAACAAAGATTGGTTGATATTTTATTCTATGGTCCGGAATTCGAAAACAAAGTATTTGTATATATCGATGACGTCATAATA
This sequence comes from Autographa pulchrina, assembly GCA_905475315.1. Classification (NCBI taxonomy): domain Eukaryota; kingdom Metazoa; phylum Arthropoda; class Insecta; order Lepidoptera; family Noctuidae; genus Autographa; species Autographa pulchrina. Next base: position 3,369,073 of record FR997761.1, on the reverse strand, counting down.
ATATCAGAATCTTTCGAGCATCATATGTTGCTCTTATCACGTGTCCTCGAAAAACTTAAATGAGCTAACTTAACTATAAATTTAAGTAAAAGTCAGTTCTTTCGAAGCCAGCTTCAATACCTAGGCTACATTGTTGACTCTAACGGGTTACATGCGGACCCCGAAAAAGTGGAATCTATCTGCAACTATCCCACCCCGAGTAATCGTAAAGAGGTGCGTCGTTTTATTGGTACAGCTTCTTGGTACCGTAGGTTTATACCGAATTTCAGTAATTTAGCGGCTCCCCTAAATAAATTAACTTCACAAGGTAAGAATGCTTCTCCATTTTTGTGGTCTCAAGAAGCTGACGAAGCTTTTAAAAAACTAAAAGAGAGAGAGAAATCTAGTCTCGGCACCTATACTTGCTTGTCCGGACTACTCTAGACCGTTTTGTGTCCACACTGATGCCAATGATTATGGCATAGGGGCAGTGCTAACACAGATCCTCAATAATGAAGAGAAAGTGATTGCGTATATGAGCAAGTCTCTAACAAAACAGGAACGTAACTACAGTGCCACCGAGCGCGAGGCCTTGGCTGTTCTTACTGCTATTTAACACTGGCGGTGCTACTTGGAAAACGGCATCAAATTCACTGTTTTTACAGACCATTCTTCTTTAAAATGGTTTCTTAATTTAAATAATCCTACAGGAAGGTTAGCTCGCTGGGGAGTACGACTCTCAGCTTATAATTTTGAAGTCAGACACCGAAAAGGTGCTGATAACGTAGTGCCTGATAGTTTGTCTCGCTCTGTTCCTATATGTGCTGTTAATGACGCGACTGCCGGACCGACAATAACTACTCCTATAACAAATGATTCTTGGTTTTTGAATACTTTCAATGGTTGCCAAAATTCCCCAGCATCTTTTTCAAACTATCGTGACGAAAACGGTAACTTGTACCGTTATATGAAATCAATCAATCCACTTGCGCGAGAATTCGAATGGAAAGAAGTGATACCACTAGAGAAGCGGCAAGACATTATTTCCCAAAATCATTCAGAACCTACTTCCGGACACCTAGGTATTTTTAAAACTTATAAGCGTTTATCCTTAAAATATTTTTGGCCTCACATGCACCGTGACGTATCTAACTTTATCTCAAACTGCGATACTTGCCAGTCGCACAAATACCCAAACCATACTACTCTTGGTACAATGGGTAGACCAAAAGACTGCTGCCGTCCATTCCAAATGATAAGCGTTGATCTTGTCGGACCCTTACCCGTCACTAGAAATCAAAATACCTTTCTGCTAGTGGTTGCCTGTTGTTTCTCCAAATATTGTCTATTGTTTCCTATTCGGCGTGCTACAGCTGATATTATCTCTAAAATCTTGGAAGAGAAAGTATTTCTTATTCATGGAATACCTAGTACAATACTAATGGATAATGGCAGACAATTTATTAGTAACACAATGAAAAACTTATTTACTAATTACGATATTCCTAATGTCTTTTATACCCCACTTTATACGCCCCAAGTTAACACAGTGGAGCGTTATAATAAGACAATTATTACTGCTGTGTCCAACTTTATTGAAAACGATCATAGATCTTGGGACACTTATATTCCAAAAATTCAATTTGCTTTAAATAGCGCAGTTAATGAGGTGACAGGTTACACACCATCATTTTTGGTATTCGGTCGCGAATTGGTAAGCTGCGGGTCCCACTATGTAGATGCCGATGTTGAGGATCATATAAGTTTTGCGCCTCGTGATGCGTATGCAGAAAACCGTGGTTGTTTAAGTAAAATTTTTGATAAAGTCCAAGCTGCACTTATCAAAGCGCACTCTCGGTATAGTACAAGTTATAATCTTCGTCGGAAAAACGTGGAGTTTAATGTGGGTGACATTGTCTGGAAGCGAACCTTTTACCAAAGTGACAAAGATATAGATTTTCAAAGAAACTAGCACCGAAGTTTATTAAATGTCGTATCGTTCAGAAAAAGTCTAAACTTGTCTATGATATTGAGGATATGCAGGGTAATAACTTAGGTACCTGGCATGTAAAAGATTTTAAGCTAACATAGTTCAGTTTTTTTAAGAGGATTTTACTAGGAAAAATCCTAACCTAAAAAGAGGGGTATGTAACGGTTTCGTTATTCTCCTCAGAAAAAATATTCTTTTCCAATTCTAGTTTAAAAAAAAAAAAATAACACTAAAATAATTCTTCATTCTTAAAACTAACACTATTAATTCATGTATTTACATTAAAACATAAATTAAAAATACATATATAGACTTAAACTAATTTCAATATTAATTCATAAGCAAACTCGGGAGGCGCGGTATGTTTAGCAGATCATGATGATTGCGTGGAAGGATGGAGGGGCGCGGCGCACGGGCCGCACGGTGCGTAGGATAATTTCTAATGTCTCAGAGCTACCTGGACGACCCTGAGGTCGGACGTACTAAGTTAGTCTCAAATTGTTTTCTTCTACCTGCGACGACAAAAATTGTTCGGAAACAGTACTAGATAAAGCTCCAAATCTATATATATATAAAAATGAATCCCGGCTGGACCGCTTTCACTAATTCTTTTTTTGTTGTGGTTGTTGTTGCCAGAAGAAGGTTCTTATTGTACAATGCAAAGCACGCACAAAATTGACATCATTGTGTCAGCACTTTACTCGCTACGCGCGGTCTATACTTTAGTACACAATTATCACTCAAATCGCGTGCACTCATTTATCATTCAATTAAATTCTATTATAACGTACTCTTGCGTATTAATCAAACTATCATCATTAAAAGGTGTAAAGACCCTACATCTTTTTGGTCCTTCGAGCATCCGTATATGAGGGACTATTTCGCGTTCATAACAGTGTGATTAAACTGTGAGCACTAAAGTACAGCTCCTGCGACTACGACCGGTGGATAGAGTAACATCCGTCTGCTGCAACTCAACGACTGCTAAAATCTATCATACAACAACAATCATGAGCGCCAACATGGAAAAGAAAATCGGAAACAGTACGACGAAATGATGGTAGATACGTGGTTAGACTGCCACTGAAGCCAGATATCAACTAAACATTGGGAGAATCAAAACAAAGAGCCATAGCACAATTTTATCAACTGGAAAGAAAATTTTCAAGAAATAAAAATATTTCCGAAGATTACAAAACATTCATCAACGAATATATCAAACTAGGTCACATGCGCAAGTGCGCACAGAAAGTTCTACCGGATTGCATTTTACCTCACCTTTGCGTTTTACGCCCGGACTCGGCAACAAAATCGCTGCGAGTTGTATTTAACGCATCAGCAAAAACGTCGACGGGCTACAGTCTTAATGATTTAATGTACAGCGGTCCTAATCTACAACAGGATTTGTTTACATTGATTCTGAGATGGAGACAGTATGCATATACAATCACAGCCGACATCGAGAAAATGTTCCGACAGATCTTATGTAATGAAAAGGACCTTCAGTATCAGAAAATCGTCTGGCGTGACTCACCTACCCAATTGCTTAGAGAATATGAGTTGACTACTGTCACCTATGGCACCAAAGCAGCTCCATTCCTGGCCATGATGACGTTGAAACGGTTAGCAGAAGACGAACGTTCAAGATACCCTACAGCATCAGCGGTACTTGAACAGTGCTTCTACATGGATGATCTTCTAGCAGGATACCACAGTATAGAGGAAGCCAAACAACTCAAGGCTGACCTAATTAATTTGCTGAAATCTGGTGGATTTAATTTGCGAAAATGGTCATCAAATAACATTGACATACAAGAATCAATATCAGACAAGGAACAAGCATTCGAATTCAGGCATCAAGAATCAACCAAAACTTTGGGACTGCGCTGGCACCCCCGGGACGATCAATTCAAGTTCCAGATGAAGATAGACACATCATCATTGACACCATCTACTAAAAGATCATTATTATCTGACATATCGAAGATATTTGATCCACTCGGCTGGCTGTCTCCAGTATCCACCAAACTGAAACTTTTGTTCCAAAAAGTTTGGTCGTTGAATCTTCAATGGGATGACGCAGTACCTACCAACATCAATGAAGAATGGCATAAAATAAAAAAGGAGTTACCACAAATCGAACATATTAATGTGCCAAGATGGCTTCAAACAACAAAAAATGCGAACATAAAAGAAAAGGCATACGCATGCGTTATTTATGGCAGAATTATCAATCAGGAAAAAACGGAGTGTCAATCCCCTGTGGTCATAGTAGCAGGGAAATCAAAGCTCGTGCCTGTCAACAAATCAGTATCTCTGCCTAGATTGGAGCTTTGCGCTGCGCACTTGTTGTCAAAACTAATGATAGTTGTCCAGAACTGTTTATCAACCCATAACCTACGTATATACGGTTAGTCCGATTTGACAGCAGTACTAGGTTGGCTCCATGGTGAACCGAATCGCTGGAAACCATTCGTGGCTAACAGAGTAGCACAAATAACGGAGATAATACCTACAAATAACTGGCGATATGTGAAATCGGCCGAAAATCCAGCTGATTGCGCGAGCCGAGGATTATCAGCGAATCAACTGCATCATCATCCTCTTTGGTGGGACGGACCAACCTGGCTATCAACATTCAAAATAAACCACAATCAAAACGTGCCAACTTACATTACTTATGAAGAAACTAGGAAGTCAATGAAAAGTAATGTAGTTCAACAAAATGAAAACATTATTATAAAATTATTGAGCAGATTCAGCAACTTCGACCGAGCAGCGCGCGTTCTTGCTTGGACTTTGCGCGCCATATCTCGCAATCATAACAAACCGAAGTATCTAACTGTCAGCGAAATAAAAATCGCTAGACATCTATTAATTAAACAAGTACAGCTGACTGTATTTATGGAAGAGGTATTTAGTCTCCGAGATCAGAAGCAAATAGACGCGAAGAGTAAATTGCTAAAGCTGAACCCGTTTTTGGATCAAGACGGCCTACTGAGAGTCGGTGGCAGATTGAACAACGCGAAGATGAGTCAGAACATGAAGCATCCTCTCATCATTCCCAACAACACCCATCTCAGTGACTTATTGATCGAACAAGGACATCAGATGACACTTCATGGCGAGAGTTACTCAAGCATGGCTGCGTCAACAATATTGGATTCTGGGAGGAAACCGAGCTATCAAGAAGCGCCTACGAAACTGCGTTAAGTGCCGAAAACACGACCCAATCAAACACGAACAACTCATGGGCAACCTTCCTTTCGCACGCAGCAATCCAACACGACCATTTTATCATACAGGGGTTGATTTTACTGGGTTTGTCGACGTAAAAGCAAGCAAAGGCCGAGGTATCAAGACAACGAAAGGATACATCGCTGTGTTCGTTTGTATGGCCACCAAGGCTGTACACATCGAGCTAGTATCGGACCTGACCTCGTCATCGTTCCTAGCGGCTTTGCGGAGGATGGCAGCTCGGCGAGGCACCCCAGGCCATGTCTATAGTGACAATGGCACGAACTTTGTTGGAGCGAGTAGAATTCTCAACGAAGAGTTCGTCAATATCCAAAACACTTTGGATGACAGTTTTTTCGAGGCTGGCATTTTAATGCCCCTTCCTGGCCTAGTGCCGGAGGCCTCTGGGAAGCCGCCGTCAAGAGTTTGAAGTACCATCTCAAGCAGGTCATAGGAGATCAGAAGTTGACGTTTGAAGAATATTCGACGTTACTCGCTCAAATAGAAGCATGTTTGAATAGCCGACCATTGTGCGCACTCAGCGAAGATCCCGAGGATTTAGACTGTCTTACACCGTCTCACTTTTTGGCAAGTGGTCCGACACTAACTATCATCGAGACAGAGAGACACTTGCGAACAAGATGGCAGCTCACACAAAAAATATTTGATGATCTGTGGAAGAGATGGCGAGCTGAGTACCTGTGCCAACTATCAGCTCGCAGTAAGTGGCGCAAACCACATCAGAATTTGAAGATCAATCATCGTCATCGATGACATCGTTATCATTCACGACATTAATCTGCCTCCGGGAAAATGACCCATGGGTTACGAAATTATCCGTTTTGCCGATCAACGACACTAATCAAAGCCACGATACAGAAAAGGAAAACAAAGGTCAAGCAACAACCATAAATATTCCAAGCCAACCTCATCAAAATTGTGCAACTTCATAATTACAACACTCGTACTTCTGATGTTTATTTGCTCAGGAACGTGCGAACACAAAATTTCCAAAGTTGCAGAAAATAAAACATATTTTTTGATAAACTTGCAAATATGAAATTGGAACGTGAAAAATGGAAACTCGTCGTTTATTGCGACATGGCTCCGTATTTGCAAGGAATTAACCTTCTGGACAAGTTTATCACTCATCTGGACAACATATGTTCAAGGGATCAAATAACACAATGCAACGTAGTCCGATTACAACTACTCCACGGGTACAACGAACTTGAACACTACAACAACGTTTTACTTGGTCAGCAAGGTCAAGTTCGCCGACGTCGCGGGCTTATCAACGGCATCGGTTACGTCGCACATAGTTTGTTTGGAGTTTTGGATGAGACTTTCGCCGAACAATATCAGAAGGATATTTCCTTAATCAGAAGCAATCAAAAACATCTTAGTAATCTGTGGAAAAACCAAACTTCCGTTGTGGAGGCTGAGCTAAATGTCATCAAAAGGATTGAAAATACCCTGGACAAGCAGCACAAAATAATCAACCAACACATTACCAATTGCAACGCGGCCATAAGCAAACTGAAAGAAGAAATCCAACACACTGACAAAAAAGCGAAATTCACATTATCAACGTTCATAGCCAATAACATCATGACCAATCTTAAATAAATCCAGGAGACACTAGTTGACACAGTGGGTAACATTTTCTATGAAAAGTTCAACTTTCACTTGCTAACGCCAGCACAGTTGAAAAACGAGCTGAATGTTATAACCGGACAAATCTCAAAGGACTTAGCCTTACCGATTAATAATATTCAGACTGACTTGGCGAAGATCTATCACCTATTGAAAGTGAAAGCAAGAGCTACCAGAAAGTTCCTGATTTTCGAAGTAATCCTTACTCCTCTTGTGAGCAGGGAAGATTATGGCTTTACAACCTCATACCGATTCCACAACAAGCCAACGCAAGCATGGTCAATATAGTGCCTATAGCAAAATACTTGGCTATCAATACACATAAAGACTCTTACATTCGAGTGTCTACAAGCGACTTACAAAGATGTGTTAATTACGACACCGACGAGTTTGCCCACTGAGACGGCCCGTCTATCAAATGACGTCGGACAACAACCTATGTCTGAAACATCAAGCATCTAATCAATGTCAAATTGAAACAAGAGAATGTAGCGATTCCTGGACTGACTTGAATTTAATTAATTCATATCTTTACTTTTGTTGCGGACAATCCAGTGTGCGAGTCATATGCGATTACAATATTACGATCGAGCAACTCAGCAAAGCAGGTGTCATTACACTGGGAGACAGCTGCGTCATCAAAGACAGAATGTTTACGATTTATGCACACAGAGCATTATCAAACACAATCAAAACGAAGATCGATGTCATGAACATAGAAATTCCACCAATAAATCACATAATTAATCTGTCTATACCTCTCATCGCTCCACTGAATGAGACAGACGATATCACCGAACAACGGGAAGACATAAAGGCGATTGAAAAAGCACTCAAAGAAATGAAATCCAATCAGGAATTGGCAGATCAAGTGAGATTCCATGACATTCACCATTATGTCGCCATTTACATCTTGGGTGGGGTCGTCGTGGTTTGCATCATCTTGTACGCATGGGTACGCGTGCGAGCGCGCCATCCGCGCCCAGCGCCCGCACCTCCGACAGCTGAGCGAGCAGAGGCTACAACGGAGCAGGCAGAGGCTAGCGTGAGCTATGTAGCTCCCGTTGCCACCGCTGCGGGTCACCCTACCATCGCCACAACGAGTAGAGGGTCTTCGCCATCCGTTCGGACTCAATTCAATGAAATACCTTAAGCTTAGTTTATTTAAGTTTGTAAGCAAAATTGTTAATAATCATCTTGTAGATCATTATCCTTCATCTCATTGACATCTTCTCGGGCCCCGGAGCATGTACAGTGCAAAGCACGCACAAAATTGACATAATTGTGTCAGCACTTTACTCGCTACGCGCGGTCTATACTTTAGTACACAATTATCACTCAAATCGCGTGCACTCATTTATCATTCAATTAAATTCTATTATAACGTACTCTTGCGTATTAATCAAACTATCATCATTAAAAGGTGTAAAGACCCTACACTTATAAAAGAAAAATTTGGAAAATTGCGCGGAAAATTAGAAAATTTAAAAATACTTTACCACCATATAACATTATTTCTAATTGTAGCAGCTTCATACTTACGTATATACATACGGATTAGAGGAGCGCACACGGGCTTCCGCCACCGTGCGCCCGCGCGTACTAAGCGAGCCGAGGTAAAACGAATGTGAAGAGCCGGCTGTATCATCGCGCTACTACATGAATGGTGCCTGGCAGAATCTACCGACATTACCAAATTGTGTACTCTTAAGTTTATTAATGTACCCTGTTATTTTTGATTTTTACCGATGTCAGGGTATATAAGCAGCGCTTTTAAATAAATGATATAGATCGTTATTCGTCTTCTTACTTATCACACGTCAATCCTAAAGTGGTGACCCCGCGTTCAAAATGACGACGCCTGAGACAAAGGGAACTAAGACTACTACCCGTGAAGACATTGAAGTAATTAGCGTCCAGTCACGCATACCTAAATTCTGGTGCGACAGACCTAAGCTTTGGTTCACCCAATTTGAGGTTATTATCTACAACCAGAAGCTCGGCGATGAAGGCAAGTTCGCGCTCGTCGTGGCGCAGCTGGAGATCAAGGACATCGATCAAATCAGCGATATCATCTTGTCTCCGCCCAACTCCGGCCGATACGACGCTGTGAAAAGAAGACTGTTAGAGGTTTATGAAGATAGCGAAGGTATTCAGCTACAAAAACTGTTGAACGAAATGGAACTCGGCGATCAACGTCCATCGCAGTTACTTCGCCGAATGAGAAACCTAGCTGGGAATAAGATGCCAGACGACACCTAGAAAATATTGTGGCAAGCACACCTACCCGCTTCTACCCGCACAGTGTTGGCTGTGAGTGAAGAATCCAAGCTGGACTCGTTGGCTGCCATGGCAGACAGGATGCAAGAACAATTGAAAGAGGTAAATACCGTGTGCTCCTGCCAGTCGAAAGCCCTAGCGACGGCGCCGCCTGCCGAAATAGCGGCCACATGTGGACCTGCAGACCAGAAACTGTTTAGCATGATTGAAGCTCTGACCAAGGAAGTGGCAGCGCTAAAAACGAATCGATCCCGCAAATTTCAACGACGATACCACAATTTCAGAAGCCGTTCGCGCTCAAAATCTCGTGACATAAGAAATACCGTGTGCTATTTTCATAAGAAATTCGGCAAAGCAGCATACCGTTGTAGAAGTCCGTGCAGTTTTAAAGGCATTTCAAGTGAGAAGTCGGAAAACTAATTAAGACTCAAGCCGTGGCGGTGGCCGAAGTCGACGACTTATCAACATACCGCCTATTTATACAAGACAAATCATCTGGAAAAAAAATCCTTGTCGATACTGGCGCAAATGTTTCTGTATTACCCGCCACTGCACGCGATAAACAGCGAACTCCAACCAACTACTTGTACGCAGCGAATGGTTCACAAATACCTACATACGGCGAGCGAACTATTGTTCTCAACATCGGCATGCGGCGCGCCTACCACTGGCGATTTATGGTCGCAACGGTCAGTCGGCCGATATTAGGCGCTGATTTCTTGCACCATCACGCACTTCTAGTGGATCTCCACGGACGGCGACTGGTGGATAAAAAAACCAACTTATCAGTACGTGGTTTCCTGTCACCTGCAGCTGAAGTAAGCATTCGAACCATCGACGACAAGCTTCCATACCACGACCTGTTGGCTAAGTACCCAGACATAACGAGACCAAACTTAAAGAAACTGGGAAATAGTGAAGTCGAACACTACATCGAAACCACCGGCCCGCCGATATTTTCGAAAGCAAGACCACTACCGCCTCACAAATACAACATCGCCAAACAAGAATTCCAACTCATGATGAGCCAAGGAATTTGTCGACCGTCTAATAGCCCATGGGCTAGTCCATTACACATGGTTTTGAAGAAGAATGGTACCTACAGGACATGTGGCGATTACCGTAGACTCAATGCGGTAACCACGCCTGATCGATACCCGATACCACGACTGCATGACTTCACACATAACCTCCAAGGTAAGAATATCTTTTCCAAAATTGATCTGCAGAAGGCCTACTACCAGATTAAAAATAGAGAAGATGATGTCAAAAAGACAGCCGTGATAACACCATTTGGTTTGTACGAGTTCACTAGGATGTGCTTTGGACTGAAAAATGCAGGCCAGACATTTCAACGTCACATTGACAATGTGCTACGCGGTCTACCAGTTTTCCCATTTGTCGATGACATCCTTGTTGCTTCTGAAAACCAGAAGGTACACAGAAGCGAGCTTCAAGAAGTGTTTAAGCGACTCAGCGACAGTGGTTTGAAAATAAACGTCGCTAAATGTATCTTTGGCCAATCAAAACTAGATTTCCTGGGATACACAATAAGCCCTGAAGGCATTACACCGACGGAAGAAAAGGTGCAAGCAATCCAGTCTTATCCATTGCCAAATACGGTCCAGGACCTTCGTCGTTTCATTGGAATGCTGAACTTTTATCGATCAAATATACCCCACGCGGCTGAACATCAAAAAGAATTGAACAAATACTTTCACAACGCCAAGAAAAACGATAAAACAAAAATACAGTGGACCGAAGAGGCAAAAGAAGCATTTAAACAATGTAAACAAGATATCAAGAACTGCGCATTATTGTCCTTCCCATCACCGAGCGAATCATTCGTATTGATGACAGATGCCTCAAATACATGTGCTGGTGCCGTTATACAACAAAATATCAATGGCAAATGGAGACCACTGGGTTTTTTCTCCAAGAAGTTCAGTGACGCACAACGCAAATATAGCACATACGACCGCGAGTTGCTGTCAATATATATGGCAATACGTCACTTCCGCCGTGTGTTTGAAGGACGACAGTTAATTGTTTACACAGACCACAAACCTTTGTGTACTGCATTAACTTCTAACAGCAAGTCTGAGACGCCCCGCCGAACTAGATACCTTGAATGTATCGGTCAATTTACGTCAAATATTCAACACGTAAACGGACAGGACAACACAGTCGCAGATGCATTATCTCGAATTGAAACCATTACATGTCCAACACCGCTAGATTACACCGAGTTAGCAAAGAAACAGGACCAAGACGAAGAATTAAAATTGCTGAAAAACAAAGGAAAATACCAATTCCAGAAAATCGACACCCCCAACTCAACTGCCAAAGTTACCTGCGAGATGTCATCAAGCACTGCTCGTCCATATCTGCCTCCAGATTTTCGAAAACCTGCCTTCCAAGCAATTCACGACCTTAGTCACCCCGGCATAAGGGCGACAAGGAAACTAATCACTGCCCGCTACTTTTGGCCCTCCATGAATAGTGACGTAAATGAGTGGTCTAGAACGTGCGACGCGTGCCAGCGCGCAAAGGTGCAACAACACACGAAGACACCTATTGCAAATTTCCAACAAGCATACAGACTGGAACACGTGCATATGGATATTGTTGGCCCATTACCTATTTCCGATGGCTATCGATATCTATTGACCATGATAGATAGGGCTACCAAATGGCCTGAAGCCTGTCCATTGGAGAACATAAACGCTGAAACGGTTGCTAATGCATTCTATGAAGGTTGGATCGCAAGATTCGGTTGCCCAGTAACCATAACTACGGACCAAGGGCGGCAATTTGAGTCTGACCTATTTAATAAATTAATGCAACGCATGGGAATACGCCGCACCCGCACCACTGCCTACCACCCGCAGTGTAACGGCGTGATAGAACGTTGGCACCGCTCACTAAAGACATCACTCACCGCAAGACTCAAATCTACAACATGGTCACACGAGCTACCTACAGTGCTGCTAGGACTGCGCGCTTCGATAAAAGAGGATATTGGTGCAAGTACTGCTGAACTACTATACGGCCAAACGCTGCGATTACCCTTAGAATTCTATGAAACATCTACAAAACATCGCGACACCGTTTCAAACTTCATGAATAAGTTGAACGGAGCGTTAAAGAAGGCCCAGGTACAACGCAAATCTAACCAATCCCGAGCGACATTTATTCACGATGATCTACATAAATGCTCGCATGTTTATCTACGCAATGACGCATCAAGCAAGCCTCTAACGCCGACTTACAATGGCCCGTACAAGGTGATTAGTCGAAATAACAAGTATTTCACTATACAGATATGCAATAGATGCACCAACATCACTGTTGATAGACTAAAACCCGCTTTTCGGATAAACACTGAGTCAGAAACGCCAGTCACAGATACATACGCATACGGCACAAGAACAGGAAGGACATCGAAGCCCTGTGTACGTTTCACTAGCGGGGAATGATGTAGCAGCTTCATACTTACGTATATACATACGGATTAGAGGAGCGCACAGGGGCTTCCGCCACCGTGCGCCCGCGCGTACTAAGCGAGCCGAGGTAAAACGAATGTGACGAGCCGGCTGTATCATCGCGCTACTACAATGAATGGTGCCTGGCAGAATCTACCGACATTACCAAATTGTGTACTCTTAAGTTTATTAATGTACCCTGTTATTTTTGATTTTTACCGATGTCAGGGTATAAGTATAAGCAGCGCTTTTAAATAAATGATATAGATCGTTATTCGTCTTCTTACTTATCACACGTCAATCCTAAATAATCAAACCAACTTTTTTAATGTAACCTGACGTTTGCTATAGAATTGGCAGATATTACATTTTAAACTATCGCGCTGCATGTTTATAATAATATAATTCACGGGAATAAGCGCGTACATGCATAAATACCTTTTTGGGGCTTGACGTTTCGACCGGGTTACACCGGCCGTGGTCGCAAGCAGACTGGAGATGCGGTGTCATCCTTCCGCGCACGAAGTTGATGATTTTTCATCTACCCCATGTTTTTTAAGTACCCTACACACTGCACTGACTGTGTCCGTATTCTGATCACTATCCGACTTTGCAGAAAAGCGCGGTTGTGTTAAGCGAATCACTGGATACCACAATGCTGATAGTTTAAAGCCGTCTTCCCGATTGAAATTTGGATGTTTCTTGATTTCAATCGCTTCTCGCACTGCTCTCGAGTGAAAGTGGCGATCGGTGGAGAGGACTTGCGCGCGATGGAATTGAATCCAGTGACTTACGCCAGGCTGTAGTAAGTGTTCTGCAATTGCCGATTTAGACGTCTGACGGTTTTTTACAGCTGCGATATGTTCCTTTAGCCTTTCCGCGATCGTTCGCTTAGTTTGACCTATGTATGACTTACCGCAGCTGCAGTCGATTTTATAAACACCTGGTTGTTGTAGGGGTAGGACATCCTTCGGTGTGCCCACCAAGTTTTGTACCTTTGTCCCAGGAGTGTAGACGGTCGGGATGGAGACTTTTTTAAGTAAAGCTCCGATTTTGTCAGTAACTCCTCTGATGTAGGGCATGTAGGCTCGTTGTCTGTTAACGTCAGGATGCTCGACCCGCTTCGACTGCCGCTTCATATTTCCTTTCACCCGAAATCCATTCTTTTGTAGAACCTCCTGAACATGTTCCAGCTCGCGCTCTAGGTGTTCAGGGTCACAGAGATCAAACGCTCTGTTCTTCAATGATGTCATGACGGATTGCAGGTGTCTAGGGTGATGATGAGACGTGCTATGCAGGTATCTATCAGTGTGTGTAGGTTTCGCGCGTACATACAAAAAGGTATTTATGCATGTACGCGCTTATTCCCGTGAATTATATTATTAGAATTGGCAGAATTCAATATTCATAGTTAAGAGAGGACAACATGTGTCGGGTCAGCTAGTTACTAAATCTATATCTATCTATTCTATATCTATATCTTCTATATCTATCTATATCTATTCTATATACATATAATAAAATTGTAGAAAAGTGGTGTCTGTACAATGGAAATATATATAAAAAAAGTAGCAGGGGTTGTTATTATATCGATGCCGAACCCGAAATTGTAATTATTTATTTTTTTGTCTGTTTGTCGGTTTGTCTGTTTGTCTGTGTGTTTGTGCACGCTAATATCAGAAACGGCTTATTCGATTAAGATGCGGTTTTCACTAATATATTGTAGTAAACTTCACTTAACATTTAGTGTTTATTTCATGTCAATCGGTCCATAAATAAAAAAGTTTGAGCTATTTTATCAGAGTACGTACACGCCTCGCATAGTTGCATTCGATTATTGAGATTCACTTGAATACTGACTGTTTGCATATATCATTTATTTATATTTTAGGGTTTGTAGGTTAGGTTCCTTTTCTTAATTTTCTTTAAAATTTTGTAAATAAACATAGTAAGTATTTGGTATAGGTTAGGCGGTTCTTTCCTTGATTTTTGGGTATCTTATCTTCATTTAGAGTTTCTAAATAAATATTGTAGCTGTGCCCGCGACTTGGAATAGTCGATTTTGCTTATTTATTGGTATACTAGCTGTGCCCGCAACTTCGTTCGCGTGGATGATGAAACTTTTCAATTAGTTTTTTGTTTTAAGTGCTATTTGTGTAGAACGTTATCTATCGAGCATACCTCTAGGCTAGTGTCATTCGCCTAGCGTATCTCGATGTAGCAGAAAGAGGTGGTCTTTTTCTGGAAGGCATCGTGTTATAATTATATATATATATAATATATATATATATACTACTTCTCAGCCGATTTGGGCTATGGTGACTGCTACCGACTATCACATGCAGAGGAGCCAAGGTGGTCAGCTCTCTTGTTCGCCCTTTGATGGCTGCAGTATCCTATCTTATGAGTAAACGTGCGCGCGCATCGGCTGCACGTTAGGACATCGTCGACATAGTTATAAAACATGGCTGCTGGTGGTCTAGCCTTAAGGGCATCACGCTTCGAATCCAATTCTATGAACCTCAATGAACCGCATTCCTCACCATGCACTTCCATTCAGGGCGGCAAATGGCCTGTTTCTCCCATTTCTGGGGAACAATATTGCACCTTTTCATGTGTCTTTTCTGAACGTCCTTGAAGCGTAAGAACTGGCCGCCTTGTTTCCGCTTGCCGTTCTGGAGTTCAGAAAAGAAGATGCGTTTGGCCAACCTATCATCATCCATTCGTAAAACATGTCCACACCATCGGAGCTGTCGCCGCATCAGGTATGCTTCTGACATAGACATTTGCGCGTCGTAGCACTTCGGTATTTCTAATCCGGTCCGACCATTTGATTTTGAGAATGTCTTTTATGCACCTTAAATGAAACCGGTCCAGCGTCCGTATATGTTTCCGATAGAGGACCCATGACGCAGAGTACAGAAGATTTGGGAGGACTATGGCCATGTAAACGGAGATTTTTGTCGAAAGCTTCAAATCATGTGATTGTAAGACTTTGGCTCGTAATTTACCGAAAGCAGCTGATGCAGCGCCTATGCGATGGTTTATTTCGGCGTCAAGGTCACACTTAGCTGTAATTGTGCTGCACAGGTATATAAACGTATTCACTTGCTTCAGCTCAGTATTGCCAATGGTCACCTTGACAGGTTCTGTAGCTCCATGAGAGTCGATTGCCATCACCTCAGTTTTCTTCACACTGATTTTCAGACCGAAACGGCAGCAGACTTCCTGAAGATTCGTAATCAGGTCCTGGAGTTCTTGTGAAGAGTTGGTAACAAAACACAGATCATCAGCATACATGATCTCCGTTATAAGAGCGTGTGATACTTTTGTGTAAGCTTTTAATCTGGCCAGGTTGAAAAGTCCTGAAACGTATTTTGATTCCAGTAGAAGTTTGTTCGAGTGCTTCACTGACAACGACAGAAAAGTAAAGAGCAAACAGTGTTGGTGCAAGCACACAACCTTGTTTAACCCCACAACTGACAGGGAAGAACTCTGACTGATCACCATTATAGGTAACACAGCAGGTCATTTCGTCGTGAAGAAGGCGAATCATTCTAACAAACTTCTCAGGAGAACCTAATTTTGCCAGTAAAGTCCAGAGGGCTTCCCGCGGCACACAGTCAAAATGCTTTCTCCAAGTCCACGAAGCACATATACAAAGGTTGACTGTGTTCGCGACTTTTTATCTGGAGTTGCCGGATGGAAAAGATGGCCTCGCAGGTGGGACGAAACCCAATAGAGTTTCTGGCAATATGTCTTTGGAGACGGGTAAAAGCCGGTTGAGAAGAACTCTGGCGAATATCTTCCCAGGGACAAAGAGGAGCGATATACCCGGTAGGAGTTGCAGTCAGAACGGTCTCCTTTGTTTTTATACAGGGTCTCTATACGGGATATTTTAAATTCAGGCGGTATTATTTCCTCGTTCCAAATGCGATCAAAAATTTGCCAGATGTAAGTGTGAAGTTGCTCCCCTCCGTATTTAAGCAGTTCTCCGGCGATGTTATCAACGCCAACTGCTTTTTTATTTTCTGCTCTTTTGTGGCTCGAACTACTTCAGCAAAAGTCAAGTGGCTCAGCAAGCGAATCATTCAGCGGCAAAGGACGAATACGCTTTATATGATCAAGATCTGCTAATCGATCTACATTGAGCAGATTGTTAAAGTGCTCTGCCCAACGATCAAGTATATCCTGCTTAGCAGTGAGTTTTTGAGAACCATCTAGGGATCTTAGTGGTGTGGTATTTTTAATGGAAACGCCAATCAACTTATGCATTTCTTCACAAAAAGCGCCTAGTTGGTGTGTGTCTGCGAGCCAATGTATCTGTTTTGCCTTATCTATCTTTCATGTTCCTTGTTAATCTTCTTAAGGAATCACCACTACTTCGGACTTCTTGAGTGAGATTATGATTACCTTCATTACGCTTTATGAGTATACGATGCTGTTTGAATGCTTCAGTTAGGGCCCTATCATTTTGGTCAAACCAGTCTACGTTGTTACGTTTTTTGCGTCCTATGATTTCTGTAGCCACAGTCAGTACGGAGGATGACAACTGTATCCAGTTTGATATTAGGTCACCTTGCTGGGCATCAAACCCATCTAGCGTGTCTATCAGTCCTTCCTGGTATTTTTCTCGAAGGTCCGCACAATTTAGTCGTTCTAAATTGAGAGATATTGGTTTAGCCCTGCAGGGTCTTCGTGGTTCGCGAAGGCGGAGTCTCAATTTAGTTACCAGAAGCCGGTGGTCTGTCCAGCAATGCGCGCCGCGCATGACGCGGGTGATATGCACCTGGGAGATGTCCCTTCGTCGGGTTATGGCGTAATCGAGGAGGTGCCAGTGTAAAGAACGTGGGTGCATCCAGGTGGTTTTGAATTTGTCACGAAGCCTAAACAGAGTGTTAGTGATGGTAAGGTCGAATTGGGCACAGAGTGTGAGTAGTAATTGTCCGTTACTATTCATATTGCCCACACCATTATTTCCAATCACGCCCGGCCACGACTCAGTATCTCTGCCAACCCTTCACCCAGCAGAAGTATTTGCTTGTTTGAACGTATGTTGCTAAGGCATTGGCAAAGTTCTTCATAAAACTGATCTTTGACACTGTCCTCGTTACGCATTGTTGATGCATATACGCTTATCATATTCAGGTAGTTGTTGATTTGTAGGTGAAGGCGCAGTGTGATAATGCGGTAAGAGATGTATTGCGGATATTCAGACAGTTTTTGCGCGATGGTGGATTTGACGGCAAACCCTACGCCAGCTAACCTTCGTTCCGTTTGGGGTCGTCCTTTTCAGAAGAATGTGTACCCACCACCGATTTCCTCGAGTTCGCTTAACGCAGCTACATCTACGTTGTAGCGACCAAGTTCGCGTGCCACGACAGCAGTTTTACGCTCCGGGCAAAATCTTTAAGACTATTTTTAAAGAAGAGCCCTAACACCTAGCGCCTACCTACACTTATATGTATATACCAATAAATAAGCAAAATCGACTATTCCAAGTCGCGGGCACAGCTACAATATTTATTTAGAAACTCTAAATGAAGATAAGATACCCAAAAATCAAGGAAAGAACCGCCTAACCTATACCAAATACTTACTATGTTTATTTACAAAATTTTAAAGAAAATTAAGAAAAGGAACCTAACCTACAAACCCTAAAATATAAATAAATGATATATGCAAACAGTCAGCATTCAAGTGAATCTCAATAATCGAATGCAACTATGCGAGGCGTGTACGTACTCTGATAAAATAGCTCAACAAATGTTCGCCATGATTCTTTAAATTGTCATAACTTTTTTATTTATGGACCGATTGACATGAAATAAACACTAAATGTTAAGTGAAGTTTACTACAATATATTAGTGAAAACCGCATCTAAATCGAATAAGCCGTTTCTGATATTAGCGTGCACAAACACACAGACAAACAGACAAACCGACAAACAGACAAACAGACAAAAAAATTAATAATTACAATTTCGGGTTCGGCATCGATATAATAACAACCCCTGCTACTTTTTTTATATATATTTCCATTGTACAGACACCACTTTTCTACAATTTTATTATATAAGGTGCTATAAAAACATCTGCCACGGCTTTAATGGGAGGTAGTATTGTGTTTATAGATTACAATAGTGAAGATAAATTATTCATTATTTATAATATTTATTTTCATACAAAAAAAATAACGTATAAATTTGAATTGATTTATTAGTATAAAACCATCCCGTGTAAGTAGTTGCACTTTTAAAACACTTGTATGCCTGCGTATTATTGCGTACCTAGTAGATTATGTAGTGACGAACTAGTCAGCTGATTACAGTTTTCATTCACAGAAAAGATGGAAAGAGATAGCAGTTGTTTTCGTAATTTGTGAACCACGTTACGCAGAATAGAGTCAACGTTAATTTAACTATTTTAGTCTCTCAATTTTAATTAACTGTTCCGGGGTACGAAAGTTCTTCACTATTGTAATCTATAAACACAATACTACCTCCCATTAAAGCCGTGGCAGATATTTTTATAGCACCTTATATGTATACATGTATAGATTATTATTATTAATGCTTATTAGTATCGTAAAATTCATCATTATCTTCTAAATTTACTAACACACGCAGGAGTTCTTCAGTAGTCATTTGACTGTCAGCCATTTTTATTATTAATCACTTATACTCGCACAATATTAATGCCGTTTTAAATATTACCACCGATCATAATTAACGAGGGACATCACTAGCAGTCTCCCGTAGCGCTAATGACGTCATCGCTTGTCGTCTATACCCGACCGTGGCGTACAGGTTACTGTTTATACGCTTTTGCGTAGGGATGAGCGAAAGTGGACGGTAAACTATCGATCTTTGGAAATTGATTACGATTTTTTCCTCAATTTTGTAAATTTTATGCATTAGGAATATTCAGATACAAATAGATGTCAATAAAAGTAATTTTCAAAGTAATAGTAAGCTACTTTTAATAAAATATTTCATGAATTTAAAATAAATTTGAATAATAACTTACCTTACTTACCCATCACTAGCTGTCGTGTCTTGCCGACTGTGGCGTGTGGAAGGACACTTTTTTACGGATTTCGATTACCAATTTTTGATAATTGTTTTTTCTAGTGAAATGTAAGTAATGAATATATATTTGTGTCAGTATACAATATTTCATTAATGTAGTTTTAAATAATAGGAAAAAGAAACACAGAAAACTTAATTAAGTATATTTATTTTGTACTTAAAAATGTCGTTTTCTTGTCAGCTATACCCGACCGTGGCGTGTTTGGCACGTTTTCGTTTGTCGTCTATACCCGACCGTGGCGTTCAAAAGGTTAACGGTCTGGTTCATAGCATAGGTTCATTCGATATAGGATGGTTTTCTGAATCATCTAAAGAAGTTTATAATTGTTTTTTTTTTTAAAGGATGTTTTAGACTGTCTTCAGGCTACTTGCTTACGTCGGTGACCAACTACGTTATAGTAGATCTAGCTAATAAACGATGTTAGACGACGCAAAATATATTATGTGTTTTCACATAGTTTTTTGTGTTTTTATTTATTAAGCAATTATAGCTTTTGTAAAGAATTTGCTTGCGAGTGGCATCAATAATTCTACTCCTGTATGTAGTTCAAGTACTCAGCAGGATTTAGAGTATGCCCCCCTTATGTCATTCATATTCAACGCGCTTAAATAAATAAAAATCATCTCCTATAAATGTCAACTGCACCGAATGAGCCGCATTTTATTAAATTCGGCGCGCTCAATGCGGCTGGGTATGCGATCAACTTAAGACGTAGTTTTATCGTAAACGCTCGTGCAGACTTTTCAAACCGCAAAGCTGTGCACACGGGAAGAATACGCACTGCCGAGAGCCGTCGTTTGTTTTTGTTATTCCATTACCGGCTGCTAACGAACAGCTACAAATGTACTACCAACAACTGTATATAGAAGATAAAAACAAAGGACGGAGTGCGGCAAGGACGGGGCAAAAGAAGTAAAACTCACAAAGGTACAAAGAAGAAGTTTTCTTTATTAAGTAGAAGTACAAATGCAAAACTTACCAGACTAATTAATCTATCTTATTTTAATTCGAAGAAGAAGGATTACGTGACAATTCACGTAATCCTAATCCCTCAATTGGCAAACAATTTTGCCAATATAAAAGATAGTATCAAGGGGATTACATTGCCCATAACTTTGACACTGACTTCGCGATTGTCCTTCACAAAGGCCGGTCGTGGTTTTTGTGTAGGATTTTCTTTATTAAGTAAGCAGCAAAACTTTTTTTATATAGAATAGTTATACCGTTATAACGCATTTTATTTTGGTATGTAAATGTAAGTTGCTTCTTCAGCTATCTTAAGTGAACGTATTTCAGCGATTTAATCCCCTTAAGAACTAGTGACTTAATTTATTACATTTAAATAAAACATTCCAATTCAAATGTATTTAGCTTTTACTTATGTTATCTTAAGTGGTACATAAATGACTAAATTACTCGTTGGTACCTAGGTCACTGAACCACAAACACTAAACACACAAGTTAAAATGAAGAGTCATAGGTCCGATGAAACAGTCAAAGGTGGTATAAAAGTGGCGGTAAGATAATATAAAATTTAGAGGTTCTTAATGTCGTAACTGTCGCTCATATAACTATGGTACGCATCAAAGTGACACAGTGAGTGAAGAGGAAGAAGTGAGTGAAGTGGCAAAATAAGACTTAAAAATTTGTGTTTGTGTATTCGGACGTTATACCTACTATCCTAGATTCTAATTTATTGGGTAATGGGACTATGAATTGAGTAGCTGAACATGAAGCATTCGGTATAATAGTAATAGTATACTGGCATTTAGGGTGCGAGACAAACTGCACGATAACTATATATTTATATGTATCATTCTACCTACCTACCGCCGCCACGAAAGCTCTGTGCTCCAAGTTATTAAAAGTTTAAAAATAGAAAAACTTCACAAACTGTTATAAAATCAGTACAATAACAAACTATCCGGTGTTGTGTATATGTGAAAGTGTTATATAATCAAAAGGACTGCAGTGAACATTAATATCTTGCCAATAAGTATTTCTTATAAAAACCGATTTTTCTAACTTATCCAATGTGAGAAACTACAAAACAGTGTTCAATGAGCATCAGAATAAAATAAAGCTTGTAATTTACAAACTAGAAGTGTATAAAAAGTGCTAAAAAGAAACTATAAGTAAACAAAATAAAGTGTACAATCAAACAAAGAAACGACCTTTGGACCAAAGTGACAAACGCTTTTGAATGCATAAATTGTTAAACGATGTTTTACTGGAACAACTAAAGCGTTATTTGGACTTATTTTTCAACGTTCAAGTGTCTCTTTCTGCTAAGTGTCAACCTCAGCGATCACTACAAACTAGAGGCACCGACTTCGATCCCCACACGCAGCGATCTCTTTTTGAGATTTATACACCTTACAAAATCTAGGTGAAACTATCGAGACACTACCACAGTGCGCTGCGTGCTTGCGCGGTGCCGTTCTTCACCCCCGGGAGACAAAGTCAGTCATCATTTTCTGTCTCGCTCACACAGCGACTCTACGTTCAAGCAGGTTCAAGCACTCTGCAAGTATTGTGCGCTCACCTACATGTACAAATTATTCCATCACTAAAGCTGGTGTGAATAAACGGCGAACAACATAAATATTATTAAGAAACAATGAGTGTGACTCGTTCTCCACCGGCTACTCCATCCAAGTCGGGTCATTTAACTACATGCTCAACGACGGAATATGTCACTGGAAAGGGCTCACAACCTGACCTATCAAAATTAAGCGTAGAATTAACCGAAGCGCAAATAACTTACCGCAAACGTAATTTACAACGGATTGAGCATGAATGTTTATGCTCCGACGAAATTAAACTAATGAGAAGTGATTTATCTCGCGTTTCTTCTTTGTTGGAAAAATATATTGCTTCTAATACACAAATGATTAGTCAAATGAATGCAAGTATCGTCGAAGTAAAGAATGAATTGGCTGACTTACGAGCGTCACACGACCAAACGAAATCATTGATTACATCTAATGCGGCAGATATTACTGCAAAAATACAAGATGTTCAATCCACCACAACACAACTTACTTCTGAACACAGTAACATGAAGAAACAACTTACACAGTTTCAAAACAATATTGTAAACAACCAGAACAAAATAAAGAACCTGGAAATAAATATTAGTAAAATGCAACTAGACCCACATTCTACACAAAATGAATTGTCCGTTAATGAACAAGTATATCGTGAAATTCAAGAGCGAAATAGGAGACAGAATAACTTAATCATAAGCGGTATATTAGAACAGAACAGCATTAACACACAGGAAAGAATTCTTAAGGACGAATCTGATGTTTTAAATGTTATTGCAAACATAGATATGAACATAGCGAAACCAAACAAAATATATCGTATTGGCAAGTACAATGCTGGAAAAACACGCAGGATTAAAGTTTGCTTTAGCTGCCCAGAACCAGTGATCCTATTGCTACGTAACAAGGGAAAATTACCGGACAATATTAAGTTGTTTTCTGATCAAACACCCTCTCAACGAGAATACTTTCTGACTGTAAAAAACGAACTCTTACGCCGAACTGAAAATGGAGAAACTGATCTTAAAATCAAATACATTAACGGCATACCTACAATTATAAATCCGAATGCAAAAAACCCCAAGGCCCAATGAGAAACATTAATCCTACAAAATCTATAACCTACCAAATAGTGCACGATTATCAGCAACTGAAAATTCAAAAATCACGCCTATCATTTCTTTATTTAAACGCACGCAGCATACGTAAAAAGGGGAAGCTTGACGAACTGAAATGTATTGTAAAAGCTATACCTACAACATTGCATGTTATACTACTTACAGAAACCTGGATACAAAACGATAACCAGGCTTTACAGCTACAAATACCTAACTATACACACTACTACAACTATAGAACGGATATAAGAGGAGGCGGAGTATCGGCTTATATACACAATGATTTAAAACATAACCTTACTGAATCTACTTATCAAGATGGTAACAACTACTTGTGGGTTTATATAGAGAAATTCGCGATAGAGGTTGGCGTTGTTTACAATCCTGGAGACACCGATTTGGAAAAGTTTTTGAATACATACGACTCACAATTACAAGTACGAAAACGAGCAATAGTATTTGGTGATTTTAACATTGACTTATTATCTAAAAACAAGACATTAAAAAAATACAAGCAGAGAGTACACGAATCGGGACATAAAATACTAAACAAAGTCAATCAAACCTACTGTACAAGAGACTCGACTACAAAGAAATCTATACTGGACCACGTAAGCACAAACTTGACCAGTGAACAGTATAATCTTGCAATCATCAACTCATCTTTTTCAGACCACAAACAAATCTACTTACAACTGAATAAGTGGAAACCTCCAAAACTGCGAATAAACTATGAAACTATAGACTACAATAAACTATACTTTACTGCTGAATCTCATGGATTAGAAACTGCTTCGAACTGTTATGAAGAACTGGAGACTACGTTAATACAATACATAAAAAGAAATACAATTTCGAGAACTAAAATCATGAACCCACCACGAGAGAAATGGGTTAACAACGACATTATTGCTGGTATCAGCTTGAGAAATCATATATGGTGGCAACATAAGAAGGATGAAAATAATGAGACATTACTAATTGAGTTTAAAAAGATCAGAGATGAAATTGCTAAGCTGATTCAATCCACGAAAAACTCCTACTTCTATAATCTATTTATAAAACATACTGACAATCCAAAAAAAATGTGGACACTTATAAATAATCTAGCAAACAATAAAATGTATCAAAATAGCGCTCCTTCAAAACTCTTAGTTGGTTCAAATATGATTACCGACACAAAAGAAATTTGTGAACTTTTTAATAAATACTTCTCAACCATAGGGTCTATACTTGCAGACAAAATACCAAGGAAATTTCATGACTATTCTACAATATTTGAATTTAATGAACAAAATAATACCACAAGTCATTCTCTTACAACATTGCAGCCTTGTAATGCTGAAGAAATTATTAAAATTATTAAAGGTCTCGATGCCAACTCTAGTAGTGGTATAGATAAAATTAGCACCAAAATTTTAAAAAGCTTACAAAACCTACTTTCTGGTGTGCTGGCAAAATGCTTTAATAAACTTATGACTGACGGGGAGTTTCCTGATTCCTTAAAGGTTGCAAAAGTAGTACCAATTTATAAATCTGGACCCAAGACCGACCCCGGCAACTATCGTCCGATCTCTGTACTGCCAGTCATGTCCAAAATACTAGAGAAACTTATACACAACCGCATAGTAAATTACTTTGATTCTTTCAACTTTATATCAGATCGCCAATATGGATTTAGACCTAAAAATAACACCACAGTAGCTACGATAGATCTTATAACAAAAATCAGAGACAATATAGATAAAAAGAATATTGCCCTGGGTGTATTCATCGATTTAAAAAAAGCTTTTGATACTGTAAGCCATACCCTACTTTTAAGCAAGCTTGAACGTGCTGGTATCAAAGGAAATGCACTCAAAATTCTAAAATCTTATTTAACTAATAGACACCAGATAGTAAAGATAAATGACGCTGAGAGTAGTCCTCTACCTATCACTTACGGAGTACCCCAAGGGTCAATACTAGGACCATTGTTATTCCTAACTTACATAAATAACATTGCAGCACTAAAACTTCATGGTCATATAACTTTGTACGCAGATGACACCTGCTTATTTTATTTTGGAAAAAATATACATAATATCATCTCACAAGCCCAAGAAGACTTAAATATCTTATTCGAGTGGTTCCAATACAATCTACTGTCTATCAATATTTCAAAAACATGCTATATTATATTTAAAGCTAAAAATAAAAATATTCCCGATCACGAACCACTAAATATTGATAACATCCCACTCGAACAAAAACAGTGTGAAAAATACTTGGGCTTAAAAATGGATAACAACCTCAATTGGAATAACCAAATAGATCACATTAAGGATAAACTTTCGTCACTTACTGGTTCTCTCTTTAACATTAGCAGCTGCATACCTAGAAACATTCGTTTTACTATTTATAACTCTCTCGTCAAATCACATTTGCTTTATCTAATAGAAATTTGGGGTAATACAGGTTCAACAAAACTACAAGAATTGCAAAGAATACAAAACAAAATCATAAAGGTATTATTTCGCTATCCCTATTTAACACCAACTTGCAAAATTTTTGAAGAAACTAAATTAATGACTATCAAGCAACTTTACATCTATAGCACCTGCATTCTCATAAAGAAAATCTTAGATAAAAAAATTGACACTAATTTGTCATTTACCAAAATTTCGGAGGTATCAAAACGTAGCAGGCGTCGCCCTAGTCTACTTGTATTACCAAGACCTCGTACGAATTATGCTAAAAGAAACATCACCTATGAAGGAGCACGTATATATAATAATTTACCATCTAATATTAAAAATGTAAGCTCGTTCAACGTCTTTAAATCTCAACTGTCTAAATATATAACCGAAAACTTCTCTTACGCTAAATTACACTATTCCAGTTGAGAAAACCATAAAAACATGTTGAGCGGGTACTCTTTTAATACTACGGACTATTTATTGTCTGAACTACCTTACCTATTAATTATATTACTTAATAAGTCTTTAATTTCTAATGTTAAACTTTGTATTTACTTATGTCGGTGGCGGTTAATGAAAATAATTCAACAATATGTTATTTTGTATTCTCATGTAAGTGGCTTTATTGTCTTTATGGGAATAAATGATTTAAACGATGTTATTTCAATGTTTTCCTTTTAACTAATTTACCATGTTTAATTATTCAAGTCTGCGACATTTAATCCTTGTTGGAAGACCCTTTCGATAAACGTCTAAAGAGACAAAAAGTTGTTTTGTAGAACTTATTATGTCCATTATTTAGGGTACTTACCCTTCAGGTGGCATCAAAAGATATTGGTATCTTTTGATGCCACCTGAAGGGTAAGTTACAACCGGTTTAGAGTAACCCTCTTTATATCATGCACATCTCAAGACCTCAAGTGCTTACATAAATAAGAAATCAACTCTTGGGCCCTACTATAAATTTAATCGTACCGGACTCGGCACATTTTATGATACCATCTACATTTCTAATTAAAAAGAATGTCGACACCCGCATTTTTAAAATTCGGTGCGGTCGTTGCGACTGGACGGTAATGCCATCCGCACTTTTAATACAAATTTTGGAAATTCCATTTCTGTTCTGTAAATATTGACTCATCCTTTGTATCACCCTGTGTATACAAAAGATGAGGTATACAGAAGTTAGTTATGTAATAAGTTAATGTGATAAATGACTAATAATATTAAGTCTTCTTTCCAATTGACGAGAACGACTTATACACGATATACCTACCACTTAAGTATTGAGTAATGATCTGAATTAAGTTTACTCGAATTCGGGATTCATCGGATTTTGTTTCTGAAGATCCGGTTCAAAACTCTCGGCAGGCTCATCTTGACGTTTCATGGCGACGCTGCTTGGTTGGCATGCTTGTGCCGAAGGACCGTCGCCTTCGTCAGTTCTGTTAGGAAAAATACATTTACGTCAAGTATAGTAGTAAGTCATAGTAGGTCCCTGTAATTTGGGTGTAGCAAGACGAGGCTATGAACTGGGTATATACCTTACATTTATTTCGAATATATAACATCCATATCTTTAAGTAAAGCTGTGAAATTATTATATATAAAAGTTGACCAGGTTTGAGCGTAGTGATAGCGCTAACAAAAATATATCGTCTACTACAAAAGTTTGTTTTTGCCTGCATAACTGTTTATTAACATTTCTATGATAAAAACGTACAAAGAACACAGTGTATATTGTATAGTAATATAAGAAGAACTCGTCGAGAATCCAGATTCTCGACGAAGTTAAGTGCTGACAATAAGATGGAGGACTGGGTAGCAAAAGTCAAAATCAATTTAGACCGTCAGTTAAATAATAATAAAATATTGGACACATATTGTTTACTTTTTAAAGTAAGAAAAAAACAAACTAGGTGAAGTCAAGCAAAATAAAATGTATAAATTTGATAAATAAAGTTAAGGTATAGTATAAACCAGAACATGTTATCTTAGTTGTAAAATACAAATAATCTTACGTAGCGGGTTTGTCTTCAGCTGTTGCAGCTGCGTCAGCTGGACGAGCAGCTGAAAGCAAAAGAAATATTAACGAATTTATTCTCCTGTATAACAACATTTTTTATCAAAAGTTTCCTGCCTTTTGCAAATCTAGTTTGATGCCGAATAAATAAGTATTCATATAGATGACAAGGGCATCTGACGGACGGACTCACGGTCGGTCGAGCACACGAACCCGTCACAGATTACTTAGAACCGGCTTCTACCCCATCACCGGACGCTACATTAAGTTGGCTCAAATGTCAGTTAGACAGATAATATTATTAATATGAAATAATGGATCAAAACAGAATCAACATATGTACTTTAACTAAAATTTAATTAAATCACTTAGCGCCGATTTTTGCAACGCCAGATAATTTTGGATAAGGAATAATTTTGAATTTTTGAAAGTTCTTCAATACACTGTATATATGTCAGATGTTAATTTTATGTCTCGAACGAAAATTATATGGTGTTGGAAAAACCGGCCTCTAATTGATTAAAAGAATTGACCGTAAAATACCTTGATTTAAAAAGTTGTTTGGCTACGCGAGCGCTCCTCTCGCGTAGCAGTAGCAGTTCGTGGCGGCGTTCGCATGACTACGATACGCCGCGGTGCTGCAGCTACGCTAGCTACCTCATTATTAAGCGGTAGAGTCGTTGCGGGGGATGAGACCGCAGATCGAAGAGGGCCTGTCGGACCAGTTACGACTACCGTGCGCCCAGTAGGGGAAACTACTACTCGTAGGGTACCCTGTGAACTAGTGATGAGTGTGGCATTAACTACTAGTTAATAGACCGTCGACAGGTAACTAACCAATCGACAGCCTATAAATGAATTTTAAGCTAATGTGACGGTGTACGTAGATATTGTTCACTACAAATTATAATAATATTATGACTCGTTAAAAATAAATTTTCAGCAATTCACAAATCCACAATTAGCTGTTCTAAGACTAGGTGTAATATGAAAATCGTATTTTTTTTGTCTGTAAGGTATACCGTGAAGCAGAGCATGCTCCCTAGTGTGAGTGGGAGTTGTCTTTTTTGTTAACTTTTCGGTCATACCGGTCTATCTGAGCGAAGTGTTGCTGCTCAGCAGATATTTGCCGTTAACAAGTTTGTGTACGAAAAGCTTATTTTAGTAGTCGGGGTAAAGAACAAGTTTTATTTAGTTTATAATAAGCACATGATTTTAACTTGTAATTTTAGAAGTAGTTTTGTGAACTTAGAAATGACTCACCTCAAATTCGTCTTCAGTTTCACTGTCCGAAGCAGATTCAATTGTGATTCCAACATCATCGACACCTTCTAAAATACGAAGCAGCTCATCGTGGTCCATATTTTGTTCTTATCAAATTTACATTCCAAACAAGGTCTTGTGATAATTTTCTCAACATTACTATCTTGATTGTTATGTTGTTCTGTTGCTGCTGATGTAGGATTATGTGTAGTGTGTAAGTTACTCTATAGACATGCTTATTGTACTCTATTTAACCCATGTGTTTATTGAAATATAGTCAGTATTATTCCATCCTTCGTTGCTTCATTTATCTCTCCAATAACCCGCCTTACATGGCGACCCTGCCAATGTTCGGTGGCAGTAGCAAGTCCGCGCGTTTGTTTTAAATTCCATGCCCATATACGTATTAGAGCTGAAATTACAAGATGTTCGGTGCAAAGTTTAGACGCAATTATTGTTCGAGAATATTACATTTTAAACTATCGCGCTGCATGTTTATAATAATATAATTCACACACACCACCGGTTACACCGGTTACACCGGCCGTGGTCGCAAGCAGACCCAGAGTCTGCTTGCGACCACGGCCGGTGTAACCCGGTCGAAACGTCAAGCCCTAAAAAGGTATTTATGCATGTACGCGCTTATTCCCGTGAATTATATTATTGTTCGAGAAGTTTGGTACTGTGTACGGTGAAATCAAGCATAAATATTATGGGGGCCACTAAATCAAAAGAGGAGGTCATCATCGCCCAAAACGCGGCTGGGGGCACCAACCAGGCGTCGATCGAAGAAATCAGGACACATATTGGGACAACGAATATCATATTATTGATTATCCTCACCATTATGCTGTTGGGCGTGCTCTACGCCGTGTACAGAGTCTACAAACGGTGCCATTTGCAGTGGATTGATCAACAATATTCCACCACCATACACTTCGGCGTTCATTTCTGCGAGCAATTCCGAAACATCCTGTAGGCGGTGACGAAGTTTGACCAGCGGGCATTAGCGGGCATTACGGCAAAAAGGAGTTCAAAATCAAAATCAAAAATTATTTATTAAACTTAGGCTACAAAGTAGCACTTATCAAACGTCAATATTATTACGAAAAAGACAGCACCCTAGGGGTCGGTTCATATCCGGCGGCAAAGGCAGCGCGCAACATCGGCCGCGCAACGCCAGAACGAACAAACACACAACAAAACATCCAACCTCTCACACCTGACGCACCAACGCGTCATCAGGTCAGTGCGAAAGGCCGAATGCTCCACCATGCGCCCGCCCGCCCCAGCGCCACGCGACCGACAACACGCGACGCCACCACCGCCAGACATGAACCGACCCCAAATCGCCCACCCTTCACCGCTTCCTAAGTGCTCTGGCTGAGGAGAAGAAACGGCGCAACAAACTCCCCAGTAGCACGCTGTCATTACAATAAAAATAATAAATAATATCAATAAGGGACCGCGCAGAGTGAACAAGTGGTTAAGGTAGATGGGTATCATACTATTGAAGAGTGAAAAGTATTGTATCTACGTGGAGACCAAGGTCAGCAGAACGACTTTTTTTTTTTTTTTTTTTTTTTTTTTTTTTTTTTTGCGTTGGCAACACAGCCAACTAGTCGTCAAAAATCGACCTCTTGTAATTTAAAGGAGAATGACCATTTCCAGTATCGCTTCAATCTAAATTGTGCCATAAGTTGGTGATAACAATAATTCCTTTTTTTAATTTAAAAGCCTATATCTAATAGTAGATAATCATAACTTCCCCGGAAAAAAAAACTGATAAAAATAAAAGTTTTTGTTTTGTTTGTAGGTATCTACTTATCAACTTCGTGCATTCCTACCTAAACTACACTCATTCAAAACGATACCATAAATAGTCACGCGAAGCGAGTGTTTTTGTGTTTCATTACGATTTACTTTTAAGAAGTGTCTTTTAATAATGTCATAACATGGGCCGCGTGGAATGCGTTTGTCACCGAGAGAATCATCACAGAGTACTTTAAAAGGGGTTAATAATCATTACGGTATTAA
Organism: Autographa pulchrina; assembly: GCA_905475315.1. Classification (NCBI taxonomy): domain Eukaryota; kingdom Metazoa; phylum Arthropoda; class Insecta; order Lepidoptera; family Noctuidae; genus Autographa; species Autographa pulchrina. The sequence goes on along the minus strand of FR997761.1, from coordinate 3,337,905 downwards.
GATTGGGGCACGCTTGTACCACCGAACGAGATTACTGGAGTACCTACAAGCAGTTCTTCATAATAATACGACATAATGAATTTCAAGTCCCAGCTCTATTTTTAGATGATATTTTTGACGAATATGTGTATGAAAATGTAGAACTTGATGTGTAGTTGTGTACCTACCACCCTTCTATTTACTAAACTTATGTTTTGAGTTTCTGCAGTATTTATTTAAAATGCCTGTGTGATTCGCATTTCTAGTTATTATTATATCATCGTTTTTTTTATATCAGTAGATTGACAAACGGAAAGATCTAGCTAAGAAAGAAGTACCTAAGTGGTCACCGTCGTCTATGGACATTTCGATTACCATTAGAATTGCTAACATGTTGATGATGAGGTACTAAAAAGTAGTCACTGTTCTAGCAGCATAAAGTAGGTGGAAACGAATTCCCCTACTGCTAGCACAACTTACAGATTACCTGGCCTCTGTATAAACTCAATAAAAATAGCTAGTTTGATTTTTCTTATTCCTAACAAGATGAAATCTGTGGAAATGTTTCGTAAAAAGAATCGCTTTTTACAACTAATTCAATTCAAAACTACGGCAAAATGCGGAGAATTATTAAAAAAAAAAATACTGTATTTAAAAGTACCTTAATCGTACTTTCTATTAAAATATATTACATTGTGGCACAATATATTTGATAACGATACTAAGTGCCATAGTCACTTGGTCATTCTCCTTTAGAAAAATAGTTTTTAATAGTTTTTTACTGATATTATTGTGTAAATTGTTGTCAGTTATGTTTGGTAAAAGTTTATCGCAAAAAGTTGGTCGAAGAAAATCAGCTGTCAACGGTCACTGGAGAAATTTGAAACTTATAAGTCAAGGAAAGTACCCAACCTTAAGTATTAATGGTTAATTACAGACATTATACACCATACAACACACCATCTAATCACACGGCTCATCATCGATGAGCAACGTCCATTACTCACTGGCTTATACTATGTCTCCTTTTGTTTGACGAACTGTGGAAGCAAAATCGACGACATAATAAATCGCCCCAGACATCTCTCACTGCATTTATTACTTAACATAAACCTTGTTTACAAGGTTACAACACATATAGTTCATTAGGTTACAGTATTTGTTAAATTAAGCAAATTCTTTTCTTCCTTAACCTACCTACCTTCTTATTATAATAGTTATCTTATAAAACTTTAAATGATTTTAAAATCTTTGTCTATTCATTAAATAACTGTCTTGTATCCCTTTTAATGTTCATTTTAAAATAAATTATTACTTTATTTACTAACTAACTATCCCTAAATCTATATTTCAACATTTTATGATTGTTTAATTTAAATTTACTATTTTGCTTTTAGTTTTCCCTGCGACCAGATTCTTAGTATCTAGATATTTAGCTTTACTTTTTCAAGTTTCAGATAACTGATAACGGAAGATAAGGAGTATGATGACCCGCAGAGCAACTGCAAGGGACATGGAGGACAAACTTCGGGCAACCTTAAAGGAGCTGGAGTCTTCAAAAACCCTCTGCAGGCAGCTGCTACAGGAAAGAGATGACAGCGAGGTTGAAGTGAAGAACATAGTCGACAAGAACACCGCTCTCAAGAACGAACTGCCTCAACTACATATTGAACATGTGGACTTACTAGACCGGCACCAGCACCTGCAAGAAGTACTTTCTTCTTTTCAACAATGCAGTGATCAGTGGCGTAACTATACCATCTGGGGCCCGTGGCAATTTTTTTTGATGGGGCCCTATTAGTATTTTTTTTACGATGTACTTAGTTAAATTTTTCTAACACCGAAAACAATTTTATTTTCAGGAGCATGGGTTTGTATATATATTACAGTTATTTTTTTTAATCATACCAGATCAAATTTTTGGTCACGAACACGGGAAGTATAGGTAAACTAAAAAATAATAGTAATAGAGAAAAATGTTTGGGCTATATCGAGGAAATAGTAAAACAGTCACAAATAGGTACCACTTCTTTGTCCTCATCTTTATTTTGTACTATCCCAGTAATGAGTCAAGCAAGTCGACTCTACCCATATGCTGATCGTAGTTGCGTATAATTTGAGGAAAATATATTTCTTTTGTTTTTTTTCACAAAACCTCCTTACGTTTTGAATCTTTCTCTTTCATTTCCCGCTCTCACTTAAACAATTTTCTGGAACTAGACATTTTAATATCTAACTTTCACAATCAACTTAACTTTCCTACGTACGTAATTTATTTAAATTAAATACGAAATAATCAAAGATAAAAATAATAAACATCGTTTAGGATGTGTTGAAATGCATAACCAATTTTGAAATTGTATTATGGTCTTAGTTGACTCACTTTAATTGATTTTAAGTAGAACGTTTTCATGGAAAATAAAATCAGGGGCGTAGCTACCGCCGTATCTGCCGTAACAATTATACGGGGCCATGGGCCACGGGGGCCCCCGACGTGCGTAAACCAAAAATTATAAAATGTAAATAAGAATAAAATAAAACTGATAAAAATATACAATTTTTAACTTTAATGGGACATGAACGCCTGACAGATCTGTGACTATTGTCCATAGAGGCAGAAGCTTTAGAAAAATTAAAGTCATCATCAGCTATAAATGATTCAATAAATAAGTTTGCCGAAAAAAGGCAAGAATGTTACATATTTAATTTAAATTGCTTGTATTTTTTTTGGAAAAGAGAAGTAGAAAATTATGATAAATTAGTTTTTCTTTTAATTTTATGCAATATCTTCTTTCTCCTGTGAGAATTATTTACCTTTCTTAAGGGCCCCCAAACAAATTTGTATGCGGCCCCACCAAGTTACGCTACGCCACTGAATAAAATACTCAGGTAGATATAAACTTAAAAAAAAACTGCGCTCGCGGCCTCTTGGGCCGGGGCCCTCTTAGGTCGGGGGCCCGTGGCATTTTGCCAGTCCTGCCACCCTGTAGTTACGCCACTGGCAGTGATACACATGAAAGCGCTTTGAGTCGCATATCTGAACTCGAGCATGAACTTAGTAAAGCCCATAATTCAATATTGTTATTAGAGTCAGTGAAAACTAATGAACAGGTCTCGAACACCCAGAGCCTATATGATGAGTTGGTAGGTTGCTCAGCCTCAGCTGTTTGTCAGCCTGTAGTTATAGATCTTACCGGTGATAATGTCATTACACAATGTCCTTTAATAAGTCACAACAAGATAAAAAAATACACAAAATGTAGTAAACTAATTAGAAAGGCCCATATGGCCTTAAGAAAAATAAAAAACTTTAAATTAAACAATATTAATAGTCATAAAAAGCACATTCACTTGGTAACTCAATTAAAATTATATACCAGTGAATTGGATCAATGTAGGGCAAAATATGATACAGATACTCAATTATTATATAAGGAAATAATGTACAAGGAGAATATGCTGAAAGATATCTTTAGTAAATATGTTTCAAATGAGGAACAACTTAGTCAGCGTATGGTAGAGGCTAGTGAACTATTAGACCTAGTTAAAGGCAATGCGGAGAGATATGAGTCCCTGACAAACAATCTCTCTTGCAATTGTACTAACACTATTACACCATCTGAGCCTCCAGAAGTTCCTTCCTTACCTACGGTCTCACTGCCATCAATTGATAGTAATTCTAACTCGGACAAGTGCATTATAGTTTCTGATAAAATAGGAGCAGGGTTTGGATCATTGTTAAATAACAATAACACTCACAATGTCACAAATTACTGCTACCCTAACTCTAATTTCAGCAATCTGATAATTAAAATTAAAAATATGAAATTAAATAAAAACACAAACATTGTTTTATTAGTTGGTAATAGTTTAGGCATAGAGAGAAAGGACATTGTTTATGGCATTGACACCTTACTAGGATTAGACATAGGTAAAATAATGTTGTGTGCCTTGCCTTATGCAAACACATTAAGTAGCGACCACAATAAGTATGTGCATTACTTAAACAACACATTGTACATGTCTACTTGTTGTCATAGTGACAAATTAGTGTTTTTTGACACTAATAAATTTATTACTGGGTTTCAACTAACCCATGAAACTATGTATCTTCCAAGAAGATATAAATTTTTAGTTGCTAGTTTAATAGCTTTTAATATTAACACAGTTATAGGAGATATAACACAGAGTAGGTTAAGTGTAGATTTAGGTAACAATGTAGATTGTTTAAACTTTCACTGCCGACAATAGAGAAGCATTCTGATAGCATTCTGCTTTACCATCAGAATATAAATCGCTTTTCTGGCAAAATTCTAGATGCTGAACTGTTAGTAGATAAATATTCAATTGATATTCTTTGTTTTTGTGAAACCTGGTTAAAACCAGATAAGATGAATTTTATGTTAATAATTTTGCAGTAGCCAGTGCGTTCAACAGATTATCAGCTGAGGGGGGTGGGTCTCTGATTTTATGTAAAAGCTATCTTAAATTTAAGGAACGTCAAGACATCACCTCTTTCTCTGTTGACCGCATATGTGAGGTAGCATGTGCAGAGATAGAAAGTCTTATTATTCTTTGTGTATACAGACCCCCCGCATCTCATTTATTGTCTTTTTTAAATATTATGGAAGAGATACTTAGTAAATTATGTTGTAACAACAAATCAATATATATTTGTGGTGACTTTAATATTAATATTTTAGTTGATTCCCTTGATAAATGTAAACTGCTGTCTTTATTTAAGTCATTTAATTTAAATTATATTTTTAATGAGCCAACTAGAATAACTTCAACCTCTCTTACTTGCATAGACAATATTTTTACAAATGGTGGGGTGCTTAACTTTAATGTGATTCCTGGTGTTAGATCTGACCATATGGGTCAATTAGTATCAATTAAAGCTATAAGTAAATTGCCTTTAACTAAAGTTAAGTTAAGTCTAAACTTATTAGTAGGCGTATAGATAAATCTGATAACAAAATAAAAACAGTATGGAAGATAATCAATTCTGAAACTGGAAATAGTAAACAGAGAGATACTGACCTGTCTTTGAAAATAAATAATAAAATAATTTCAAATAAGACAGAAGTTGCTAAAGCGTTTGAAGATTTCTTTTCAAATATACCTGTGGAAGTAACAAAAGCTCTTCCTTCTTCTTCCATAAAGGCAGAATCTTTACTTAAGAAATTCGTTGATAGGAGTATTATCCAAATTTTAATTTTAGTCATGTATCTCCTACCATTGTTAAGAAATCATTTAATTGTATTAAAGTTAAGACCACAGAAGATTTATGGGGAATATCTGTCAAAGTAATTGAATCAATAATTGACACTATTGCCCCGATTCTTGCAAAGATATTTAATGACTGTGTTGACTGTGGCACCTTTCCTGATTTAATGAAGCACAGTAAAATTATTCCTATTTTTAAATCTGGTTGCAAGAATGAACCAACTAATTATGACCAGTTTCAGTACTTCCTGCTTTAAGCAAAATATTTGAAAGAATGGTACTTGACCAGAGGATGTCACATTTTAGGAGCTTGGGAGGGTTCACAGGACGCCATTGGCATTTTTTGTGATCTCTCCAAGGCCTTTGATTGCGTTGATCATGATACTCTAATTCTTAAATTAAAACATTACGGATTACGAGGACAATCCTCAGAACTTGTATTGTCATATCTTTCAACTAGACAGCAAAAAGTAGGCGTAAACGGAGTAACTTCGTCGGGTTCCTTAATAAGAATGGGCGTGCCTCAGGGTTCGATTCTAGGCCCCTTTCTATTTTTAACATATATTAATGATCTCCCCTACATGATGGACGATTTAACTGACATTATTTTATTTGCTGACGATACCTCACTAATTTTCAAAGTAGATAGGAAAATGAAAGATCTTAATTATTTAAATGGTGACCTTGAAAAATTGTCGGATTGGTTTTCGACGAATAACCTGCTTTTAAACACGTCCAAAACAAAATGTCTTAAATTCTCACTTCCGAATGTGCGGTCTCAGTCAAATTTAAATCTCATGCTTGACGGCGAAAAACTCGATTTTATTAACGATACTGTATTTCTTGGTATTACAATAGACTCTAAGTTACAGTGGGGTGCTCACATAACAACTTTATCTAAAAGGCTTAGTTCGGCTGCATTTGCAGTTCGGAAAATTAGGCAATTAACAGACGTTCCCACTGCTAAATTAGTTTATTACGCGTATTTTCACAGCATAATGTCATACGGCATTCTGCTGTGGGGCTCTGCAGCGGATGTGGAGTCTATATTTATTTTGCAAAAACGAGCAATTCGTGCAATCTACTGCATGAGCCCTCGCGAGTCTCTAAGGAATACATTTAAGGAGATCAATATCCTAACGCTGCCAGCTCTCTATATCTTAGAAAATATAATGTACATTCGTAAAAATATACAGAGTTTTAGTATTAATAGTGATCACCACAATATAAATACCAGAAATAAAAATAAACTAGTAGTCCCAAGATTTAGACTAACTAAAACTAATACTAAATCTTTCCTAGGGAATTCTATTCGATTTTAAAATAAGTTACCGGAAGAGATAACAAGTTTGCCTAATAAAAAGTTTAAAACGTGCATTAAGTCAAAACTAATAAAGAAGGCGTATTATACAGTTAGGGACTACGTAGAGGATAAGCGCGCGTGAAATTAGTATCATCTGCATATGTGGCCTCCCTGGCGGTCTGCTAATAATATTGTTTTACCTTATTTACTTCAGTTAGCTGCCCCATAGCCTCTATTCTCAGAAGGCTTTTGACATGCCTTGACATTCCTGTTAGGGATTTGATTAGGACTACATATTGATTGTATGTAAAGTTATATTTTTATTTATTTTTTCCTTCTTCTATAATTTCTTTTTCCTTTGTATGTTCGTCCTTTGTAAATGTGACGACAATGTAAACTAAGTTGAATGTTCGATTTCTATTTTTTTTTTTTTTTTCTTCCATTTTGGATGTGTTAGTTTACATTTATCTAAACATTCAGCTGTTTACGTTGTTGTCGCATATTTTAAAATCATTGTAATCTTAACATCGATGTTAACCTTTTTTTTAAAAGAGTAACCTATGGAGTTTCTTGCCGGCTCTTCTCCATAGGAAGGACACTTTGGAACCGAGCAACTAGAGTCAGTAGATTTAAAGTAACGTTTCTTAAGCGCCTTTTTTTGGTTTATGAGAAATAAAAATATTTTGATTTTGATTTTTGATTTTGATTTTTGACCAGTCACCGCAAGCGGCACCTGTTCACGAGTATGACGCAAGGATCAGCCATCCCCTCCCTCGCCATATTAGAGGGAAGGAGGAGACCCGACCCAAGACGCCACCGCAGGCAATGACAACTAAGGGAGCATGACGAAACTGCTGCCGGCTTAAAGAAAATAAAACAAAACGAATTCCATGTACAAATTAGAATAAAACCCCAAGCACTGATTCACTGCACAGTCCCTTGTCAAAGCGGCAATAAAATAGTACACCAATGTACATGCGTATAACAGCATTAATAATAAAACATATTAAACAATATAATGTGACATACAGAGTGTATGCCAATCAATTTGGAACAATAATTAGATTTGATAAACTAATAAAGTTATAAAATTTCAAGTCATCAAAGATAATAATAAAAGTTAATTATACAATAGTATAATTGTATCAAAATATAGTAACATACTGTATGTATGGCAGTCAAAAATAAACCAAAAAAAAAATGAAAAATAGGAAAAAATTATCCCAGTAATTCCGCACAGAACCGTCTTGTGACTATCAAGGCGACCAACAGTTTTTATCGTCTAAGTAATCATTTAATGTATAGTAGGCTTTCTTAAAGAGCCTTGTTTTAACTACTGATTTAAATGAATTAAATGGTAATTCTAAAATACTAGGAGGCAGTTTGTTGTAGATTCGAATGCTAAGTCCTATAAATGAGTTATGCACCTTGTGCAGCCGATGGGATGTAGTGCATAACTTATGCTTATTTCTAGTATTAATGTTGTGTATGTCACTGTTTTTAGTGTATAGGTGAATATTTTGTCTAATATATAATATGTTGGCTAGAATAAATTGTGAGGCAACAGTTAGAATCTCAATTTCTTTAAAACGCTCCCTAAGTGAGACCTTAGCGCCTAGCTGGTAAATGGACCTAACAGCTCGTTTTTGCAGAATAAATATTGTTTCAATGTCTGCAGCCTTACCCCACAACAGAATGCCATATAGGACATAACGCTGTGAAAGTAACTAAAGTAAACGTTCTAAATAAAACGGCAAGTCATTTATATATACCAGGAATAAGAAAGGACCCAGTATAGAACCCTGGGGCACACCTAATTTAACCGGAAGTGGCCTAGATTTTACGCCATTAACATCCACACATTGAAGGCGCTGCTTTAAATAAGAATCCATTAAGTTAAGGGCTATATCCTGTATACCATTATATTTAAGTTTAGCGAGTAGTGTGCCGTGATGAACGCAATCAAACGCCTTAGAAAGGTCACAAAAAACTCCTATGGCATTTTGCGAATTTTCCCAGGCGCTATAGACGTGTTTTAATAAAGCTACACCGGCATCAGTTGTTGAGCGACCCTTTGTAAAACCATACTGTTCATTGTGGAGCAGCTTATTTACATTAAAAAAACCTAATAATTGCTGTAATATTAACTTTTCAAAGATTTTACTAAACGCGGGTAATATTGATATGGGTCTAAAATTACTCACTTCACTTTTAATACCGGATTTAAATAATGGTATAATTTTGCTGTACTTCATGAGGTCTGCAAATATACCTAAATCGACACACTTGTTAAAAGTAACAACAAGATAAGGAGCAACATCATCTATGATAATATTTAATAACTTTACAGAAATACCCCAAAAATCGCCAGTATTTTTTAAATTAAGTGATTTGAATGTAGTAATAACATCCCGTACGGTGACATGCTGAAAGGTAAAAATTGAGTGACATTTTGGGGCGCAAGTTAGCATTAGGTTTTCCGCAGCAACCGTGGATGAGTGTAAGGAGCCAGTTGTGGCTATCGGAATGTTAGCGAAAAAGTCATTAAAAATCTGAGCTACGTCTACTGCTTCGCTAATTAATTTATAGTTATCAACTATCTCTAATTGGTTATCGCGTTTGGTACATTTACCCGTTTCGTTATTAATAATTGACCAGGTCGTTTTAATTTTGTTTTTCGATTGTTTTATTTTATCACTAATAAACTTAGCCTTGGCCATGTTACAAACTCGTTTAAAAGTTTTAGAGTAAAGTCTAATATAATTCAAAAATGGCTCATCAAATTTATATTTTTTCATTCCATATAACTCATACAGTCTCGCTCTACTTTTATATATACCAGCTGTGGCCCATTGGTTAAATGGAGCTATCGTATTCTGAACATTTATAGTTTTAGTTTTAAAAGATTTATGAAATTCGTTTTTAACAACGTCAAAGAGAGTTCCATAGATGTCGTTAGGATTCTCAAATTCTAAAATTGATGGTTTTATTTTAGAAACAACCCGATCTTTAAATCGATTACAACAACTAACAGTATACGGTCTACATTCAATTTTTCGCAACTTTTTAAAAACTAAGTATGGGAAACTAGCTAATTGTCCACAGTGGTCTGATGTTATATCAGTTAAAATTTGTTTACTATTAGCATCAAAATTACTAAATATATTATCGAGACAGGTGGAAGCTGTTATGTGCAGTACAGTGTTATAAAAATACAAGTGGCGGTATAAATTAAATTCACATAAAATCCGGTGTCAGTCAGTGTTACGTAATAAAAAAAAAAAAAAAATACAGTTATATTGACTAAAATAAATTGCAGTGGACTATGAAAGACAGTAAATAACGTCTCAACTTACGGTTTGAACAGGTACATATAGATATAATAATATGTATTTAATAGGAACATACTGCTTATATTATTATGTATGTAATGATAAGTTATGGCAGCGTTTTAGAGGAATTATGTAACAATATAAAATAAATAAGAGTATACTTGATTAAAGTTGGTCCAAGTCGTAGAACAGAGAGTCTGTTAAGTAAAAAATTAAGCGAAGCAAATGATATTTTTATAAAATATACTAGTTCCGTATCTCAAGTTTTAAAAGATATAAATAAAGGTAACATTTCGAGTAGCGACTCAGAATTAATTTATAAGTACATTGAGAGATTCCAGAGTATATACGCTGAGGTGAGCGATTTGTGTAAATTCTGTAAGATTGAAACAATGGCCAAGTTTGACATAAAAGTTGCGCTAAATTTACTGCCCCTCATGACTGATGAGGAGGCCAATACCAAAAAATTAATCGATAGTATCGAATACTACAGCTCTATTCTTTCAACAAATGAATGTAAAAAACAGTTAGTTAATTTTGTGCTTAAGAGTAGATTATCCCAGGCCGCTAAAATGCAATTGTCCCCTGATTATCCCAGTATAGATGAATTTGTTAACGATATGAGAAGAGTTTTATTGCCCCAAAAGTCTGCAACAGCAATTCAAACAAAATTAAATTCCATTAGGCAGAACGATCTATCTATCCTGGATTATGGAAAACAAATAACTGAACTTTTCGTAAATCTCACGGTTTCGCAGGCCAAAGGAAATGTAGAAAGTTACAATCTTTTTAAGCCCGTAAATGAACAACATGCAGTTAAAAAGTTTGCCGATGGCTTGCGGAACCGCAGACTAATCACAATAATAGCTTCCAGGAATTTAAGTTCCCTCAAGGATGCAATCCAGGCGGCACAGGATGAAGAAGTTACTTCGTCTTCAAGTACCGGCGAAGTTCTTGGTATGTACCATAATCATAGAGGTTTACGTAGTTTCAGCCCGAATTTTGCGAGAGGTTTTAGAGGATACACGACTCGCACATACTCGCAGCGTAGGCCACAGCGAGGAGGAAGCTACAACTTCAGAGGTCAGCGCGGTGGATGGAATGGTCCGCGTGACACACAACAACAGGGCTCTTTTCGCAGCCGACCATACAAAGGTCTTATCACAATAATAATAATCGACGTGACAGCAATCAAGGGATAAGCAACAACGTTAACGTTGCTTCGCAATCGGAACAACAAACGGAAACAGATAATTTGGAAAACACATTTTTTCGAGACTAAAATTCTTTCATGTAATAGTCATTGTTCCGTTAATCTTTCTGCAAACAATCACCCTTTTAGTTGGTTACTCGATACGGGAGCGTCAATCTCGGCCGTAAAGTATAAACATATTCTAGAACATCAGATTACATATTACAAAGAAAACATTTCTATAACGGGCATAGGTGGCACGATTACCACAATCGGATACTGTTATTTAAATGTAAATGGTAGTCAATTGAGACATAAATTTTATATATTTGACTTCTTGCCAATTAGGGCAAATGGCATCATCGGGCAAGATTTTCTAACTAAGTACAAGGCGGTATTAAATTTTAATGATAACATAATAACATTGTCTAATTTTACTACGAAAATTAATGTTCCAATTCATATGATGAATAATCGATTAGAGATACCTCCGAGATGCGAGATGATACATTATATACCGACGAACATCGTAGGTGAATGCGTAGTATGCGCGTTAAAACTCAGTGACGGTGTTTACTTAGCAAGTTCCTTAGTTAAGCCGACATGCGGCAGAATACCTGTAAAAATATTGAATACAACGGAGCAACATTGTACATACATTTAATGAAATTAAACCGATAATACATAACGTTAGCGATTATGAGATATGTACTTTTGCTAATAGCGAATCGAATGCTAATCGGGTTAAGAAATTGTTTTCAATGTTACAATTAAAACATTTAAATAACGAAGAACAGGTCTCTGTGGAGAAATTGTGCGCGAAGTATAATGACGTATTTTATTTACCGGGAGATCGGTTAACCACTACAAATATATATAAACATGCGATTACTTTAAAACCAAATGTGACACCGATATTTTCTAAGCCTTATAGGTTGCCTCACGATCAAAAGAATGAAATTAACAGGCAGATAGGAAAAATGTTACAGGAAGGAATAATAGAAGAATGTACTAGTGAATGGAGCAGTCCCGTATTATTGGTTCCGAAAAAGCTGGATTCTAGCGGTGAGAAAAAATGGAGATTCGTAATAGATTATAGAAAACTAAATAACTGCATCGAAGACGATAAATTTCCTCTCCCAAACATAACCGAAATATTAGATTCCTTATCAGGTTGCATATATTTTAGCCATTTAGATTTATATCAGGGATTTCAAAATGTTGAGCTCGATAAAGATAGCCGAAAGTATACAGGATTTTGTTCGGGTCGTTATCAATTAACAAGAATGCCTATGGGACTCAAAACTAGCCCGTCTTCCTTTTCCCGAATGATGAATATGGCTATGGCAGGTCTTACATACGAAAAGTGCTTAGTTTACCAAGACGATTTAATAGTTATAGGTCGGAATTTGGTCGAAAAATTAAAAAAATTGCAAGATGTTTTTGAGAGACTGCGAAAAGTGAATTTAAAGCTAAACCCTGCAAAATGTGACTTTTTCAAAAAAGAATTGCTTTATTTAGGACATGTAGTGTCAAGTGACGGCGTTTTGCCGGATCCAGGGAAAATCGAAGTCGTTAAAAATTATCCTTGCCCAAAGTCTGTTGACGAGGTGAAGCGATTTACGGCATTTATTAATTACTATAGGAAGTTCATACCAAAGGAGAATGACCATTTCCAGTATCGCTTCAATCCAAATTGTGCCATAAGTTGGTGATAACAATAATTCCTTTTTTTAATTTAAAAGCCTAGATCAATTAGTAGATAACCATAACTTCCCCGGACAAAAACTGATAAAAATAAAAGTTGTTTTGTATGTAGTTACCTCTATAACAACTTTCCGTACATTCCTACCTACACTCGAATGTCAATCATTGACATCTCAAACATGTCAATCAATATGTTTAGTTGCTATGTCATATTTTAATTTTTCTTTGTGGTTATTACTTATCGACTACGATATAAGGTGATCGTGAGACAGAGACTCCATATTACTATCATTGTAATTTATTTTATTGTGAGATATAGACTCTATTACTTAATTTCATTATGGAAAGTTCAGTTCGCCGGTGTATTCATTGTTCACTTCGACTGCGGCATTTGAGCTGGCAGTCGTTGAGAGAAGTCAGTGACGAAATCTACAATATTCTGGCCTCTTAGATTTCACCCACAGCAGTAAGTTTTAATAATAATATACAATTTTACGCGAATATTTTGAGCAAAAAATAAAAGTGACGGTTGCCTACTGCATTTAGCCGCACTTAGTCATATTAGGTAAACTACGGCAAAATGCGGGGAATTATTAAAAAAAAAAAATTACTACATTTAAAAGTACCTTAATTATACTTTATATTAAGATATATTACATTGTGGCACAATATATTTGATAGTGATACTAAGTGCCATAGTCACTTGGTCATTCTCCTTTTGCAGAAAAAGCTTACCCATTGAATAATTATAATCTATGTAGAAAAAAAGGTACCGTTCCATTGGGATAAGGAATGTCAAAAATCTTTTGAAACTTAAAAGAACTGTATCATTTCACCACCCGTTCTGCAATACCCAGACTTTTCGGAGACCAACCAGTTTCTAGTACAGACAGACGCTTCGGGTTACGCAATCGGCGCTATCTTAAGTAACAACAATAATAAGCCTATTGCATACGCAAGTAGGAGTTTAAATAGTGCTGAACGGCGCTATCCAACCATCGAGAAAGAATTATTAGCAATAGTTTGGGCGGTAAAATATTTTCGCCCATATCTTTATGGTCGGAAATTCAAAATTATAACAGACCATCGGCCATTAGTTTATTTATTTAATATGCGAGATCCATCTAGTAGGTTGATGAAATTTAGATTAACCTTAGAAGAGTATGATTTTACTGTAGAATACGTAAAGGGTTCGGACAATGCAGCTGCAGATGCTTTGTCTCGAATTTCTTTAACGTCAGAACAATTAAAAAGCATGAGTGAATATCAGATTAATGTAACCACTAGGGCACAGGCAAGGAAATTGCAAGGCTCTCCGTGCGCTATGGATTCTAATCGCAGTAGGCTTGATCACCCTAATGTGATTGGAAGTCATACAAAACCGAGAGAGTCCGTAGAACTTTGGTTTATCGAAAAGAAAGAGTTAGATTCTTTAAGAAGGCAAAATAAAATAACTAGAGAAAAAAACGCGTTTAGTTACGTAGAAAGTAAATCGTCAATTTATATTAACCCAGATTTCCAATCACAATTGACGCGAGCCGCATTTGTGAGGGATTTGGATAGTTTTTGTAAGGAAATAGAAGTCGACGAAATATACATTATTAAAAGTAAGAATAATACAATCTTTATTGAAAATTTATTAAATGAAGTTAAATCGTTACAAAATAGGTGCGCACCGCGATTTTATATTTTGAATGAGGTACGACGAATAGACGATAAAGATGATAGAAAGGTCATCCTGAACGACTTCCATCTCTTGCCCACAAGTGGCCACGCGGGCATGAGAAGGATGTTCAATAATATAAAAAAGTATTATTACTGGCCCGGGTTAGAGAAAGATGTTCGGGAATATGTTAGAAAGTGTGAAAAATGTCAAAAGGAAAAACACGCTCTACATGTTAAGGAACCTATGGTTATCACTACGACGGCTACTACGGCATTTGAGAAAATATATCTAGATTTAGTTGGACCATTAGATAGGGATTACCATAATTATTCGTATATTTTTACTTTGCAATGCGAATTAACTAAGTACGTTGTGGCCCATCCCTTGACTTCTAAAAAGGCAGGAGAAGTAGCTCAAGCCTTGGTCAACAGTTTCATTCTTCACTAAGCTACGGGTTACCACGCGAAATAGCGACGGACAGAGGGTCTGAGTTTATGTCAACAGTGTTTGAGGAGGTTTGTAAACTTTTAAGTATTAATCATTTAAATTCCACAGCATACCACCACCAAAGCATCGGTGCTTTTGAAATTTCCGGACGGAGTTCCTGGCCGAGCTCTCGTCTTGGCTCTGAAGGAGCTAGAGCCCCAGCTGAGGGGGCTCTTCACGGCATGTCTCGAGCGGGGTCAGTTTCCCAGTGTATGGAAGGAGGGGAGGCTGGTCCTGCTCAGGAAGGAGGGGCGCCCCGCGGACTCGCCGTCCGCGTATCGGCCCATAGTGCTGCTCGACGAGGCGGGCAAACTATTTGAGCGAGTTATCGCAGATCGCCTCGTCAGCCACTTGTGCAGAGAGGGGCCGGACCTGGACGAGAACCAGTTCGGTTTTCGTCGGGGGCGCTCCACCATAGACGCCATCATGCGCGTGAGGGGCCTGGCGGAGGAGACGGTGTCCCGGGGTGGGGTGGTGTTGGCGGTGTCTTTAGACATCTCCAACGCTTTCAACACCCTACCCTGGAGCTGCATTCGGGAGGCGCTGGTATACCATCGCGTGCCTCCCTACCTCCGCCGTACAGTAGGGGCTTATCTGGAGGACAGATGCGTCACCTACAGGGGACGTGACGGTGCTGGTCAGCACTTCATGTCGTGCGGTGTCCCACAGGGATCGGTCTTAGGACCGCTCCTGTGGAACATCGGCTACGACTGGGTGCTGAGAGGCGAGCTCCCGTCGGGCGCAGACTTGACGTGTTATGCGGACGACACGCTTGTCACTGCCCGGGGGAGCTCGCACAGAGAAGCGACGTTGATAGCCACGGCTGCGGTGTCACAGGTGGTGAACCGCATCCGGCGCCTGGGCCTGGAGGTGGCCCTAAACAAGTCGGAGGCCATGGTGTTTCATGGTGTTTCATGGTGTTTCATGGTCTTGGTGGCGGAATGGCGGCAAAGGCTTTTGCGCCCTGCCGCCGGCCTCGCTACCGTCGAGGCGATCCGGCCAGTACTCGACGACTGGCTCGGGAGAAGGCACGGCTCCCTGTCGTTTAGGGTGACGCAGGTGCTGTCGGGGCATGGATGCTTCGGCAAGTACCTGTGTCGCATAGACAGGGAGCCGGACGCTCGGTGCCACCACTGCGTCCATTGCGGGGAGGACACGGCGCAACACACGCTCGCCGAGTGCGTAGCTTGGGAGGAGCAGCGCCGTGTCCTCGCAAATGAAGTAGGAGGCGACCTGTCGCTGCCGGCCGTAGTGCGGAGTATGGTCGGTAGCGCAGAGTCGTGGGACGCGGTGGTGTCCTTCTGCGAGGACGTGATGTCGCAGAAGGAGACTGCGGAACGGGAGAGGGAGATCTCGACTCCCTTCCCCGGCCGGAGAAGACGCACCGGGCGCAGGGGAAGGGCGGACAACGCCCTTCTCCGCCCCCCATGAATGGGTCCAGGGGCGAGGGACTTGGGGAAGTCCCCGCCCCCTATTCGATGGACCCGAGGCGGAGGCGCGCGCGGGTGTCGGCGCGCGCCTCTGAGGCGGTGCACGGGGTAGTTGTATACCTCACTACCCCGTGCAAGAGCTGAGGCCCGGACAGACCGGGCCAGCACCTGTGTGGGGCTGCGGAAGAATCCGGATTCCCGCGGCCCCACGCGCACGTGCGAGGAGGAGACACCGGGGGGTTTTAGCCGGTAAGAGTCCGGCACGCCCCTCCGCCTCTCTCCAGGCGGAGGAAGTCCATGAGGATTTCCCCCCGAAAAAAAAAAAAAAAAAAAAAAGGATGCTCGGCGATCGCTCTCTTGGCCTTTCAAATCTGTTTAAAATGCAGTATAAATAAATTAGGTACTTAGATAATTTTATAATTGGAGTTTTTATTTATTAAATTATTATTTGAAAAATAAACGTTTACCTGAAAAATAAACGCTTACCTTAGTTAGTTAGTTTTCTTCTCCATTACGGTCCAAACGCAACTTCAAGTTTATACGGAAAGAATATATGCTTGCACTATAATGTTTGTTCAGCGAAATCAAAAAGTACACACAGAGTCGTTTACACGTCTCACTTGCGTCGATTAGTGTAGAATAATAATCTAGAACGTTATTACAACTTGACTGTCACAAATTTTGAAGATACCTACATATAATATATTTTTTTTCCATTGGGGGTAGTCACAGCACTAGTCGACGCTTTAAGCCGTCAATGGCGCCGTGGATGTAACTTTATACGTTAGTTTTTTGATGAGTTATTTTTAACTATTACGTGCCCAACTATATGAGGGGCTCGTGGCTAAGTATAAGCCGTACGGTTTGACCGATAATACAGGTTAAGCCATGCTCGCCGCGGCTGGTCCGTGGATGGGTGACCATTTATAACATACCGAGACCCCTCCGTGTTTCGGAAAGCACGTAAAGCCGCAGGTCCCGACTGTCATACGAACATCTTTGGCAGTCGTTAAGTCAATTCTGACAACCAGTCTTACTATGAGATACTGTGTTTCCCAGTAAAATGGGTTGTGGAGGTCAGATAGGCAGTCGCTCCATGTAAAATACGGTATTCAGCTGAATCTGGTATGACTGGTAGCCGACCCCAACATAGCTTGGGAAAAGGCTCGGGAGATGATGACGTGCCCAACTATACTCAGCGGCACAATTAACCGGCCACTTCAACATTCTGCTATATCTTCGTTAAATCACAGTGGAATGATTTTATTTCTTGACAATATTATAGTTTAATTCATTTCTGATAATAGACAACAAAAACCGGCCAAATGTAAGTCGGACTCGCGCA
Source organism: Autographa pulchrina (assembly GCA_905475315.1). Classification (NCBI taxonomy): domain Eukaryota; kingdom Metazoa; phylum Arthropoda; class Insecta; order Lepidoptera; family Noctuidae; genus Autographa; species Autographa pulchrina. Next base: position 3,320,236 of record FR997761.1, on the reverse strand, counting down.
CCGAGGGTTCCGTACAAACCTGTAGGTATCTATTTCTTTTGATTGCGTTTACATAAAAGTTTGATTTTGTTACAGCTTAAAGGCATTATAGACCTGAGTATTTGATATGAATTTCAATTTAATACCCCTACGCGTTGATGAGAAAAGTAGTAGTAACTTTAAAATTTTCAAAAATATTCTTTATTTTGTGAAAACTAAAAATTTAAGGATTTCGCAATTTTTCCTTTATCTGTACTATAATAATAATAAATAATATCCTGGGACAACTCACACACGGTTATCTGACCCTAAGCTAAGCAGAGCTTGTGTTATGGTAACCAGACAACTGATAAACATACTTATATATTTCTAAATACATACATATTATAGATAAATTACACCCAGACACCAGAACAAATGATCATGCTCATCACACAACATTTGTCCTGGGCGGGAATCGAACCCACGACCTACGGTATAGCAGTCAGGGTCACTAACCACTAGACCAACAGGCCCGTCTTAAAAAAAAGTTCAATAAAATACCAATTTTCTTCATAATTATTTATTTATTTATATTCTAAGACAGCCTTCTATCACAGTCTTATCAAAAATTAACAAGTCTTTCAAATTTTGCTGGTATAAAGAGACCTAAACTAATCAACATTTTGTTTAAATAAACAACAGTTCTTCTCCTTTTATTTCCACAAAGTTCTCTTCTCTATTCAAATAAACATATGGACTTCTTCAGTAATCATTAACAAACATTTTAATCAGACTTTTGTTAAATGCTAACTCAACTATTAAACATAAATATATTTACTCCTCGAGTAATCATTAATATAAACTTTAATAGGAACATTGTTGATATATCAACTATTAAAAATAAAAATTATTACTTTTTCAGTAATCGTTAACAAAAAATAAACTATAAAAACAAATATTTTCATTTTCTGATATCTCAAAATTGTCTGAGATTCGGTTTGAGGTCAAATTAAATTAGATTAGCGTAAATTATTGTTAGAAAGATCAACGTTAAAGTTGTACATACCTTGCTTCCTCTTTGTAGTCCCAGAAAACGTAGGTTTTGGTAAAATCATCTTAATATCATGCAGCGCTACCTTGCCAATATCTGGCACATTTGGCATATGAAAATTATTTGGTGTTTTGTCAGATTTTCTAAGAAAACTGACTTCAGTCTCATTTTGTTTTTGACCAATAACTTTAGCCGTATAAAAAAATTCGTTTTCGTTTCACTTCGAATTCTACTAAAATAAAATCACCTTCCACAGGCAAACCTTTCAGTGCAGGAAAGTTATCAGGGTCTATCGTCATATTATTATCTTCTTCATCTTCAAAAGCTGCTTCCTCTTCAGAATAAATACTTATTTGATCTTCATCGTCACTAGAACTTTCTTGCAAAATTTTTCTTTTTTTGATGTTGCAGCTGCTTTTGTTTGTTTTTGTATCTTTTGTTTACCTCGCATTTTTATTTCGTCTTTATTCGGGGTGTCAGTTAATATCATTGATTTCCCCTTGCGTCTCGCTGCTCTTCCTCCTTTGCGTGGACCCGCTTTAGGTAACCCTCGTAATTGGAATGGACTTATAAATTTATTTTCAATACTCGTGGAAGTACCAGCTACAGTCGAAGATGGAATACTAGCTGTCGCTTTTGGTGATTTGTCGTGCACTGGAGCATTTTGTATTGGCGACAAAGAGTTGCTTAATGGCATTTCAGGTGTTTGTGGGATGTTTCCGGTTAGCGTTAGAGGGGGCTGCAGGACAAAAGGCAGGGGGATTTTCATTATTTCCCTGTCGTTATCAAGAGCATCATTTTCATTAGATTGTATAAGTTGACTTGTTCCAGGACATGGTGACGTTAACACAACCGATGATGGGTTTAGTGGTCTGATATTCTCGTTTTGCTCCTCAAAAATTGGTCATCAGATGTACAAAATAGTTTTAAAAAAGCATTTAAATACAAAATGCAAAATACTTTTCAGATTTCCTATTTCAAATGCAAAATACCAAATAGTTTTACGTTTTGTATTTTAAATGCTAAATGCAAAATAGGTATTTTCAAAATACTTTTTCAAAATAAAATACCTTTTGACCAAATTGAATAATTTTTTTTTTTATTTTAGGTATTTATCATGAGAACCGATACCGGACTCTATCTTTATGGACTACTTTTAGCACGCTCAGAGTCCCAAATGTCAAACTAAGTAATTTGGCGGCAATCGAACAGGCGCGGGTAATTTGAAGTAGCTGTCAAATGTCACTTTAAGAGCGTAGACGGGCTGCGCGAGAATTGAAAAATAGGTATTTGAAGAAAGTATTGCCGTCGCGCTGGGCCCTCGCAACCGGGCGCGCGGTGTCAATGTGTGAGTGAATAGGTAGTCTGTGTTTGTGTGCGTAGCTCATAGCGCGCATCTTTCGTCCGCCCGATTTAAAAGGATTCACAATTACTAAATAACAATTATAAGGGGCCGATGCCGCTATTTTAAGTCAGTGAGTGGCAGGTTAATGAACGTTCCAGTGTTCTTGTTATTGTGCCTAATTTTCGTATTCAGATATGAACAGTCACTATCAATTCTACAATGACACCAAAAGTGGCAAGTAGGTGTACCTTTTGTCATTACTAAAATTATCTGAATACGAAAATTAGGCACAATAACAAGTACACTGGAACGTTAATAAACCTGCTACTCACTGACTTAAAATAGCGGCATCGGGCCCAAGGCCAATAGCACGTCACATGCTGAAGACTTAGTTAATTTGTTATGTGGAGCCCCAAGGGTTAATTTTTTTACGTTATACATATATAACAATTATTGACGGTCGGATACCCAGGAACTTACCTGTAAGAGAAAGGATGGAAATGACACAATAAATGTACATATTTATTACTAGGCTACGGCCGGTCCCGGCTTCGCACGGGTATTGAACTAATATAAAAAAAATTACATATACACACACCGACACCCTTCTTTTTACGTCGGGTTACTAAGAAAAGTACATTATAAAAATTGATTGAAAATTATGAATTTATTTTCTTACGTTTTATAATAATTAATATTCGTAAAATTTTTATTTTAGTTTCTAATTCACTAACATCCATCCATCCCGAGCGGAGTGAGCAGCAACCACATGACTTTTTTTTGATAAATACATTTTCGTCATATCTTTCGAATTGACTAGTTCAAAAAGTTATATAACGGTAATGAAGCAGTCTTGAATATGAAGTATTTTATTTTGATAAGGATTAATACAAAGGTACAAATAAAGATGCTTTTCTAGAAGCCTCATAAAAAATATGTTTTATTTTTTAATAAAAAGAAACATTTATTGTGACATAACTGTCCCGACAGTTTTTGTAGACAATGATATTTTTTGCAAAATCGTAGTACATTATTTTGTTCTATTATCAATAGTTTTAGCAGCTCACGCGATGAAAGGATTTTTCTAGGCCAATTTTTTACGTCTTGGGTTACGTTACTAAGTTTTAGTAAGGATCTCTAATCTTTTCTAGCAAAAAATGTAGCATACATATTTTGTTACTCAAGGTGAATGTAGCTTTTTAAAGGTGAAAAAATAATAATTTAAAAACTTATTTTCCTATTCCGGACGACGGCTAGTTCAAAAACAGAAACAATGTAAAAATCGGTCTAGCTGTTCTCGAGTTATAAATAGTGTAAGCAACACGATTTTTGACTTCCTTTAATACTATATACATAGAGGTATAGATTTACTTGATAAGAGCATAGTCCGGTCAATTTATACATCCGAGGTTACAATATTTCACACACAGCTGAAAATTAAGATTGTATAAAACACTATTATAAATTAAATGTAAATTAATAAACCTCTACCAATTTTCAGCTGCGTGCGAATTATTGAAACCTCACCTGTATTTTTTGGTCTAATTTGACCGGACTAAGCAGTCATTATTTTATAAACTCCCCAGTAAATCTGTCAAGTCAAGAGCAAAATTATAACACCAAGCAGTAGAGTTTATAATATAATACGTAACTTTAGTTACGTACCATATGGTTACGGTTTATATTTTTTCAAGAGACACTTTGCTCAATTTCAATTGAAAAAATAATAGTTAATTATGAACCATAAAAATGTCATAATTGTTATTTCGTTGTCTCTTAAAAAATAAGAATACATATAAGCATCAATTACACTTTTCAGTAAATCAGTATAGGATAAACGTCGATATCGACTAACATCACTATAATATCGATAAAAACTTCGTCGCTTGTTACTTCCCTAATTGTGTACGTTTTAGTCTAACCGTCCCTCACCTCTCGTCTCCCCCCGAAGTGTGCGATAGGGACAACTGCAGCTCAGAACGAATTTACCTACAAAAAACTATGACCGATCGACGTTTCGTATTCCGCTGTTCTTTCCTCCAAATCTGAGCCGATTAAAATATTTTTGGTATCAAAATTTAAAAGAAGAATAGATCTATGTCTCTCTTTTTTTCTTTTATCTTAAAACCTTTTCAATTTTCATCGGTAGTCGTCTGAATACGTAGGTAAAAACGGGGTATTTTTTTGGGTTTTCGCAACGTCATATTTATGTTTGTAATAGATATTTTGAAAAAAAAAATTATAGGGACATGCCTTTAGTAGGCCTACATTTTTAGAAAACGATTACTCTAGAGGCATTTTTCAGGAAGAGAATAGAGGAATACGTTTGTATAGAAAAAATGCAGCCCGTCTACGCTCTTAACGTTCGCGCTGACAGTGCCCATGCTCGCTAGCGTGAGCACTCTGAGCGCGTGGAATAATAACGTTTGTTGATGACGCGAACAGCCGAACGCACCCTCGGCGGCATTATAAGCGTCATTCGTTCATTTCATTTTGTTTGACTGGTAATATTGGCTAAACTTAGTCACAAAGTATTTTGCATTTTGAAATGAATATTAAAAATACAAAATACATATCGAAACGTATTTCAAATAAAATACAAAATGTTTTTTACTAAAATTTAAATGCCAAATACATAATAGGTATTTTGCATTTTATATTTGCATTTTAAATGGAAGTATTTCAAATAAATCGCATCTCTGGTTCCAGGATACGGTGAAGTTGACACTGGCCATGTTGGGGTTGTCGGTCTAATATTCTCGTTTTGCTCCTCAAGGATTGGTCGATCAGTAACTTCGCTAGGTGCAAAATCTAGATCAGTAAAAACGTCTCTGTTGAAAGGGAATATTCCAGTGCCTTTAAAAGCGGCGCAAATGTTTGCAGGTGTCATAGCTTTCATGTGGGCTTCCTTAACGCAACTAGCAACTTCATATATGGAAAAAGTCTTTCCGGGATTTCGCATCATCCAGCTGTCTACAGCCTTGTTATATGCGGTTTTAAAAGGCCCAAAAACACCGACATCCAGTGGCTGTAGCTTTCCTGTGGAATGCGGTGGTACGGTTAATATGGTCACGCCGTTATTTTTTGGCAGATTCAAGGCTTCTATGCATATATGTGATTCGTGATTATCGTAAATAAGCAAACTAGGGTTGTCTTTGCTGCTGTTTGTGTGGGTTATAAAATGTTGAATCGTTTTCACAAAGAGTTCTGAGTTCATCCAGCCGGATGTGTTGGCTAGCCCTAAGGTCCCAGCAGGAGCATCCGCAATCATGTGTTGTTTAAAGTGCACCCTTGGGAATATCATGACAGGCGGTAGTGCATTCCCTAAAGCACTAACTATGTAACAAGTAGTTGTTAACGTCCCTCGTTCTGCGCTTGTAACCTTTGAAACCTGTCTTTGTCCTTTGGCTGCTAGCACTTTAGCACTTTTTTGCACTGTCATGGTATTCGTTTCATCTAGGTTAAAAACTCTGGTGCCATTACCAAAGACAGATTGCCGAGACATAACATTCTCTAAGTTATCGAAAAATAAACCAACATTGTGGCGGTTGAAAGATGTCGCTCGACTCAAGCTGCAGCCCTCGGGAGTTCGTAATGATAATCTGTTATCTCTCTTTCTAAGATTATATAGATATTCGATACCTGCTAGTTTAGTTTCATGCCACTTTTTTGTTATTCAACAGTGCTACTTCATAAATCAGATTGCGAACGTCTGTGATAGTAAGTCCATAGAACATTTGACTATAATCTATCATCTTGAATATAATCAACTATCTCCTTTTCTTCCGCGTCAGTAAATATCTTATGAACTGCATAATTAGGTGTAAGCCTCACTGGTTTTGCAGGATCAGGGTTTTTTGTACTCTTGACATGGTATCGATATAACGTTGTGTATGGAATAGCAGTTGATTTAGCCGCAGATCTTATTGTTCGGCCATCAGATATAAGTTTTAAGGCGTTACTCATCTGTTCTTCAGTATGAAGACCGATATTGGTTTTTCGTACCCTATTGCGAGGCATTGTTACCTACGAAGAAGAACAAATCCATTTTAATTTTACGCTATTTATGTAATTTCCACTTGGGTCACACTGGATCACAGTCCGCTGTGACCCAAATGAAAATTATTCACTGTGACCCATAGGCCGGTACGACACAAAAAAAATATTCAAAAATAACTACTTATACCCAAGCCAAAATTACATTACCCACAACGGATTTATCAAATAACAAGTTCAAAACATACGACTTGTTAGAAAGATTGTTTTTGGTGTGTAAACACAATCTGAACTTATTATAAAGAAAATAAATTGTCTCTGGTCACTGTCATCTTTGACAGCCGATTAGCTTTCGTTTTGGCATGACCGTGTATTGTTTTTGGATTTACTGTGATCGCTACATGAATAAATAAATCTGCTGAAAACTCCATCGTATTTTTCATTTATCACGATTATTTCCAACATGGTAGCAGAGCGTGGTTGGAAAAAGTGAAAAATACTCATATTTTGGCAAGATTCATCATACTTGGAATAATTACCGGCATCATGCGGCGTGACCCGGCATTCAAGAAAGATGGCTTCAACGGCGATCGGGCAAACCGGCATTGAGAAACTGAAAGGTGCAGAGAACTACTCAACGTGGAAATTCACAATGCGCATGTTGCTTATCCACGAGGAATTATGGAATTGCGTGGAAGCAAAACCCAACGAAGATTGCGACAAGAAAAAGGTTGACAAAGCGTTGGCGCGCATTGCGCTTTCCGTGACACCGGCTGTAATTCCGTATATTCGTACAGCGAAGAGTGCACATGAAGCGTGGAGCATACTGCAAAAAGCGTACGAGGGACGTGGCCTGAGCAGAAGACTAGGTTTGCTACGTAGCCTCTTCAGTACTAAGCTGTCGGAGAATAGCTCAATGGAGCTATTTGAACAAAATAAAAGAGATTTCACATCAACTCAATGAGATTGAATCGCCACTAGACGACGAATTCATTGCAGTTATCATGCTGAGTGGGCTCACAGATGATTATGACCCACTGATCATGGCGATTGAGCATTCAACTTCCAAACTGTCTACGGATATCATCTCGGAAAAATTACTACAGGAAACCCAAAGACGGGAAGAAAAAACTGAAGAAACAGCACTCATCACACATAAGCAACCTAAGTGATACAGTGCACTCTATATCTATTTGTAACATCTTTTATACCTGTATTATGCAAATAAATGATTTGATTTGATTTGAAAAAAAAAAAAAAGTGTTTCGGTTGTGGTGCCAGGGGACATATGATAAGGAACTGTCCGAAGAAAAAAGGAATAGCTAAAGTACAAAACCAAGGGAATGACCCACCGACCCAGAAAAATCCAGTGAAGAAGTCAGCGAGGAACAACAAGGCCCTTCTGACGGCTCTCTCGGTGAAAGTAAATAGTGATGTGTGGTACATAGACTCTGGAGCGACAAACCATATGTGCAATAGTGAAAAAGTGATGGTGAAGTGCAACCGTAGTAAATCTGTAGATGTGAGCATAGCAAACGGTGAAAAGTTATCAACTGCGGGCTTAGGGGAAGTGCAGATTAATTTGAAAGACTGCGTAAGGACAATAAGTGATACTTATTATGTGCCTAATTTTAGTACTAATCTGTTATCTGTCAGTGCTATGACCAAAAAGGGTTATGTTGTCACTTTGATTAGTAATTCATGTACTATTTATGATAATGATGATATTTTAGCTACTGGTACTCAAGTCAATGGTATCTATCAGCTTGATCCTGTGACAGACAACAGCTGTACTGTGGAACAGGAGTGTACTATGATGGCATCAGCAGCAGTGGACTCGTCATCCCAGGAGTTGTGGCACAGACGTCTCGGCCACCTAAATTCCAGAAGTATGCAACTACTACAAAAGGGTATGGCAAATGGCATTTCTTTTAACACTTCTAATTTTCAGCAGTGTGTTACATGTGTAGAAGGGAAGCAGAGTAGGCTTCCTTTTCCCAAAAGGTCGGGTAGTAGAGCTACAGAGGTACTTGGTCTGGTTCATACAGACCTTTGTGGTCCCATGCAACAGCCATCTCTAGGTGGTGCTAAATATTTTCTCAGTTTCATTGATGATTACACAAGGAAGCAGTTTATTTATTTTTTGAAATCGAAAGATGAGACTTTTGAATATTTCAAACAATTTAAAGCCCTTGTCGAAAATGAAACAGGAAAGAAATTAAAAGTACTTAGAAGTGATAGAGGCGGAGAATATATGAGTTCTAAGTTTCAGGAACATCTCAAGACATGTGGAATCAAGCACCAGAAAACGATACCAGACTGTCCACAACAAAATGACGTCGCAGAACGCGCCAACAGGACCGTTATGGAGAAGGTCAGATGTCTGCTGCGAGATGCTGGACTCGGAATGAAGTTCTGGGCTGAGGCGGTTAACACAGCAGTTTATCTTAAAAACAGAAGTCCTACGAAAGCTGTTGCTGGAGTAACCCCTGAAGAAAAATGAACTAGTAAAAGGGTAAATCTAAACCATTTAAGAATTTTTGGTTGCGTTACATATTCTATAGTGAAGAATAGAAGAAAACTTGATTCTAAAAGTAAAGCATACATATTTGTGGGTTACAATGAAGAGTCCAAGGGATACCGACTAATTGATCCTGATAATCCCACAAAATGTGTCAATTCTCGTAATGTCGTATTTTTAGAAAATAAATTCTGCAACAAAAACATGTCACATGATGAAAATATTGATCAGCATGTAATTGTTGACTTCAACAATCTGAATTCAGATGAAGTTCAGCAATCAGAGTCATCCACTGTGAGTTCTGATGTTTCTGATGACATGAGATTATCACAGAATGAGCAAAGAATCAGCACATACACGATAGATGACTCTGAGAGCGAAGACCTAAGTGTTGAAACAGAGAATTGTTCGGATGAAACTTATATTCCAGGTGAAGACTCAATAGCTGAGGCGGAGCAGTCAGATACCTCCTATGAAGAAGCTCCTGAGTCTCCCCTGTAGGCCAATCTTGTGGGACCGGCCGACAGCAACCCTGATGAACCTCAGACTGCAACCGAGGCGCTGAATAGTCCAGATTCAGACAGCTGGAGCAGGGCAATGACTGATGAGTATAATTCATTTATTAAAAATAAATGTTGGACTCTGACAAAACGTGACCCAAGCCATAAGCCCGTTCAATGTAAATGGATTTTTAAAAGGAAGTATGGTGCTGATGGTGAGCTATTGAAATTTAAAGCTCGTTTGGTTGCAAAAGGGTATACACAAAAATATGGGATAGATTACCAAGATACCTTTTCACCGGTTGTGCGGTACTCAACACTCAGGATGCTGCTTGCAGTTGCGGCAGAGTATAATTTAGACATTCAACACTTGGATGTAAAAACAGCGTTCCTATATGGAGACCTGGAAGAAACAGTATACATGGAGCAGCCAGAATGTTACAAGGTCAAAGGGAGTGAAGAAATGGTATATAAGCTCAATAAGGCTGTTTATGGACTTAAACAGTCATCCAAATCTTGGTATGACAAGATTACCAAGGTTCTGTGTAACAAGTTGAAGTTTAGCCGCTTGACTTCCGAGCCCTGTGTTTACTCTAAGAGTGAAAATGGATTGATGATGATCATAGCATTATATGTAGACGATCTGATTGTATTTTCCTCTCCAAATTTCCCAGGGAAAGATAATATAAAGAAAGAATTGCAGGATGAGTTCGACATCACTGATCTTGGGTCAGCTCGGCATATAATTGGAATGAAGTTGATGAGGAAAGATGATAAAATTCACCTCAATCAATCGAACTACATACAGAAGATATTGAAGAAGTTTCGAATGGAGGATTGTAATGCTATTGCGACACCCATGGAGACAGGACTGAAACTTACCAAGGAACCTAAACAAGAAGGAACCTACGACTACAGAGGCTTGATAGGTTCGCTAATGTATGTGGCAGTTTGCACAAGACCTGATATAAGTCATGCAGTCAGCTATCTCAGTCAATTCAACGATTGCTTCGGCGAAAGTCACTGGAAGGCTGCCAAAAGAATCCTACGTTATTTGAAAGGTACAATTAACTTTAATCTTGTTTTTTCTAAAACAGGCATGAACATTTCAGCTTATGCTGATGCGGACTGGGCGTCAGACAACATAGACCGTAAGTCCTACACAGGCTTTGTTTTTACTGTTGGTGAGTCTGTCGTCGCTTGGGAGAGTCGTAAGCAACGCACTGTTGCTTTGTCTAGTACTGAGGCAGAGTACATGGCGCTGTCTGACACATGTAAGGAAGCTCTTTTCATTAGACAGTTCATATTTGAAATATTTGGTACCAAGCCTAAGATCACGATTTATAATGATAATCAATCTGCTATAAAATTGTGTAAAAACTTTATGTTTCACTCTAGAACAAAGCACATTGACATACGTCATCACTTTATTAAGGAGATTGTAACTAAAGGTATTGTTGAAATTAAATACTTGTCAACCAAAGTTATGTTAGCGGATGTACTAACCAAAGCACTTTGTAAAGAGAAACATAGTCAGTTTGTAAGCCAGATGCTAACTGTAATTTAAGTTTCTTTTGTTGGTTTTGTGATAAACCTGTAACATATGAGAATGTATCTCAGTTCGAGTCTTATGTTTTATGCAAGTTTGTAGTACAAAATTAAAATGTAAAATTACAATTTTTGATAGACTTAACTGTGTAACTTATATGTAATACTGATGTATGTTAATTAGTGAGATGTAAGCCATAGGTAGGAAATATACCTTTGTTGTTTTTCTTTTATATTATGAAATATAGTTCAGCTTATGTTTAAGGGCCAGTGTTAGAAAGATTGTTTTTGGTATGTAAACACAATCTGAACTTATTATAAGGAAAAGAAATTGTCTCTGGTCACTGTCATCTTTGACAGCCGATTAGCTTTCGTTTTGGCATGACCGTGTATTGTTTTTGGATTTACTGTGATCGCTACATGAACAAATAAATCTGCTGAAAACTCCATCGTATTTTTCATTTATCACGATTATATCCAAGACGACTATCATTTATATTTATGAAAGGGTTGGGAATACGACAAATTTCTAAATTACGTAAAAAAATACTTTCGTACTTACCTACTGGTCTACGTGTGACAGCACGTGATTCCGCTCGGCGAGCGCGGCGGCGACTGGCGCGTGAGTCTTTGTTTGTAACTTTGTAGCAAAGAGTAAAGTAATATAGAGGGCTTTGTAGTCTTTGTAAACAAATATGGCGCGCATTATTACAGACGTCAAAGGAGAGAAGAACGAGGGAGGGAGGAAGAGAAACTGTCAAAATCATTAGTTGCAAACCAAAGACAAAACGGGCATAATGACCAGATTTTTTGTTCCGAGATTAACAGCCGTGATATCTTCTTTGTTTGACCCCTGGCTCCCCGTTACTGGATATTTGTTTTGAACGTTTGTTTGACTTGGCTTTGTTATACTGGACTGAGAAATTTTACAAAACTACTTTCTATTTTGTAAAATTCATTTCATTTCATTTATTAATTTCCAAACAATTTTTACATTGTGTCGAAAATGTTGTCTCTACAAAACACTAAAAAACAAAATCAATTATATAATAATAAATTAAGATTCTACCAATACAAATGTCAGGAGTAAGAATATAATGTCACAATAAAATATAATGTCTAATGTAAATAACTAATTCTCACAGATAAAGTCTCCATTTTAAATATACATTCAAATCATGAGTTTTTTTTTTTCACAAATGTTAATTCTTCTTCTTCTGATCCGGTACGCTCTTGACAGAGCGGTCGTGATCGCTATGTGCTCGTGTCGGAATGGGCAGATGTGATGCGCTTCACGACGTTTCGCCACCGCTGCCTGTTAGAGGTCATCCTGCTGCACTCGTTAATGGAACCTCCAATGGCAGACTTGATTTGGTCAGTCCAACGCATAGGTGACCTTCCGCGCGGTCTAGTGCCTTCTATTTTCCCTTGGACGACAAGGCGTTCTATGGACTGATTGTCACGTCGGGAAACATGACCGAAGAATGTCAGGATGCGAGACTGTACTATAGAAAACAGACGCTGCTTGATACCGAGTTCTTGAAGTATCGAGACGTTCGTGCGAAACTCGGTCCATGAAACCCCAAGCATTCTTCTCCAGCACCACATTTCCAGTGCATCGATTTTTTGCCTTTCCACATCTCGCAAGGTCCAAGTTTCAGCCGCGTATAGAAATATGGGGAATATTAGCGTTCTCACGAGCCTGGTCTTCGTGGCTTTAGTTATATTTCTATTCCTCCATATTTTCCGCATCTTGTCCATAGCTGTTCTTGTGATGCCCATTCGTCGTTTGATCTCATCGATGCACCCGCCATTGTTTGAAATTAGAGCCCCAAGGTAGACGTACGATTGGACCACCTTGCAATTCGCAATTTGGGTTACTTCTGGCGAATTATTCCTGGCACGGTCACAAATCATAACCTTGGTCTTGCTGCGATTAATTTTAAGTCCAAACTCATGGCTCACTCGTTCCATCTTTGACAGTAGCTCTTCCAAGTGTTTTGAACTGGTTGCAAATAAGGTGGTGTCATCCGCGTAACGCAAGTTTCCAATCTTGTATCCACCAATTGTTACACCATCTGTCCAGTCCTCCAGAGTGATACGCATTATTAGCTCTGTGTAGGCATTGAATAAGAGCGGTGATATTATACACCCTTGGCGTACTCCAGCACTAGGGTGGAAATCACTTGACAGGACATCATCAGTGCGCACTGAGGCTGTGCCCTCTTCATAAAGACGTCTCAAAAGGTGCACAAGATGTTTTGGTGTACCCATGTCTAGCAAGAGCTTCCATAACACTGGCCATTTCACCGAGTCGAATGCTTTGGAGAAATCAACAAAGCAAATGAATATAGGTTTATTGAATTCTCTTGACTTCTCGATGATCTGGCGTACGATGAGAATCTGTTCCCGAGTGCCCTTCCCCTTTACAAAGCCGGCTTGTTCCGGAGCGATCTCCTTAGACAGGTAAGTTTTCACTCGCTCGTTGAGAATATGTAACATTATTTTGCTAGCGTGTGATATTAGAGCAATGAGACGATAGTTGCTACATTTCTTCGTCGAACCTTTCTTGTGCAGGGGTATGAAAACGGTTTGTGTCCATTCCGAAGGCCAAACTCCTGTCTGCCATACCTTGTTGCATATAAGATGAAACATCTGGTCGCCACGTTCTCCTAAGTAAGGCTTTAATAGTCTCTATAGGAATTGCATCCCTACCAGTTGCTTTTTTGTTTTTCAGATGTTTTATGGCAGCTTTTACTTCAGACAGAAGGATGTCTGGTTCCAAATTCTCTCGTTCTGGGTCTGTACTTGCAAACTGTTGCGACTGCGAGTCCATGAATAGTGACTGACAGTAGCTCCTCCACGTTTCAGAGATTTGTTCGAGCTCTGTTACCACTTCATTTTTGCCGTTTTCGATAGCCCAGGTTTTAGCAGGCACAGATTTAGTAATGAGACGAATTTTGTGATAAAGATCTCTAGACTCATGCTTCGTAGCGTGTTTTTCGATCTCGGCACAAATGCTACGAAGGTGGAAGTTGTAGTCTCGCCTGCAGCAGGTTTGGATGTTAGCAGACAACTTATTCAGCTCTCTTATGTCTGTTCCTACAGCTTTTTTAAGGCGTCTCTCTTCTATTAGAGCAAGAGTACTATCTGTCATCCAGTGTTGACGTTTGCGCGTTTCTGATCTTGGTTTAGACTCCGCCACTGCATATTGGATGAGATTTTTAGCCTTATTCCATAGCATGTCTGGTGTAGCTTCATTGTGATCCATATCGGTCCATTCCTTCCAATCCCGTTCAATAGCTGTTTTGAACTTCTCGTTATCTACTACTTCAATCCGTCTTGTTTTCTTGGAGGATCGAGCAGTTTTGAGTTTCAACCGCATCTTTGCAATAACGAGTTCATGGTCGGAACCACAATCAGCCCCAGGAAGCGTGTGGGTATTGAGGATGGAGGTGCACCAGCGTGATCTAACCAGTATATAGTCGATCTGGTTCCTGGTTCTACCATTAGGCGACGTCCAGGTGTATAGTCGACGGGGATGGTGCTGGAATAGACTGTTCGTCACCACCAAGTTGTTCTCGTCTGCGAACTGCATAAGTCTTTCACCTCTATCATTGCGTACCCCAAGTCCGAAGTTTCCCACACATTTGCTGTAATGAGCGGAGTTTGCGCCTATTTTTGAATTAAAATCACCCAAGATTATAAGTAGCTCTCTATTGGGGATTTTGGCCACAGTTGCCTGTAGTTCTTTGTAAAAACTCTCCAGAACGGTGGGTGGAGCTTCGCTGGTGGGGGCGTATGCCTGTATTAGGTTTAGGTTTACAGGCGACGCTTTAAGTTTCATCGACATGATGCGGTCGCTGACTGCTTCATACCCTATCACATTGCTATTTTGATGCTTAGAAATAAGAATGGCTACTCCATTTCGGCTGTTTTCGTCGTTGCCAGAAAAATAGACTGCATGGGTATCGGTAAAGAAATGCCCGTTGTTTCTCCAGTGGGTTTCGGCTAGTCCACAAATGCATAAACCACATCTGGTAACTTCCTTCTCTACGATATCTAATTTACCGGGTTTTAGCAAGCCACGAACATTCCACGTGCCTATCTTCTGGATTTTTCGCAACTTGACGAAGTTTCCAGTAGCATTGTTTCCATACGGAGCCTGGTCTCCTACTCCATCTTGGCCGGTAGTCCATTTCCCACCGCTCGCCCCGGACGCGGCGCGGCGCCGCTGGCTAGGCGGTTCGCATGGCAATCGTGATTCTATTGTGTCTACTTTCATAACGATTTTCTCGGGAGGTTAGTTGCAGTGGTTTCCCGTTGCCTTCTGCACCAGATATTTTAGGGGTTATTTGTACCCCAAGGCCCCTGTAGCCTCTTCTGACCTCTGGCCAGGAAAGTGGTTATACCGCCACTGCTCGGTCGCCATTGCCTCGTCCGTTATCTAGCAGGGGGACCGCGGTATGGGAATACCGCCGCAGACGGTGAGTTGTCTGCGCGAGCAGGTGAGGTCTGCGCGAGCAGGTGAGGCAAATGTTAATATAAATATATAATGTCAGCACAAAGGAGCTAGGAACAATCTAATTGTAAGTGTCACAAAGAAACTCATCAATTGTGTAATAGCATTTTTCTATAAGAAATGACTTAAGTTTATGCTTAAACTGATTCAAATTATATATAGACTTTAAATGTATGGGTAGTTTATTAGAAAGTTTAATTGACTGATATACTGCAGCGTGGCTGACGACGTTCAGGTGTGGCTGGACCCTATAATAATAATATTAATATAATATTCCGGGACAACTCACACACGGTTATCTGATCCCAAGCTAAGCAGAGCTTGTGTTATGGTAACCAGACAACTGATAAACATACTTATATATTTCTAAATACATACATATTAAAGATAAATTACACCCAGACAACCAGAACAAATGATCGTGCTCATCACACAAACATTTGTCCTGGGTGGGAATCGAACCCACGACCTCCGGTATAGCAGTCAGGGTCACTAACCACTAGACCAACAGGCCCGTCTTTTATATTGCAAGTCCCTACGCCTTGTTGCCTCCCGCTTATTTCTTTCCTCAATTGTTTCAAAATTAGGTAGCTGTTTAATTAGATCGGTGAGTAGTACTAAAATATATAAGCAAGGGACCGTTAAAATCTGGAGTTCTTTAAAAACTCCTTACAAGACACCCACTGTGGAACTTTCACCATGGTTCTTATAGCCCTTTTTTGAGAGACAAAAGCAGTATTTACATTATATGCGTAGCTACCGCCCCATAAAACGATACTGTACCTAAGCTTCGATACTACAAGCGAATAATACGCTACTTTTAAATGTTCAATAGCAACCACATCCCTAAGACTTCTCAGGGCATAGCAAGCTGAGCTAATTGAACTTTCGATAGCTGTCAGCTCCTTTTTCCAGTTAAGATTTTCATCAATGTGAATACCAAGAAACTTCACACTGTCCACCAAAGTTATTTTGTCGTCATTTAGTATGATCTCCATGGTGTCTTTGTTTTTTGATGTTGTTCTGAATAACATGGCATTTGTTTTACTGGCATTCAATTTAAGGTTGTTGATGGGATCTCTAAAGATATTAAGTATTTTTGGGTGTATATAGCAAACCGTCGAGGCAGGTCGGGAATACCTTCCTGTATGTTTTATAAGGGTGAAACTACTACCAATCCAGTTAAAATATGTAATTTATTTTCTAAATTTTTTGAGTCAGTCTACGAGCCCTCTAGTTTGTCAGTTGATTGGAGACCGGCACCTCAAATATCTCATAGTACTAATTGTATCGATAAGCTACATTTTGAAGCTCAAGTAGTACGTAATCATCTTAAGATGCTGGACATGAACAAAGGACCTGGGCCAGATGGTATTCCACCATTTTTCTTAAAACACACAGTCGACACAATCTTTGAACCATTGACCCTATTGTTTAACAGGGGCATCCAATACGGTACGTTTCCAACTACATGGAAAAAGACTAATTTAATTCCGGTATACAAGGGTGGCTCTAGACAGAACGTCGAAAACTATAGACCCATATCCATATTATGCGTTGTTGCAAAAATTTACGAGAAGCTTATTCATCAGGCCATCTGCCCTGTCATGTGTAGCAATCTAATTCCGGAACAACATGGATTCGTGAAAAAAAAATCCACCATAACTAATTTAGTTATTTTTATTAACTATCTGTTTATAAACATGGATAACGGACATCAAACTGATACGGTGTACACAGATTTTAGAAAAGCGTTTGACAGGGTAGACCATGCACTCCTACTAGACAAAATTGCTTTTAATGGCATTAGGGGAAATCTGTTACGTTGGTTCCATTCTTACATAAGCAATCGCAATCAAACTGTGGTCACAGGCGGATATCATTCTGATCGTGCAATTTTGGCTACTTCTGGCGTTCCTCAAGGGTCCATTCTCGGGCCTCTTTTGTTTACTATATATATAAATGACAGTAAGGATTGTTTTCAACATAGTAACTTTTTGTTGTACGCCGATGATCTTAAAATTTATAGGACTATCAAGACACCACACGATTGTAATCTTCTTCAAGAGGATCTTAATAGATTATCGACATATTGTGCAGACAATAAACTAGAGTTGAGCATTCCCAAATGTAAATACATGAATTTCACCAAAAAAAAGAATGTGATCTTATATGATTATACGTTATGTAACGAAACATTGGCCAAAGAAATAAACATCTGTGATCTGGGTATAATTTTAGATAGTAAACTGCATCTAAACTTACATATAGATAAAATTATATCGAAGGCATTTCAAATGTACAACTTTGTTACGAGAGCCGCATCAGATTTTAAAAAACCCTTAACTTACTTGTATCTCTTCAACTCCCTAGTTCGTCCGCAGCTTAAGTATGGTTGCCTAATTTGGGACCCATACTACCTCAAATATGATAACGCGATTGAACGAGTTCAGCGTAAGTATCTAAAATATATGGTGTACAAATGTCGTCTTGAGCGTCTCTCGTACGAGGATGTACTATCTAAATATAAAGTGCTAACGTTGCGTGACAGACGCCAGTTGCTACAGGCCATGATGCTGCATGGTCTTATACATAATAGATTTGACAGCATTGAATTGGTTAATAGATTATTTTATATTGTACCACGAACAGTCTTTAGACGGGAGGCGCGCTCTTACCCTGTTTTTGCTACAACTTCTTGTCGAACTAACGCCGGTGAGAGAGCGCCTCTACAAAAACTTGTTAAGACTTACAATAACAACTTTAATAATATAGACATTTTTGCATCAAGTAAAAATGTCTTTAGGAATAAAATTATTGAGCACTTACTTAGTATTAAATAATAATCCCTGTTAATGTCATTCATTGTTCACACTTTTGTTATATGTATATTTTTGTTTTTCTCTTTAATATTTGTATGTTTTAATCTCTTTGTTGCTATATAGAACACTGTTATTTTTGGTCGAATCAGCTTCCATACTGTAACGATAGTTATTAGTAATCTGTGGAAATGTTATGGATTGTACACTTAACATAACGAGCATATTCTTAATTCTGTGTATTACGTAGTGTATAATTGTTTGTTTCCCAAATAAAATAAAATAAAATAAACCAAGTATGAAAAAGAGCCAGAGCCTTATTTACCTTCCTGCTGAGAGTATCTATGTCTTTGGCGGCTAAAATAGCATTTGTGTCATCAGCAAAAAGAACAAGTTCAATGTTATTGTGTTTCAGCATATGGTTAATCAAATCATTAACAAACAAAATGAAAAAGACTGGCCCCAAGATTGATCCTTGTGGAACTCCTTGTGTTAATAACTTGAGCCTTGATTTATAAGTATTTTCACAATTTCGTTCATTCACTTTAATTTCTACATATTGCTTCCGATTTTCTAGGTAAGATTTAAATAAGGATAAAATCGGCCCTCGAACTCCATAATGTTCCATTTTTGCTAATAGTAGCTTGTGATTGACGGTGTCAAAGGCGGAGCTAAGATCAAGGAACAGCCCTACAACTTTTAATTTATCATTAATCCCGTTAACTATTTTCTCCATTAATGTGTTAATCGCGTCATTTGTCCCCACATTTTTCTGGTATCCAAATTGTCTATGGGTAAGAATCTTATTTCGATTCAAGTGACTTACAAGTCTTAACTTAAGTATTTTCTCAAAATTTTTTGAGATGATTGGTAGCAAAGAAATTGGCCTGTAATTTTTTGGATCTAGTTTGCAACCTTTTTTGTAGATGGGTAAGACCCTTGCTACCTTGAGTTGTTCAGGGAATATACTCATATTTATACACATGTTGATAAAATGTGCCAGAGGTTCTGCTAGTATGTCAATATGATCTTTTACTATTTTTATTGGCATTTCATCATGACCAGAAGATTTTTTTAAGAGCCATCGATTTAACTATTCCTCCTACTTCATGTGCAGTAACTCGGTCGCAGGTCATTTCTTTGTCTACTCTGTTAACGCTATTTCGCAGAGTTCTTAGAGCTTGTTCGAAAGAATCAGATCCGCTGACTGTCTCGGGTTTATCAAATGTATTTGAGAAAATGTCGACTATCTCCTGGGGATTTGATATTATTTTGTTCTTTATTTTAAGCAATAAATTTTTACTACTTTCGGTTTTTGATTTTGTATTTCTATATCTATTTACAACCCGCCATATAGCCTTTGTAGAATCATTTGCTCTTTTTATCATTTTCATCAATTAACTAGAATGTCGTCAAATAAGTACTGGAGGTGTTATTTTGGATGTGAAACGGATGGTAAGTAATAGTCAAAGAGTAAAGTAATATAGAGGGAAAAGAGAGCCCTCTTACGTGATAAAATTGCAAACTCATTTGACAGTGCGCCATCTACAAATTGACCCGAAACTAATCACATACCCACACACACACACAGTTAAGCGTACGTTTGTGTGTGTCTATGCATGTTATCATTTCTAATAGAACGTTTCGTCCTATCATAATACAACAAGTTCAGAGTAAGTTCACAATAGTAAGGGGGAGGAACATAAGGCTCAACTCCACGCACTTACTTTTGGTAATTACAATGAAATACAACAATACGGATCGGGAATTACAAAATGCGTATACGCAGAATGCAACAAACCGCCATATTGTGATTGTTAATTTTCAGTTCAAGAACTGTCACCATATTATACATCCTGAGTAGAATCTGGCACCAGGTCTTTTTAAGGCCCTTTCTAGTTCATGCACAGAAAGAGGACCGCGAATAGTTTGTTTTCTACATGCGTCAACAAAACGTAAAACATAGGCGACCGTTCGCTGAAGTCGTAAAAAGTTTGAAAACCGTGTAAAATTAATCAATTCATCTTTATTGTCATTGAATAAAACATGCAAGGTGACATTTAATTTCAATTCAGGTAACATTTCATTATTAAAATTCATTAATTTAGAAGGCCAATAAGACATTTTATTCACTAAAAAACTAGGACCGGACCACCAATCATCTAAACTAGGTAATAAATTAATGTCTACTCCACGAGACAAATAATCAGCAGGGTTTTGGTCAGTTGGAACATGTCTCCACTCACAGCCACCAGTCTTATCTAAAATCTCGGCAACTCTGTTACGAACGAACGGCTGTAATTTATTTGGTAACATTTTTAGCCACCCTAAAACAATTGTGGAGTCAGTCCAAAAGAAAGTGCGTCGCGCGCTAACTCGTAAAGCTGCTACAACCTTTTCAAAGATGCGAACACCTACAAGAGCACCGCATAGCTAAAGTCTGGGTATGGTCGTCGGCTTGAGCGGCGCAACTCTGCCTTTGGCTAACAATAAACGCACTAAACCTGTCCCTGCTTATCAACGCTTCTTACATACATACAAGCGCCGTAGCCGCGTAGGCGCGTTCAGACGCATCTGTAAAAATGTGAAATTCTAAAAACTCATAACAATCAATTAAAACTCGACGTGGAATATGAATTTCATTTAATTTAGGTAAATTAGTAATCATTTCATTCTAGAGCTTACTAATGTCCGGTGATAGCTGTTCATCCCAAGACAATTTTTCGAACCATAATTTCTGAAGGTATATTTTCATAACACAAGGAGCTAATAATCCAAGCGGATCGAAAACTTGTGAAACAACCGAAAGCATGTCACGTTTTGTGCTATTAAATTTAACTGACTGACTAATTGGAAAGCAAAGGTAATCTGGCAGTGGCTGCCAACCTAGGCCTAAGGTTTTGGTTGACTCAAATCCACCAACATTCAAATCCAGTGAAGACTGGGGAAAGTCAGAACCAATTACCAATTGTATGTCATTCGACTTAAACTTTCTTAAATTCATCTGCGCTGAAGCGGGAGTTGAAGTAACTTTATGACGCAACTCTTTAACCTCATTGATGTCATCTCCTCCAGTGAGCAAGTCATCCACGTAAAAGTCGTGGAGGATGACGTCACCAATCTCCTTATCAACACACTCTAGCCCTAACTGCCGAAGACATCGGGTTGCTAGGTAAGGAGCGCTGGCCGTGCCGTACGTCACGGTATTAAGT
Organism: Autographa pulchrina; assembly: GCA_905475315.1. Lineage (NCBI taxonomy): Eukaryota > Metazoa > Arthropoda > Insecta > Lepidoptera > Noctuidae > Autographa > Autographa pulchrina. The sequence continues at coordinate 3,298,761 of FR997761.1, read as the reverse complement.
TGATAAGCGTGTAATGGAGTTGACGGATTATCACGCCAAATAATTTGTTGAAGATACCTATCATTTGGATGAACAACTATCTGCCGGTACATTTTCTCAACATCAGCAGCTATGATGTACTTATGCTGTCTAAAACGCAACAGGATCGATAAAAGGTCGTCCTGTACCACGGGTCCAATCATCTGGATATTATTAATAGAAATACCAGTGCTAGTAGAACTACTTGCATTGAAGACCACCCTTAACTTAGTGGTGGCGCTGCTTTCGCGCAGAACTCCGTGATGCGGAATGTAAAACGCTTGATCATCAATAGTTTTCAACCGACTTCAAAAAAGGAGGAGGTTCTCAATTCGGCTGTTTTTTTTTTTTTTTTTTTTTTATGTTTGTTACTCGATTTCTCAAAGACGCCTGGACCGATTTCAAAAATTATTTTTTTATTTGAAAGGGTATGCTTGTCATTTGGTCCCATCGTCATCAGGTCAGGATCTGATGGTGGAAACCCTAAGAAATCGAGGGCATCTCTTGAAAATTGTAGGCGAGCATGGGGTAAAAACTTGATATTTATGTGTATATCTGATGAGACTACAATACTATGGAGGTTTAGGGCAGATCTGATGATGGAGACGACAGAGGATCGAGGAAACTCCTCAACGGCACATCTTAACTACCTCGTGTTTGGGCTTATTTTATTCGTGTTGACAAGATCTTTACACCGAGATGGGTAATGACTGCCACTGCAAGGTCCGTGATGCAGGTGCAGTACAGTTTAGGGAACTCCTTAATGGTTGATAGCAGCTACATAGTGTTTGGGCTTATTTTATTCGTGTTGACAAGATCTTTACACCGTGATGGGTAATGACTGCCACTGCAAGGTCCGTGATGCAGGTGCAGTACAGTTTAGGGAACTCCTTAATGGTTGATAGCAGTTACATAGTGTTTGGGTTTATTTCTACAACAAGTGAAGCATTTGCGTTTAATAAGAACCATTCTACTATCAGATCTGATGATGAAGCCAAGATGACCTCGGGAATGTAGCGGGAATTCGTTGGATGTGAGATGCGTGGCACTGGATTTCGTTTGATGGAAATTATCATGAGGATGATGAAAGGGTGTCAGCTTAAGGCCTACCCATATTACCTATCTAAGATTGAAAATATGTCACTAAAAATAAACAAATAAAAATTATTTTGCAAAAAAAAAAAACCGACTTCAAAAATCGAGAAAAGCACTAAAAAGTTACAAATAATTCTATAACCTACCTTTATTAATAAACCTAACCTAAACTTCGATTAACCTATAATACAATTTAACAATTTTTGGAGTCGGTGCCAAGCTAAGTAATGAAACGACTGGTAATTCCTGAGTATATTGATGTGTATTGTGTTTGTAATAATATATTATTAATATTGTTAAGTCATTTTTTACAATATTAATTTTTTACAAATTTATATTTACATTCGTTGATTATTATTATTTACTGACATTAATTTTACCCTTAATGATATATTATTTATTTAAATTTATTGCTATTTACCACACCCATTTACAATGTTCACGTAGGATTAAATTGTATATTATCGTTTTGTTGGTCACTACTGACTGTAAAAACGTCGGTCCAAGCAATATACAAAACTTAAATCATTATATACCTACAGACTAAGAGCAGAAAAAATAAAACATAAATCTTACAGCTTCTAAATATTAATTCTAATCGGAAAACAACAAAAATACTTTATGACAGATTACCTAATATTAAGACACAAAGAAAAAAAGATAAGTACTAACGTTTACACTTAACAATATTAATAATATATTATTACAAACACAATACACATCAATATACTCAGGAATTACCAGTCGTTTCATTACTTAGCTTGGCACCGACTCCAAAAATTGTTAAATTGTATTATTGGTTAATCGTAGTTTAGGTTAGGTTTATTAATATAGGTAGGTTATAGAATTATTTGTAACTTTTTAGTGCTTTTCTCGATTTTTGAAGTCGGTTTTTTTTACATCTAGACATTTGACCTAAAGTTTCATATTCCATAATAAATTCTTTGTACATATTAGAAAATTGAGTTTAAGATTTAAATCTACGTTCCAGAGAAGCAAAACAATGTTTGGCTCTTGACAAAGATTCACCTAAATTGTCCGGGGGGGGAACATTTTAAAGGAATCCTAACACAAAATTGACCATTTTCCAAACGAGTAGTGTTTTTTATAAAATGCTCCTCGCATAGCTTCTCCTCTGGGGAATATGGAGACGAAGTACACACTTCTTCAAGTTGCCAAAACTTTGTAAGTTGTTGATCAACATTAAAATTTAATTCATCGTCACAGTCTGAACACACCTTTATAAAATTACATTTTAAAACTTTAGAATAAATACAACTGTTAATTGGGCCGGAGACCAACCAACCCAATTTAGTCTCACAAAGAATTGGTTGCCCATCACCCAACTTAATTCGTTGAGATTCCAATAAATCCCAAAAGATGTCAGCACCCAGCAACATATCGACAGGGTGAGTAAAAGTTGGGATCTGCGAGACAAACGTCAGACGGAATTTTAATTTTTAACAAATTAACTTGTTTATTTGGAATCGTATCTGTGATGGATGGGAGAACAAAACAATTAATATCCATGCTAAAATTGTCATTTAAAGATTTTATTGATATAGAACACATTTTATTGATAAAAGATGACGAGTTATTGACACCTATAATAGAGTTGTTTACAGTTTTGGCAGTCAAACCTAGCTGGTGGTATAACCTCTCAGTCATGAGACATGACGTGCTGCCACTGTCAAGCACAGCACGAGCAACATATTGCTGACCGTTAATACTCATGACCTTAACGAGTGCGGTGGACAGCAACACGTCGCCGTGTTCCACAGTCGCGGACAGCGACACACCGGTACGGTTACCTATGGTAGTGGGATGAGTGGAGACAGTCGCACTGCCATTGTTGTCAACAACAACACTGCTAGCAGAAGCACCAGAAGGGTCTGACTTCAATGATTTATCAATGTGAACAATAGTGTTGTGTTTGCGACGGCATATTTTACAACCTGGCTTTTTGCAGTTATTTGCATAATGTCCTAGATTAAAACAGTTGTAACAAACTTTATATTTAGGTAATAACTCCAAACGAGCTTCATTGGTCAACGATAAAAACCGAGGGCAACTATTTAACTTATGATCACCGTAACACATAACACAATTCTTAGGTTTATTTGAAACACCGTCATCCTGTTTACTTGAACTTTCACCTGAATTATTTTTATTAGAATCCTGTACTAACATTGACCTAACCTTGTTTGTTGTTTAACCGCGTGTGAGTGTTTAGCATTCGTAGAAGCTTCCAGTTCGAACGTTTCTAATATCTCAGCACGGTTTTTAATAAAAGTTATAAATATTTCAAACGTAACTTTAGAATTCTTGTCCAGGCGGCCCTTATACTCACCCCATTCACGATAAGTTTTGCTATCTAATTTTTGTATGACAATATAAATAAGTAAAGTATCCCAATGATTAACAGGTTCATTTAAGGATTCTAAGGCACGTATGTTTTGGTTAACAACATCAAGTAAACCTTTTAAATTAACTGAAGACTCCCTTTGAAGGGTGTCGATTTGAAATAATGCAGAAACATGATGTTGGATAAGCAGGTGTTTGTTATCAAACCGCTCGCACAGAACATTCCATGCTACCGAATAATTTGCAGAAGAAAACTGAATTGAGTTGATCACCACAGCAGCTGACCCTTCCAGGGATGACCTCAAATAATGAAATTTGTTTATTTCATCCATATCGTCGTTTGAGTGGACGAGACTAACAAATGTGTCGTGGAACTCTAACCAGTTAGTGTAAGAACCACTGAATTTCGGCAACTGAATAGTCGGTAATTTAACAAACTTATGATTGCTAGAACGAGACATGACGTCACAGTTGTCATTAGAATCTCCTTTCCTATTATTGTCCAACATTAGTTGAGCGTTAGATAGGGTTTTGTAATAAAGAGATTCAAACTCCTCGCGTTCCGACATCTGACCATCCAAGTCATCTGTACTACACACTACAGCATTAATTGCACCTCATCATATTGGGCATACAATGCCTCCAGTTTAGTAAAACGTAATTGCAACTCGCTTACCTCAGTAGGACTCAACGAAGAAGGATTCAAAGAATTTAAATAGTTTGAGAACATTGTCACCTTTCCTTTGCAACTCGCTCGTTTCCTAACTAGATCTTTATCCCACCAAAAACATTCAATGTAAAAAAAAGCCAAGTCTCTCTATGCAATTCTTCCATCGTAAAAAGTTTTGAGATCGCATAGGAGCCAAGTCCTGTTCAACTTAATTTGTAATAATAAATCAATATTTTGTGACTATATCAATAGTTTTGTTTACATTACAATAACAGCGACTTGGCCATGAGCACAAGTTAAAGGTCGTTTGCTCCTTGTAATTACGTGCAAATACCGTTGAATTTATTTATTATATGTAGGTATTATGGACATGATTTTGTAACTGATTGGAATTTGAGATCACTATGGACTAAACATGCGCCATAGTGCATGTGCAGTTCACTGATCTTGGATGATACCGACTGTCGGTTAAGGTGTCCTGATATTATTTATTATTATTTTACTTGCAACTCCTCCAAATATGCTGTTTTATATTTGTATCTTATTGTGCTCATGGCCAAGTCACTATTATTGTAATGTAAACAAAACTATTGATATAGTCACAAAATATTGATTTATTATTACAAATTAAGTTGAACAGGACTTGGCTCCTATGCGATCTCAAAACTTTTTACGATGGAAGAATTGCATAGAGAGACTTGGCTTTTTTTTACATTGAATGTTTTTGGTGGGATCTCATTTATTTTTTATAGGTCTCTTTCTTTTCTTTTTATAAATAAACAAAATTGCTATAAAAAATATTTGCTTTTTGTACATAAACAAAGAACAAAGTTAACAATGCAGTCAAAATTCATATACCATGATCTTGTAAAACCGCAAATATAAATTTGTTTCATATTATTTACTAAGGTATATAATTTATTACCGTTTTTATAATTTTCCCTTTACATGTAGCTAAAAACCTATCTTGGTGCCAAATTTGAAGTTTCTAAGTTTGCTAGAAGTACCTTAGATTTTTGATGATCGGTCAGTGAGTGAGTCAGTGAGTGACAAAATGGTGTAACTTTGATCGCTCATAACTCGTAAACTATTGGTTCAAATGTCATGTAATTTTGACGCTGAGCTTGTTTTAATACTTACTCTAGGTCATCGAAAATCTAAACCCCTAGCTTTGTCCGTATCGATGATACAGGGGGGGTGAAATAGCCGCGAAACGCTTCGAGAAAAGAATGGTACGGCCGTGCCCGTTTTGCTCGAGACTTGGCTGGGGCACTGCCGTGCCCCCAGATTATCCTTATTTAATTCCTTATCCCCTGGGATTGCGTAAGCTAGTGCAATCAACCTGGAATGTATATAAATAAAGTTATAGCAACGTCAAAATTAAAATAACAAATGTAGCAGCCTGAAATACGTACAAGATTAAAATACACTTACTTTAGAGTGAATTTACACAAATAATAATGTAGAATTTATCATAAACCAAGCGTAAGCTTGACGGTTATATTGTACAAAACTTTACTAATAATACTGCAATTGCAATTATTTATATTGTCTACCTGTGCTAACTAATGTGATTACGTAACTGTCTCAATGACTGTTAAATTATTACACCGTAAAGCAAAATAATGCAGTTACTACAAAGAACTACTCTTTAACAATGTGTAAATAACAAATAAATAATAATAATTACTGATCAGTTAATCGGGGGGCACGGCAGTGCCCCCGCCAAGGCGAGCGCGAAGCAAACACTGCCGTACCATCCTTTACTGGAACCATTTCGCCGCATTTTCAGGCCTCTATTTGAGAACCTCTGGATAAGACCAGAACGCAGAAATTTTCGTCATCCAGTAAACTTTAATCATATACTTAAAATCCAAAATTTCAAGTCTGTAGATCATTTAGTTCCGAAGTTAAGCGAAAGCAGAGTTTCGCATTTACGACACTCACTTGATAGCAATGATCGAAATAACAAATAACAAGCAAGTTATTACTATACCTCTATATTTGTTGGATGGAATATTAGACCCTAATTTAAAATAGTTGTCTTATCGGGGAACATTTATATAGTAATAATAACAACACTATGTAATAATTATTAATTTATTTACGGTAAAGGTGGCACATAAGAAGCATTTTATAAACATAACATTTATTTAACAATGTGAGAATTATACTTATCTTCTAGCTCAGGTAAACCACACTTATAAACAAAATCAACCTCAGAGAGAGCTCCGCACCGTCCGACGTCTCAAACAAGAATGACCCCGACTAGTCGGCGCAGCGTGTTTTATAGGCGGTAACAAACAACTAAGTATGAGTCACACTTGTCTGTCACCGCTCGAACGATGAATTTAAAAGTGACGTTTAAACTGTTATTTACTATAATTACATATCTATAGATTTATTATTTCTTAATTTACTAAAAATAGGTAAATATATATCCATACCTATACATAGGCATAAACTATCACGGCCATACTGACAGTACTTCGTCCTCGAAGTATTATGTTACTATGTTATTCTACGTCTATTATGTTACATAATATAAGAATAGGCATATGTGATTCATTAATGAACATAATACATGACACAAAATGAAAAGAGAGTAGTCAAAACAATTCACAAGACATTTTCTCCTATTTTTTTCATAAATTTTAAAGTCAGGTCGAGTCAGGTCAAATCAAGTCGTGGTGGCGGCCGTTGCCCGAAGTGGCGAGTGTCCGCCAGATAAGGTGCGGGCCGGCGACATACGCGCCGACGCCACTGAACTCGGCGCGGTCTGGGTTCGGTGCCCTGTGGCGTCGGCGAAGAAGATCGCCGACAAAGGGGAATTGCTGGTAGGCTGGGTTGCAGCGAGTGTTAAACTCCTGCAACCCCGGGCTTTGCGGTGCTTCCGGTGCCTGGAAAAGGGGCACGTCCGGGCAAAATGCACCGCCGAGGTCGACCGTAGCGATCTGTGCTATCGCTACGGTAAGCCCGGCCACAAGGCGGCCCAGTGTTCCGCGGCGCCCAACTGCAGCGTATGTTCGGCTGCGGGGAAGCCAGCGGGGCACATAGTGGGCGGAGGGGCCTGTGGCGCGCCTGCCAGCAAGGCCAAGAAGAAAAAGAAGGGGAGCTCTAAGCCTGCCGGGGAAACCTCGCCACCTCGCAGGCTGGTAGCTCCACGGCCGACTCCCGGCCCAGGACTGGAGTGGAGGGAATGGAGTGCCAATAATGGCACAACTACATTTACTCCAGGGCAACATCAACCACTGTGCCAGAGCTCAGGATCTTTTACTCCAGAGCATGGCAGAGTGGTCGATCGACGTGGCTGTGGTCGCCGAACCGTACTTCATCCCCGCCCGGGACAACTGGCTGGGGTGCGCTGACGGTTTGGTGGCCATTATTGGCGAGGCTCTGATCGACCCGTCTAGGGGCCGTGGCTGGGTTGCTGCGGTCTCTGGCGGCATCGTCATTGTGGGGGCGTATTTCTCCCCCAACAAGAGTCTCGCCGACTTCGAGGGTTTCCTTGTCGAGTTGGGCGCCGTCGTAGGCCGCTACCACCCTCGTCCCGTTTTTGTGCTCGGGGATCTCAACGCCAAGTCATCGGCGTGGGGATCTCCGGTCACTGACCCTCGGGGCGAGGTGTTGGTAGAGTGGGCGGTGACGACTGGTCTGGTCGTCCTGAATCGGGGTTCGGAATACACGTGCGTGCGGCAGCGGGGCGGGTCGATAGTGGACGTCTCGTTCGCTAGCCCCTCTGTCGCTGGCCGTGTCCGTGACTGGCGTGTCGCTGTGGAGGTGGAGACGCTATCGGACCATCGTTATATTCGGTTCGACGTCTCTGCCCAGACCGCAGGCGGCCGCCATCCAACAACCCCGATGAACGACGGCCCGCGTTGGGCGCTTAAGCGCATCGACAGGGAACTACTCGAGGAAGCTGCCTTAGTCCAGTCCTGGACCTGGGAGTCGGCGACGGACGGCCCCGTCGACGTCGAAGCGGAGGCGCTGTGGTTTCGCGGGGCGATGACGCGGATCTGCGACGCGTCCATGCCCCGTGTCCGCCAACAGTCCGCAAGGCGCCAGGTGTACTGGTGGACCGCCGAGATCGCGCAACTGCGCGTAGCGTGCGCTGCGGCCCGCCGCCGGTACACCCGATACCGGAGACGACGTCGACGGGATTTCGCCGAAGAGGACGCGCTGTATGAGGTGTACCGCGCGTCCAAGGAGACTCTGTGGCTGGCCATCGGCGACTCGAAGTCGCGTGCCAGGGAGGAGCTGCTGGGGTCCCTGGATCGGGATCCGTGGGGGCGCCCCTACCGCTGGGTAAGGGGCAAGTTGCGTCCCTGGGCGCCCCCACTGGTGCAGACCATGCAGCCCCGGCTGCTAGAGGTGGTGGTGTCGACCCTCTTCCCTGTGCGAGGGGGACATGTTCCCCCGGCGATGGCTTCGCCCTCAGCCACAGACTCTCCAGAAGAGGAGAGCACCGATGTCCCCGAGGTGACGCAGTCAGAGACGAGAGCGGCCGTGTCGCGGCTCCGGGCTAAGAGCACAGCACCCGGACCCGACGGAGTTCCTGGCCGAGCTCTCGTCTTGGCTCTGAAGGAGCTAGAGCCCCAGCTGAGGGGGCTCTTCACGGCATGTCTCGAGCGGGGTCAGTTTCCCAGTGTATGGAAGGAGGGGAGGCTGGTCCTGCTCAGGAAGGAGGGGCGCCCCGCGGACTCGCCGTCCGCGTATCGGCCCATAGTGCTGCTCGACGAGGCGGGCAAACTATTTGAGCGAGTTATCGCAGATCGCCTCGTCAGCCACTTGTGCAGAGAGGGGCCGGACCTGGACGAGAACCAGTTCGGTTTTCGTCGGGGGCGCTCCACCATAGACGCCATCATGCGCGTGAGGGGCCTGGCGGAGGAGACGGTGTCCCGGGGTGGGGTGGTGTTGGCGGTGTCTTTAGACATCTCCAACGCTTTCAACACCCTACCCTGGAGCTGCATTCGGGAGGCGCTGGTATACCATCGCGTGCCTCCCTACCTCCGCCGTACAGTAGGGGCTTATCTGGAGGACAGATGCGTCACCTACAGGGGACGTGACGGTGCTGGTCAGCACTTCATGTCGTGCGGTGTCCCACAGGGATCGGTCTTAGGACCGCTCCTGTGGAACATCGGCTACGACTGGGTGCTGAGAGGCGAGCTCCCGTCGGGCGCAGACTTGACGTGTTATGCGGACGACACGCTTGTCACCGCCCGGGGGAGCTCGCACAGGGAAGCGACGTTGATAGCCACGGCTGCGGTGTCACAGGTGGTGAACCGCATCCGGCGCCTGGGCCTGGAGGTGGCCCTAAACAAGTCGGAGGCCATGGTGTTTCATGGCCCCCGGCGGGCGCCGGCGCCGGGATCACACATCGTGGTCGGTGGGGCTCGGATAGCTGTCGGGTTCACCATGAAGTACCTAGGATTGGTGCTCGACAGCCGTTGGGAATTCGGGCCTCACTTCCGGCGGCTAGCGCCCAAGCTCATGGGCGCGGCGGGCGCGCTTTCAACGTTGCTTCCCAACATGGGGGGCCCGAGCGCCGCCTGTAGGCGGTTATACGTGGGAATCGTGCGGTCCATGGCCCTGTATGGGGCTCCCGTATGGGCGCTCGACCTGACGGCCAGCACTCTCGCCATTCTGCGCAAGCCGCAGAGGGCGATGGCCGTCAGAGTCGTCCGCGGGTACCGCACGATTTCCCACGAGGCGGCTTGTGTCCTGGCCGGATCTCCGCCCTGGGACCTAGAGGGGAAAGTACTCGCGTCATTGTACCGATGGCGCGAGGAAGAGCGGGCACGGGGCTCGATGCCGGTGCAGCGGCAGATCGAGCTGCGCCGGGGAGAGCTCCGCCAGGTCTTGGTGGCGGAATGGCGGCAAAGGCTTTTGCGCCCTGCCGCCGGCCTCGCTACCGTCGAGGCGATCCGGCCAGTACTCGACGACTGGCTCGGGAGAAGGCACGGCTCCCTGTCGTTCAGGGTGACGCAGGTGCTGTCGGGGCATGGATGCTTCGGCAAGTACCTGTGTCGCATAGACAGGGAGCCGGACGCTCGGTGCCACCACTGCGTCCAGTGCGGGGAGGACACGGCGCAACACACGCTCGCTGAGTGTGTAGCTTGGGAGGAGCAGCGCCGTGTCCTCGCAAATGAAGTAGGAGGCGACCTGTCGCTGCCGGCCGTAGTGCGGAGTATGGTCGGTAGCGCAGAGTCGTGGGACGCGGTGGTGTCCTTCTGCGAGGACGTGATGTCGCAGAAGGAGACTGCGGAACGGGAGAGGGAGATCTCGACTCCCTTCCCCGGCCGCAGAAGACGCACCGGGCGCAGGGGAAGGGTGGACAACGCCCTTCTCCGCCCCCCATGAATGGGTCCAGGGGCGAGGGACTTGGGGAAGTCCCCGCCCCCTATTCGATGGACCCGAGGCGGAGGCGCGCGCGGGTGTCGGCGCGCGCCTCTGAGGCGGTGCACGGGGTAGTTGTACACCTCACTACCCCGTGCAGAAGCTGAGGCCCGGACAGACCGGGCCGGCACCAGTGTGGGGCTGCGGAAGAATCCGGATTCCCGCGGCCCCACGCGCACGTGCGAGGAGGAGACACCGGGGGGTTTTAGCCGGTAAGAGTCCGGCACGCCCCTCCGCCTCTCCCCAGGCGGAGGAAGTCCATGAGGATTTCCCCCCGAAAAAAAAAAAAAAAAAAAAAAAAAGGTCAAATCAAGTCGAGTCAAACATTTGCATACACACTGATCAAATAGGTAACAGAGTATGCTTGCCAACTACATAGACATGTCGATCACATTCACCCGCTGCTGGTGAGAAGATCGACACCAAATAGAAGGCCGACCAGCGGTACTCGGACTGATAAAATTATTGAGTAATGCCAACTACATAGTCATGTCAATCACATTCACCCGCTGCCTGTGAGATAATTGACACCAAATAGTAGGCCGAGCAGCGGTACTCGGACTGATTAAATTATTGAGTAATGCCAACTACATAGCCATGTCAATCACATTCACCCGCTGCCTGTGAGATAATTGACACCAAATAGTAGGCCGACCAGCGGTACTCGGACTGATAAAACTTAAGGTCAAATCTTTACTCATTCACAATAAGATATTGGTTCTAGCATTGATATACTCAAGCAGTCTCTTATTAGGAGTCTCTTATGAGGAAGTTAAACAGTATATATTTGAAACAACTCGTTTGGCGGTTACAAATAGACGAGAATACTTTATTCATGAGTATTGCCAACATAGAAAAATAAAGTGTACGTTTTGATACACAATCTTAACACCCCGACTTATCAAAACAAGTTTAAAATTTTTACACCTAAAATTAGGATTCCAGGTTGATTGCACTAGCTTACGCAATCCCAGGGGATAAGGAATTAAATAAGGATAATAAAGATCTAGTTAGGAAACGAGCGAGTTGCAAAGGAAAGGTGACAATGTTCTCAAACTATTTAAATTCTTTGAATCCTTCTTCGTTGAGTCCTACTGAGGTAAGCGAGTTGAAATTACGTTTTACTAAACTGGAGGCATTGTATGCCCAATATGATGAGGTGCAATTAATGCTGTAGTGTGTAGTACAGATGACTTGGATGGTCAGATGTCGGAACGCGAGGAGTTTGAATCTCTTTATTACAAAACCCTATCTAACGCTCAACTAATGTTGGACAATAATAGGAAAGGAGATTCTAATGACAACTGTGACGTCATGTCTCGTTCTAGCAATCATAAGTTTGTTAAATTACCGACTATTCAGTTGCCGAAATTCAGTGGTTCTTATACTAACTGGTTAGAGTTTCACGACACATTTGTTAGTCTCGTCCACTCAAACGACGATATGGATGAAATAAACAAATTTCATTATTTGAGGTCATCCCTGGAAGGGTCAGCTGCTGTGGTGATCAACTCAATTCAGTTTTCTTCTGCAAATTATTCGGTAGCATGGAATGTTCTGTGCGAGCGGTTTGATAACAAACACCTGCTTATCCAACATCATGTTTCTGCATTATTTCAAATCGACACCCTTCAAAGGGAGTCTTCAGTTAATTTAAAAGGTTTACTTGATGTTGTTAACAAAAACATACGTGCCTTAGAATCCTTAAATGAACCTGTTAATCATTGGGATACTTTACTTATTTATATTGTCACACATAAATTAGATAGCAAAACTTATCGTGAATGGGGTGAGTATAAGGGCCGCCTGGACAAGAATTCTAAAGTTACGTTTGAAATATTTATAACTTTTATTAAAAACCGTGCTGAGATATTAGAAACGTTCGAACTGGAAGCTTCTACGAATGCTAAACACTCACACGCGGTTAAACAACAAACAAGGTTAGGTCAATGTTAGTACAGGATTCTAATAAAAATAATTCAGGTGAAAGTTCAAGTAAACAGGATGACGGTGTTTCAAATAAACCTAAGAATTGTGTTATGTGTTACGGTGATCATAAGTTAAATAGTTGCCCTCGGTTTTTATCGTTGACCAATGAAGCTCGTTTGGAGTTATTACCTAAGTATAAAGTTTGTTACAACTCCATAGCAGACTGTGCGCTAGATGTGGTAGAGCATGAGCTATGAGCGGTCAGTGCAGATAGCGAATGGTGTCAAGTAATTGGCATCGCACAGATGACCGCAGATCATAGCAGACTGTGTATTAGGTGAGGTAGAGCATGGGCTATGAGCAGTCAGTGCTGATAGCGAAGGGTGTCAAGCAATTGACATCGCACAGATGACCGCAGATCATAGCAGACCTTTTCAGCAGAAGGTTTTCCTAATTCTCAAGCAAATGGTAAAGTTTTAAAGGCAATTTATGGCCTCAAGCAATCCTCAAGGGCCTGGTACAAGAAGGTTGATGACTGTTTATTATGTATGGGTTATAAACGTTCTAAAATTGAGTCTTGTTTATATACGAAAATTAATAATGGATGTAAAACAATAGTTACACTGTATGTTGATGATTTCTTTGTTTTTTCTAATGATGTCTTAGAAACAGAAAATTTTAAACAGGTTTTATCTTCTAATTTCAAACTCAAAGATATGGGAGTTGTAAAGCAATGGTTAGGTATGAGTGTAAATGTAGATAAAAATAAGGGTGTTATCACACTAAGTCAAGAAAATTATATAAACCAATTGTTAATGAAGTTTAATATGACTGAGAGTAAAACTTTTGATACTCCAATGGAGGATAAGCTTCATATTACTAAAGAAGAAAATTGTAAATTGCAAGTTCCTTATCAACAGTTGATTGGTAGTCTTATGTATCTAGCTGTGTTAACAAGACCTGATATTATGTTTTCTGTGAGTTTCCTAAGTCAGTTTAACAATAGTTTTAATAATAAACATTGGATGTATGCCAAAAGAATTTTAAAATATAAAAAAAAACAAAAAGCTTTGGTTTAACATACACTAGGGAAGGTAACTCTGAACTTGTGGGATATGTCGATGCTGACTGGGGAAATAACATTGTTGACAGAAGGTCATACTCAGGCGTGTGTTTTGTACTCTGTGGTGGTGCCATTTCATGGTCTTCTAGAAAACAAAAATCTGTTGCTTTATCAAGCACAGAAGCGGAGTACATGGCTATCACAGAGGCATGTACTGAAGCAATTTACTTGCGTAATATTTTATTAGAAATATCTGATAATGTATGTAGTGTTAAAATCTTTAATGATAATCAGGGAGCACTGAATCTGTCTGCGAATAATGTTTTTCACAACCGCACTAAACATATTGATGTGCGCTATCATTTTTGTCGTGATTGTGTAAACAATAAAATTGTAATCTTACAGTATTTGGAGACAGCCAGAATGCCAGCTGATTTGTTAACAAAAAGTTTAGGATGTGTTAAACATTACATGTTTAACACATCCTAAACTTTTTGTTTTTGCCATTAACGCATTTTTTTTCAACTCTCAGCAACATAGGTGCAAATTTTACAGTGAATATTATTGGCGCACCGATGACCTGCACGCATTACACACAGACAAAAATCCAGTCATCCTGTCTTACCCACTATATTACATTATACAAAATAACAAACTAAACTTTAGACATCATCATCTTCTTATACATATGACTACTATTTACACCTTTACTACACAACATTACATAAACGATATGAAACTAGCATATAAAATTTCTTACAAATTCATGTTTACATTTTTTACAATATTCATTTTTTACAAATTTATATTTACATTCGTTGATTATTATTATTTACTGACATTAATTTTACCCTTAATGATATATTATTTATTTAAATTTATTGCTATTTACCACACCCATTTACAATGTTCACGTAGGATTAAATTGTATATTATCGTTTTGTTGGTCACTACTGACTGTAAAAACGTCGGTTCATTATTGTGTCGGCACCAGAGCGTCGTTTTTTTGCTTTGTAAAAAATGTATGTCCTATGCCTGATAAATATTTAAAAGTTGGTTTGTTAAACGTGGGTTCCCTCGGTACGAAGCACGATGATTTTATAGCGTCAGTGGTAAGTCACTCTTTCGATGTAGTGGCAGTCAATGAGACTTGGTTACGGCCGGGCGAGGAGGGTCGCGCGCCCACTGTGCCGGGCTACCGTCTGCGTCACACACCGCGACCACTGACTGTGCGCGGAGGTCGTGGTGGTGGTGTGGGTTTTTACCTCAAGCGCGGTCTAACCGTACGCACCTGTCCTATACCAACTGACCCTAGATATGAGTCTATCGAGCAAATGTGGATTACTCTTTCTTTGAATGGAATAAAACTCGCTATAGGCACAGCGTATCGTCCCCCACGCTCTGATTTGGACCTCTTCTTGGATGCCATTACCGACACCATTAGTTCCCTAACAAAATGTGACCACTACGTACTGCTGGGCGATTTTAATGTCAATATGTTGAACACTAGCTGCCAAACTCAGAAAATCTGTGAATTTTTAAATAGTCTGGACCTAAAGCAATTAGTTGACTCCCCTACCCATTTCACGGACCATAGTGAAACGCTAATCGACCTTGTTTGTACTAACGTCAACCATTCTTCGGTCTGTGTGGAACAATTTGGCGCAATACATGGTCACTCGCTAATAATATGCAAAGTTCACATAAAACGCTGTAAGAACAAACCTCAAACAGTGACCTACAGACCAATTAAAAAAATTAATAGGGAAAAATTTGATGACGATTTGCTGCACATGAACTGGGAAGTTATTTGTGACTTGCCCCATATAAACGATATGGTAGAAAAGTTTAACAGGAACATTATAACTGTTTTTGATGAGCATGCCCCGGCTAAGACTTGCTTGATTAAAGATCACACGTACCCATGGATCACAGACACAATAAAATTTATGATGAATTTGCGAAATGAAGCCCTGGCCAAGTATCGTACAACAAAGTCGGAATCAAAAAAGGTATACTATAAACAATTAAAATCTCTCGTGTCAAGTTCCTTATTTTACGAAAAAGTTGCATATTTCAAACTAAATATAAATAACAAAATTAATGATCCTAAGACTCTATGGAAAAATTTAAAAAGTACCGTATTGCCACCTACACTACTTAATGACCTTCCTAGTCACCTTAGAGACCCAGATCAAATAAATTGAAATTTTTTGGATGTTCCTGGTAACCCAATTTCGAACGTAACTGCATGTACCTTTTTTGAATCTCATCGTTTTAGTGATGCGAGTTTCGCACTACACCCAGTGAGTACCGATCAAGTTTTGCGATATTTTGGTCAGTTAAAATCGAATGCAGAGGGCTGTGACGGGATAACACTTGACATGCTTTCACTAACACTTCCACATACAGTAGAGGTCATCACGGACATCTATATCTATATCTATCTATACATATAATAAAATTGTAGAAAAAAGTGGTGTCTGTACAATGGAAATATATATAAAAAAAGTAGCAGGGGTTGTTATTATATCGATGCCGAACCCGAAATTGTAATTATTAATTTTTTTGTCTGTTTGTCTGTTTGTCGGTTTGTCTGTTTGTCTGTGTGTTTGTGCACGCTAATATCAGAAACGGCTTATTCGATTTAGATGCGGTTTTCACTTATATATTGTAGTAAACTTCACTTAACATTTAGTGTTTATTTCATGTCAATCGGTCCATAAATAAAAAAGTTATGACAATTTAAAGAATCATGGCGAACATTTGTTGAGCTATTTTATCAGAGTACGTACACGCCTCGCATAGTTGCATTCGATTATTGAGATTCACTTGAATGCTGACTGTTTGCATATATCATTTATTTATATTTTAGGGTTTGTAGGTTAGGTTCCTTTTCTTAATTTTCTTTAAAATTTTGTAAATAAACATAGTAAGTATTTGGTATAGGTTAGGCGGTTCTTTCCTTGATTTTTGGGTATCTTATCTTCATTTAGAGTTTCTAAATAAATATTGTAGCTGTGCCCGCGACTTGGAATAGTCGATTTTGCTTATTTATTGGTATATACATATAAGTGTAGGTAGGCGCTAGGTGTTAGGGCTCTTCTTTAAAAATAGTCTTAAAGATTTTGCCCGGAGCGTAAAACTGCTGTCGTGGCACGCGAACTTGGTCGCTACAACGTAGATGTAGCTGCGTTAAGCGAAACACGCTTGGCTGACCAAGGCGAACTCGAGGAAATCGGTGGTGGGTACACATTCTTCTGAAAAGGACGACCCCAAACGGAACGAAGGTTAGCTGGCGTAGGGTTTGCCGTCAAATCCACCATCGCGCAAAAACTGTCTGAATATCCGCAATACATCTCTTACCGCATTATCACACTGCGCCTTCACCTACAAATCAACAACTACCTGAATATGATAAGCGTATATGCATCAACAATGCGTAACGAGGACAGTGTCAAAGATCAGTTTTATGAAGAACTTTGCCAATGCCTTAGCAACATACGTTCAAACAAGCAAATACTTCTGCTGGGTGAAGGGTTGGCAGAGATACTGAGTCGTGGCCGGGCGTGATTGGAAATAATGGTGTGGGCAATATGAATAGTAACGGACAATTACTACTCACACTCTGTGCCCAATTCGACCTTACCATCACTAACACTCTGTTTAGGCTTCGTGACAAATTCAAAACCACCTGGATGCACCCACGTTCTTTACACTGGCACCTCCTCGATTACGCCATAACCCGACGAAGGGACATCTCCCAGGTGCATATCACCCGCGTCATGCGCGGCGCGCATTGCTGGACAGACCACCGGCTTCTGGTAACTAAATTGAGACTCCGTCTTCGCGAACCACGAAGACCCTGCAGGGCTAAACCAATATCTGACGCGTTGGTGCGTCAGGTGTGAGTGGTTGGATGTTTTGTTGTGTGTTTGCTCGTTCTGGCGTTGCGCGGCCGATGTTGCGCGCTGCCTTTGCCGCCGGATATGAACCGACCCCTAGGGTGCTGTCCTATTGTAATAATAATTGACGTTTGATAAGTGCTACTTTGTAGCCTAAGTTAAATAAATATTTTTTGATTTTGATTTTGATTTTGATCTCTCAATTTAGAACGACTAAATTGTGCGGACCTTCGAGAAAAATACCAGGAAGGACTGATAGACACGCTAGATGGGTTTGATGCCCAGCAAGGTGACCTAATATCAAACTGGATACAGTTGTCATCCTCCGTACTGACTGTGGCTACAGAAATCATAGGACGCAAAAAACGTAACAACGTAGACTGGTTTGACCAAAATGATAGGGCCCTAACTGAAGCATTCAAACAGCATCGTATACTCATAAAGCGTAATGAAGGTAGTCATAATCTCACTCAAGAAGTCCGAAGTAGTGGTGATTCCTTAAGAAGATTAACAAGGAACATGAAAGATAGATAGTGGCTTGAAAAGGCAAAACAGATACATTGGCTCGCAGACACACACCAACTAGGCGCTTTTTGTGAAGAAATGCATAAGTTGATTGGCGTTTCCATTAAAAATACCACACCACTAAGATCCCTAGATGGTTCTCAAAAACTCACTGCTAAGCAGGATATACTTGATCGTTGGGCAGAGCACTTTAACAATCTGCTCAATGTAGATCGATTAGCAGATCTTGATCATACGAATACGCTTTATATTATAAAGCGTATTCGTATGATCATGATCAGGACTTTACTGGCAAAATTAGGTTCTCCTGAGAAGTTTGTTAGAATGATTCGCCTTCTTCACGACGAAATGACCTGCTGTGTTACCTATAATGGTGATCAGTCAGAGTTCTTCCCTGTCAGTTGTGGGGTTAAACAAGGTTGTGTGCTTGCACCAACACTGTTTGCTCTTTACTTTTCTGTCGTTGTCAGTGAAGCACTCGAACAAACTTCTACTGGAATCAAAATACGTTTCAGGACTTTTCAACCTGGCCAGATTAAAAGCTTACACAAAAGTATCACACGCTCTTATAACGGAGATCATGTATGCTGATGATCTGTGTTTTGTTACCAACTCTTCACAAGAACTCCAGGACCTGATTACGAATCTTCAGGAAGTCTGCTGCCGTTTCGGTCTGAAAATCAGTGTGAAGAAAACTGAGGTGATGGCAATCGACTCTCATGGAGCTACAGAACCTGTCAAGGTGACCAATGGCAATACTGAGCTGAAGCAAGTGAATACGTTTATATACCTGTGCAGCACAATTACAGCTAAGTGTGACCTTGACGCCGAAATAAACCATCGCATAGGCGCTGCATCAGCTGCTTTCGGTAAATTACGAGCCAAAGTCTTACAATCACATGATTTGAAGCTTTCGACAAAAATCTCCGTTTACATGGCCATAGTCCTCCCAAATCTTCTGTACTCTGCGTCATGGGTCCTCTATCGGAAACATATACGGACGCTGGACCGGTTTCATTTAAGGTGCATAAAAGACATTCTCAAAATCAAATGGTCGGACCGGATTAGAAATACCGAAGTGCTACGACGCGCAAATGTCTATGTCAGAAGCATACCTGATGCGGCGACAGCTCCGATGGTGTGGACATGTTTTACGAATGGATGATGATAGGTTGGCCAAACGCATCTTCTTTTCTGAACTCCAGAACGGCAAGCGGAAACAAGGCGGCCAGTTCTTACGCTTCAAGGACGTTCAGAAAAGACACATGAAAAGGTGCAATATTGTTCCCCAGAAATGGGAGAAACAGGCCATTTGCCGCCCTGAATGGAAGTGCATGGTGAGGAATGCGGTTCATTGAGGTTCATAGAATTGGATTCGAAGCGTGATGCCCTTAAGGCTAGACCACCAGCAGCCATGTTTTATAACTATGTCGACGATGTCCTAACGTGCAGCCGATGCGCGCGCACGTTTACTCATAAGATAGGATACTGCAGCCATCAAAGGGCGAACAAGAGAGCTGACCACCTTGGCTCCTCTGCATGTGATAGTCGGTAGCAGTCACCATAGCCGAAATCGGCTGAGAAGTAGTATATATATATATATTATATATATATAATTATAACACGATGCCTTCCAGAAAAAGACCACCTCTTTCTGCTACATCGAGATACGCTAGGCGAATGACACTAGCCTAGAGGTATGCTCGATAGATAACGTTCTACACAAATAGCAATTAAAACAAAAAACTAATTGAAAAGTTTCATCATCCACGCGAACGAAGTTGCGGGCACAGCTAGTTGTAAATAAGTCAATTGTCTCTGCAACGTTCCCTGACATTTGGAAAGTTGCAACTGTTAGACCCCTCCCAAAAATCACCAATCCGACTGAACTAAGAGATCTCAGGCCCATAAGCATATTGCCATGCCTGTCCAAAGTTGCTGAAAAAGCAGTGTGTCAGCAGTTGTCGCAGTATTTGGAGAAACAAAAAATACTTCCGGAGATGCAGTCAGGCTTTCGTAAGCAACGGGGCACTTCAACTGCTCTGTTAGATTATTATTATTATATTGTAATCACACTAGCAGCTTAATAAGCTGATGCGTGTGTTTCTAGCGATTTGGAGAATTTGTCCAGTCTATTTTTGAAACAATTCAACGTGGGTGCCTCTATAACACTTTTAGGTAGTTTGTTCCATTCTGTGACTACGCGGTTTGGTAAGAAGTGTTTCAAGGGGTTGCCTTTAGATGGTGTTTTCCATAATTTTAATGAAGATGATTTTGATGAAGAAGATGTAACAGATAACATCCTATCTGCACAGGACAAAGGCATGTGCACACTACTTGTTTTGCTTGATTTTTCCCGCGCTTTTGACTGCATAAATATTGAGTTGCTTCTATGCAAGCTTAAGTATTACGGTTTTGACGATGACGCTATAAAATGGTTTCGGAGCTATCTCAGCAACCGGCAACAGCGTGTGGAAATACGACAAAGCAATGGATCGTCCTTGATCTCTTCACTCACCCCCGTCAACAGAGGAGTGCCGCAAGGCTCTATACTGGGCCCCTTGATTTTCATTTTATATTGCGCTGACATCACATACTCACTGAAGCGATGTAGGTATCACATTTATGCTGACGATGTGCAAGTCTATATCTCATTTAAGCCTAGTGAATATATCAACGCTCTGACAGACCTGAACGATGATCTTAACAGGATAGCATGTTGGGCTGAGGTTAACGGTTTGGTACTTAATCCTATTAAAACTAAATACTTATTATTCGGAACCAAGTGTCAAACAAGTGCCTTGCCATCGACAATAAAAGTTGTCCTGATGGGTGAGTCGGTTGGTCGTGTTAGTGAGGCACGCAATCTGGGTCTTACCATGGATGCAGAGTTGAGTTATGAGGCACACGTGGCAAAGCTAGTACGCACTTGTTTCTACCGGCTTAAGGTCCTTTATAAAATAAGGCCTTATTTGTCGGAGGAATTGCGTATACAGCTGGTTGAGTCGCTTGTGCTTTCTAACCTTAACTATGCAGACACAGTTTATGGTCCTCGATTGCTGGCACGAACGCAGCGACTGATACAGAGAGTGCAAAACGCCTGCGCTCGGTTCTGCTTCAAAATACCACCCAGAAGTCACGTCACTCCCCTTATAAACCAACACTCCATCCTTAAGATGAAGTCACGCCGTAAGTTGCACTTGGCTTGTCTGCTCTTCGGAGTTATAAAGTACAAAGAGCCATCCTACTTGTACAACAAACTAAGCTGGATTGCTAGTAAGAGAGAACGGCCAGTGAGACAATGCTCACAGCAGCTCTCCACGGAACCACACAGTACTGCGGCCTTCAGAGGCAGTTTTAGGTACGCTGCTACAAAATGTTGGAACAATATTCCCCCGCCAATAAGGAATATCAAAAATCTTGGTACCTTCAGAACGCACTTACTAAAGTTTCTGATTGAGTCGCAAAAAAAACTCGGTATGACGATTTCAAACACGTCCATAATATAGGGATAGCAGGAACCTGCCGTGATGGTGAGCTTCTTTGTTAGTTGTCATTCATTCATTGAATTTGTCGTCAGTAGTCTGAAACGAAAAATTAAAAAAAAAAACTATCTAAGCTTTCACAAATATACAAAATACAAATTACACACCCTTAATTGTTAATATTTAAACACAATACATACAGAACAATACATTGAACACTTATTTTTATTTAATCTTCCTAACACTTACCTTGTTATAACTGCACACAGCACTGAGCCTTAATATTCACATAGGTTTACTCGACGTCCGTACGTCATTGCTGGGATCCAGCAGAATACCAGCGTCAGGTATTCTACCTGACACATGCTGGACTCCCATTCGGTGCAAACTTGGGACACACTGCACCACTTTTTCTTTTTTCTTTTTCTAATATTGTTAATAACCTGTGTCTTGTTTTGTACAGAATAAAAGCTTTATCTATCTATCTATCTATCTATCTATCTATCTATCTATCTATCTATCTATCACCGCCAAAGTTTCTAATTCGAAGGAATGTAAATTTTGTTCGTCCTTAGTTGTCTTCCGACTGTAATATGCTACGGGTTTAAGAATACCCTGACTATCTCTCTGCATTAGAATACCGGCAACTCCTAACTTAGAGGCGTCAGTATGCAACTCGGTTTCCAATTTCGCGTCGTACAAAGCCAAGATAGGGCGTTCAATTAACTTCTGCTTGAGAGTTTCAAAAGCTCTGGAATGCTCGTCGCTTTATTTCCACACGAAATTGGATTTAAGAAGATCAGTGAGGGGACGTGCTATCTGTTAACGAGGGTTCTTGAAATGACGACACGGTGTATAGTGATTTGAATACTTATATTGAAACAAAAAATCAAATTGAAACGTCGCGAGTGTCGAGCGAGCGCGCGTGTCCGCTAGATCGGTCGGCGGCGGAATGGTCAGCGGGCGCCGGCAGCGCGCCGGGCGCCGCGGCCGCCGCGCCTGCACAAGAGCGCGAGTGTCCGCTAGCTCGGTCGGCGGAGTGGGGCGCGGGCGCCGGCAGAGCGCCGGCAGAGCGCCGGGCGCAGCCGCGCCTGAACAAGCTGGCCCTCTTGGAGCAGGAGTATCATCCTGGTCCAACTTCGTTGGTAGTGGGCAGAGCCTGTTCCAAGCTCTAAGCCAAGGTTCCTGAAGTAGTTGCTACGTCTGCTACCCGGTTGACACCGTCACTGCCTGGGTATACTGCGTTTACACGTCCCAGCAGCCATCTGTTGGGAGGCAGCCGATCGTCCTTGATGAGAACCATATCTCCTGTCTGTGGTTGTCCTCTGTCTGTGCGCCATTTGTTTCGGATCTGTAATTCTGAAACGTACTCTTTGTAGTATCGATTCCAAAAATGTGTTTTTAATGCTTGTATCCTGTTATATCTGGAGAGTGTATGAAGTGGAGCCCGGTCGACCTGGGGAGTAGGCAGCATAGTGAGTGTACGTCCAATTAAGAAATGCGCTGGCGTGAGAGGAACTAAATCTGATGGATCAGATGAAATTGGAGTGAGAGGTCTAGAATTCAGTATTGCCTCTATTTGAACCAACACAGTGTTCATCTCTTCGTAATCTAAATGAGCCATTGACAGTACATGCTTTAAATGTTTTTTAATTGATTTAACTGACCCCTCTGCTACGCCGTTAAAATGTGGACTATAGGCTGGACTAAATTTGAAATTGATCTCGTTTTTAGCAGCGTACGAAATAATATCGTTTTTTTTAAAAACCTAGCTATTTCGTTACAAGCACCCACGAAATTAGTTCCGTTGTCGGAATAAATTGTAGCCGGCTTACCTCTGCGGGCAATAAATCGATTTAAGGCTGCAAGAACTCAAATCGGTGACGAGTTCCATATGCACCGCCCTCACTGCCAGGCAAACAAAAACAGCAATGTATGCTTTCTTCAGCTGACTGCCGCGACCTTTTTTGTTCACTATCATGATGGCGCCAGTGTAGTCCACAGCTGTGTTACTAAAAGGATAATCTGCTTGCAATCTTTGCAGAGGTAAATTGCCCATGATAGGTTGGTAAGTTTTGCCTGCAAATCTAAGGCAAGATATACAGTCTCGAGATATTTTTCTACAAAGATTACGACCATTAATTATCCAATATTTGTGACGCAATGTGGATAACAACAGCTGCGGTCCAGCATGTAAAAGAATTTTGTGATAATGTTTGACTAATATTTTGGTTATGTGATGTGATGCGTCGAGTAAGATAGGGTGCTTTGTGTTGTAGTCGTAGTGTGAGTTTAACAATCTACCTCCTACTCGTATAACTCCTACATGGTCAATAAAGGGGTTTAATTTAACAAGTTTGTCTTTAGGAGACAGTGAACGTTTGTGAAGTAACTGTAAGTACTGTTTACAATATGAATCACGTTGTACTTGTTTACATAACACTACCAATGCGTCATTTAGCTCTGTGACAGTCAATGGGCCTATTATTTTATTGCTCGTATGTTGACAGTTAGAAATGAATCTTTTGACGTAAGCTATCGTACGTTGTAATTTAATAAAATCAGAAAAAAAATTGAAATAGTTCGCATTGTGACAATGTGATTCATCTATTGACAAGTGACATTGATATTTAATTTCCGGTAGACTAGCAAGATTCATATTTTGTGGTTGTCTAGGCCACTGCACGTCCGTTTGATGTAGGAAGTGCGGACCTCCCCACCACAAAAGTGAAGATTGAAGTTGTGATGCGTTGAACCCGCGTGAACCTATGTCGGCCGGGTTCATATCTGTGGGAACGTAATTCCACGAATTAGAGTCAGAATTGTTGGTGATCTCATTAATTCTATTGTAAACAAACTGTTTTAGCTTTAACTTGCATGTTTTAATCCAACCCAGCACGATTGTTGAATCACACCAAAAAAACGTGGAGTCAATTTTTAAACGTAATGAATTTACGACCTTTTTCATTAATCTTGTAGCCAGAAGGGCACCGCATAGCTCCAATTTAGGCATAGTTAACCTCTGCTTGAGCGGTGCCACTCTGCTCTTTGCAAGTAACAACTGTACTTGTACATTCCCAGTGTCTGACACAGAGCGTAGGTATATACAAGCTGCAAAAGCCTTGATGGAGGCATCGGAAAATGCGTGTAATTCGACCTTAACATATGAGTCACATAATACTCTACGAGGGATTTCGATTTTAGTTATTTCTGTTAAGTATTTAATAAAGTCTTGCCACTGTGACTCAACTTCGGCTGGTAATTGGTCATCCCATGTGATATTCTTAGCCCATAGTGTTTGTAGTATGAGTTTAGCCTGTAACATGCAAGGATTAATTAAACCAAGCGGATCAAACACTTGAGCAATTGTGGATAAAATAGTGCGTTTGTTTGTGTTTTTATTATTTGAAATTTTGTTTACTGAAAAAGATAATGTGTCTCTCTTACAGGCCCACAGTAAACCTAATGTTTTGTTATAGTCATCTTTGTTTAAGTTTAAGAACTCGTCTGTGTTATTTTCATTAATAGTGTCATCGAGGATAGATGGTTGATTGGACCGCCATTTACGTAAATGAAAATGAGCGCCCTGTAACGTTTGAATGACAACCTTACATATTCGTATTAAAGTTTTTTCGTCATCATGCCCAGATGTATAGTCATCTACGTAAAAATCGTGTAAAATCGTTTCGCGTACGTCTTTATTGGTACATTCTTGGCCCAACTGTACCAGGCATCTAGTCGCTAGATAAGGAGCTGACGCCGTCCCGTATGTGACAGTGTTTAATTTATATTGTTTAATTGGCTGGTTGGACTCTGAACGCCAAAATATTTGTTGTAAACATCGTTGACTAGTGTTTACATAGATCTGTCTGTACATTTTTTCTATATCCGACGTTACTACAAACTTATGTTGTCGAAATCGAATCAATATGCTGAGTAAATCGTCCTGTACAGTCGGCCCAATATGCTGAATATCATTGAATGATTTTCCCGTGCTCGTTACAGCTGAACCATCAAAGACGGTGGTTTTTTTTTTTTTTTTTTTTTTTTTTTTTTTTTTTTTTTTTTTTTGGTAGAGATCTTTGCAGTTAGCCTGAGCGCAGGCTTTGGCGAGGACCTTGAGGCCTCCAGCCAGAGCAATAAGAAAAACTAACTACGTCAGCAACGTCCACTAAGGGCACCCCCTGCGGGGTTCGGACCTCGACTTAGTGCGTTGCTAACAATCTTAATAAAGGAAAACAACAAGGGATGGCTGGATCTAAGTTTTCATTATTTAGGGACATATTTTTATTGCTAGTTTGGCCGGCTCGGGCCAGCTTGGTCTAGGGACGGGAGGATAACATTTACGTTACTATTATTTATAATACGCGACGGGCCTCGCCGGCGAGGACGTAATATACGGCGGTTGTGTTGTGTAATGCTACTGCTAGCTAAATCGAATGCTCCTTGGAGAAGCGTTGTTTTATCGTCAGGGTAGGAGAGAGTATGTCTGGGGCGTTTAATCTTAGATATTACGGAAGGTACGTATCGCGCGGCCGCTACGATTAGCGGGTTACGGTGGCTTTCGGAGGAGTCGAAGAATCGGATCGCGGCGCGTTTCATGAACTGCTTGATTGTTGGCAGCTTTAAGTCACAGTGCAACTGCAAGTTACGGACGTAACCTGGAGCGCCTGTGGCTCTACGCATGAAACGGTTTTGCAGAGTTTGCATTCGTTTGAGTCGATAATCGGGTACGTGAGAGAATACGACGCTGCCGTAAGTCATGATAGGTCTCACACACGCAGTGTAAATTCTCATCTTACAATTAAGAGAGAGTTTACTGCGCTTGTTCAACATACAATGAAGTCGGCCGAGAGCGAAGGCGGCTCGCGCGCGTGCCGCTTTAATATGAGCTATGAAGGTAAGTTTCCGATCAAGGATTACACCCAGGTATTTGGCTTGCTGCTCCCAAGGGATAGGCTTGCCGAAGAGGGTTATAGGTGGAGGGGGAGCAGGAGGCTGCCGTTTCTTGCTAAAGAGCACGGCTGCGCTCTTGGTAGGGTTGACTTCGATTCTCCATTTCGTGAACCACTTCCCGAGGGTCGTGACCGCGGTCTGGAGAGTTCGACCTATCGCTAAGGGGCTGGTGCCTGAATAATAGATGGCCGTATCGTCGGCGTACATAGCTAATTGGGGTTTGCCACCGCGAGGAATGTCGCTAGCG
Source organism: Autographa pulchrina (assembly GCA_905475315.1). Lineage (NCBI taxonomy): Eukaryota > Metazoa > Arthropoda > Insecta > Lepidoptera > Noctuidae > Autographa > Autographa pulchrina. The sequence continues at coordinate 3,272,108 of FR997761.1, read as the reverse complement.
TATAGCGTGAAGAGGAGTGGAGAGAGTACGGAGCCTTGAGGGACTCCGGAGCGGATCGGGTGAGGGGAAGAGAGTGTGCCCTCAACGCGATAGCGAAAGGACCGATTCGACAAAAAGTTTCGGATGATAAGCACGAGACGATCTGGCACCTCGAGTTGGTATAGCTTGAAGATCAAGCCATTGTGCCAGACCTTGTCGAAGGCCTTTGCTATATCGAAGAAGAGCACGCCAGTGAGCCTTCCACGCTGAAAACCAGCGCTTATATGCTCGACTATGCGGTGGACTTGTTGGACGCAAGAGTGTTGGGTTCTAAAACCGAACTGCTCGTCTGGTATGAGACTCCTGGACTCGGCATAGTCCATAAGACGGGAATAAATAATTCGCTCGTATAGCTTCCCAAGAACCTTGAGTAAGCTAATGGGGCGATAACTAGTAGGCTCAGACTTTGGTTTACCGGGTTTGTGGATGCCGATGACTATCGCCTCTTTCCACTTATGTGGGAAGAGATTGTTTCCTAATGCTGCATTGAAGATGCCTGTTAAGAGAATTACTAAAGCTGGGGGGAAGAGTTTAATCACCTTATTGGTGAGACCGTCTGAACCTGAGGCTTTACGTGGATGCAGTTCCTTGATCAAAGAACGTACCTCGTCTACTGTTACCGGCGCGAGTGGGTGTTCCGGATCCTCAGAAGGAGGGAGCGAGGCCTTACGTTCGACTTCAGCGTCAACTCTGGCGAGGTGAGCTTGATCGACCGGAAGGTCGCTAGGCGTACACTGGACCTCTAAGCTGTCGGCTAGGCATTCCGCTTTCTCGTCGTCTTCGAAGGCAGGGCTCTGATTCGGACGGTTCAGCGGGGGCATAGTAACTTCGGTGCAACTACGTAGTTTACGTTGGAGATTCCAAAACGCGTGATGATTGGGCTCTAATTGATCGAGAAACTTATCCCAGCGTTCCTCACGCAATTTCCTTATGCGTTTCCTAAAAGCACGCTGTAGAGAGCGCATGCGGACGCGATTGGAGTCGCAGGGATAAGCGTCATAGGCGCGTATAGCCGCGTTCTTCTTCGTCAGTAGGGCACGGGCGTCGTCCGGAAGGAGCCAGCGAGCGTCTTCTGTCACCGGTACTGACCGTGAACACTCGTTCACCAGGGACTGCACGTGCTCAGTGAGGGAGTCGATCGCGCCTATAGCGTCTGTCGCGGATTCCACGTGGTCTGGGATTGAAACGAGATGCGCGGATTGGACTGACTTAAGGCGGGTCCTAAGCTTCGTCCAGTTCGTAACTATCTTGGTGGGGATGGGCTGACCAGCGTCTGGGGGACCTACACGCGGACCGAAAGACATGATCACTGGTCGATGGTCAGAATCTAATTCCTGAATAACTTCAATGGACCGAAGCGCTAGGTTGACGTTTTTAAGCAAAGCTATATCTAAGATGTCGGGGCGGTGATTTACGTTAGCGGGAAAGTGCGTAGGATTCATCGGCGCGATGATGTCAAAGTTTAACTCGGAGCTAAGAAGGTCTAGGTGTCTACCGCGGATGTTACGAGTGTGGCTATTCCACGCTTCGTGTTTTGCATTCAGGTCTCCCGCCAGAAGGACGGAGTCGCCGAGAGCAAGAAGAGCTTGCAGGTCAGGTCGTAAGTCGACCCCCTGAGGTGACGGAGGGATATAAACTGAGACTAAGAACAAAGGTCTATGACCGGTCATGCCTAGCCTACAGACAGAGGCTTCAATGTGCGACAGCGTAGGTGGGTCCATCGGAACACAGTACAGTGACCTTTTGAAGTAAATGAGCGTGCCGCCGCCTGCGGCTCTGGTACGATCGTTACGGACTAGGTTATAATTCGCGATTCGCGGGTTTCTATGAGACGGTTTAAGAAAGGTCTCCTGTACAAGAAAAACGTCGAGTTGGTGATCGCGGAGAAACGTTGCGATTTCATCGCGTTTATTATTAATGCTTTGCGCGTTAAAGAAACCTAATTTAAGGGAACGGGGTTTGAATTTACCGGCGGTTGTAGCCATTAGAACGCGGCTGCTTTGTATGCGGCGAATACGTCGCGGAACTGCTCCCTAATGAAAGGCGCGTGTAGAGGCGAGGGGTTGGCTCTAATCGCCTCAGCCATAAGGCGGATACGATTAAAGTCAAACGACTCGTATACCTCGATATAATTTTTAACCGACGCAGTGATGTCGGCCGAGAACGTCGGGGCCATAAGGGCCGCGGCCGACGGTGATGCGTGCGCGGGTTTCGGTACAGGCGCGGGTTTGAACGCGGCGAGGGGTATGCGTGGGACAGAGGGTCCTTGGAGCGCGGTGATCGATTTTGTCTCCTTCCGAGGAGAGGCGAGGGCCGGGAACGCACGGAGATGCGTTTCTCTATTCCAGCAAGCCCCGGTTGGGCGTTGCGGACTAAGACGCGGCGGAGCGGTCGCGGGTTTTTGCGCGGGGGCCAGTGCACGGGCGACAGGCCGTTTCGCGACGGTTTTGGGGGCCTTTGGACAGCCTCGGTAGTTTGCTGGGTGACCCTTTTCGCCGCAGAGAACGCAGCTAGGGGGCTCAGCGCACTGGGTGTGGTCCTTGGGCCGGGGACAATCAGGCGTTCCGTGCTCACCGAGGCACTTTACACAACGAGGGCGCGCGAAACAGTTACGCTGCGAGTGGCCGTACAACTGGCAGCGGTGGCACTGACCGACAGTGCCGGTTTTACGTGGCGTCTCAACTTTTATTCCGGAAAGTTGGCAGACGGATTTAATGTTGAAGATGGACTTACCATCAGCCGATCTCTCGGTGACTGCAAGGACCATCTCATATGGCAACTTGCCTCGCGAACGGTACATCCGGTGTACCTCGAGGGCTGGAATGCCCTGCGAACAGAGGTCCTTGAGAATGTCGTCTGAGGACAACTCAACGGGGACGGATTTAATTACTACGCGGAGGACGCGTTCCTCTGGGAGGGTAAAACTATGGTATGGCAGGGCTCTCTCCTGCAGCATACGAGTAAGCGACCGAAAGTCGGCCGCTGTTGGGACAACTATTTTAATGCCGTCCTTGACGGAACGAGCACTAGAGAAATTAATGTGGTGCTGTGTGCACCACGATGACACCTCGGTCCACTTTCCTTTCTCCTGAAGGAAGATTGGAGGAGGGACCGGGCCACCCTTCTTAGGGGCTGACGAGTCGGACTGGGAGGTATTGGTCGCCTGAGGGGCAGACTGCGAGGAGGGTGATGCCGAGAGGGCTACTGGCTGAGATGCCGAGGCTTCAGCAGAAGAAGGAGAGGCGACGGTTTTAGCCGCCTTGGAAGGTACCTGTTGGGACTTAGCCTTTCGGGTACGCTTCTTGCCCTTACCAATGACTTCAGTAAAGCCATCGGTCGAGCACGACGAGTCGGATGCGGAAAAAGCATCGATGGAGTAGTCGGAGGCGTTGGCCATCTCGGCGTCGACAGGGGACGGAGAGGCAGAGCGGGGGCGGGAGGTGGATGCCGGTGATGCGTCACACGCAGGTGTGCAACTTGGCGAAGTAATTCTCGGAGACGAGATAATAGAAATAGGAACAATAGCGTTCCCAACAATAGGTTTCGACATAGCAGTCGAGACAATGGGCCTTTGGCGGACCTTAATCCCTTTGTCGGCGCCGACAAAAGGGCGCGGGCTATCTAGCTCTGAGAGCAAGGAGGGGTTTTGTTCACGGGTCCAAGCCTGGAAGAGGTCTTGGATGACCTGTGAGTTCTTCATCTCCTCGATGAAACGGGGCCACAGGGCGTCCATTTTCTCGAGAAAACGAGAAGTAAAAGATTAACACAAGTTAAATTAATAACCTAACATAGGTAATGACGAAGGGGACGCGCCTAGCAACAAACTAACCTAACTAAATCTATCTCCCCGGGTAGGTACGCCCGGGGATGTGTAACCCTCCCTGCTGGGTTTAAGCAGGGAGGTGAGTACCTAAGGTGTGCCTTAAGCTGTGATGTACCCGTCGCCAGTCTTATTGTGCGAACGGGGCCCTGACCAGTCTAGCGCGAAGGGTGTAGACACACCCAACCGACACTAGGTGAGTAGCTGAAAAGGAAACCAGATCTCTAGGATTGACTAGGAGACCCCCCAAGGCCAATACACTAGGTCCCTTCCAATTGACTGCTTTGCCTTAAAGAGGCTCAGCGGGTGTGATTGGGCGCAACACCCCCTCGGTTTCGTTGGCACCGTTAGGATATCCACCGAGGACCGCGAAACTGCGGTTTTATCCTGAAGGGACAAATGAATTTAATTCGCGAACCAAGAAACAGTGTTTGATCTGCCACCGCCTTGAAAAAGGCAGCTTTAGATCTATCGATGTGCGTAGGCGGGCTACGCAGAGCGTTACGCAATCGTAACAGGTAGCAAGACGAGTGACGAGAGCGAGCGCGCCACAGAGCGACACGTCCGTTCACGGCGAGCGTCGAGCGGAGAGTGGGGTTGCGTTTGAATTTACGTTCCAATGCTTGGAACCTTATTAAAGCTTGCTGTTTGGAATTTCCTAATGATTCAGGTAATTCTTTTAGTGGTATAGTAACAATGAATTTGCCATCTAGGTGACGCTTTGTTGTTTGTGTAAAAATTTGTTCACACTCACTCTCACCTTTAGTATGGATTTGTTGAGTAGAGGGAACTGATTCTAGTTCAAAAAACTTGTCTAATTTCTCTTCGAGCTCATTATTGTTTAGAACATGGCAATGGACTGTATATGATAGATCTGTATTCGATTTAGAGCTTGACGATTGTATAGAGCCTGTGACAAGCCACCCTAATGTTGTTTCAATCAAAGTTGGCTTGTTCTTTCCTAGGGCAATATGATTGTTTAGAAGGACATCCCAAAAGATGTCCGCCCCCAGCAACATCTGCACCTCAGACGGCGTAAAGAAACTTGGATCCGCGAGGTGGATGCGAGAGGGAATGGAAAAAGAATTACAATTAATTTTTGAAGTGGGTATCAGCTGGGTGATATGTGGCACAACAAAACAATTGACGTCAGTTGTATAACCATTATTTGTGAGTGACAATATGGTGACGTCACATCTTTTTGTAATTTTTGACGACTGATTGTTCAATCCTTGTACTAATAGCGAAGTAGAATAATTGGGTATTCCTAATTTAGCTCGCAATGTTTCTGTGATGAAACTAGATGTACTTCCATTATCGAGTAGTACACGAACTTTGTGTGTATGACCATAACAATCTTGTATATTGATGACAGCAGTAGATAGGAGTACCAGACTGTGATGTGTGGATGAAAGTGTGATACTACTTGGTTCTGTTGCTTTCTGTTCTTGTACGGTCGGTAAAACGACACAACCCTCTGTTGAAGTTGAAGCCTGGGAAACATTGTTATTATGTAACAGAGTGTTATGACGCTGTGTACACAGCCTGCAGGAACTAAGCCTACAACGCTGTTCATCATGTCCTCCACGCAAGCAGTTTGTGCAAAGATTTAATTGTTTGATTCGTTCGATACGCGTCTCGATCGGCATTGATTTGAATTTCATACATTGGTAAATGTTATGATTATTCTTGCATACAGGACATTTAAATTGTGCATGTTTTTGTGTTTGGTTAACTACAAATGTTTTTGGACGGTTGTGAGTAACATCGCTGTGTCTGCGTTGTGTTTGTGGTTGTTTTGTATATGTGGATGATTCTTCCACGGTTTCTAGTAAGTCAGCCCTATTTTTCAAAAATGTATTGAAATCTTGTAAAGTAGGTAATCTCGTAATATTATTGCGTTCCTTTTCCCAGTCACGTAATGTAGATGAATCCAACTTACTAGTCACCAAGTGTATAATGAGAATGTCCCAGTGTTCTGTAGGTAAATTTAATGTTTTTAAAGCCCTTAAGTTTCGATTAACGGAATCTATAGTGTTTCTTAAGGCTCTTGAAGATTCTTGAACTACTGGTTTTATATTGAATAATGCTTGTATGTGATTATTGACTAAAATTCGATCGTTATGATATCGATCACATAACAAATCCCATGCGACATCATAGTTATCTGCCGAGAACTCTAAAGATTTTATAATTAGTGAAGCACTTTCTTTTAATGAATTCCGCAGATAGTGAAATTTATGTATTTTAGGTATTGTCGTATTGTCGTGTATAAGAGACTTGTAAGTGTCGTGATATTCTAGCCACTCCTGATAGCGCCCAGAAAAGGTCGGCAAGTTGATAGTAGGTAATTTAATGTTTGGCCCACCTGACGGTTGAGTATGATTACTAGAACCCGTCACCGATCCGGCATCCTGCTCCGCAGAGGCAGCGCTAAGCAGCTCCTGTGCAGCAGCTATGCTACCGAAGTAGCTGGTCTCGAAAATCTCCCGTTCCTTGTGCTTATCACCTGGAATTTCCACAATACTTTCTATATCAGTCTGAATTGAATCAAATTCGCTGTACAAATCTAGTATTTTATTTAAGCGAGCTGTTATTTCAAGATTTTGTACCTTATTAAGAATTTTATTTGGCAAAAAGGTATCTATGTATGTTCTGAATATAGTAAGCTTTGCTTTATAGCTAGCTCTTGTTTTCTTTAATGATTTAAGATCCATTTTACAAATAAATAAATGCTAAGCTCGCAAACGACGCAAATCTCAAACTGTCCAGCTGAAAGCAATTAATAATTATTATCACGCGTTTAAACAAAGAGTGAAATCAATATAAATCATATGGAGCAATACTTAAGTTTAAAACAGCAGGCAAGTTGCAGCAGAAATATTGCGAAGCAGAGAGGGTAGGTATAGTGGGTAGGCGCAAAACAGAGGTTTGACTCGCTGCACCGCGTTTGCCGCGAGTCACGTAGGCCACCCGCCGTGGACTTTGGACCCTCGGAACGCTGGAATGTTCGAAAGTAAGTATTAGAAATGTACAATGGATTGCACTGTAGTGTTAAAAACAGGCACAACACAGTGAATAAGACCCCTGTAAAGGAAATATAAATACCAATAATGAAGAAATGTATGGAAATTTACATAACTTTTGAAAAATAAATGAAAGGTTTATGAAATAATATACAGGAAATTTTTACGATTAAAATTCGTATGTATTTTAGAATAGTAATAATGCTAATATGGTGATGTGCACCTTTAGAAAATCTATATATATAAAAGAAAGTCGTGTTAGTTACACTATTTATAACTAAAGAACGGCTGGACCGATATGGCTGAAAATTGGTGGGGAGGTAGCTTAGAGCCAGGAGACGGACATAGGATACTTTTTGTACATTAAAAAAAAAAAAAACAATAAGGTAGGTAGTAGGTAGGTAGTAGGTAGGTAGTAGGTAGGTAGTAGGTAGGTAGTAGGTAGGTAGTAGGTAGGTAGTAGGTAGGTAGTAGGTAGGTAGTAGGTAGGTAGTAGGTAGGTAGTAGGTAGGTAGTAGGTAGGTAGTAGGTAGGTAGTAGGTAGGTAGTAGGTAGGTAGTAGGTAGGTAGTAGGTAGGTAGTAGGTAGGTAGTAGGTAGGTAGTAGGTAGGTAGTAGGTAGGTAGTAGGTAGGTAGTAGGTAGGTAGTAGGTAGGTAGTAGGTAGGTAGTAGGTAGGTAGTAGGTAGGTAGTAGGTAGGTAGTAGGTAGGTAGTAGGTAGGTAGTAGGTAGGTAGTAGGTAGGTAGTAGGTAGGTAGTAGGTAGGTAGTAGGTAGGTAGTAGGTAGGTAGTAGGTAGGTAGTAGGTAGGTAGTAGGTAGGTAGTAGGTAGGTAGTAGGTAGGTAGTAGGTAGGTAGTAGGTAGGTAGTAGGTAGGTAGTAGGTAGGTAGTAGGTAGGTAGTAGGTAGGTAGTAGGTAGGTAGTAGGTAGGTAGTAGGTAGGTAGTAGGTAGGTAGTAGGTAGGTAGTAGGTAGGTAGTAGGTAGGTAGTAGGTAGGTAGTAGGTAGGTAGTAGGTAGGTAGTAGGTAGGTAGTAGGTAGGTAGTAGGTAGGTAGTAGGTAGGTAGTAGGTAGGTAGTAGGTAGGTAGTAGGTAGGTAGTAGGTAGGTAGTAGGTAGGTAGTAGGTAGGTAGTAGGTAGGTAGTAGGTAGGTAGTAGGTAGGTAGTAGGTAGGTAGTAGGTAGGTAGTAGGTAGGTAGTAGGTAGGTAGTAGGTAGGTAGTAGGTAGGTAGTAGGTAGGTAGTAGGTAGGTAGTAGGTAGGTAGTAGGTAGGTAGTAGGTAGGTAGTAGGTAGGTAGTAGGTAGGTAGTAGGTAGGTAGTAGGTAGGTAGTAGGTAGGTAGGTAGTAGGTAGGTAGTAGGTAGGTAGGTAGTAGGTAGAAAAAATTGCATTGCAACGCATGCCGGGTACAGCTAGTTGATAATAAAATTGTGAAAGGAATGGAGATATTCGAATTAATTAACTAATTTAGTGCGCAATTAACGGGTATAATTGGAACGATACACTCACGATACCACACTGCAAACCCATATCTTGGTTTCTCGAACTATTTATTGCAGCACAGCGATTATGTTTTTCTTGAATTTGTCGTTGGATTTGAATTTGTATGATTCACGCCTTGAATGCTGAAGCGCTGCGAAGTAATCCGTGACTCGATGTTTCTTGAATAACCTCGTCAATGTCGATACTTCTTTGTTCCGCTTTGTCTTTGAAACGGCTCCCAAAGACGTATCCGGCTCGAATCCTTGTTAACGAGGGTTCTTGAAATGACGACACGGTGTATAGTGATTTGAATACTTATATTGAAACAAAAAATCAAATTGAAACGTCGCGAGTGTCGAGCGAGCGCGCGTGTCCGCTAGATCGGTCGGCGGCGGAATGGTCAGCGGGCGCCGGCAGCGCGCCGGGCGCCGCGGCCGCCGCGCCTGCACAAGAGCGCGAGTGTCCGCTAGCTCGGTCGGCGGAGTGGGGCGCGGGCGCCGGCAGAGCGCCGGGCGCAGCCGCGCCTGAACACTATCATTGCAAAATCTTTCACGAACCTTGAACGAATGAAGAAACTTGCAAGACCTATAAAACGTCTAACGTCGTGAACATTTTTAGGAATAGGAAAATTTGATACAGCTAGGGTCTTACGTGACCCTGGCCTTATACCCTGACCACTAACCTGGAATCCTAGGAAGTCAATTTCCTTAAAGAAAAAGTTACACTTTTTAAGTTTCAACGTCAGGCCTGCCTCGGAAATAAGTACGAGTACCTTCTCTAATCGAGCGAGGCCCTCTTCAAATGATTTTGCAGGTATGAGGACATCATCCATAAAAACAATAGCGAAGTCAACTTTAGGTTTAGATAATATTTTATTCATGGCCCTCTGAAAAACTGATGGAGCGTTTGCCAAACCAAATGGCATGCGCTTAAATTGGTATTGGCCATCAGGTGTGACAAACGCCGTTTTGTCCTGGGAGCTATCCGATATTGGCAATTGGTAATAGCCCGAAGCGCAATCGAGAGTGATGAACAACGAATTCCCAGCCAACATATCCAGCTGGTCATCAATTAAGGGCAAAGGGTAATGTTCCTTTTTTGTTTTGTTATTGAGAGCTCGATAATCTATGCATAATCTCTTCTCACCAGTCTTTTTCTTGACCAGTAAAACGGGACTGGCGTACTGAGAGTTAGATTCGCATACAATATCGGCTTCAATCATCTCTTGTACCATTGAACGTACAAGTTCTCGCTCTGGGTACGAAAGTCGATACGGGCGATAAACTACCGGTTTATTATCAGTCAATTCTATTTCCATTTGTACAATATTAGTAAACCCCAGGTCTTTTAAGTTATTTGAGAAACACTGTCTGTATTTAATTAATAAATCTTTTAATTTATCTAATTGATAATCACTTAAATCAGGACTACAATTAAGTTCAGAACAGAAATCATTTCCTTCAATGTTTAAAACGTTAACATTAATGCAGTTATCAATTTTGAACGCACGAGTTATCAGGGAATCTTTTTTCAATACAACAATGTTTTCAGACATATTATGAACTAATAAACTACCACGACCCTTAACAATTTCATATTCACCCGGAAGAAGGTAAAATTATAGCCAAGGTGCCCACGGAGGGACCCTCGAACGTATACGGTTCCCGAATACCTGATCGAACAACTAACTAGAATAACGCACATCTCTTTTGGGTTAATAGAAGTATCCGAGATCAATGTTAGGAAGACTCTACTTCCAATGTCGCGCATAAACCTCAAGGTGTCATAGGTTTTTGTTAAAACAATGCCGGGTTTTTCTGTAAAACTGTGACCAACCAGTATAGGATACTTAATGACATCATCGTCCACAACTAATACGTCTACTTCTTCTGTAATATTCTGTATTTGTAAAGTGACAGTAGCGATCCCAATCGGTAATACAATATTATATGTGATCAAACGAACTTCCAAGTGAAGTTCGATCATTATTATATGAGTCGCTTCATTCGAAGATATATTTAACCATGTAGTCCCCTTCCCTTGCGCTAGCAACTACGCACGTCTTTTAGATTTAATTTACCCAACTTTTTTTTTTTTTTGTAGGGTAGGTAATGTAACCTCGTTGTGTATGTCAGTTAAGGCCGTCATTATTTTAGAGAGAGATAGGGTTGTGAATGTTTGCAAATCTCGTTCGGGTTCTTTGGGGCGGGTTGGGAAGTTATATCTTCGAATGAAGCGACTCATATAATAATGATCGAACTTCACTTGGAAGTTCGTTTGATCACATATTATATTTTTAGTCGCTTCATTCTTCAGATATATTTAACCATGTAGATGTTAAGAGATAATGAGATTTGCAGGATCATGTAAATAAATCGCAAGAATTTTGACATGAATATTTATTTACTTTTTAGTTACATAAAAGTCTTCTATATTTTGATTTTTGTTTAATTTACAATCACTTTCTTAAGACTAATTATAATTACCTACTGATTGCATACTGATTCTGCAAATTCGGCTTCATTAATTATGTTAAGTTTATAGAACTTTGCAAACGATTGAGAACGGCTGGTCCATCCGGCGGTTTTTCGTATTGTATCAATGCACACGCCAGCCGAGTTTGCAGAAGAAGTTGAGGCGTGTCGTGTACTGTGTGCACTGAATACTGATGTATCGACACCGCTCTCTGATAACACTAATTTTATCCATCGACTTATTGTTTGAGCTGTAGCTGCCTTGTTAGGTTTTTTAATTGTAGTTATTAAGTTTTTTACGTTTTTATCTCTTATATTTTTTGTAACATGTATATAATCTATGAGTACGGTAGCAGGGCAAATATTCTTATTATCTACAAAGTAGGGAAGAAAAAGCACAGGTTGATCTCTTCCTGGTGCTGAAGTTTTGATAAGGTCTGTTATCACGATTTTTACTCCATTGGGCGAAATGTTTATATTCTCTAATTTTATTAGGGACAAAGTTTGAACTCGCTGTGCTGTACATAAAGCCAACAAAATTACTAGTTTTTTTGTTAGTTGACTAAGGTCTAGATCTCGGTTCGGGTACCATTTGGAAACAAAGTTAAGCACAAGTTGGGGATCCCACGTATGTGTATATTTGGGCCTGCTGGGTTTAAGTTTATAGGCTCCTTTTAATAAGCGTTTGATGCACTCGTCAGAACCAATATTGTTGCCCAATAGTAGCGAGAGTGCGGATCTGTGGGAATTCAAAGATCCATACGAGGCCCCTTTGTTAAACTCGGTTGTCAAAAAGGAGATGACCTTTGCTACCGTGCTCTCATAAGTGCTAATATTGTTAGTTTCGCAAAACTGCCACCAAAGTTTGTATGATACGCTATATTGATTTTTAGTTTTATCAGAGAGCGATGCTAACATGAGATCTACTGCCTCTGTGGGGATGTTACGTCGGAGGAAGGCTTCCCGGAGAGTATCGCTGCAGCCAGTGTAAGCTGGCTGTGGAACGGGTGCTGGTAATCCCTGGAAGAGGATAGGAGTAAGTTTTTACTGGGTTCGAAAAAAATAACTTCTGAGGTGATCAATTCCTTAACGATAGGGAACCATGGTTGTGATGGCCACCATGGAAATACGAGTATACCACACGCCTCTTCGTGTATTATCTTATAAACGCTTTTAAGTAGTAAAGAGAATGGAGGAAAGGCGTAGAAAAAATCATTTTTCCAAAAAGTTTAATTCTGCCTGCGTGTACCTGAGTCACTGGCGCCGTGTTGGGGCACATTGCTTGTTTTTCTTCGGCTGGTTGGATGTTGGGGGAGCTCGATAGTTGTTCCGCTTCTGTCCTCCTCGCCCTCCCCCTTTGTTCGGCTGGAAGCGAGAAGGTCCCGACCAGTTTCCCTGGTAGCTTGAACGGTTAGCTGCAGGATGAGGTCTCGAGCTGGAACTAGGTTTGGGTGTAGGGGAAGGTTTCTTAATTTGTTCCCCTTGTTTAACAATGGCCTTTGAGGCTTTGATTTTTTCCGAGAGATCATTACCGAAAAGTGTGTTGTCGCGTTCAGAGCGATCTAAGAATTGTAGGAAAGACTTATCTAAACCGGGGAGTATGAATTTTACTCTAGACTCAGTATTTTGATGGTGCATATCGGATAAGATTCTGCAACCGTCGCTTATAAATTTTATTGTTTTGACCTTGCTTTCGTTGTTTATAAGCAGGTGTAAGTCTCTATTTACCGCGGCAATGCCGACTTCCAGATGCTGCTGACTAGCGCTCATTTTTCTGTCTCTGAATCTGCCCGACTCTGGTATGGCCGCCGAAACCTCCGGGTTGAGCGTTGGCGCCTGAAGTAACCGGCAGTTTTCCGGTATGAGGTATTTTTTCAAAAGTACCTCCCTATTATCTTTTGACATACCTTTTTTGAGTAAAGGTATATATATAAAGGTATTTATATTTTTGCGAGGTTCTCGTGAATATTCTCACCGAACTCGGGAGTCTCATCAGTGGCGTCGCCTAGCGCCGCCAAAATATTTGGGTCCAGATCTTCGGGTGGATCAGTTGCCACGTCTGGTGCGGTAGTCTCGGCGGCGATCGGTGGTGGTTCCGGTGTTGGTGTTTCTGGACCAGAGTTTATCACGACATCCACGTTCTCGGAATCCCGCGTTTCCCTTGGACCTGGAAACAGTTTTTATATATATTATGCGGGTAGTCATATCTTTGCATATGGGAAGATTCGTGGGTAAGTTAGAACAGTATTACACGCGATTCTATTTTCTAGAAACCGTGTTTGTTCTTATAACAACCATTGTGTTATCATCTCAGATAACCTCCCGGTATAATTAAACCTTCGTGCTGCCATCGCGGACAACCTCCCGGTATTATAGGTTACTTTGTCAAAGTAATCAAACGTTATTTAGCCGTCGTGTTACCATCTCGGGCAACCTCCAGGCATATAGTGTACATAGTCATCGTTTATCTTCTTAATATCACTTTTGTATCACCAAATATAGGAAAGAAAATTACTTACTTGGATTTGGTTCCGAATCAGATGACGAAAAACATCTTATTCGACGGCGGTAAGCCTTCTTTTCCAACCTCCTTATTTTGTTCATGTAATGTTCGATCTTCTCTTCTGCATTTCGCTTCGGCATACTTGGTAACTAAAAACACTTTTATAATCTACTACTTGAAAGTTGAAGACGTCCGTTCGTTGCTGCGCACGAAAAAGGAATGACGGCCTTAACTGACATACACAACGAGGTTACATTACCTACCCTACAAAAAAAAAAAAAAAAGTAGGGTAAATTAAATCTAAAAGACGTGCGTAGTTGCTAGCGCAAGGGAAGGGGACTACATGGTTAAATATGTATATCTGAAGAATGAAGCGACGAAATATAATTACCTATACCCAATGATATTATAAAGGGAAGATACGTTACGTTCATACTGAGCGGTGTCCAGAAATTGTTGCGTTGTTATTACGAATGTACTTACATGTAGGTGTATAGTCATTTTCAACTACGACTGCGATAGATAATAGGGAACGTATGGTACAGAAAGAGATAGCTATCTGTAGTGTGTTGCGCTTGAAGTACAGTAGTGAATCATAGAGTATGCGGATTTGCCACAGATGAGACATTGAATATAAGCATAGGTACATTACATTGGTAATGATGTTTTAAATAAAACAAAAAACAGAATTGTTATTCATTTATTTACAAACTTAGACTAAGATACAATAAAAAAAAAGTCGGCCAAGTGCGAGTCGGACTCGCACACCGAGGGTTCCGTACAAATTTAAGTTTCAAATTATTTTTATTATATGATGTAAGTAATAATTTACGGTTTCCGTGAGATAATTCTTTTTTTTTAAATCCTTTACAATATGTTCTTCATGCTTGTCATTTTTTTTCAATCTGCTGTTTTGGATTTTAAGAACTTTTTTTTTTTTCTGTAACATTTATTTTTCAACAACTAATTTACGAACTCGCGTCTTAAGCTTTGCTTTTCTGGGGGTGTCGAACACTGAATCCAGGTCGGATATAACAACATGGTCCAGACTGGTAGGTGAGCGAAATTGTGGAACATCATCATTGTCCTGAAATAGAATAAATTCTCTTAATTGATACGGTAAATATAAATTATATTTGTAATTAATTGACCAAGATTGAATGCACGGGTCACATCATTACATAAGTTACGACCATTTTTTTTTTGTTGTGAAAATAATGAACTATCGTAATATTTATAAAATTTAATTTTACCGGGGCTATCACAGGCACTGAAGTTTTTTTCAGACGCATGTAGCCTTTGGAAGTAGTATATTTATCTTCATTTTTAAAATGTTCAGAACAAATTGTACTACTTTTTGTAGGCATCCAGTTATGTTCACTTCTTTCCGCCTGAACTATGCCGACCCATTTATGTTTTATAATCTAGATCACTAGAAAATCTGGAAATAACAAAAACATTATAAAAAAAAAATGTTTTATCTAGGTACATACATTCTAATCGAGTAATAAAATAATATTGAATAGCCCACTATTACTAAACAAACTCAAGCGGTCAACGAACGCTGTGTATTCTGCCTACGACTTCGCTTCTAGTTGATTAATCTATGACGCATGGCTATTTGTCCTTGTCGCGCTGCAGTTGTCATCATATTCACTGTCCTTTTCGAACCACCATATTAATAATTCGAAATGTATTTTGTAAATGAGAAATAAAATCGTGAAAAAATATTAATATGACATTATTTTAATATACTTACGAATGGTATGAAACTCCTACACTCTTATTTATCTTGGAACCATAGTTTTTTACACTTTCGTAACACACAACTTGGCATTTTAGGTAGTTATAGGCACGACACAGACACGCTTCGCTTCGCTCGCTGCTATTAACAGACTAAAACAAATCACGACAATTGTCTGAATTTGTTCTCAACAACTTTTGCGCGCCAGTGCGATATCTACCTCTTTTTTATATATAATATCATTGCCTATACCTCTCATAGTGGGTAGATCAGATTCATCTGACCATATGATTCCTAGTTTATTAGCGTCACTACAGCGAATCAAGGTGCATTGACTACCTAAATCTACATAACCTGTTATGGAGTGTCCATTAAGCATCATCTCCATGGTATATTTATCATTATTACAAGCGAAATTCTCAGTATCTACGCGTAATATTTCCTTTTGATTCGATTTATCGACGTTGCTACTGTCATTGCCTGAGGGTAGTTTTGTGCAATTAACCGTAGTGTGGCCTAGTCTATTACAAATGTTACATTTAAGAATTTTCTTGGTACACATTGATGTATTTAAAAGCGGTAGATACGTTACTTAGTCACAGCGCCTGGTCCTACTCAACTAAGTGATTGCCCGTAGTTGGCACTCAGTTGCGCATGGAACGTCGTTATGATCACACACCTCAATAATTTCAGTTTTTTTGATAAATACGCATCAAAATGACTTCTTGTGCAGCTAAACAGTGTTTCAATAATACAAGGAAGAAAAATAAGACACATGGGATTACTTACCACTACATTATATAGGGATTACAGCCAAAAATGTTAATTTGTTGAAAATTACAATCATATTTAATGTTTGCTTCGCCATGTTTGTGAGAGCGAGATCGATCTTACAAACATGCGTGAGAGACACGATACGCACATAATGCGCGAGTTGCGAGAACGCGACGAGTACCGAGTAAACATTCGGCAACGTTCGGCGGCTAATGCGATTTCGCTCGCACGACAGCGCCGGCTAATAACTCTGTCCTTGTCTATCAGTGACTGTAGGTGTGCGACCGTGATGACCGAGTCCAGGTTTTTTGATTGCAATGTTAGCGCGTAACGTATCTTCCTCCTTTTAATATATCAATGTTGGTACACCTGAAACTGAAGTGACCCGGTTCGTTACAATTATAACAAACAATGGGGCCAGTAGAATTTTTAGCCTTTGTGTCACTCGTAGTGTTTTTTGAGCTGGTATTATTTGTTGAAGCATTAATTGGTCTCCTGTCATTAGATCGAAACTTATCTGTATCGCGCGGTTGTTGCTTGATCGACTGGAAATATTCTAAAACTTGTTCAGGTTCCTGACACTTCAACGCTTTCGCACCTAATCTTAATGATCGATCGTCAATACCATAGAGTAAACAGTCTACAGCGCGCTTGCCCTTTATATCACAACGAGTTAACAAATTGATTTTTTCAAAATAATACATTTCTAATGACTCATTATATTTCACGCGTTTGGACAACATTTCCGTTAATAATTAATTCAGCGTAGTCATCACTGCTAGGGAATGATTCTAATAACTTATTTTTCCACTCGGACCACGAAAACGACACAGTTGGTAAAGCTTGATACCATGCTTTTGCGACGCCTATCAATTTACGTAAGGCATAGTGAATAATTTGATCGTCACCCCACTTATATAACCTTGCGCATTCCTCAACTTTATTAAGCCACATATGTATGGTCTGTCCTTTAGCCATCGGGTCAAAGTCGGGTATGATATTTCCTAACATAGGGAATTTGTTGCCTTCGGGGCGGTTATTTATTAGTGTCCACTAATTTAGTCAAAAGTAAATGTGTCGTATTGTCAGTGTCGGTACAGTTACTCGTATTGGAACGTCTCACCGGTGAGCGGGGTGCCTGGCGTGACAACGTAGACTCGCTGCTGCTACACGCGTTCACTCTCGCCTGCTCCGCTCTGCTCGTGCTCCTCCGCTCGTGCTCACGCCGGCTGCTGCTGCGCTCGCGGTGCCGGCGATGATGTTGTCGGCGACCGCTTCGGGTCCTCCTGCTACTGCGATGCCTTTCACGATAGTCACGACGATCCCGCGAACGGCTTCTTCGCGATGACGTATCTGTGTCTGAAGTCTTACTTTTTGAGCTGTTGTGAGGTCCCCACTATACTATGTACTTGAATGTAATCATAATCCTATATAATCCAATGTCTTTAGATTAATAAACCAGTGTATTCTCAGCATTCATCGTGTTTGATTCCTTACACTCGACCCTTACCGTACATGGCGACCGTGACAGGACCCGTGCCGCGTAATTGATACCGCGTAGAGCTCGACGGAGCAAAACCATATTTGGCATGGTATTCAAAAACATTAATACAGTGACTACCGAACTTTGTAAAAGATGCAGAAACTTTACTGTTTTATTGTGAACCACACGCTTTGTCATATAAGAAAGTATTGTGCTACAAAATGGGCAAAACTCAATCACGTGAAGAAGTAATAATTGCGCAAAATGCTGCAGGGTCCAATCAGGCCACTGTAGACGAGTTACGATTCCACTTGAATACGACTAATATCATTCTAACCATTATCGCCTTAATTATAGGCCTTGGATTGATTTTCCTCGTGTACCGCATGTACAAGAAATGCCATAGGCGCTGGACGCAGCAAGAAATTAGTAGAAGTAATATACGTCGGTCAATTTTTCGGCGTGATCGTTCAAGTGAGCGGAAGAACGACGGCATCGTGTAACGTGATGTTTTACCAGCGACGAGGGCGACATCAAAAATAAATAAAATAATACAAACTAGTGCGGTTTTATACAAAAAGTGCTAAGTTTTTTCTGTGAGAAATAATAAAGATAGTTGTGCGCGTAAATATACTTAAAACAGACGTAGATATAGAACATTAAAATTATTTCGTTCGTGCGTGACAAAGGCGTTATAGGATCGTGTAAAGAAAAGTGATGAAAACTTTGGACTTTGCTATACTGACTGTATGTCAAATATAAACAAAATAAGTAGTCTTTTGATTAATATCAACGGAACCTAATACTCGAAATTAATATTTAATATGTGTGTAACAGTGTGATACCAAAACATGACGTATTCCGTAAACTCTGGTAAGTTATGTCTCAGACATTAGAAGATTTGTATAAAAGCTTGAAAGCTGTAAGACAATATTTAATTAAGATTGGTCCTAATAGGCGCCAGGGGAACATTTTAATTCAGAAGTTAAAAGAAGCAGGCAGTCTCTATAATAAGTACGAATCTTTAATACACACGTTATCTATAGATATAACGCAAGGAAAGGTGAGTTCCGCTGACGCCGAATTAGTGAACGAGCTTTCTTCAAATATTCAAAAATTGTATTCTGAAATAGAGCAACTTTGTTCCGAAGGTAATTCATCTGATTGTGGTGTAAATATTAGCACAAAAATGGAATCATTTAATTTAAAAACCGCGTTGTCTTTGTTACCGCAGATGACTGATGAGGAATCGAATACAAAAACTCTGATAGATAACATAGAATATTACTCATCTGTCTTAAAAAATAATGATTGTAAAAATGAGTTGATTAGATTTGTAATTAAAAGTAGATTGTCTCAAAGCGCCAAGTTAAAGTTAAATTCAAATTATTTAAATGTTGACGATTTAGTCAAAGATATGCGTAAAGAGCTTTTACCTCAAAAATCAGCAGCTTCTATCCAAGATAGATTGCATCGGATTAGACAAAATGATTTAAATATCGAAGACTATGGGAAAAAAGTATCAGAGATGTTGGTGGAGCTTACGATTTCGCAATCTGAGGGCAACTCGGAGAGTTTTAATATCTTGAAGAATGTTAATGAAAAATTTGCCATCAAAAAGTTCGCAGATGGATTGCGAAACCGTAGGCTCAGTACGGTTATTGCAGCCAGGAACTACAAATCCCTCAAGGACGCTATACAGGCTGCCAAGGAGGAAGAAACTGAGGGACCTTCTACGTCCGGTGATGTCATGGGTATGTACCAAAATAATTCTGAGCCACAATTGTTTTCTAGAAGAGGTCAAAATCATCGTGGGATAAGAGGCGGATACACTCGAGTTTTTTCAAATCAGGCTTATCGCACCCCAAATACTCGAGGTCAAGCATACAGAGGCCACTCGTCCCCTCCACAAGGTACGTCCATGCGAAGAACGTGGCAACCAAGAGGTAGGTACAATAATCATCATAACGGACGCGGAAATCAGTGGATAAACAATGAACGTATGCGTGTCGCGGATACCGAACAGTCAGATAACGATGAATCTGTAAATTGCATTACTGAAAACAAGTTTTTTCGTGAATAACGATAATAATTTTATTTGTGCATCTAACAGTAATAGTTGTTGGATAAAATTATTCGTAAATAACGTATCATATTATTGGTTACTCGACACCGGCGCTACTATTTCGGCCTTAAAATATAAATATGCGCTCGAACAGAATCTCCCTATCCATAACGAGAAGATTATCATAAATGGCATAGGAGGCAAAGTCCAAGCAATCGGATATGCATATTTACAGTTACAAAGCCATAATCATTTCTTTAGTCACAAGTTTTATTTATTTGATACGTTGCCTTGTAAGGCACATGGAATTATAGGACAAGACTTTTTAAATAAACATGACGCAGTCATTGACTTTAAAAACAATAGTTTAGCTTTATGGACAAGTACGAGCACTAAATATACTTTGCCTTTTGTGTGCGAGAATGAAAGTAGGTATGAAATATCAGCCAGATGTGAACAAATACACTACATAAAAACAGATCTTAGTGAACAATGTGTGATTTGTTCCAAAGAATTAGAGGAAGGTGTTTTCCTAGCAAATTCATTAGCCACTCCCTGCAATGGACTCATACCGGTTAGGATTTTAAATACGACGGATAATACTGTAACTTTAAAGAATATCGAGCCAACCATTCATAAATTGAGTGATTACTCGATTTGTTCATTTAACGCCACAGATAAAAACGCTGACCGGGTTAAGCGATTATTTTCACAACTAAATTTAAAACATTTAAATGAGGAAGAACAAACTTCAATTGAGAATTTGTGTGCTAAATATGCAGACATTTTTTATTTACCCGGCGACAAGCTGTCTACCACCGATATTTACAAACACACAATTACGTTAAAGTCTAATGCCAATCCCGTCTTTACAAAACCATACCGGTTACCTTACTCACAACAAAAGGAAATTGACGTACAAATTAATAAATTATTGGATGATAATATTATAGAAAAATGTAATAGCTGTTGGTCGAGTCCCTTACTATTAGTACCCAAAAAGATGGATAGTAGTGGTCAAAAGAAATTTAGATTAGTTATTGATTACCGGAAGTTAAATAATTTGATTGAAGACGATAAGTACCCTTTGCCTAATATGACTGAAATATTAGATGCCTTGTCAGGTAGTATTTATTTCACACATCTAGATTTATATAACGGATTTTATAATGTGGAACTAGAAAAAGATAGTAGGAAGTATACTGCATTTTGCTCCGGACAGTACCAAATGGTGCGAATGCCTATGGGCTTGAAGACAAGCCCAGGCTCGTTCTCGCGCATGATGAACATGGCATTAGCAGGGCTTACTTATGAAAAATGTTTCATATATCTGGATGATTTAATTATATTTGGAAAAACCTTAGAAATGCATAATAAAAACTTACAGGATATCTTTGAACGATTGCGTAAAGTTAATCTTAAACTAAACCCGGGAAAATGTGACTTCTTAAAAAAACAGATTCTTTATTTAGGACATGTGGTTTCCGGTGATGGAATTTTACCAGATCCATCAAAAATTGATATAGTTAAAAAATATCCTTCACCGAAAAACCTTGACGAACTAAAAAGATTTATTGCATTTGTAAATTACTATAGAAAATTTATACCCAACTTCGCAAAATTAGCTATACCTCTAAATAATTTATGTAAGAAAAGTGTTCCCTACAGCTGGGATAGCACATGTCAGAAAGCTTTTGAAACCCTGAGAGACAGTGTTATTTCACCACCAGTTTTGCAGTATCCAGACTTTTCGGAGCAAAATCAGTTTATTATACAAACAGATGCGTCAAATTATGCTATAGGCGCAGTTTTATGTAATAGTGACCTTAAACCAATAGCCTTTGCTAGCAGAAGTTTGAATAAGGCGGAGAAAAATTATCCAATAATTGAAAAAGAGTTATTGGCAATTGTGTGGGCTATAAAACATTTTCGTCCATATTTATATGGTAGACCATTTAAAATTTAGACGGATCATAGGCCGCTAGTCTATTTATTTTCTATGAAAGATCCTTCAAGCAGGTTAATGAAGTTTAGGCTTCTATTAGAAGAATATAATTTTAATGTAGAGTATATTAAAGGTACGGACAATGCAGCAGCAGATGCGCTGTCTCGCATCAATATAAGCATAAAAGATTTAAAAGAAATGAATGACAACATATTGAGTATTATGACAAGGGCGCAAAAACGTAAACAAACGCCACCTACGCAATCTTTAGTGGATAACGGCTCCAATTACGATTGGCCTGATCAAACAAAAGTTGTAGAGACGCATATCACACCAAAGGATTCGACAGAGCTAGTGTTTATTGAAAAGGAAAAGTTAGATCGCATGAGAAAGTTACAGAATATTAATTACGAAAGCGCTACATTTTGCTTTATTCTCGATAAAAAGACCATTTATATTAAATATAAGGATTCTCCATCACAGATTACGCCAGCCGAATTTGTGAGAGAACTTGATATGTTTTGTAAACACATAAGTATTAAGGAACTGTATTTTATTGTTACTAAGACAAACGATATTTTTGTACAGAAATTATTACAAGAGATAAAACATTATACTAGCACAACTATACCGCGGTTATACATATTAAAAAACGTAACTAGAATAGATAATAGAGACGACCAAAAGGTTATATTGAACGACTTTCATCTCTTGCCCACAAGTGGCCACGCGGGCATGAGACGTATGTTGAACAACATAAAGAAATATTATTTTTGGCCTTGTTTGGAAAAAGATGTTGCACAATTTGTGCAACGTTGCGATAAGTGTCAGAGAAATAAACATTCTTTACCGATAAAGGAACCCATGGTCATAACATCAACAGCCAATTACGCATTTGAGAAAATCTATTTAGATATCGTCGGGCCCTTAGATCGAGATAACAACAATTACTCCTATATATTAACGCTTCAGTGCGAGCTTTCTAAATTTGTTGAAGCCTATCCACTGACTTCCAAGAGCACAGTTGAAGTAGCTGAATGCTTCGTTAATAATTTCATTTTGCGGTATGGGATCCCCCAGGCCATTGCGACCGACAGAGGAACGGAATTTATGTCCCATACAATGAATGAGGTATGTAAACTCTTACACATTAATAAAATAAACTCAACGGCATATCACCATCAATCTCTAGGTGCCCTAGAGAACTCTCACAAACATCTAGTTTCATTTCTTCGTATACAATGTGATAACCATACCGAAAGTTGGAGCAAATGGTTACCATATTGGTGTTTTTCATTTAATACATCGGTTCACAGTGAAACTAAATTCACACCATATGAATTGGTGTTTGGGAAGAAATGTTCTCTCCCTAGTAATTTAACTAATAATGTCGAGCCACTATATAACTACGATAATTACCCAATGCAATTGAAATATCGTCTTCAATTGACACAAAGAGAGGCTAGAGACAATTTGCTTAAGGGTAAATTACATAGAAAACAAAAATACGATAAAAATAAGCGACCTGTAACGTATAACCCTAATGATTTAGTTTTAATTAAAAATGAAGTAGGTGGTAAATTAGATAGCTTATATTCTGGACCATATGTGGTTGTCAGAGACATAACACCGAATGTTGAAATTATAAAGAACAACAAAATCGACGTTATCCATAAAAATCGCACTAAATTGTATTATTGTAAATGAACCTAATAGTATACTATTATAACCATATTTTGTAATCAATAATGTACTCGTATTTTGTATTGTAATCAATGGATTCGCATTATATCAAAATGTATTATTCTCTTTTTTCTAAGGGGGGAGGTGTGAGGTCCCCACTATACTATGTACTTGAATGTAATCATAATCCTATATAATCCAATGTCTTTAGATTAATAAACCAGTGTATTCTCAGCATTCATCGTGTTTGATTCCTTACACTCGACCCTTACCGTACACTGTACTCGCGCTGCTTCTTGTGTCTCGTCCTACTCTTACGATCACGTTTCCTTTTTCTGGAGTTTAAATTACGTGGAAGAAAAAAAATATATATATCGAACCGAACGTTAACACTAGAAATATACAGCTAGCCTGTCCTATCCCACTTCTGAGATGAAGGATCGGATCAGGTTCGCTTCAATAAAATAAGGATTGCTAAGAATTAAATAGATTTTAATGTGTTCACTTCGACGGCTCAGTGATAAGTGTCACCATCCTTCAATTACAAACTTGACAGTTCTTAATAATCGAGTACCTACATTAGTCGAGTCAATCGATACCAAAGTAAAATATCACATCGATACATTTATAGTGTTACCATAATTAATTATAATATTACAATCCTAATATACACAATATGAAACAGTTATAGGTTATGTGGCTTACATTATAGTTAGTGTTGTGTGACTTGGCCGTTGAACGGTACACAAGAGTACAAAACCAGGTGCTCCATGACACCATTGCACCAATCTGTCGCGAAACAAACAGTATTAAAAATTATTTCCAGTACAGACGGACTTCTAATCATTGATTCAAGAAGTCCGTCTGTACGTCTATTTTATGTCAATCAAAGATACGTTACGTTCATACTGAGCGGTGTCCAGAAATTGTTGCGTTGTTATTACGAATGTACTTACATGTAGGTGTATAGTCATTTTCAACTACGACTGCGATAGATAATAGGGAACGTATGGTACAGAAAGAGATAGCTATCTGTAGTGTGTTGCGCTTGAAGTACAGTAGTGAATCATAGAGTATGCGGATTTGCCACAGATGAGACATTGAATATAAGCATAGGTACATTACATTGGTAATGATGTTTTAAATAAAACAAAAAACAGAATTGTTATTTATTTATTTACAAACTTAGACTAAGATACAATAAAAAAAAAGTCGGCCAAGTGCGAGTCGGACTCGCACACCGAGGGTTCCGTACAAATTTAAGTTTTAAATTATTTTTATTATATGATGTAAGTAATAATTTACGGTTTCCGTGAGATAATTCTTTTTTTTTCAAATCCTTTACAATATGTTCTTCATGCTTGTCATTTTTTTTTTAATCTGCTGTTTTGGATTTTAAGAACTTTATTTTTTTTCTGTAACATTTCTTTTTCAACAACTAATTTACGAACTCGCGTCTTAAGCTTTGCTTTTCTGGGGTTGTCGAACACTGAATCCAGGTCGGATATAACAACATGGTCCAGACTGGTAGGTGAGCGAAATTGTGGAACATCATCATTGTCCTGAAATAGAATAAATTCTCTTAATTGATACGGTAAATATAAATTATATTTGTAATTAATTGACCAAGATTGAATGCACGGGTCACATCATTACATAAGTTACGACCATTTTTTTTTTGTTGTGAAAATAATGAACTATCGTAATATTTATAAAATTTAATTTTACCGGGGCTATCACAGGCACTGAAGTTTTTTTCAAACGCATGTAGCCTTTGGAAGTAGTATATTTATCTTCATTTTTAAAATGTTCAGAACAAATTGTACTACTTTTTGTAGGCATCCAGTTATGTTCATTTCTTTCCGCCTGAACTATGCCGACCCATTTATGTTTTATAATCTAGATCACTAGAAAATCTGGAAATAACAAAAACATTATAAAAAAAAAATGTTTTATCTGGGTACATACATTCTAATCGAGTAATAAAATAATATTGAATAGCCCACTATTACTAAACAAACTCAAGCGGTCAACGAACGCTGTGTATTCTGCCTACGACTTCGCTTCTAGTTGATTAATCTATGACGCATGGCTATTTGTCCTCGTCGTGCTGCAGTTGTCATCATATTCACTGTCCTTTTCGAACCACCATATTAATAATTCGAAATGTATTTTGTAAATGAGAAATAAAATCGTGAAAAAATATTAATATGACATTATTTTAATATACTTACGAATGGTATGAAACTCCTACACTCTTATTTATCTTGGAACCATAGTTTTTTACACTTTCGTAACACACAACTTGGCATTTTAGGTAGTTATAGGCACGACACAGACACGCTTCGCTTCGCTCGCTGCTATTAACCGACTAAAACAAATCACGACAATTGTCTGAATTTGTTCTCAACAACTTTTGCGCGCCAGTGCGATATCTACCTCTTTTTTATATATAATATCATTCATGTCAATGCTGAATGCATGTTTTGCACAATCAACAACAGCCTAAAATGAGACACTACCGTCCAATTCAGTCCAGTATGGGCTATTATCTCGCTCAACAAACATAGGTAGTTACAACAGATATAACATTACGTGTAAAAAAATTGACTTGTACACACTCACGTATAAAGAATGTTCAACGGCCAAGTCACACGACATTAACTATAATAATAAAGAAATCGCAGTAAGGAACCTTAGACTTGGTACGACTTTGTCTAGATTTCATTACTTTTTAGAGATAAACAAGCAGCTCCATCGAGACTTGGCTAGTTTTTTACAGAATGTTTTTGGTGGGATAATTGTTTTACAATTTGTAACCACTCACAGAACAAAGAAAAATGACAATAGGAATTTCGTACTAACCTGGCTATTGACGGCTGACTTACAACTAATTAATTATAAATTATACCTGTTAAATAGAGTGTTGGGTACACAAATTCAATAATAAATACTTTCTTTTTGAATTTGTGTACCCAACACAACAGCCTTTTCTCAGCTATTAAGTATCCAGACCACGTATATTCCAATAATCTTCTTAAGGACGCAGCAGAATAAACCGGCCACGCCGGGCGTCGGTTATAATTTTTGATGTACACCAATTCTCTTTAATCCCTTTATAATAATTCACTGATTGGAGTAAATATTCTTCAAATCTCCAAATCCGGCTCGAAGGACCATGTGCGGGATTGATCAGGGTATAATTTCGGGAAGAGTAACATAAACGCGTTGCTTGATTGAATATGCAAATTTATTGTGTGTAAATCACTGATGTAGGTAGGCCGTCAAGAAAAATAAAAATTATAAATTGACTAGCTAGCATCTACGTAGCCTCAACATTAACGAGATGCGAATTTAAGTAGGCGCTTGCGGGGACAGTAATGTCTAGCTAGACCCACCATAGCTCACCCAAGATCCAATTAAAAAAAAAATCGTTATAAAAAGCTACTACTTTTCAAGTGCAAGATATTGACAAAGGTAACTAACGCAATATTTCGCCGTTAACCCAATAGAAGTATCGGATGGTGGCCTCTCCGCGTCTTATAGCCTCTTACCTCTTGTCACCCTGCAGGGACCTTCGCAACATCTTAGCGGCTATATTAGAGTAGTTCACGTAACTGGAACAGGTCAATCAGGACATTAGTTTAAGTACCATTATGATAGAAGAAGCTGCAAACAACGCAGAAGATTAAGTGTTAGGGTGCGTCCAAACCTGACGAACGAGCAATACAGTGTAGTGCAATGCGCGCTCGAGAACGGTCGCGTTTTCGCTGCTCACTACGAATATTATATTCGCGTTTTGCGCGGCAATAGTCGCTGTCCGTCTTAGTCGCGATGAGTTCTAAACCACTCTTCGCCAACGAAGTGTTGGCATTTATTATACATGCCATTGATTATATGGACGAGGTCAACATCGTGCAGATCTGCAGATCCGCCTACAAAGAGGAGGAGGTTTCCAGTGCCAAGCTGATGCTCTTCCAGTCGCTCGGACAACTCGAGCTGATGCCATCCCGCCGAAGGGACGGTGGCGACAAGAGCCTGCAGGATATCATCTCCCTGCTGAAGAGGACTGATCCTGACGACGTGCCTAAATTCGTGGCGAAGGACTTGCACAAGCTGCCTCCCGTCACGTTCGATCACGTCGACGTCACCAGGCTTCTGAAAGACATTAGTAGGGTAAAATTGGGGGACCTGGATCACATAGATCCAGGTTCCCCCAATTTTACTATTAGTTTCATTCATAGTATTATTCATAATATCAATTCAAAGTGTTGTCTATTCATGCAATATTTAAAGTGACTAAGTACTAATCATTACGCGTGTTTGTTTTATGTATTTGATATTCTAGTACATTAACCTACACTGTATATCATGTAACCATACACTTCGTGAGTGTGAATGAACCTTGCAGTTTCATATTATTCATATCGTTATATTTGCATGTACAATAATTATGATGAAAATGATGAACAAGTTTGTTCATCATCTACACTTCTACAGTTTTTAAACAGGTTTAAATATTTAGTTAAATTAAATAAAATGCTTTCCAATGAATAAGTAACTAATTAAATTTTATTTCAGATTCTTATAATGTGCATACATTATACAAATACATACTTATAAGTAAATTAAATGAATACACTTCATTCTTATTCTACAGCGACTGGTAAAAAGTATTGTTTAAATAATGTAGCATATCCTTTACTCTCAAGTAAATGCTGTCAGTGTAAATGTTATTCACAATGTGCTGAAAACATATTTCAGCATTGCACTGACATACGGACTTTCCAATGCTTTCAAATTGATTTGCATCATATACCTCAATCCGTATAACTTTAGAGCCGGCTGACACAGTTTTGTAAAAACTTAACAACTTTTTGTTATCAACATTGTTCACTCGTGCCTCCTCATCCAAATAATTAGTGACGTTTTCAACTATATCAGGATTTATTGTTAAAGGAGGGGAAAACGGTGAGTAAGCCCAGCTCGGTATCTGAAATAGAAAAATCATTAATTTGTATTTCACAAATAATATCACAACATTTATTCTATCTCCTAACAGTTATCAAATCTAATTATAAGTCATTAAAAACAAATACCTAAATTATTTATTATTTATTTTAAATAAACTTACCGACATTGTAGTTTAACAGGAGCACATCCGAGGAAATTGAAAAATTAAATGATGTTTTATTTGTCTCGATTTTAAATATAACTGCTTTCTTTAAAGCCTTTTAATTTGATATTAAAATAAATTAGCCAAACATGAGATCAGATAATTTTTTTTTTTTTTTACCTTCGTACTAACTGATTATTTAACCATTTTAATAATTTTGTAACATTATTAATAATATTAAAATATACAAGCAAATCCACAGGAACTAATATGTATGTATTAGTAGCATTTAGGGTCTGTATACACTGAGCAGAATGTAACACCATGTGCGTACATTTAATAGAAAAAATAAGTGATTTATTAACAATGTCAGTATCAATGTATCATCACCTTAATGAAAGTAAACGTATTTGGATAAAATGCTGACAGTGTTTTGCGATCATTGATTCTAAAGCTAAGTCACTATACTGATTATGGTATCGGAGTATTAGTATGTTCGTTGTTGTTTAATATAATTATGTAAGTGAATGTATGTGTTAGACATTTCAAATATTTACTAAATCTTTTTTTAAATATGTTAATCATTTTAAATAATATTACTTTGAATACAAGAAATTAATTTCAAACTTATAAAAATATTTTATTAGTCTCCTTTCGATCACGTGACAAGTGTCAAAGTTTTTTGTTGACTGGTCACTCAACCGCGACGGAAACGCGCGCGCTCGAGTGATGGGCGGTGGGGCGGTCGAGGGATTCGAACGTGAACCACCGAGTCGACAACATCTCTTCCTGAAAGTGTGTGTGAGGGTAACTTAGAAGGAGCTTACTGTAAGTCAGTTATAATTTGTTCTTGATTTGACTTCTAAATACCATACTACTTACTTATTGAACTGTGGCTGTTATTTTACTTTAAAGTGGCGTATTTAATCCGTGTTAGTGAATTTTGTATCTTTTTAGTATATTAACGGATAAGCAAGTGTTAGTTGATTATAACCTAATATTTTTAGAAACCACTATGTTTTATTGGTCTTATGTTCCACAATATAACCTGATATTCAAATTACCTGCTTGTTTTATTGTTTTTACCCGTAAGATTGTAGTTACTCTGAAAACATTTGAAAATCTAGCTTCTGGTATTGTCGGTATTCTAACATATGTTTAGCATTTTTTTTTTACAAGTGAAGTCGCGGTATTTGCGTAGTATGATTGTAAGGTATATTTAACAAACCATAAATGTTTAGTAACTTGTATATTTTGTTTACAAATGTAAATAGGATACCTTGTTTTTGCTTAGTTATCATCTTATTACACATGGACTTTACATATTTGGAGGTACATCGCCTGGATTTTGCTGTATACAGGGTGGGGAGGACAATATGATCATAAATTAAACTTCGTATAAGTCATGATATTCCCAACCGTCACACAAAAAATCAAATGAATATATCCAGTAGTTTAGCCACAGGAAATTATTTTTCAGTTTAAGTATTTTCTACATGATGTATTTGTAAACAGCTGAGCGCGCTACAAGTTAACGACACACGTTGCCAGCTCGCTACTTTAAAAACCTATTTTCTCAAAAAAAGAGTCATAAAGCGTGTCGTCACAGCTAAATAATAAAAAATGCATGCGAAAGTTATTACTATCCTGTTACGCACTCATGTCAATCGCAAAATATGTATGTGCGAAAGAGATAGGTAAATTGCTTGTTTCTACTTTGCTTACACTTTGTCGACGTGTCTAGGTTATAGGTTACGCGGTCAGTGTGTCACCGGACCTCCTTCCTGCTGTGACGTGTTTTGTTTTCCTCTGGAATTTCGGATGCGCCCGCGCCCGTTTGAAGTCGCGGCGCGAGTGTTATCGTATCTTTGTTGTTGTGTTGTGTTGTGCGAAATTTGACGCTTTGTTTTAATAGTGACAGGACACATAAACGTATTATAGGTACTTAGTTAAATAGTGTAGTAAACTTTGCGAAATTAGACGCTTAATACTTGGTGTTTCAAGGTTTTATTATTAAATAATCATGCCTCGTTACAATTATACCGCTTCGGAATACACCAATATGATTTTAATTTATGGGGAGTGTCACGGTAATGCCGCTTTAGCTGTACGGACATACCGTGAGAGGTATGAGAACACGCGTATGTGTCCGACCCACGGGCGTACTGTTGTACAAGCTGTCCAGAGGATACGGGAAAATCAATCCTTGATCCCGCACGTAGATGGTGCTCCTCCACGTGCAAATGTGATTTCAGACGAAAGAGTTATTAATTATTATGATCGCAATCCGACGTCCAGTCTGCGTAATGCAGGTCGACATTTTCATGTAAATCACAAAACCATTCAAAAAGTTTTGAAACGTAACAAACGCAGACCTTACAAGTACAAGAAAGTACAAGCATTGTTACCGAGAGATAAACCAATAAGAGAAACTTTCTGTCGCTGGTTGGAAACCAAACATCTCGAGAATACATTTACAAGGAATGGTTTATGGAACCGACAGAACCTTCGGTACTGGAGCCGCGTGAATCCGCATCTAGTTACTAGTAGTAAGCTAGAATAATAATATCTTTTAATAAATTGAAAGAAATGGCTGCTAATGGTGACCTATTATCAAGAGTGAGAAATAACATTATACGTCGGTGTAGTTTATGTACCTATTCAAGAAAATGGCGGACATATTGAAAACAAAAAAATTTAATGACTGGCGACATAATTATGTGATCGAAAAGTGATTATGAATAATAAATTGATTAGTGAATAACTCGCGGGTGAATGATGCCTGACTATTTGGTTAATATTCTGTGATTTGATTTGTGTAATTGAAAAAATAAGAATAATGGCGCCAAACATTACGTCGCTGCGTCGCCGTCGGCCACAGCTATAACATGAATGAAACCAAGCTGCGTTGCCGTTCTTATCGCCGTAAGCGTGCCGTAAGTGTACCAATTTTAAACATGATGTTTTATTTTGTTTGCAGTTTTAAGCTATTTAGTTTGTTAGAAAAAAATGTTTTTTTTAATTTCGATGTTCGGATTTATTTGATAGTTGAAAAATGTTTCTATAAACCAGTACTGCCAGTGTTTTCATTTAAAGTCGTATTGTCATCTCCACACTGTATAATAAGGATAGATGAATGCTAGCCCAATTTACAAAGCGCTCTCTACGAGGGAAAGTATTATCATCTACGCAGCTTACGCAAAGCCGAGAAATCTTTAAAATGTAAGTAAATTATAATTTTTATTTTACTGTATGCTTGTTTTAGATGTGTCAAAACTTAGACTATAATTTTTATCATTCGAATTTATTATTGAATGGTTAGGTGAGACTAATATCCTAGCTGTGAACTACATGTAATTATGCATGATAAATAAAGAAGGTTCATTCGTGATTCGTTGAGAATACATAGGAATATTTTACCATATGATTATAAATTGCACTTGCCCCCTCTTGAATACCTAACATTTTACGTACAGTAAAATAAGTTTGATTATGAATACCTGTATAATAGGGAATATTAGAATTATAATTAAAATAATTATTTATTTTATTATTCATTTAAAATTTAAAGTAAAGTACAGAACTTTGGCGAACCAACGCACTTACTACAAAGCTATCGTATCTTTACTTGCTCCTATCTCAAGTTTTAGTAGCCTTAATGTAAGCACTTAGCCATCTGCTTAGATATGGTACCTATCAGAATCAGAATCAGACTTTTATTTGTGAAGCATAGGTACAATATAAAGGTATTACAAATAAGTAGAGCGCTATGCTTTGTCAGAAGACATACAAATATTAAAATAAAAAATTATAACATACAATCATTAAAATTATTACATACAATCACTAAAATTATTACATAAATACAATGAAAAATTTTTTATTACACACAATGACAATGAATTAATGAATGACAATGAAATTATTATTATTAAAGCTTATCCTTAAGGAATTCGTCCAGGGTATAATAGCACTTTTTAAGTACATAGTAGCTGTTGTAGGGCAGTTTTAAATTTTGATGCTGGCATATTTTTAAATATATCATGCATGGTTTAATTTAGTATTTTAAATTTATTGTTTCAGGTCGAAATCGGCTATGCCTCAATTATTTTCATCTGATGAGGAATCGGATGTGAATTGCCGAGAACAACAGAAGCCCTCTTCACACAAACGGTCCAAAACAGCTGATGGGACTAAAACTTCCAGATCTAAAAAGTAAGTATGCTATTTCTTAAATAAATAATTACAGACCTTAATATATTTACTTTCGACATCCGTTTACTTTGGATTTGTAAGGAACGAGCGTAGAAAAAGAACAGATACGAGCGGAATTTGAACCTACGATTTTTAACGGACCGTATCATCGTATGTAGGTAATAGGTATATCGTACTTATCGCTCTAATCATTGAGTCTCGTATCTTCCTCATACCTGTCCAATTTCAAGTTTCCTTCTTTACCATCTTAAGGCCCTGTATGACTCGCTTAGTGATGGCATTCGTTTTATTTAAATATTTTTAATTTGTTTCAGGTCTAAGTCGGCTTCTTCTATGCCTCAATTAATTTCATCCGATGAGGAATCGTCAAGTAAGCGGTTCAAAAGAGCTAATACACCTAAGACCTCCGGATCTAAGAAGAATCGGATAAATCCGGTGTCGTCATCCAATAAAAAGCTGACGGCAAGGGACCTCTTCGGTAGTGAAAGTGAGGAGGAACCGAAGCCATCCACGTCCGCTGGTAAAACACCTCCCCAACTTTATTCATATTTCACCAAGAGGGTCGACAAAGGCTATGACAGACGAATAAGTGAGACGAAAACGGGGCCGTATTACATTGACCTAAAGTTATATAACTGTAAGGAGATTGAAGATGTACCCCCCCGTCAATAGGTGGCGCCACTCTATACTTAGTATTAAAACAAAGGTTGATGGGGAGACAGAGATTTGGCGCCACCTAAAAGCCTTTACATCGTCAGTGGATAAGGATTTTAAGAACTGTCCAGTTACTCGTATAAATTCTTATTTCTAAAGTATAATATAATTATACGGGTCAACTCAGTCGCTCAGTGCTTTATGTTCATATATTTTTTATGTATAACTTTATTATATAATTAAATGTTCATTTAATAAATAACATATTATGAATTGTACTTATATTCAATGTTTTATTTCACAGCTGTACAGTCCAGAGATCGCAGAAAGCCATTTAGTACAATTATGACTGTATGTCAAACTGAAATACCACGTAATCAGTATGCATATCATAAGAGAACTAATGTTCACAAAACAAATAGTTTACTAAGTACTGAATTTAAAAATGTGTTTATCATAGCAACAGCATTTAAAAATAGAATCGTTACTTTTTGTCTGATCTTAGCTCAGGATGACGAGCACCTCACCTGTGAGGCGATCCTGAGTGATAATCAGACACGTACAGATCAGGGTGACGAGTACCTCATGCCTGAGGCGATCCTGAATTCTGTATATCCAGATATTGATAAATTAATAACAATGATACTGAAAAAGTATGACTGCATAAAAATTAATTTTGAGCTTCTTCTTCTTCTTAGCGTGTCGATCAATGACTATTTTCATCATGGCTAGATTTTTGTGGACCAGTACTCAGCCACGCGGACAGCATTATCAGTGGCGTTGTACAGGTCCTCGCGTGTACAGGTGGTGGGACACGCTGGGCAGCTCAGCAAGTGAGCCATGGTCTGGCGAGAGGTACCACACTCACAGGGCTCATGTGTGCTGTAACCCCACCGATACATATTTTCTTTACACCGGCCGACTTGGGTCCGGAGTCTATTTATAGATTTCCACGTCGGCCATGGTAATTTGTTACCGGGGGGTAGTTGCTCGGATGGTGATATGGGCATAATGGTTGGGTATCTCTCCTCCCAGAGTCGGAGCCTGGTCTTCGGGGCATCGTCAGCGAGAGGTTCTACATTTTTTATAAAGCTATGGCGACTTTTTTGTCTCTGCTGTACCGAGACGGACTGGTGCATTGGGTGGCGTGGGTCTTTTTCCAACTTTTCCTTTTCAATGGAGCTAGCCACCTGTCTACGAACTGCTGGCGGAGCGATGCCAGCTAGTGGATACAGCATACCAACAGGAGTTGGCTTAAGACAGCCTGTAATAATCCGGCAAGTGTCGTTTAAAGCTGTATCCACCAGGTTTGTGTGCGCGGAACGACTCCATACTGGACTGGCATATTCACCAGCCGAGTAGCAAAGAGCCATGCCGGTTGTCCGTAAGACATGCGGTGATGCTCCCCATTTAGTAGAAGTAAGTCGCCGCAGGATGTTGTTTCTACCGTGCACCTTCATCTTTGTGTTAACACAGTGTTGTTTGTATGTGAGGGCTCTATCTAATGTGATGCCAAGATACTTAGGATGGGGACAGTGAGCTACGGGCACGTTTCGCCATGTTATATTTAAAACTCTATTGGCTTCTCGATTGCGAAGGTGGAAGACGCAAGATTGTGTTTTTGACGGGTTAGGTTTTAATGAATTGCTCTCATAGTACTTGCTAAGGACCTGCAATCCAGCTGTCAGGTGGGTTTCGACTTCCTCAAAGGATGGTGCTTGGGAAGCCAAAGCTAGGTCGTCAGCGTATATAAAGCGGGTCGATTTTGAGCTTTATGTTAAGTTTCTCCTAATGAAATCTGATTATGAACATATAGAAATGAAATGTTTTAATACTAAATACGATATTATTTATAAAAATAATGATACACAGGTGTTCTTTTTAAATAAAACATATCTTGATGCGAAAAATGTCTGAATTTTAACATATAAGGTGCTATAAAAATATCTGCCACGGCTTTAATGGGAGGTAGTATTGTGTTTATAGATTACAATAGTGAAGAACTTTCGTACCCCGGAACAGTTAATTAAATTTTAGAAAATAAAATAGTTAAATTAATATTGACTCTATTCTGCGTAACGTGGTTCACAAATTACGCGCAATGTGACGTTTCGTCAATGAAAACAACTGCTATCTCTTTCCATCTTTTCTGTGAATGAAAACTGTAATCAGCTGACTAGTTCGTCACTACATAATCTACTAGGTACGCAATAATACGCAGGCATACAAGTGTTTTAAAAGTGCAACTACTTACCAGCTACAGCATTCTTAAAAAAAAAACTGACGTAGGTAAACAAGATGATAAACTTGTGTGACTGTCAAGTTAGTGTAAGAATCGCATTTTTTTTTCTTATTATTTATAAACAGTAGTTATTGAAATAAAACTACTTTTTTACGGATGTTGTCGCGGTTTTATTAAAAGTCCGTAAAAAAGTAGTTTTATTTCAATGTCTAACATTCGCGTAAATCGGGGCGGTGTCTGATGCGTCACCGACTGCAGTAAAGTGCGATGACACGGCGAGTGCTAAATGTGGAAACACGTCGACACCTCGACGCGTTTATGCTGACGCCGCCGCTAGCCGGGCCGCAGCTCGCGCACCTAGCTGCGCCGCACCCGTCCCCGCGCCTGCGCCGCCGCCCCAGCGCGCTCCTACACGTGCCGCGCGCACGCCGTGCCCCGCGCCGCTGCCCGCGCCTGCTGTGTTGGCGCCTGGACGGGATGAAGACGGTTTTGAGATGGTGCAGAGGAAGAAGCGCCGTCCCAAAACTGTGAAGAACCGCTGCGGCAAAGCTCCATTGAAGCCCAATGGACTAGTGCGTGCCGCACAGCCGAACACGCCAGTCTACATCTCCCGCCTGCATCACTCTGTGAAGACAGAGTGTGTTATCGACTACGTGCGCCAGAAGTTGAACTACTTGCTGAGGGTGCAGGAGCTGGAGTCGCGCCGCAACGTCAACTTCAAGGCGTTTGTGGTGCGAGTACCGAATTGCTTCTTGCATCAAGTACTGGACGAAAACTTCTGGCCTCAGAATGTGGTGTTCCGTCGCTTCCGCGGACAAGTACCACCAGAACGCGCTAAGACGTAGTGCAAGGAAGATTACTAACTTAATTTTAAGCAATATATACTAACAACTTTTGTATAAAATATCTATGTTAGTCTGTAAGGTATATGTCTATGGGCCTTAGTAGCCTGATAATAAATGATTTATTATTATTATTATTATTATTAAATCTAAGAAACCAAACAGTAGGTACTTAGATTAATATCGCGTTTGCTGTATCAGCAAACGCGCATCATGTATAGTTGAAGACTGTACAAATAACGATAAATTACAGTAACTTGGCGTGTTTAAAAGTTAATCATTTTATTTACAACGATTGCACCGTATTTACAGTTATTTACTCACTCCCTACCTAGTACCTACTTATCTACAAAACTGTTGCACAAGTCCGCCTTCGCGTTGCACACAGATGAAGGCACGCTTGCATACATGTCTCTTCACTTTATTTAATGTGTCCGTTTCATTTTTCACTAGCCTAAATGCGCGTTTGATGCGCCTTTTTAGTTCTACCACACTTCTAATATCATGTCCGGTTTAGCCGTATACAAGGTCTTTCACACGACCCCACAAAAAAGTCTAGAGGGGTTAAATCCAGCGAGCGAGGAGGCCACGGCACTTGTGTAGTGGTAAGGATGGAGCCCTTCACGATTTTAAAGTCGCCACACGTAGTTGTCGCTCACGTCGAAGACTCGAGCAGCATCCCTGGTGCTCGCAAGAGGATGACACTGAAGCACTTCCTCTTCGAGTTCGGCCGAGTATGAAGGATGCCTGCGTCAACCGGAGGCGGGTCAAAGCGGTCGTGTTACACCGAGTTACACTCGCGGTAGCACAATACCATTTCAAGATATTCTTGATTGTAATACTGTCGTCTGGGAGGCATTTTTAATGTAAGCACGCGCAATATTGCTGTCGCTAACCGCTAAAACTAACTTCCGAACGCGCGGGTGGGGTGCGACTGGCGACCGGCGCGGCGGTCGGTTGGCGCGTGCGACGAACGTGCTAGTGCGGGTGAGGGTGGGGGCGCGCGGGGCTATGTTTGACGACCGAGCGGCCGGCGCGCACGGCGGCGGCGGCATCCTTTGATAGGAATGGCAACAGTATATGAACGGCGGCGGCGCGGCGGCGGCGTTTTGCGAAATATTTGAATTCGGTGCGGAGCGGCAACAGCTCAATCACACGGGATGACACGGGCAGCAATGACGCAGCAATGACACGGGATCGTTTTATGGGCCTTTCTCTACTAACAGGAAAATCATGGCCCAAGCATTTTTTTTTTACTTTGGCTATATTAATACATAGTTTTATTTATGAAAACACATAATATATATAACCTGTTATTTAAGGAGCTAAGCTTAATCAATATTTAGAATCATAATCATTTCATAAATTCGGTCTAAAAGCCACTAAAAACAGTCCTCTGTTATGTCCTAATTCCGGATCGAGTATGATTCGGTTCGTTTTTTATTAGTTGTATTTAAAAATGTAAAATCTTATAACTCTATAAACATAAGAATATTGAATGCATGTGAACAAAAAACAATTATAATTTTATATAATTTTTTAGTACTAAAAACTAGTGTTCGAATTTTGTCCATACATTTTTGAACAGTCCTCTGTCACAATTTGAATATCGCGATACAAAAATATTAAACACTATTGTGGTTACATTTCGCGTTAAACGGAACGTTAACAGTGTAAAGTTTGCTCGGTCGCCATGCTAAACAAGTCGCCCCATTTTGCGCAGTGACAACTCCGCGTCCGTGTGGGAGCCACGTCTCTGTAGTGACGAGTGAACATTCCTCTGGTAAGTCTATTTTATGGTGTTTTATGTGTTATAATTATATTTATTTAACAAAAACATTGCTCAGTGTGATAATTTATAGCTGCTTCTGTGTTATGAAGTAATATTGAAACTGATACGTGGTATGACATTTTTTACGTAAAAATAACAGTCCTCTGTGCAACAGTCCTCTGGAAATTTATAACACAGAGGACTGTTCAATGTGACAAAGGACTGTTTTATTTGACGTCCGTGTATTTTATTAATATTCTTTATAGTCTGCACTAACCTACTGCTTGCCGATAGCCTTTTTCTTACATTGGCCTGTCACGCTAATTCAGGTCTTTTGTTTTCTATTATTATGGATTTTGGAATATAAAATAATACGTACCTAGTAACTACCTTTTTTTAAACCCTTACGGTTTTTGTAAATATTGAAAGTATGTTTTATTGTTTTAGTATTGCCGCAATGCCACCAAAGAAGAAACCTAAAACCAAAGAAGAAATAAAAGAGCAGAAACAAATTGCAGAAAGATTAAGATATCAACGGCTCAAAAATGACCCTGTAAAAAGAGAGCAATTGAAGGAAAAAGAACGACAAAACTACCAAATAAAGAAGGAAAAAGGTACAAGAAAGCCAGTTAAAGATATGAGTCGACGTGAACACAAAGCTGTAACTAAAAAATGGAGAAAGCACTGTGATACCTATCGCGCAAAAGAACAAGCTTTGAAAGAAATTACAAACAATTTTGTAAGACAAAATACGCCCGAATCCGAGGGTTCACCTTCTCCTCAAAGTTCTGTCTCTCCATCAATACTGATGTGATGCAAGTAATGCGAGAAAGCGTAATGCTAGAAAGAAACGTGACAAAATCATAAAGGATAAAGACAAAAAGATCGATTATTACATGAAAAAATCCGAGAAGTACAGGAAGAGATTAGAACGTTTGGAAAAAGCTAAGACAAAGGAAAATGTAGACACACCTAACACTAAACTTATCAAAATGTGTGATTCGCCAGAAACTCGCAGAGAAGTAGTCATAAAGGCGCTATTCGGTGAAGTGTTGAATGCCCAGCTGAAAGAAAACTACGCGGATTTAAAAACCTGCCAAGAAAAACAAATATTCGGGAAAGTCGTGTCCGGCAAACTAATACACAAGTACAAGTTATGGCGAAGCAAAGATAGTTCCATATCTTATAAAAGAATTCAGAAGTCAGCGCGTCAATCAGTTTTAGTGCCCAAGCTTCGGACTCGTAAAGACAAAATTTCATTGGATTCCATAAACACTGTACGAACCTTCTATGAAAATGATGACAACAGCAGACTTGGCGCAGGAAAACGAGAATGCCTGACCAGAAAAGGGGTTAAAAAACAGAAAAGATATCTATCGGATAGCATCGCAAATTTATACAAGAAGTTTCAAGCTGACCATTTTAAAATAAGCTACACAATGTTTTGTCGTCTACGTCCTTTCTGGGTCATAACACCAAATGTAAACGAACAAATAACTATTAAAATTTTGTATGTGATACAGTATTCAATAAAGAAGAGAATTTATTTGATTACATTTTATAATTTAATACTGTGTTTTTCTAAATATTTATAAACGTTGACATAAACTGTTCTCTGGGTGGAAAAAACAGTCCTCTGGGTGGCAAAACAGTCCTCTGCCGCATTTTTTTACAAAATTGCCTATAATTCGAAAAATAAGGGAAAATTACAATGGTTCCTTGTTTATATGTATTTATATTATAACTATCTATCGACTTTAACATATTATATTTTCAATTTTCAAGAAAAATAGGGTTGGGACAACTGTCAATAGACAAGTTTCCAGTTAGTAGAGAAAGGCCATTATACTGCAGTCTCAAGCGCGCACGGCAACGATCGGACGCGTTACTGCTTTAACCGGTCGGTGACTCATGCTGAGGACAATGACCTCTAATACAGTGAAGTGTGTAAATTGTAATATTGTCATTAACGAACTTTTGGCGTTTTTAAGAAATGTTTTGGGCTTTATGGATGAACAAAGCATACATCAACTTTGTACTACGTCTTTTACGGCTGACGACATTGTAAAAGCCAAATGTTTGCTTTTTGAATCGCTTCCAAATGCGAAGAAGATGCCACTCAGAAGAAAGGACGGGAAAAAGAAGATGTCACGAGATCTTGATGACATCATTAGGCTTATGACGACCACGAATGAAGAGCTTATTCCAATATTCGTGGCAAAGGAACTGCATAAACTTCCCCCAGTGACCTTTGATCATGTGGATGTGACGAGGCTCCTGAAAGACATATTGACGCTACAAAACCAACTCAGGGCACTGGAGGAGAAATTTGTGACTACAGAAAGGTTTGACTTGCTTAACTAAGAAATTGAGAACATAAAACACGCATCTTTGCGAGATAATTGGTCATCAAGCAATTATGTAAATAAAAGACGAGGAACATGTCTACGAAATAGCCCCTCTGATAGTGGACCCTGGGGTCTTCAATATGTGCCTATATGTATGACACAAACAGCTGATGAGGGTAACGACCGCACAAAACCGGCAAGTCAATCGCCAATAACAAGAACTGGCGAGGAACGTCCTATCTCTTTCTCGCAGGAACCAAAAGAAGCGACAGATACACACGAACACGTGGAGGCGCAGGCGGCGATGCGGGTTTCGGACAGTGCGAGCGAGAACGGTGTTGCGCCGGCTCAAGGACAACGCGGATGTATGTATGTGAGCGAGAGGCAACACGGCAGGCGCGGAGAGGGTGAGGCGACCACCGCAGTTTCGAACCAGTGCGAGCGAAGCGACGTACGATCCGCGTTAGAAGAATCCCCACCCAACGTAAACAGTTCGACAGCAACCACAGCAGCGAAACATCGTGGCACGCTTAACTTGAAAGTGCCAACATGCCCGCAATTAATTGCGAAGGGTATGACTACGCCGGAGTCTGAGTTAAGTAGTGAGCAAGCGGTAAGGGAGAATAATACAGAGTGGACGTTAGTGCAACGAAAAGCATCAAAACAATATAAATTGATTGGTCAAAGAGGTCGCGCAGTTACGTCCCCAGATGAAAAGTTTAAGGCGGCGGATGTAAAAATACCTCTATTTATATCAAACTAGCTGTACCCGGCATGCGTTGCAATGCAATTTTTTCTACCTACTACCTACCTACCTACTACCTACCTACTACCTACCTACCTACTACCTACCTACTACCTACCTACTACCTACCTACTACCTACCTACTACCTACCTACTACCTACCTACTACCTACCTACTACCTACCTACTACCTACCTACTACCTACCTACTACCTACCTACTACCTACCTACTACCTACCTACTACCTACCTACTACCTACCTACTACCTACCTACTACCTACCTACTACCTACCTACTACCTACCTACTACCTACCTACTACCTACCTACTACCTACCTACTACCTACCTACTACCTACCTACTACCTACCTACTACCTACCTACTACCTACCTACTACCTACCTACTACCTACCTACTACCTACCTACTACCTACCTACTACCTACCTACTACCTACCTACTACCTACCTACTACCTACCTACTACCTACCTACTACCTACCTACTACCTACCTACTACCTACCTACTACCTACCTACTACCTACCTACTACCTACCTACTACCTACCTACTACCTACCTACTACCTACCTACTACCTACCTACTACCTACCTACTACCTACCTACTACCTACCTACTACCTACCTACTACCTACCTACTACCTACCTACTACCTACCTACTACCTACCTACTACCTACCTACTACCTACCTACTACCTACCTACTACCTACCTACTACCTACCTACTACCTACCTACTACCTACCTACCTACTACCTTATTGTTTTTTTTTTTTTTAATGTACAAAAAGTATCCTATGTCCGTCTCCTGGCTCTAAGCTACCTCCCCACCAATTTTCAGCCATATCGGTCCAGCCGTTCTTTAGTTATAAATAGTGTAACTAACACGACTTTCTTTTATATATATAGATGTTAGTGTTGAAACTAGTGAGCATGATATTATAAGTTATATTAAGGAAAAAACTAATGAAGTTGTGTCGTTAAAAATGATAAATATGAAAACCTCTAGAAAATACAATGCTTTTAAGTTATTAGTTTCAAAGAATAAATTAGATTTGTTTTTAAATGATGAGTTGTGGCCAGACGGCATTACATTCAGGCGTTTTGTGCGATTTACGTACCGAAATGAACAGGCACAAGTTATAGCTTAATAAGACCTATCGTTATGAACCAAAATAATGATAAACATTGTAAGATCATTACTTTTAACTGTAAGTCTGTTAAACGATCGTTGGAAAGTGTTAGACGGTTATGTAATATGTGCGACATTGTGTGCCTCCAAGAAACATGGCTACTACCACATGAGTAGATAAACGGAACAGAGGCAAAGCTTCTTAAGAACGTGCAAAATTGTTACCTATTTTGTTAGGGTTGTCACAATAGGTGAAGACAAATCAAACAAAACGTTTTTTAAATAGTTTTAAAAGTCAGTATAATAGAATATATAATAGTATGATAGAATAGTTTACAAAATACTTACTCTAAGAATTTTCTTTTTATAATTTTTGTTTTTTTTTTAAATAAAAAATACCTACCGTGTTGTACAAATTACTCTCTTCTTATTATAAAAAGGATCATACAATAAAATAAAGGTACTTGCTTGAAAAAGTAGTAACCAAATAATTAATTACCTAATTGTACTCCTTGGGATAGTTAAAGTATGATATATTTTTGTTTTCTCTATTATTATTCATACACACGGTACAATAAACAACCATTATTATTAATATAATACCACGTTTTTACAACTAAACTTATAAAAACTTAAACTTGCAACTAACAAAACAAACAGCGTGCGTCGGACTGACCCTTAGATTGTACACTGGCTGTGCCAGCGTAAACTGGTTTTTTCCAGTCTCGCCGCGTATGTGACAAGCGGCCAGTGGTCACGCACACATGCCCCGCGCGCTTGTGTGCGTGCAACCGATTCGAGCGGTTGTTCGAAGCTTTGCCTCTGTTCCGTTTATCTACTCATGTGCTACTACCCCATGATATTCCTATTTTAAGTACTATATTAGATGATTTTGAATATACGGGTAAGTCTGCCATTGACACAACTGCCGGATTACTGATTGGAAGGCCGTATGGGGGAGTAGCCATTCTGTGGAGGAAAGGTGTTTTTGATACCGTCACTGTGTTGGAATGTAACAGCTGTCGCTTGGCAGCCGTCAAAGCTAGCATTGGCGGGCGCTCGATTATTGTAGCTTGTGTGTATATGCCGACTAATTCGCCCGATCACTTGCCTGTGTTCACGGAAGTGTTAGGTGAGATTAGTGCTATGGTTGCGAGCGGTGGGATCGAGAGTTTGTTTATACTGGGTGATTTTAATGCACATCCAAACGAATTATTTTTTAGGGAACTTATTAGTTTTTGCGCAGATCAATCGTTTGTTTGTGCTGATATTGAAAAACTCGGAATAAATTCTAGTAGCTATACTTTTATGAGTGAGGCGCATGGATGTAGGAGGTGGCTTGATCACTGTATAGTCTCTCTGTCAGCCTGGTGTGCAGTGAGTAAGGTTACTATAAAAGAGGACGTATACGCATATAATACGTCAGATCATCTACCAGTATGCATTGAGTTCGACTTAAATATAGTAAGACCTAAGCGGGTAACAACTCCTACTCCTTGCAATAAAGTTATTTGGGGGGAACGAAATGACTCGCAAATTGATAAATACCGTGAGCTTTGTAACAGTAAGTTACGTGAAATTGATTTCCCTTCAGAGTTTCAAGTGTGTAGCCATAGTTTTTGTAATTTGAGCGAGCACAAACATCTTTTGGATAATTTATATAAAAAAATATCAAATGCATTATGTGATGCCGCCGAGCAAACATATGTTAGGGTAGGGGGAGTTAGATCCACCATAGACGCCATCATGCGCGTGAGGGCCCTGGCGGAGGAGACGGTGTCCCGGGGTGGGGTGGTGCTGGCGGTGTCTTTAGACATCACCAACGCATTCAACACCCTACCCTGGAGCTGTATTCGGGAGGCGCTGGTATACCACCGCGTGCCTCCCTACCTCCGCCGTACAGTAGGGGCTTATCTGGAGGAGAGATGCGTCACCTACAAGGGACGTGACGGTGCTGGTCAGCACTTCATGTCGTGCGGTGCTGGTCAGCACTTCATGTCGTGCGGTGTCCCACAGGGATCGGTCTTAGGACCGCTCCTGTGGAACATCGGCTACGACTGGGTGCTGAGAGGCGAGCTCCCGTCGGGCGCAGACTTGACGTGTTATGCGGACGACACGCTTGTCACTGCCCGGGGGAGCTCATAGCCACGGCTGCGGTGTCACAGGTGGTGAGCCGCATCCGGCGCCTGGGCCTGGAGGTGGCCCTAAACAAGTCGGAGGCCATGGTGTTTCATGGCCCCCGGCGGGCGCCGGCGCCGGGATCACACATCGTG
The DNA here is from genome assembly GCA_905475315.1 of Autographa pulchrina. Lineage (NCBI taxonomy): Eukaryota > Metazoa > Arthropoda > Insecta > Lepidoptera > Noctuidae > Autographa > Autographa pulchrina. The sequence continues at coordinate 3,227,713 of FR997761.1, read as the reverse complement.
GTCGGTGGGGCTCGGATAGCTGTCGGGTTCACCATGAAGTACCTGGGATTGGTGCTCGACAGCCGTTGGGAATTCGGGCCTCACTTCCGGCGGCTAGCGCCCAAGCTCATGGGCGCGGCGGGCGCGCTTTCAACGTTGCTTCCCAACATGGGGGGCCCGAGCGCCGCCTGTAGGCGGTTGTACGTGGGAATCGTGCGGTCCATGGCCCTGTATGGGGCTCCCGTATGGGCGCTCGACCTGACGGCCAGCACTCTCGCCATTCTGCGCAAGCCGCAGAGGGCGATGGCCGTCAGAGTCGTCCGCGGGTACCGCACGATTTCCCACGAGGCGGCTTGTGTCCTGGCCGGATCTCCGCCCTGGGACCTAGAGGCGAAAGTACTCGCGTCATTGTACCGATGGCGCGAGGAAGAGCGGGCACGGGGCTCGATGCCGGTGCAGCGGCAGATCGAGCTGCGCCGGGGAGAGCTCCGTCAGGTCTTGGTGGCGGAATGGCGGCAAAGGCTTTTGCGCCCTGCCGCCGGCCTCGCTACCGTCGAGGCGATCCGGCCAGTACTCGACGACTGGCTCGGGAGAAGGCACGGCTCCCTGTCGTTCAGGGTGACGCAGGTGCTGTCGGGGCATGGGTGCTTCGGCAAGTACCTGTGTCGCATAAACAGGGAGCCGGACGCTCGGTGCCACCACTGCGTCCAGTGCGGGGAGGACACGGCGCAACACACGCTCGCTGAGTGTGTAGCTTGGGAGGAGCAGCGCCGTGTCCTCGCAAATGAAGTGGGAGGCGACCTGTCGCTGCCGGCCGTAGTGCGGAGTATGGTCGGTAGCGCAGAGTCGTGGGACGCGGTGGTGTCCTTCTGCGAGGTCGACCGTAGCGATCTGTGCTATCGCTGCGGTCAGCTTGGCCACAAGGCGGCCCAGTGTTCCGCGGCGCCCAACTGCAGCTTGTGTTCGGCTGCGGGGAAGCGAGCGGGACACGTAGTGGGCGGAGGGGCCTGTGGCGCGCCTACCAGCAAGGCGCAAGGCAAAAAAAAGAAAAAGAAGGGGAGCTCTAAACCTGCCGGAGAAACCTCGCCACCCCCGCAGGCTAGTAGCTCCAAGGCCGACTCCCGGCCCAGGACCGTTGCCGAGGGAATGGAGTGTCAATAATGGCACCACTACATTTCCTCCAGGGCAACATCAACCACTGTGCCAGAGCTCAGGATCTTTTGCTCCAGAGCATGGCAGAGTGGTCGATCGACGTGGCTGTGGTCGCCGAGCCGTACTTCATCCCCGCCCGTGACAGCTGGCTGGGGTGCGCTGACGGTTTGGTGGCCATTATTGGCGAGGCTCTGATCGACCCGTCTAGGGGCCGTGGCTGGGTTGCTGCGGTCTCGGGCGGCATCGTCATTGTGGGGGCGTATTTCTCCCCCAACAAGAGTCTCGCCGACTTCGAGGGTTTCCTTGTCGAGTTGGGCGCCGTCGTAGGCCGCTATCACCCTCGTCCCGTTCTTGTGCTCGGAGATCTCAACGCCAAGTCATCGGCGTGGGGATCTCCGGTCACTGACCCTCGGGGCGAGGTGTTAGAAGAGTGGGCGGTGACGACTGGTCTGGTCGTCCTGAATCGGGGTTCGGAATACACGTGCGTGCGGCAGCGGGGCGGGTCGATAGTGGACGTCTCGTTCGCTAGCCCCTCTGTCGCTGGCCGTGTCCGTGACTGGCGTGTCGCTGTGGAGGTGGAGACGCTATCGGACCATCGTTATGTTCGGTTCGACGTCTCTGCCCAGACCGCAGGCGGCCGCCATCCAACAACCCCGATGAACGACGGCCCGCGTTGAGCGCTTAAGCGCATCGACAGGGAACTACTCGAGGAAGCTGCATTAGTCCAGTCCTGGACCTGGGAGTCGGCGACGGACGGCCCCGTCGACGTCGAAGCGGAGGCGCTGCGGTTTCGCGGGGCGATGACGCAGATCTGCGACGCGTCCATGCCCCGTGTCCGCCAACAGTCCGCAAGGCGCCAGGTGTACTGGTGGACCGCCGAGATCGCGCAATTGCGCGTAGCGTGCGTTGCGGCCCGCCGCCGGTACACCCGATACCGGAGACGACGTCGACGGGATTCCGCCGAGGAGGACGCGCTGTATGAGGTGTACCGCGCGTCCAAGGAGACTCTGTGGCTGGCCATCGGCGACTCGAAGTCGCGTGCCAGGGAGGAGCTACTGGGGTCCCTGGATCGGGATCCGTGGGGGCGCCCCTACCGCTGGGTAAGGGGCAAGTTGCGTCCCTGGGCGCCCCTGTGGTGTGTGGGGGGTTATGGGTAGCCAGGCGATGAGGGTTTACGAATAAACACGGACTCACTGTAGGTTGTACAAGTATATTGAATACTGTTTAGTACTAGCACGATGATGTGTCTCTGTCTCTCAGTTAAAGAGGCGCGTATATATACAATATAATACGTGCCTTATAACAATCTTAGTATCTAACATGGTACATATCTTATCTTACTTAAATCTAAAACTAACCTAATCTACATCAAGATAAGTACGTGATGTCGTGACTACACACTACATCACCCTTCTTAAGGAAAAAAAAAAAATATATATATAATTAAGTTTTTTTTTTTTTTTTTTTTTTAACTGTTACAATACAATTTAGTCCTATTTTTATGAATAACATCTACTTTACCCTTACATTGAATAATAACATTTGGTGATTCATCTTTTACAACCACAAATGGTCCATCGTATATACAATCGAGTTTACTACCAGTCTCATTTCTTACAAGAACTAAATCACCTTTCTTATAATTTATTGGATTTATATTTATATCGTAACAATCTTTCCTTTTTATTTTACTAGCTATTACATTTTGTTTTGCGTCGGCTTGCGCCCTTTGCAACCGATACTTAAATTCTAAAGGATAATTATCAAAATTATACAATGGTTCAATAGTTTCACCTTGTAAGTTACTTGGTAAGTTGCATATTTTCCCAAAAACTAATTCATAAGGCGTATACTTGGTTACGGTATTTACAGTTGTATTATATGAAAAACACCAATACGGAATCCAAGAACTCCATGGTGATGTATTATTATTCGTCTGTATTCGCAAATATGCACCTAAAGTTTTATGAACATTCTCTAATGATCCTATACTTTCGTGATGATACGCTGTTGATACCATTTTACTACTTCCTATAATATTACATAGCTCCACCATAACTTTCGAAATAAACTCAGAACCCCTATCCGTAGCAATGACTTTTGGTATCCCATATCTTAAAATAAAATTTTCTGCTAACGCCCTCGCTACCTCATTTGCAGATTTATTTTTTAATGGATAAGCTTCCACAAACTTCGTAAGCTCACATTGCAAAGTCAATATGTATACGTTGCCATACTCATCCCTATCAAGAGGTCCTACTAAATCTAAATAAACTTTTTCAAAAGACGAAGATGCGGTGGTTGTTATGGTCATCGGTTCCCTAACATTCCTGTGATACTTTTGCTTTTGGCACTTTTCACACCTACGAACATATTTAATGACATCATGTTCAATTGATGGCCAGTAGAAATACTTTTTTATATTATTCACCATTCTACGTATCCCTGCATGCCCACTCGTAGGTAGAACATGAAAATCATTCATAATAACCCTCTTTTCATCGTTGTCTTCTATTCTCCGCACATCCGCTATTACACAAAATTTAAAACTCTCACATATCGATTTACCGTTTTCCTTTAAATATTTTGCCATCTCCTTTATAATACGATTGTTATAACAATTCTTCAAAATAACTACTTCTTTTATGCCATTTTCTAAACAAAATGTAACTATATCTTTCGACAACTCGTCTCGCGATGATGCCGATAAAGATTCATAGTTTATATAAATACTCGAGTTTTCTGGCATATACATTAAATTGCGCGACTTTGAAATTATTTTCGTACGAGAACTCTTCATTAACTTTTTCCACGTATTCACACCTATTTGAAGTACTTCAACGTCATTTCCTTGTTTCTTAAGAACTTCTACGATAGTAGGGTGATCAGTCCTACTAATCCACATCTGTCATATTGCAAACAACTTCTGAGGAAGTTGTATTTAATATCCTAATGGGTATTATCCCATTCCTAGGTCTAGCTATTACATTAGCCAAAAAAACACCCTTCTGCACCTCTTTCCTAATGACTACACAATCGTCCGCTCTATTGACTGGAAAATACTTTATTACTTCACATCGCGGAGGTATATTCAATGAATAACTATAAAACTTAAGAGGAATTGAAATCATGTTCCCTTCACGTTCCCTAAGTGTTAACTCGTTGTCCGAAAAATTTACAATACCACTATATTTTTGTAAAAAGTCTTGACCTACTATGCCAACTGATTTACACGGCAAATCATCAAAAACATAAAATTTATGCAAGAAGGAATATTTTCCGCATCCTAATTTTAAATTAACATAACCAATAGACTTTAAATTACCACCTACACCATTAATTATTAACTCGTCCTTAACAATCTTATAACACATCGCGCTTGATTTCAAGAAACCCTTTTTGATGGCTGATAGTGACGCTCCCGTGTCAACTAACCATTCTGTATCTATTCTACCAACTACAAAATTAACCCAGTTAATACTATTACAAGCTAAAAATATGCTTAATCCCGAAAAAACTGATTTCTATTAGGCTGCTCATCGTCGCTATACTGTGACCTTGATATTGCGCCTGAGTCATGGCCGTCTGACGTATGTTCAAAACACGCTACATGCCTATGATTTTGCTGACTATGCCGACCGCGATATGTATTGCTCCTCACGTTACGACCTTGCGCTTTGTTGTTACATACGTTCGCATTTTTGCCCCTCTGGAATGTACGTTCAACAGCTGATTTTTGTAGTTCAATATTATTCTTGGGTCAAACGCGTGGCGAGTACGAACTTTATTAAGAGCCCACTATCGAGCTCCCCTAACATGGAACTATATAAACCTATGGCTTCTATTAAATCCTGGGTAACACTTTCATCGCCGTTCATTTTCGGAAGCAAACTAGCTGCCGTTTTTAAAGAAAACCTCTCCGAATATTGCGACTCCATCTTTGCTTGTATCTCGCCTTCGTGCTCAAACTTAATAGTTTTCACGTACAAGTCTTCTATTTTATTTTGGAATCACTTACTTCTGTCACTCCGTCCATTCTGGTCAGGCGATCTGCACAGCTTTATGAACCTCCCGCTGATTGATCTTCTCTTCGATCCAATTCTGGTGACATCTTCTGTACATCCAGGCTGCCTCACCAACGATACACAATAGTAAACACACAGCAAAAACCAACAGCGCCGTCTTAATAGCTGTCAGCTGCTCTTGCGTAACCATCACCACCTGCTGCCGTCTGAGCGATGATCACCTCTTCCTTGGATGTCGTGCTCCTCATGGCCCGTGACCCGACGTGACGTGAAGATGACGGAGGTCGACTAAACTGCGACTCTGACTAGCCCCCGATTAGGCAGCTGTAACGCCGTCCAGCCGACTGGCAGGGTCGCCATGTGGTGTGTGGTTATGGGTAGCCAGGCGATGAGGGTTTACGAATAAACACGGACTCACTGTAGGTTGTACAAGTATATTGAATACTGTTTAGTACTAGCACGATGATGTGTCTCTGTCTCTCAGTTAAAGAGGCGCGTATATATACAATATAATACGTGCCTTATAACAATCTTAGTATCTAACATGGTACATATCTTATCTTACTTAAATCTAAAACTAACCTAATCTACATCAAGATAAGTACGTGATGTCGTGACTACACACTACACCCCCACTGGTTCGGACCATGCAACCCCGGCTGCTAGAGGTGGTGGTGTCGACCCTCTTCCCTGTGCGAGGGGGACATGTTCCCCCGGCGATGGCTTCGCCCTCAGCCACAGACTCTCCAGAAGAGGAGAGCACCGATGTCCCCGAGGTGACGCAGTTAGAGACGAGAGCGGCCGTGTCGCGGCTCCGGGCTAAGGGCACAGCGCCTGGACCCGACGGAGTTCCTGGCCGAGCTCTCGTCTTGGCTCTGAAGGAGCTAGAGCCCCAGCTGAGGGGGCTCTTCACGGCATGTCTCGGGCGGGGTCAGTTTCCCAGTGTATGGAAGGAGGGGAGGCTGGTCCTGCTCAGGAAGGAGGGGCGCCCCGCGGACTCGCCGTCCGCGTATCGGCCCATAGTGCTGCTCGACGAGGCGGGCAAACTGTGCAGAGAGGGGCCGAACCTGGACGAGAACCAGTTCGGTTTTCGTCGGGGGCGCTCCACCATAGACGCCATCATGCGCGTGAGGGGCCTGGCGGAGGAGACGGTGTCCCGGGGTGGGGTGGTGTTGGCGGTGTCTTTAGACATCTCCAACGCTTTCAACACCCTACCCTGGAGCTGTATTCGGGAGGCGCTGGTATACCACCGCGTGCCTCCCTACCTCCGCCGTACAGTAGGGGCTTATCTGGAGGAGAGATGCGTCACCTACAGGGGACGTGACGGTGCTGGTCAGCACTTCATGTCGTGCGGTGTCCCACAGGGATCGGTCTCAGGACCGCTCCTGTGGAACATCGGCTACGACTGGGTGCTGAGAGGCGGGCTCCCGTCGGGCGCAGACTTGACGTGTTATGCGGACGACACGCTTGTCACTGCCCGGGGGAGCTCGCACAGGGAAGCGACGTTGATAGCCACGGCTGCGGTGTCACAGGTGGTGAGCCGCATCCGGCGCCTGGGCCTGGAGGTGGCCCTGAACAAGTCGGAGGCCATGGTGTTTCATGGCCCCCGGCGGGCGCCGGCGCGGCGCCGGGATCACACATCGTGGTCGGTGGGGCTCGGATAGCTGTCGGGTTCACCATGAAGTACCTAGGATTGGTGCTCGACAGCCGTTGGGAATTCGGGCCTCACTTCCGGCGGCTAGCGCCCAAACTCATGGGCGCGGCGGGCGCGCTTTCAACGTTGCTTCCCAACATGGGGGGCCCGAGCGCCGCCTGTAGGCGGTTGTACGTGGGAATCGTGCGGTCCATGGCCCTGTATGGGGCTCCCGTATGGGCGCTCGACCTGACGGCCAGCACTCTCGCCATTCTGCGCAAGCCGCAGAGGGCGATGGCCGTCAGAGTCGTCCGCGGGTACCGCACGATTTCCCACGAGGTGGCTTGTGTCCTGGCCGGATCTCCGCCCTGTGACCTAGAGGCGAAAGTACTCGCGTCATTGTACCGATGGCGCGAGGAAGAGCGGGCACGGGGCTCGATGCCGGTGCAGCGGCAGATCGAGCTGCGCCGGGGAGAGCTCCGTCAGGTCTTGGTGGCGGAATGGCGGCAAAGGCTTTTGCGCCCTGCCGCCGGCCTCGCTACCGTCGAGGCGATCCGGCCAGTACTCGACGACTGGCTCGGGAGAAGGCACGGCTCCCTGTCGTTCAGGGTGACGCAGGTGCTGTCGGGGCATGGATGCTTCGGCAAGTACCTGTGTCGCATAAACAGGGAGCCGGACGCTCGGTGCCACCACTGCGTCCAGTGCGGGGAGGACACGGCGCAACACACGCTCGCTGAGTGTGTAGCTTGGGAGGAGCAGCGCCGTGTCCTCACAAATGAAGTAGGAGGCGACCTGTCGCTGCCGGCCGTAGTGCGGAGTATGGTCGGTAGCGCAGAGTCGTGGGACGCGGTGGTGTCCTTCTGCGAGGACGTGATGTCGCAGAAGGAGACTGCGGAACGGGAGAGGGAGATCTCGACTCCCTTCCCCGGCCGCAGAAGACGCACCGGGCGCAGGGGAAGGGCGGACAACGCCCTTCTCCGCCCCCCATGAATGGGTCCAGGGGCGAGGGACTTGGGGAAGTCCCCGCCCCCTATTCGATGGACCCGAGGCGGAGGCGCGCGCGGGTGTCGGCGCGCGCCTTTGAGGCGGTGCACGGGGTAGTTGTACACCTCGCTACCCCGTGCAGGAGCTGAGGCCCGGACAGACCGGGCCAGCACCAGTGTGGGGCTGCGGAAGAATTTGGATTCCCGCGGCCCCACGCGCACGTGCGAGGAGGAGACACCGGGGGGTTTTAGCCGGTAAGAGTCCGGCACGCCCCTCCGCCTCTCCCCAGGCGGAGTCCATGAGGATTTCCCCCCGAAAAAAAAAAAAAAAAAAAGGGGGAGTTAGATCGCCGAGGTCGACCGTAGCGATCTGTGCTATCGCTGCGGTAAGCCCGGCCACAAGGCGGCCCAGTGTTCCGCGGCGCCCAACTGCAGCGTATGTTCGGCTGCGGGGAAGCCAGCGGGGCACATAGTGGGCGGAGGGGCCTGTGGCGCGCCTGCCAGCAAGGCCAAGAAGAAAAAGAAGGGGAGCTCTAAGCCTGCCGGGGAAACCTCGCCACCCCCGCAGGCTGGTAGCTCCACGGCCGACTCCCGGCCCAGGACTGGAGTGGAGGGAATGGAGTGCCAATAATGGCACAACTACATTTCCTCCAGGGCAACATCAACCACTGTGCCAGAGCTCAGGATCTTTTACTCCAGAGCATGGCAGAGTGGTCGATCGACGTGGCTGTGGTCGCCGAACCGTACTTCATCCCCGCCCGGGACAACTGGCTGGGGTGCGCTGACGGTTTGGTGGCCATTATTGGCGAGGCTCTGATCGACCCGTCTAGGGGCCGTGGCTGGGTTGCTGCGGTCTCTGGCGGCATCGTCATTGTGGGGGCGTATTTCTCCCCCAACAAGAGTCTCGCCGACTTCGAGGGTTTCCTTGTCGAGTTGGGCGCCGTCGTAGGCCGCTACCACCCTCGTCCCGTTTTTGTGCTCGGGGATCTCAACGCCAAGTCATCGGCGTGGGGATCTCCGGTCACTGACCCTCGGGGCGAGGTGTTGGTAGAGTGGGCGGTGACGACTGGTCTGGTCGTCCTGAATCGGGGTTCGGAATACACGTGCGTGCGGCAGCGGGGCGGGTCGATAGTGGACGTCTCGTTCGCTAGCCCCTCTGTCGCTGGCCGTGTCCGTGACTGGCGTGTCGCTGTGGAGGTGGAGACGCTATCGGACCATCGTTATATTCGGTTCGACGTCTCTGCCCAGACCGCAGGCGGCCGCCATCCAACAACCCCGATGAACGACGGCCCGCGTTGGGCGCTTAAGCGCATCGACAGGGAACTACTCGAGGAAGCTGCCTTAGTCCAGTCCTGGACCTGGGAGTCGGCGACTGACGGCCCCGTTGACGTCGAAACGGAGGCGCTGTGGTTTCGCGGGGCGATGACGCGGATCTGCGACGCGTCCATGCCCCGTGTCCGCCAACAGTCCGCAAGGCGCCAGGTGTACTGGTGGACCGCCGAGATCGCGCAATTGCGCGTAGCGTGCGTTGCGGCCCGCCGCCGGTACACCCGATACCGGAGACGACGTCGACGGGATTCCGCCGAGGAGGACGCGCTGTATGAGGTGTACCGCGCGTCCAAGGAGACTCTGTGGCTGGCCATCGGCGACTCTAAGTCGCGTGCCAGGGAGGAGCTGCTGGGGTCCTTGGATCGGGATCCGTGGGGGCGCCCCTACCGCTGGGTAAGGGGCAAGTTGCGTCCCTGGGCGCCCCCACTGGTTCGGACCATGCAGCCCCGGCTGCTAGAGGTGGTGGTGTCGACCCTCTTCCCTGTGCGAGGGGGACATGTTCCCCCGGCGATGGCTTCGCCCTCAGCCACAGACTCTCCAGAAGAGGAGAGCACCGATGTCCCCAAGGTGACGCAGTTAGAGACGAGAGCGGCCGTGTCGCGGCTCCGGGCTAAGAGCACAGCGCCTGGACCCGACGGAGTTCCTGGCCGAGCTCTCGTCTTGGCTCTGAAGGAGCTAGAGCCCCAGCTGAGGGGGCTCTTCACGGCATGTCTCGGGCGGGGTCAGTTTCCCAGTGTATGGAAGGAGGGGAGGCTGGTCCTGCTCAGGAAGGAGGGGCGCCCCGCGGACTCGCCGTCCGCGTATCGGCCCATAGTGCTGCTCGACGAGGCGGGCAAACTGTTTGAGCGAGTTATCGCAGATCGCCTCGTCAGCCACTTGTGCAGAGAGGGGCCGAACCTGGACGAGAACCAGTTCGGTTTTCGTCGGGGGCGCTCCACCATAGACGCCATCATGCGCGTGAGGGGCCTGGCGGAGGAGACGGTGTCCCGGGGTGGGGTGGTGTTGGCGGTGTCTTTAGACATCTCCAACGCTTTCAACACCCTACCCTGGAGCTGTATTCGGGAGGCGCTGGTATACCACCGCGTGCCTCCCTACCTCCGCCGTACAGTAGGGGCTTATCTGGAGGAGAGATGCGTCACCTACAGGGGACGTGACGGTGCTGGTCAGCACTTCATGTCGTGCGGTGTCCCACAGGGATCGGTCTTAGGACCGCTCCTGTGGAACATCGGCTACGACTGGGTGCTGAGAGGCGAGCTCCCGTCGGGCGCAGACTTGACGTGTTATGCGGACGACACGCTTGTCACTGCCCGGGGGAGCTCGCACAGGGAAGCGACGTTGATAGCCACGGCTGCGGTGTCACAGGTGGTGAGCCGCATCCGGCGCCTGGGCCTGGAGGTGGCCCTGAACAAGTCGGAGGCCATGGTGTTTCATGGCCCCCGGCGGGCGCCGGCGCCGGGATCACACATCGTGGTCGGTGGGGCTCGGATAGCTGTCGGGTTCACCATGAAGTACCTAGGATTGGTGCTCGACAGCCGTTGGGAATTCGGGCCTCACTTCCGGCGGCTAGCGCCCAAGCTCATGGGCGCGGCGGGCGCGCTTTCAACGTTGTACCGATGGCGCGAGGAAGAGCGGGCACGGGGCTCGATGCCGGTGCAGCGGCAGATCGAGCTGCGCCGGGGAGAGCTCCGTCAGGTCTTGGTGGCGGAATGGCGGCAAAGGCTTTTGCGCCCTGCCGCCGGCCTCGCTACCGTCGAGGCGATCCGGCCAGTACTCAACGACTGGCTCGGGAGAAGGCACGGCTCCCTGTCGTTTAGGATGACGCAGGTGCTGTCGGGGCATGGATGCTTCGGCAAGTACCTGTGTCGCATAGACAGGGAGCCGGACGCTCGGTGCCACCACTGCGTCCATTGCGGGGAGGACACGGCGCAACACACGCTCGCCGAGTGCGTAGCTTGGGAGGAGCAGCGCCGTGTCCTCGCAAATGAAGTAGGAGGCGACCTGTCGCTGCCGGCCGTAGTGCGGAGTATGGTCGGTAGCGCAGAGTCGTGGGACGCGGTGGTGTCCTTCTGCGAGGACGTGATGTCGCAGAAGGAGACTGCGGAACGGGAGAGGGAGATCTCGACTCCCTTCCCCGGCCGCAGAAGACGCACCGGGCGCAGGGGAAGGGCGGACAACGCCCTTCTCCGCCCCCCATGAATGGGTCCAGGGGCGAGGGACTTGGGGAAGTCCCCGCCCCCTATTCGATGGACCCGAGGCGGAGGCGCGCGCGGGTGTCGGCGCGCGCCCCTGAGGCGGTGCACGGGGTAGTTGTACACCTCACTACCCCGTGCAGGAGCTGAGGCCCGGACAGACCGGGCCGGCACCAGTGTGGGGCTGCGGAAGAATCCGGATTCCCGCGGCCCCACGCGCACGTGCGAGGAGGAGACACCGGGGGGTTTTAGCCGGTAAGAGTCCGGCACGCCCCTCCGCCTCTCCCCAGGCGGAGGAAGTCCATGAGGATTTCCCCCCGAAAAAAAAAAAAAAAAAAAAAAAAGGTATCCGGGCCTGCGAGTGTTAAATTGGTTACCGACGGACGCGCGGGGGTAGGCGACCAGGCCCCTGGAGATCGGTCGCGCGGGACGTCTTCCGTAAGGAAGCGTCCGGTGTGCCGGTCCTCAGACGAGGAAGGCCTGCCGGCCCCCAAGTTGCCGACTTCCAGGAGGGGTCGGCAGACATCGAGAGGGGCGAGTGCTTCACAGCCGCGGAGGGATAGGAACGGACGTTTTGTGCGCTCCAATACCTCGGCGGCTAGTGAAGCAGAGAGCGACGTGGGGGTCACCACAGAGGACCCTGGCGATGGCGGTGACAGCTGTGCCTCGCTGGGGAGCTCGAAGGCGGAGCTCACTGCCGCCAAGAGGGAGCAGCGCAAAGTCGTCGGGGCCGACGAAGTGTCGGAAATGGCCCGACGCGCACGCGAGCGAAGAGCTACTCTGGCGGCGGAAGGGGGGGAGCCATCGGCGGTGGCCTTGAGCCAGCTAGCTCTGGATGGGGTGGACTTAGTCCTGAAGGTTGCCACCAAGTCCGGCAGCCTGAAGGGTACGTTCACCCGCGGCCTGAAGGAGGCTGCAGCGGACATCAGGGAGGCGGTTGGCATCCTCCTCAACAGGACGGCCTCTGACGAGGTCGCGAAGTTGAGGGAGGAAAATAGCCGCCTCCGGAGTGACCTGGAGGACCTCCGGCGACAAGTCGCTGCGCTGAGCGAGCAGCGGCAGCGTCGCTCGTCCGCCGATGCCGCACCAGTGGTGGCCCCGACTCCCGCACAGCAACCGGCAAGCCCTCGTACCGACGACGAGGTCGAGCGCATTGTCCGGCTCTGCATGCTCCAGTGCGGGAGCATGGTTAACGCCCGGATAGAGGCGATTTCTCGGCGTCTCCCGCCGGAAATCCTCCGTCCGCCCCTAGCGGCAGACAAACGGAGGACTGGGGAGCCGCCGAAACTCGCGCCTCAGAAGGGAAAGCCCGCGGAGGGTATTAAAAAACCCGCGGAGGGAGCCCCATCACGCGAACAGCCCACGACTGCCGGGTCTAAGGGTGGGACCTGGGCGAAAGTCGTGGGCCGCAAGAAGGCCCGCAAAGCTGCCAAGAAGGCCGCAGCTGCTGCTCGCGCTCCCGGCCAAGCCGACAAGAAGGCCGCGGCTGCTGCACGCGCTCCCGCAAAGGCGGCTGCGCAGCCTGCGAGGCGGACTGGCAAAGGCGGTCGCAAGGGACCGGCGGTACATGCCCCGCGTTCCGAGGCTGTGACGCTCACGTTGCAGCCCGGAGCTGCGGAGCGCGGTGTAACGTACCAGTCGGTCATTGCCGAGGCCAAGGCCAAGATCAAATTGTCAGATCTTGGCCTTCAGTCCGTCACCCTAAGGCAGGCTGCCACGGGTGCGCGGCTGTTCGAGGTGGCTGGTGCAGCGAGCGGCAGTGCCGAAAAGGCGGACGCTCTGGCCGCCAAGATGAGGGAGGTCCTCAACCCTGAGGACGTCCGGGTCTCCAGGCCAATGAAAACCGCAGGGATGCGGATTGCTGGACTGGATGACTCGGTGACCTCAGAGGAGGTGGTGGCGGCCGTTGCCCGAAGCGGCGAGTGTCCGCCAGACAAGGTGCGGGCCGGCGACATACGCGCCGACGCTACAGAACTCGGCGTGGTCTGGGTTCGGTGCCCTGTGGCGTCGGCGAAGAAGATCGCCGACAAAGGCGAATTGCTGGTAGGCTGGGTTGCAGCGAGTGCGAAACTCCTGCAGCCCCGGGCTTTGCGGTGCTTCCGGTGCCTGGAAAAGGGGCACGTCCGGGCTAAATGCACCGCCGAGGTCGACCGTAGCGATCTGTGCTATCGCTGCGGTAAGCCGGGCTACAAGGCGGCCCAGTGTTCCGCGGCGCCCAACTGCAGCGTATGTTCGGCTGCGGGGAAGCCAGCGGGGCACATAGTGGGCGGAGGGGCCTGTGGCGCGCCTGCCAGCAAGGCCAAGAAGAAAAAGAAGGGGAGCTCTAAGCCTGCCGGGGAAACCTTTAACACATAACCAAAAACAAGAATATCAAAATGCTGGCAAAATGTGTCATATATGTAATCAGACATTGTCTGGAGATAAAGTCCGTGATCATGATCATATTACTTCCGAGTATAGAGAGGCCGCTCATTCGAATTGTAATTTGGTGTACAAAGTGTGTCCATTCATACCGGTGGTATTCCATAATCTAAGTGGTTACGACTCGCATATATTTATTAGGGATTTGGCTAAATATGAAGGCTCGATTAAAATAATACCAAAAACTAAAGAAAAATATTTGACAATAACTAAGTTAATTAAAACAACAAAAGGCACTCGCTCAATACAGATTAAATTTATAGATTCATTTCATTTTCTTAGCTCAAGTCTGAATTCTTTAAGCAAAAGTCTCTCAGAGAACGATTTTGTCAATTTGTCTAGAGAGTTTTCGGATAAAAGTAAACTTAAGTTATTACGTAAGAAAGGCATTTATCCATATGATTAATGGACGACTGGGCAAAACTTGATGAAAGACCACTACCTTCAAAAGCTAGTTTTTATAATAGTTTAACTATGGAATCTATAACAGCTGATGATGAATATGCTCATACTCAAGATATTTGGAACAATTTTAATATAAAAACGCTGGGTGAGTACAATGATCTGTATTTGAAATGTGATATGTTTTATTGTTATGTGACATATTTGAAAAGTTTAGAGAGACAAGTTTACATTTTTACAAACTAAATCCTGCTCACTATGTGACTTCACCTAGTTTAAGCTGGGATGCAATGCTTCTGCACACTAATGTTGAATTAGAGTTCATTAGCAACTTAGAAATTTATACATTTCTTGAAAAAGGCATACGTGGAAGTTTAGCGCAGTGCTTCCTCCGTCATGCTGAAGCAAATAAAAAATATTTACCTCAATACGATGAATCAAAACCCTCAAGTTATTTAATATATTTGGATTGTAATAATCTTTATGGTTATGCAATGACTAAGAAGTTGCCTGTTTCAGAGTTCAGATTTTTAAGTCAGCATAAAATCGACATCTTTAATATATTATATATATCCGATGATAACTTATATGGTTTTATCTTAGAAGTAGATTTATCTTACCCGGATTCTATTCATGATCAGCATAAAGATTTACCATTTGCTGCAGATAAATTTATACCACCAAGAGGGAAAACAGCAAAATTAATTGCTAATCTATATGATAAATTTCATTATGTTATTCATTACGTACATTTAAAACAATGCATTAAAAATGGGCTAGTTTAAAAAAAAAAACACCGCATTCTTACATTCAGGCAAGATAACTTTTTAAAGAAATATATAAGGTGCTATAAAAATATCTGCCACGGCTTTAATGGGAGGTAGTATTGTGTTAATAGATTACAATAGTGAAGAACTTTCGTACCCCGGAACAGTTAATTAAATTTTAGAGACTAAAATAGTTAAATTAACATCTATTCTGCGTAACGTGGTTCACAAATTACGCGCAATGTGACGCTTCGTCAATGAAAACAACTGCTCCTCTTTCCATCTTTTCTGTGAATGAAAACTGTAATCAGCTGACTAGTTCGTCACTACATAATCTACTAGGTACGCAATAATACGCAGGCATACAAGTGTTTTAAAAGTGCAACTACTTACCAGCTACCGCATTCTTCAAAAAACACTGACGTAGGTAAATAAGATGATAAACTTGTGTGACTGTCAAGTTAGTGTAAGAATCGCATTTTTTTTTCTTATTATTTATAAACAGTAGTTATTGAAATAAAACTACTTTTTTACGGATGTTGTCGCGGTTTTATTAAAAGTCCGTAAAAAAGTAGTTTTATTTCAATGTCTAACAGTCGCGTAAATCTAAGAAACCAAACAGTAGGTACTTAGATTAATATCGAATAACGATAAATTACAGTAACTTGGCGTGTTTAAAAGTTAATCATTTTATTTACAACGATTGCACCGTATTTACAGTTATTTACTCACTCCCTACCTAGTACTAGTACCTACTTATCTACAAAACTGTTGCACAAGTCCGCCTTCGCGTTGCACACAGATGAAGGCACGCTTGCATACATGTCTCTTCACTTCATTTAATGTGTCCGTTTCACTTTTCACTTGCCTAAATGCGCGTTTGATGCGCCTTTTTAGTTCTACCACACTTCTAATATCATGTCCGGTTTGGCCGTACACAAGGTCTTTCACACGACCCCACAAAAAAAAGTCTAGAGGGGTTCAATCCGGCGAGCGAGGAGGCCACGGCACTTGTGAAGTGGTAAGGATGGAGCCCTTCACGATTTAAAAGTCGCCACACGTAGTTGTCGCTCACGTCGAAGACTCGAGCAGCATCCCTGGTGCTCGCAAGAGGATGACACTGAAACACTTCCTCTTCGAGTTCGGCCGAGTATGAAGGCCTGCCTGCGTCAACCGGAAGCGGGTCAAAGCGGCCGTGTTACACCGAATTACACTCGCGGTAGCACAATACCATTTCAAGATATTCTTGATTGGAATACTGTCGTCTGGGAGGCATTTTTAATGAAAGCGCGCGCGATATTGCTGTCGCTAACCGCTAAAACTAACGTCCAAACGCGCGGGCCGGGGGCGACTGACTGGCGACCCGAGCGGCCGGCGCGCACGGTGGCGGCGGCATCCTTTGATAGGAATGGCAACAGTGTATGAACGGCGGCGGCGCGCGCGACGGCGGCGTTTTGCGAAATGTTTGAATTCGGTGCGGAGTGGCAACAGCTTATGACACGAGATGGTTTTATACTAATAAATCAATTCAAATTTATACGTTATTTTTTTGTATGAAAAAAAAAATGATAAATAATCAATAATTTATCTTTACTATTGTAATCTATAAACACAATACTACCTCCCATTAAAGCCGTGGCAGATGTTTTTATAGCACCTTATATAGATCTTAATACCAATTTGCGCATGTTGTCTAAAACTTCATTTGAAAAAGATTTTTTTAAACTTCTGAATAATGCAATATTCGGTAAAACTATAGAAAACAGAAGAAAACAAGTAGATATAAAACTGGTTACCAAATGGGATGATAAGGAAAACATAACAAACAAAATGCTTTGTGCACAAAAATTGATTTCAAAACCTAATTTTAAAAGTGTATCAATATTTACAGAGGACTTCATAGCCATACAGGTGAATCGGGATAAAATAATACTAGATCGACCTATTTACATCGGATTTACAGTTTTAGAGTACCTACGCCAAACAACACCTTTATCAGTTTCACTATGATTTTATTAAAAAAAAATACGGAGACTGTGTTGAACTATGTTATACGGACACGGACAGTTTACTCTATTTAATTCATACAGACGACTTTTATTATGATATGCACAATAATATAACACAATTTGATACTAGTAATTTCCCAATAGATAATCAATACAGCATACCTAGAATCAACTCGAAAATCCCTGGCCTTTTTAAAGATGAAATGGGTGGTGATGTAATTACAGAATTTACGGGCTAAGAGCAAAACTCTATTGTATTAAGAGCATTAACGTCAAATCCGCGGCACCAAGATTAGGTATTTGCAGCGCTCTTTGCACTCACACAGATGCGCGTGTGTCTGTGTGCGTAGAGTTGCTGCGTTCTGTCCTTAAAGTCAAACTAACCCATGTTGATCCGTTGAGTTATGTTTACTGATACTTATTTAATCGTCAGTTAATTTTTATTTACTATTAATATTTTTATTACTAAATACCTTGTGAAATAAAGAGGAAATTTTGGATACTTTATAAGATATAGTACCTACTAATCAGGGGAGAAAAGTTAGAATTGTAATACAAATGTAAAATCGTACAAAGATTATTATAAATACGAAAGTTTTTGACTATGTATGGATGGATGTTTTTAACTCTTTCCCTTAAGAACTACTGAATGGATTTTGACGAAACTATAAATTAATTAATATAGAGTATACATCAAAATAGCATAGAGACCACATTTTCAAGTAATAATTATAAACGTGAAAGATTGAGAGTTTAAACGGATAAGTATTATCTGTTTCACAAAAACTACTGAACGAATCTTGGTAAAAATTTGGCCATTTGATAATGTAAGATCCCGCAGTAGTAGGCACCTTACACTTGCAGTATTAGTAATAAGTTTTAAGTTAGAGTTACGATCGAGATGCGTTGACGTAAACACACACCGATTTTGTAGCACTAACGTTAGCAGGTGAGGGTGAAGGGTGAAGGGTGAACTCACTGCCAGTCCAGCAGACTCACAGGACTGATCAGAGATGGCTAAAGGTGTCTTGGCCACAGTGAGGGGTAATGAGAAAAGAATAAATTCTAATCTGATTTTATTTACAAATATTACCGCTTATATACTACTTTTTCTTAACACACACAAATATACAAACATCTTAGTATTCTATGCGTGTAAGATGCAACTAAAACAATATTTTGAAGTAGGCCGCGCGTCATCCGACGAGATGCTGACTCAATGTTCAAAGGTAGCATTGAACAGATAAAAAAGTAAATAAAAAAATCATAATGATTTGTATCATTGTTTTTTTATTGGCTATAATTTAAAAAGACATTTTGAAGTTGTACGAAGTCGCGATCATCATCTAGCAAATTATAAAGTACTATCTTTTGCCCGCGGCTTCACCCGCGTGGAGGTTGGAAATTATTGCACGGGAACGTACTTCCGGGATAAAAAGAATCCTATGTCCTGATCTACATCATGGTCTACCCACGTATCAAATTTCATCTAAATCCGTTCAGCCGTTTTAGCGTAAAAGCGTAAAAAACAAGCAAACTCACTTTCGCATTTATAATATTAGTTTATTAGTGAGGATTCTTGTTTAAAAAAATTTAGTACACTTGTATGTAGATTTAAAAAAATGTGTCCCTTTACTGACTTTGAAAGATAACCAACATAATGTGTATGCCACACATCGACAACCCTCAAAAAATCAGTTAGTTTATAATAGAAAAAGAAATCAATAATAGGAAAATCCCTAATTCTAAACATGAAATCAATTCACGTTTAAATGCAAAAACAACAAATAAAAACGTTATTTATAGTAACAAGAATCTTTAATAATAAATATGACTAAAAGGTAGTGCTCCGTAGTGATCAAGATCGTTAGGTTGCACGATAAACTCGCTCGACGCCAACTCGACGCCAAGGGTCAGGAGAGGTCACGCGTCGACAACGAGCGATACGTCCACTCGCTAAAAGGCCTCGCGGCGGACTGATTTGAAACGAATTATGTCCGCAGTTTTATAGTAGTTTTAAAAAAAATTGTAGTAAATTAAATTAATTTAAATAAGCTGAATGCTGTTTCGTATTTTGTAAAGAAGATATTGTTCTTTTACGATACACCTTTATTTTGTAAAATCAGGTAAGATTTATTGGGAAAAATGATGAATTTAGCAACCGCTTTTTTTTGTTAATTTCACTTTGTTTATTGTTTAATTTATCATTGTTAGAAGCTGAAAATCAAAAAAATCTCTGGTAAAGTTTTGCTCAAGGATATGAACAATTAAATAAGCTTGTTTGTTTGTAAATTTTATGACAGGTTTCGGATATTTCAAGCTTCGAAATGACCACTGTAAAGGAAATTTATAAAACACTGTTTGTTTATCTGGTTACAATGCACGCATACTTTATTAATGTTAAAATGTTCTCACCTAACTTTTTAGAACAAAATATTTCCTACAATAATTGGTAATTCACACTTTCGTTAAATACGTTTTATGAGGAGATTAAATGCTTTGAAAAGTACGCTTTTTGGGTCAAACAGCCAAAATCGGCGTTAACGCTCTTAACAGTTTGAAGACAAAGATAACAAAATTAGGTAACCGTCCATGTAAACAACAGCTCCGTTAGTTAAAATCTTTAATAAATTAATAAGTAATAATTAAGTGATAAAACAAAGACTATTGGTGAAAGGACACTCCTATACATATGTGACAATGTTATTAAGGAAGAGGATTTACAATAAATGAAGTTATAAACAATACAAGTACTGTGAAAAATTCTAATAATTATCAATAAAGAACTAACTTTATATGACATAAACTGTGAATGTTGTGACAATATAAACTATTACTAGTGATATACCGTGTGATATGACCCCTAACTTATGGAAAAACAGTGATTTAAAGAAGAAAGAAAAAACAATAATTTAAATCTTAACCGCTCGAAACATACGTTCTTCTAACAAAGACTTGAACTTTAAACCCGCTCGACGCCTGACGTTATTAGAACAAGAGGTATCCATACACCTAATTCAACACGACTACGTAATGAGCGTATGGCGCAGCGGCTAAGCGCTGGGTCACAACGTACGACTACACGGAACGCATCGAGTTCGAATCCTACTTCATACAAGATTTTTTTCCCTATATTTCATTTGAGTTTGATTAAAACATCGGAACAAAATGGATTTCGGTGAGAATGTAATGCGCCTGCCACACACTCGACGAGTGGCATGGGAAGTAACGAGGAAAGGAGGCAGAGACATAGTGTGGCAACATTACTCGTCATGCCACACGTCATGCTCCTCGTGCTGCCCACTGCTCCCTATTTTGTCGGTTTTTGCGCGCGAGTCAAAGGACCGGCAATACGAGTGCGAGAGGCTGGCCACATAATCGCGCGGTCGCAGTCCACATCGAGCGCTCGCGCAAGACGCACGCGTATGCAAAATTGGAAATTATGTCGTCGCCAAGCGTGGATAGATGTGATCCACCATCACCGTTGGCGAGGACGACGATGACGATGTATATTTAATTTTACTACATTAATATAATTAGCTATACTAAAAATGCATATCGCGCACGCTGCCACCGTTTTAACGTCCATTGTCTCACCAAGGCAAATGACAAGTGAGGAGCGTCGCGATTAATTGCACGAGTAGAGCAGAGTGTGGGCAGAGAGGGCAACATCGCGGCAAATCACGGCAGCGCGAGGAGCATAGCGATGAGCAGCGCAAGGAGCATAGTCTGGCAGGCGCATTACACTACGGTTGCGACGAAGACGTTCCAAATCAGCAACAGAAACTTTCGATGATAGTTCTAGCAATTCAATACTAGATGGCGCCACAAATAATAGCGTCCCAAATATTACAAATGATGACAATGAAGAAATGGAAGACCTCAAACGTCAAATAAGTGAACTTAACTCACAGTTGCAGGCGGCTCACGAAGAGATAAATATTATATCTATTGAAAACACAGAATTGAAAATAACTATTGAAAATATGAACATAAAACATAAACTTGTAGAAAAGGTAACTAAGAAGTTAGCTTCTGAGGTAGGAACGCCAAAAAAAAGAATAAAATTATCTACACCACTTAGAGAATCTTTACATAAACAACACTGTGAGGATTACTCAAAATTTGGAAGTCCGGATATATTCAAATCCACACAAGTTACTCTTCATGACGAATTAGTTCAACCAAAACACAGTTCAGTTGAAAAAGAAGTATTGAGGCACAATATAGCTACACAAACAATCAACATTCAAACACCAAATGAATCAAAACAACAAGAAACTTCTTCATCTCAGACTAAAACACAGGGTGGAAATAGAAAAAAGCTGGCACGTAACATTACAAAACCGAAACAAAAGAACAAACTATGTATTCTCAGTAGTGTGGGCAGAAGTTCGTTACCTACAATAGTAAGTGTTTTGTCAGAATATTTTGATTACTGCCACTATATCATGCCAAACCGTACACTATACGAACGGCTAAAGAATATAGATCAAAAATTAAAGCACTTCACTTTAAGTGACTATTGTATTTTATTCATTGAAGAAAATGACATTAAAGAAGAGAATGACTATACAAACATGATAAAAACAATAAAGGAACAGTTGAAAAACGTTGCCCACACTAATATAGTTATTTGTGCGCCCACATATCAAACAGGAGCTCTAATATACAATTATAAAGTGGAAATATTCAATAATCTTCTTTGCTCGGACCTTCTAAATAATAATGGCTCCTTATACTTCTTTGATAGCAATAGTGACCTATCCCTCGACATGTTTTCTTACAAAACCGGTAAAATAAATCGAAGTGGTATCATGACTATACTTAAAAAAATTATGAGCAATATATTGATTGACCTAAATATTTTTGAACTGACTAACATTGAACATGGTGCATCTGAGTTTTTTCGTGTTCAAACATATTAATCTCCTTCACTAGAATATCAATGGTCTTATTAACAAATCCGACTTGTTATCAGTATCATTACAATCACTATGATGAAAAAAAGACTGTGGATATTTTATGTATTACAGAACATAATATGCTAAAAACAGATGTTAAATTTCTGAAAATGGAAAACTATGTACTTGGGTCTCTGTATTCGCGTAGTACTCGCCATGGTGGTGCATGTGTCTTGGTCCGAAATAGCCTTAAATTTAAACCATTAGATGGACTTAAAAAGTATTGCAGGGAAAATGTTATGGAATGCGCTGGGGTAGAACTATTGGACCACAATTTGCGGGTGTTATGCGTCTATAGATCGCCAAATTCAAATCGGAAAAACAAATTATTTTTCCTAGAACAGTTGAGTCAGTTACTTGGAGTCCTGTGCGCAACTAAAGGCAAAATTATCTTATGTGGGGATTTTAACATTAATACATTGATAAAAAATGCATCATCTATGGAATTCGCTAAGGTATTCAAGAGTTTTAATTTTTAATTTATTTTTAAAGAACCTACACGAATAGTTATTGGAACATGTCTGGACAATTTTATGGTAAACTTTCGAGGTTGTAAAGGAGAACTTCTTGAGCTAGCACTATCTGATCACACAGCACAATTGCTCACCTGCCCTGTTAAAGCAACGCGACTATAGTCAAGAGAACATTGAAAAATTCAAAGAATGCATAAGTTCTTTATCATTCCATGATGTATTTGCAAATGATGACCCCAATGATGCGTTTAACAATTTCTATGACATTTTTAAATTGCTTTATTTTTTATGTTTTCCATTAATTAATATTAAAATTAACACTAGAAGACGTCTGAATTGGATGACTAAAGGAATCTGAGCATGTTGTAAACGAAAGCGACAACTACTATGGCAATATCGAATTACCAAAAACCATAGCGATAAATCAAAATTCAAAGCTCATTCATCTAGACTCAATCGCATTATCAAGTCAACAAAAAAATCACAAAACAACCACTACTTACTCACAGCTCGCAATAAATGCAAAGCTATATGGGATATCATAAATGACTCTAAATGCAATATACCAAATAGCGGAATACACAATTTAACTGTTAGTGGTAAATTAATAAATGATGCATCATCTATAGCTCTTTTAAATGACTTTTTTATTGACAATATAAATTCAGAGTTGCCACACAGTACACCAAGCAGTCTTGATACTCAGCGTAATTCTATGTATATGTATCTAATACTTCCCGGTGATGTACTTAAATTGATATTAAATCTTAAGAACACCAAAAGCACTGGATATGATGACATTTGTACAAGTATACTGAAACATGTAGCCTTGAAAATTAGTCCTGTTCTTAGTCATATTATAAATTTATGTTTTACTTATGGTGTATTTCCTGATAAATTAAAGGTAACAATAATCAAACCACTTTTCAAGAAGGGAGACCGACTGTCCATAAATTGTTATCGCCCTATAGCCCTGATACCTGTGTTTTCAAAAGTATTTGAAAAAGCAATACATGATAATATTTACAATTACTTTGATAAGAATAACTTGTTTGCAGATGAACAATCGGGCTTTAGAAAACATAAATCGATTGATATGGCAGTCTATAATTTTTTAAATGAAGTAATGCGTAATTTGAATAATAAAAATCATGTTTGTGCATTATATATGGACCTTACCAAAGCTTTTGAGCATTGGTGTTTATTAACATTAATTTATAATTTTGCATATCAGTGTCTGAAACCAAACTTAAATCAACGTCTTTTTTTAACAGCAGCTGTTTTATACCAGGTGTATTTGGAAATTTGCGTCCAGCTAGTATAATATATTCATCATCGATTGTGATGCGAGCTGAACCTAACATTAATTTCCCGTTTTCTACTCTGACGCCAAACGGAACATCTGCTAATGCTTCTGATGATATTGACCAGGATGATGTATCACAACCTTGATTGCTTTCTACAAGTGATTGATATGAAGAATCACTATCGGTATCAGATTGAGATTCGACTGGATCGATGTTATTTTGTAACCCAACTTTGTTTTTTTGCATTATAGTTTCTTTGTATGGCACTTTAGTTTCTTCATCTTCTTCGGCATGCAGAGAATGATTATTAGCGTTAGCAATTAACTTAAGAGGTTCAGTCACGGGCTTGAAAACTGTTTCCAATGCTTGCTTATTATCGATATCAATATTTCTCATCATTTTTACTTTTTTCTTTACAGCTTCTGCAGCATTCACAATTTGTCTTTTTATTGATTGTTCTATTGTGTTAACAAGATAGTGATCGAATGAGCTCTGTATGAAGAGTAACGATGTCATAAAAATACTCGACTTAAATATAAGTTGTTTTAATCAAACACCACAAAAGTGTCAAACTTATTCCTATAACATCCTTTATTTTTAGAACAATCTTTATTGATCACAACATAATTAAAAGGTTCTTTCCAAATTTCCGAACACATTTCTCGGAATTCTATCCAAGTCATGTCTGTGTTAACGTGCTCCTCATAAACATGTCTTAAATTGATATCATCTTGCTTAAAAAGTATGATCAGGTTTGCATTGTCTCTAACTAACTGCTTAGGAATTTTACTATATGTTTGATTCAGATAAAAGGCATCAATGTTCTTGTGTCTTCCCATAGCAAAGTAATCACGCATATTATTTTGATTTTCACAAGCAACATCATCAAAAATAATAATAGAATTTGGTTTTGCGTCCTGAACCCTTAGTACTTCTTCATTTCCCTGATATTTCTAAAGAGATATAAGTGGTACAAGTTGTAAAACCTTTTCTAAAAAAACGTATTTCGGTTGCTGCAGGGTTTTTGAATATACGTACACATTTTGAAATCTTAAACCATTTTCATGTAAAAGGAGACCAATTAGTAAATTTGTTTTTCCACAGTTGGAAGGCCCGCATATGATGCATCGTATTGAATTAGGCAATAATTCGCTATGACGAAAATCGGTCTGCGGTCGGTTAAAGCGCAGCGACTGTGGTTGTTTTACAAATTTCATGATTTGAGTGTATCGTAGTTTGAATGAGAATGAGTAATTAAACTGATCACATCTGGGGGCACGGCAGTGCCCCAGCCAAGTCTCGAGCAAAACGGGCACGGCCGTACCATTCTTTTCTCGAAGCGTTTCGCGGCTATTTCACCCCCCCTGTATCATCGATACCGACAAAGCTAGGGGTTTAGATTTTCGATGACATAGAGTAAGTATTAAAACAAGCTCAGCCTCAAAATTACATGACATTTGAACCAATAGTTTACGAGTTATGAGCGATCAAAGTTACACCATTTTGTCACTCACTGACTCACTCACTGACCGATCATCAAAAATCTAAGGTACTTCTAGCAAACTTAGAACCTTCAAATTTGGCACCAAGATAGGTTTTTAGCTACATATAAAGGGAAAATTATAAAAACGGTAATTTTTATTTTATAATATAATATTTTATAATAATATAATATTCTTTTTTTTTTTTTATAATTAACTGCATTGTTAACTTTGTTCTTTGTTTATGTACAAAAAGCAAATATTTTTTATAGCAATTTTGTTTATTTATAAAAAGAAAAGAAAGAGACCTACAAAAAATAAATGAGATCCCACCAAAAACATTCAATGTAAAAAAAAGCCAAGTCTCTCTATGCAATTCTTCCATCGTAAAAAGTTTTGAGATCGCATAGGAGCCAAGTCCTGTTCAACTTAATTTGTAATAATAAATCAATATTTTGTGACTATATCAATAGTTTTGTTTACATTACAATAATAGTGACTTGGCCATGAGCACAATAAGATACAAATATAAAACAGCATATTTGGAGGAGTTGCAAGTAAATAATAAATAATATCAGGACACCTTAACCGACAGTCGGTATCATCCAAGATCAGTGAACTGCACATGCACTATGGCGCATGTTTAGTCCATAGTGATCTCAAATTCCAATCAGTTACAAAATCATGTCCATAATACCTACATATAATATATAAATTCAACGGTATTTGCACGTAATTACAAGGAGCAAACGACCTTTAACTTGTGCTCATGGCCAAGTCGCTGTTATTGTAATGTAAACAAAACTATTGATATAGTCACAAAATATTGATTTATTATTACAAATTAAGTTGAACAGGACTTGGCTCCTATGCGATCTCAAAACTTTTTACGATGGAAGAATTGCATAGAGAGACTTGGCTTTTTTTTACATTGAATGTTTTTGGTGGGATTAATATTTATTCGATCTATCTCATCGACTACAAGGTGAAATATCATATCACCGTATCTGTCGTATACAAGAGTGGGACAGAATGCACAAGTTCTAATTACCAGAAATATTATTACCCACGACGCGAATGCGCAAGCATGAGCGGATAAGTGGGACAGAATGCCCAATAATATACTACTTGTAAATATATTTGTAGGCCCTTATACGCGTCGAATGCTAACTAACAATGTTTTGAGTTTCAAGCGTATAACGGCCATTAAACATATTGGTCATTTTACGTTTAAAATCACGCTACATAGGCCTTTCTACTACAGAAAAAAATACTATTTCCGTGTATAAATTGTAGATTTTTTTAAGCTCACATTATGAACCATACTAATAACATGCGTTTTCCATAAAAAAGTAAAAATGGCCAAATTGTTAGTTTGGCCCTTTTACATAGGACCCATCGATATAAGGAAAACATTTTACTCATGTTCAAATTATTGTCTAGGTACACTTTGCTACTGCTTTGTCTTGTATAATGTGATGGAACTGGCTGGAATGATGCGACATGGTCACAGACACTTTTTATCATTTCAGTGGTACGTACAACAGGATTATTATGGTGTTTTCCTCTATCATCTGACAAAGTAATTCCTTCCTGATTTAATTTAGTATGAGCACTACGGATTATTTGATCGGTAATGCACAAAGTATTCAAAAACATTTTGAGGCAAACTTGTATAGATTCATACGATGAAGCATCTGGATTTTCTTTGTTATTAGGAAGTGGTAAAAAATATTTTGTTGTATATTTCCGCCTAGAAGGGCCTTCTACAGTGATGCTTTTCTTTGTACTTCTTAGACTAAATTTATTTATGTATTCCCATTGCAAGGTATGATCGCCTATTTTCCAAAATGTTGTCATTATATTTTCTCTTGTGGCACTGTCAAATTTTTCATAGCATTTTAATTTACATGTAGTAGGGCATACCGGCTTCAATTTTTTCCCTTTTTTAACTGTTCCCTTTTTTGTTATGTACTCCTGACCAGAATTCACTAGGCGTTTCCTTTTACTGTCTATCCATTTCTCAACACATCTTTTTCTTTTTTTCCCAGGGTTTTTTTAATGTTCTTTTCTTTATTCCTTTTTTTGCTGTAGTACTCGTGCTAGGTGACTCACAATCCGAAACTGTTATCAGAGAGGCAACACTAGTGGGTTCGGTAAGTGGGTTTTGATGTTCCAGTGAACCTGGAATGAACCTTCTGTATTAGATTTGTTGAAAATTATTTGTAGAGGTAAACATATAGTGTCAGCGGTTTTTTTTAAATAATACGCTGGTATTCCATCTGGCCCAGGACCTTTAGTGGTATCTAGCGATTTTAGACTTTTTAAGATTTTATCAGAAGTAAAATGTAAATTGTTAATAAGAATGGAATTTTCATTATATGATTGTGGCGGAATCCAGGTATTTTGATCAAATGTGGAATGTTCGTAAACTGAATGAAAGAAGTTTGAGAATAAATTGCAAATCTCAGTGGGATCGTTTGAGCTATGTCCATTGTAAGACATCGTGGATGGTATGCCGGCTGTACTTCTACGATTCGAAATATGACTCCATAAAAATTTATTTTCTTCGACAGATTGTATGTATTTACCGAAACTATCTCTACACTCCTTATCAAATCGATGTCTTAAAAAAGAAAATTGTTCATAGTCTGAAATATTGCCGTACACTTTCCATTTTATCCAGGCTCTATTTTTATTTCTAAAAGTACGTATAAGGGACTTAGGGAACCATATCGGAAATTTAGAGGAACGCGATGAAACTTTAGGGGTATGGTTATTTATTGTGCGTAAAATAATTTCATAGAAAATGTAAACAGACTCCTTGGCGGTCATTCCACTGAATATATTAGACCAATCGGTTTCACGCAGTTCCTGATTAATCAAGTCGTAATCGGCTTTGTAAAAGTTAAACCTTGTCATTTTGTCACTTGGCAGCAATAATATAGGTTTGTATGGAATAGTAGCACAAAGAGGAGGATGATAATTATCTTGGGGCAGTAAAATAGATGAAGGTACTTGAACACAACAACGATCATTAGAAATTATCAAATCAAGAATACGCCCCTTACAATTGCGAAAGTGGTTAAACTGACAAGCATTTAATAGAGAAATAAAATTTTCCAAATGTCTACTAGCTATAGATGTTCCATTACTATAAAAAGTCCCGGAAATTTCATTATTTTCACATGCAAGCCAAGTGATATCAGGTAAATTATAATCGCCAAACAAGTAAACCTTGCCGGAAACCATCCCCTCCAAAGTACTAAAAAGGTTCTCCAGGTAAGTGTAATAACTCTCGTCTGATAACTTAGGTGGAATGTAAGTTGCAACAAAGTAATACTTTTCGCGGCCGTCTCCGGGAAGCTGTACAAGTATGTGTTGTATATGAGGATTTCTAGAAAAATCGAGCTGCACGCATACAGCATTAAGCTTTTTTAAGACAGCAACGAGTACTCCGCCACCCTCTTTTTTGTTTGTCGCAATGCGATCCCGGTCACATCTAAACACAACATAACGATCATCAATGTATTCGTTATCAAATATATGTGATGTAAGCCAAGTCTCAGTTAGAACAATTATATCATAACAGTTGCTTAGAATATTCATGTATAACATATTAAGTTTCGTGCGAATACCCCTGCAATTCTGATAATATACTATCAAATTATCTACCATTGTAAAAATATCGACATAAGGAAATATAATTTAGCATGATCTGAAGAATGCAACATAATACTATTCTTACATAACAGGTTACAATTAGCAATATCGGCCGAACCCTGATTTAAATTATGCAAAAAGCTAAGTAATATGTCAGTAAAAAGCTGTGTAATAACAAATACATTAACCCCCACACACCGCTCAAAGTCCCGAATACTACAATATAAATGTTTATTTTTAATAAGCAAAGCTACATAGTTTCTAAAAGAAGACTCAACTATACAATAGAAATAATTGCAAAATGAACATATAATAGTTATAAGAATCATATGACCGTGACAATAAGTCATTATTTTAAGACTGTTGACTGTCAATATTATACGATTTTGTTGATCCATTGCCAGACTTAATCTTCTTGATATCGCTCGAGGAGTGGATCGCCATTGCCGCAGTAAAATCCGTTTCACGTACAAGGATTGTGCCATGTTTGACCCACACATATTTGAATGCATGTTTTCTGGCCGCTTCTCGGGTCTCTCGAAATAATTCTTAGATGTAAATAAAGCTGTACTTCTTCACCGCGTAAATTTATCAGTTGATTGTTTATATCCAATAACCGTATATGTATGCAGCTTATGTTGTTTTGGTTAATCGGAAAGTATATTGCGTTTTTAGGGATTTCTATGATTCTATATCCTGGTGGCACGTTGAGTGCAAATTCGTGGATAATGTGACTGGGCTCTCCGCTTACTTACGAACCACTAACAATATCACATTCAATCCTGATCACGGTCGTTGGCAAAATGTTAACTGGGAACTGTGAGACATGCAATTTATTAGCTTTCAAGATCTGCTTATCATATCCTAATAGGCTTCGAAAAGTGTCTTCCTTATCAAAGTTTATATTTTTTGAGCAGAGTATAGTAGTTTTAGAGTATTGTTATTGCACAGTAGTTTTATCGAAGCGTTTTGTATTTTGGACTTTATATAATCGCTGATATCTTGAAGTTCATAAGTTCCTTCGGGTATTTCAATTACTTCCTCCGATCCATAGTAGAACTTATTGTTCTTTTTATTAATATTTGAAATAGAATTAAACGTTGAGAAATGCAATAATGCGCACTCGTACTGACCGTTTAATTGTAATGTGTTAGGATAGTAAGTAGACAAATCTGATGACTTTCCAGTCATATAAGGGCTATATTTGTCTCTTTAAGTTTTTTGTTTCATGGCAACACGTGCTGTACACTTGGAGGCTGTCACTGACTTAACTTCCAAGGGATTCATCGCTGCTTTCAGGCGCTTTACAGCCAGACGAGGACATTGCCAGGACCTTTTCAGCGACAATGGCACTAATTTTGTGGGTGCAGACAAGCACCTAAGAGACATGTTTGATAAAGCCAAGTCTTCTATTCCTAGTGAGATAGCAGAGTTGTTGACTTTAGAACGCACTACATGGCATTTTATCCTTCCACAAGCTTCTAATTATGGGGGTTTATGGGAGGCTGGGGTACGCAGTACAAAAACACATCTTACAAAGGTAATTGGAAATAGTACACTCACATATGAAGAACTTACTACTGTGTTAGCACAGATTGAATCGTGTTTAAATTCGCGTCCTATTTCAGTTTTAAGTGATGACCCCAATGACCCTCTCCCCCTGACACCGGGGCACTTTCTGGTTGGCGAACCTTTATTAAATCTATCAGATGAAAATTATACACCTTGTAAACATATCTCTAATCTTGAACGATGGAGGTTAGTCCAAAAAATGGTCAACGATTTTTGGAAAAGATGGTATAAAGAGTATCTTGTCAATCTAAATCCCACCAAAAACATTCAATGTAAAAAAAAGCCAAGTCTCTCTATGCAATTCTTCCATCGTAAAAAGTTTTGAGATCGCATAAGAGCCAAGTCCTGTTCAACTTAATTTGTAATAATAAATCAGTATTTTGTGACTATATCAATAGTTTTATTTACATTACAATAACAGTGACTTGGCCATGAGCACAAGTTAAAGGTCGTTTGCTCCTTGTAATTACGTGCAAATACCGTTGAATTTATATATTATATATATTATGGACATGATTTTGTAACTGATTGGAATTTGAGATCACTATGGACTATACATGCGCCATAGTGCATGTGCAGTTCACTGATCTTGGATGATACCGATTGTCGGTTAAGGTGTCCTGATATTATTTAAGTATTATTTACTTGCAACTCCTCCAAATATGCCGTTTTATATTTGTATCTTATTGTGCTCATGGCCAAGTCACTATTATTGTAATGTAAACAAAACTATTGATAAGTCACAAAATATTGATTTATTATTACAAATTAAGTTGAACAGGACTTGGCTCTTATGCGATCTCAAAACTTTACGATGGAAGAATTGCATAGAGAGACTTGGCTTTTTTTTACATTGAATGTTTTTGGTGGGATCTTATTTATTTTTTGTAGGTCTCTTTCTTTTCTTTTTATAACTAAACAAAATTGCTATAATATAAAAAAATATTTGCTTTTTGTACATAAACAAAGAACAAAGTTAACAATGCAGTAAAAAAATCATATATCATGTTCTTGTAAAACCGCAAATATAAATTTGTTTCATATTATTTACTAAGGTATATAATTTATTACCGTTTTTATAATTTTTCCTTTACATGTAGCTAAAAACCTATCTTGGTGCCAAATTTGAAGGTTCTAAGTTTGCTAGAAGTACCTTAGATTTTTGATGATCGGTCAGTGAGTGAGTCAGTGAGTGACAAAATGGTGTAACTTTGATCGCTCATAACTCGTAAACTATTGGTTCCAATGTCATGTAATTTTGAGGCTGAGCTTGTTTTAATACTTACTCTAGGTCATCGAAAATCTAAACCCCTAGCTTTGTCCGTATCGATGATACAGGGGGGGTGAAATAGCCGCGAAACGCTTCGAGAAAAGAATGGTACGGCCGTGCCCGTTTTGCTCGAGACTTGGCTGGGGCACTGCCGTGCCCCCAGAAAATAAAATATATAAATGGAACACAAAACAAAAGTGAATCTAAACGAAAAAAAACAGTAGGTATTTGCAGAATAGTACTTACCTACATAATTATTTTAGGCAAATTGTATGGAAAATGTGAGAATAAATAGTTTAACATTGAAACTGTCAGTTTCGTATTATTACTGAACTTCAAATATTCACCGCAATTAAATGAAAACAATAGTTTCGTTTTCTTGCTAAAATAAAAAACCGCAGTAAATCAATGAAAGTGGCAGTTTCGTTTTATTTATCTACTCAAATACCGTAGTAAATAAATGAAACTACCAGTTTCGACAAAAGGTTACTACTTAATTACGACATATAACATCGAAACTCAAATTCCATGTTTTACTATGTATTTGCATTGGAATTCAGAATTTTATCCATCTATCTATAATTCTATCAATAATAAATATAGTTAAAAAAAAACTAAAAAACACGCTTTTAAAGTACTTCTAACTAAAAAAGTGAAAAATAATTCCTAATGTAAGCTGAAATTGGTAATGAACAAAAAACACTAGTATTATTGTGAAAAAGCGTGGGTTGCTCGATATACGAAAAATATGGCACAGAGCGCCCCACGCTTTATCACAATAATACTAGTGTTTTTTGTTCATTACCAATTTCAGCTTACATTAGGAATTATTTTTCACTTTTTTAGTTAGAAGTACTTTAAAAGCGTGTTTTTTAGTTTTTTTTAACTATATTTATTTTTCACTTTTTAGTCCTAGCTTGCTGCTAGGACTAAAAAGTGAAAAATACGTGTTGTCTAAATTCAAGCGTATTGCTTTGTGGACTTAAAATTTTTTTTTTTGTTTTTTTTTTTTATTTATTTAATCCTGGTGATCCTAATCAGGATAATGAGATAAACCTATGAAATTATTATATTGTCGCTGATTTTTGATAAGTGTACAAAGTTTGTATTAAATCCGTCCGTTTAAAGTGGGTCAAAATCGACTCCAAAGGAGTCGGTTACATACATACATACATATATACATACATACATACATACATACATACATACATACATACATACATACATACATACAAGTGAAGCTAATAAAAGCGTGTTAATAAAAAGTAATAAGTAAATCACAATCTTCCTTGGAAACGTATAAAACTAATTATAAATAGTATTACTTTACTAACTTACCGGGTTTAGGTGTTTCATCATGAATTACTTGCTGAACGTCACTCTCCAAATTTATTAAATTAAAAATTTTGTTACTCCTAGAGGATCTAAAATATTTGTATTTATTCATTGTTTTTAAGAATTGAAACAGAAACTGTCGCGCAAGGACACCTCAAGGCCGATCGGCCGCTAACTGCCGCTAACTGTCGCGCGTGTGGCGTAAATACTCGAAAGTATAGTTTCGTCTCGCTCGCACGTCGCTCGCACGTCGCTCACTCCCGCGTAATTCATCGAATCACAATTTTCGACTGTCTACTTCGGAAAGTTGAGTTACATTCGAGGATTTACGATTATATTTTCTGCTTTATAGGCCGATTTTAGTTGTTTTCTTCAATGGTATGAATAAATAAGTATAAAAGAAAACTATTTAACGAATAAAAAAAAATGAGATTTTTGAGTTTCGATGAATTACGTAGGGACCGTCGATATTATATATATACTATATTTATCATATCTCTTTTTTATTTCAATTCATACCTAGTCTTAGGTTTATCGCATTTAATTTTATCGCACTGGTAATTTCCAATAAATATAACTTTATTCCGCATTAACCTTGCGTCCTTCCCATATGATTTCCCTTTGTTCCTTTTGAAAATCCTACGGATTTCCAAGCCGGGGAGGATGCTTACGCCGTTTACACCCGATTGAATAAGGCGCCATCTAGTGGGCGCATCCACGAACCGGTAGGTCGGTTCGATCGCTATGGTCGATTTACGGCGCTGGCATCGCCTGCTCGCGAGCGCACCGACGAGACCCGCGAGTGAAAAGAACGTTCTAGTGTTGCTCTGATACTCCTCGAGAGCGCTGCGCTGGTGCTCCTCGTGTCTCTCCCGCTTGGTCTTGGTTGATGCGCTATCACCAGATCGGAGAACTACTAATACTCCTTTCAAACATTTCTATAAACTATAACAACTAACGAACTGCTTTGGGTAACACGCTGTTCCCACGCTTGTGATTTGTGTTTGTGACCTTGTGCACCCGTACGCTTCCTTTTATTCACCTGGGGCTGGCTGCCATGCATGTAATGAGACTGTGGACGAGTCGGTCGGCTTAGGGGTAAGTGGATGTGCTTTCTTGGCTGGCTTGCCTTTATTTTAGTCGGGTGTGAACGCGTCGTACTTCAACCGCTCCTTTTTTTTTCCCGCATTTTTTATAAACCGCATCCCCAATACCATTCCAAAAACGTATCATGTAGAGGACCAACGCAAACAAGCTATTTTGGGAACCTTTTATGAACCGGAACTTCAAAAAACATATTTCCCAAACGTTTATTTGATAGAAAAAGTTTTAAAAAGAAAAGAAAATAAATTGTTTGTGAAATGGTTAGGTTTAAGTAACCCAGAAAATAGTTGGATCAACAGAGCTGCGATAGTGAATTGATAAAAGTAGATAATATCATATTATTCATATTTAAACATTATTATTTCTTACATGTATTTCATTTTACTTTGAACAATGCAAGGTGGTGGACTAGTCAATAGTGTGATTAATAATAATTACCCTTTGAACTTCATTTGCCTGGTTACAATTATTGCGGACCGGGTACTAAACTACAAAAACGGTTACTACGTGGAGATCGAGGCATAAACAAGTTAGACAAAGCTTGTATGCATCACGATATCGCCTATCAAAACCATACTGATTTACCTAATCGTCACAAAGCGGATTTACAACTGTTAAACATGGCTAAACAAAGACTTAGATCCAAGGACGCAGGAAAAGGGGAAAAACTAAGTTCGTGGCTGGTGAGCATAGTCATGAAAGCCAAAATAAAGTCTGGTGCAGGGATTAAAACGTTTAACAGTTTTGTATCAAAAATAAGATCAAAAATTAGGAAACTCAAACACATGGACAGTAAGGCCCTTATAAACGCCGCTTACTTGGCTGCTAGAAAAATATTTCCTTGCGTACAGAAAGTACGAGTTCCTCGTGTCATACCCATACCGAAGACTGGTGGAGTTCTGCCTTTGATCCCAATTTTCGCAGGTTTATCGGCATTAGGATCTTTAGCGGGTGGTGCTGCGGGTATCGCAAAAACTGTTAACGACTATAAAACAGCTCAAAAAAAATTACAAGAAACTGAACGGCACAATAAAACTATGGAAGCATTAGCTATAGGAAAGGGGTTGTAGTACATTAAACCGCATAAAAATGGTAAAGGTTTGTTTATAAATTCGTCAAAAAACTGATAAGTAAGCTACCTAATCGTCCATTAACTGATGTTGACATCAAAAAGCACGCTCGCGACTTGCCATACTTTCGAGGAGTTTACATGAAAGATCGGTTACCGAGAAAACCAAAACAGATTGAATGTGCTATCGTGAATTTGGACAATTCAAAAAATGAAGGAACTCATTGGGTGGCTTATATTAAATTTAATAATTATTGTGAATATTTTGACAGCTTCCGTATACCGTATATGTATGCAACATATACGGTTATTGGATATAAACAATCAACTGATAAATTTACGCGGTGAAGAAGTACAGCTTTATTTACATCTAAGAATTATTTCGAGAGACCCGAGAAGCGGCCAGAAAACATGCATTCAAATATGTGTGGGTCAAACATGGCACAATCCTTGTACGTGAAACGGATTTTACTGCGGCAATGGCGATCCACTCCTCGAGCGATATCAAGAAGATTAAGTCTGGCAATGGATCAACAAAATCGTATAATATTGACAGTCAACAGTCTTAAAATAATGACTTATTGTCACGGTCATATGATTCTTATAACTATTATATGTTCATTTTGCAATTATTTCTATTGTATAGTTGAGTCTTCTTTTAGAAACTATGTAGCTTTGCTTATTAAAAATAAACATTTGTAACAGGTGGGTTCAATATCAATAAAACTTCAGTAAAATTTCTAAGAACCTATATTACAGGAAAGAAAATATACACAAAAAAATTACAGTTATGACAATCAAGAGAAATGAAAAACAATATACACAAAAAATCACAGTTAAAACAATCAAGAGAAATGAGGAATAAAAAAAATGAAACCTAAACTTACAGTATTGGTGCACCAAGCTAATTGAGTAAAAAAAAAACAATGCGGGTATAACAGAAAAAAATATTATTTGAACTACCCAAGTATCTTTACAGTGATATTGAAGGATAACAAAGTAATTAATGCGAGAAGCGCTATAAGAAAAAATAAGACCACGCACAATGGATCACGCATTAGCCGTATTCCGTGTTACGAAAGTACCACCACTACGTGACGTCACTGTACGCGGTGCGCTCGATTGGCTCAGGAGTTGTTCCGAATCGTCGGATGCAATGCCCAAGCGCAAATCGAACTGCCGCTAGCCGGGCGGAGGAAGGCCTTTTATAGTTGGTGGCGCTGCTTATGTGTGCGTGCGTGCGTCGCCCGCGCCCTTGTGGGTGTAGCGAGCAGGTTTTGCTCTCAAGTTATCGCATGGTGAAGGCGCGTGTGGTTCATTTCTTACAGTCTCCCCCTCTGGCTCCGATGACGTCTCGGCGAGGAAGCCAGTTCCGTAGTTTGTTTTAATGGTTTACCTCGACGTGGCTGTGGTGGTCGCAGGCTGGAGTCATCAACAGAGGTAAGTGGTTCAGATGCTTTAGGTGGGCGTCCGCGCTTTCGAATTGGCAGAGTTGGTGCAGGTAACGGACCTTCTGTCGTACCTTGGTAAGGGTGCAGGGCTGATGAATGATATAGCCCTACACTCTGTTCTGGCGTGTTGGGGTGAGCAACATGGTAAGAGCTCGGTCCATGATGTTTTACTATGACATAAGGGCCATCTCGGCGTGGGGCAAGTTTTGAGCTGAATCCCTGGGTGGTCTTGCTGATAGGGTGTGATTCCACAAGGACTTGGTCTCCAGGTTTGTATTTAGGGCTAAGTCTCCTATTTTTATCTACGTACTCCTTCCGTTTCTCTTCTTTCTCTTCCTGTACTTCTCTAACTATCTTCATTGTTTCAGCGAGCATCAGCAGCTTGGGTGTGATTTCAGGAATGAAGTTTTCTGATAATATAATTTCACGGAGGTCGTGTTCGTTGTCATCGGGTGTTCTTAATTCTCGTCCGAACGTCAGATATGCTGGAGTATACTCAGTCGAGGAACAAACCGCCGTGTTCATGGCAAATCGGATGCTTGGCAGCTTCTCCGACCAGGTCCGATGATCATCACCAACAAGTATGGCAAGCTGGGTTTTCAGATCTCGATTGCGACGTTCCACCGGGTTCGTTTCGGGATGGTACACCGGCGTAAATGCATGTTTAATGTTAAAGCAATAAGCTACTTGCTGCATGACAGCGCTTACAAACTGTGTGCCGTTGTCACTAATCAGCCTTCGTGGCATGCCGTACCGTAGAAATATCTCATTAATGAGCACCATGGCGCAATTAACTGCAGTTGCATGTTCCAGAGGAAATAGTTCTACCCATCTGGAGGCAAGGTCTTCAACAATGAGTATCCAGGTCTGTCCTTCAGAAGAGGCAGGTAAAGGGCCGAATAAATCAAAAGCGACAACTTCGAACCTCTTGTTCATCGCTGTTGTTTGGAGAAGTCCAGCTGGCTTCATATTCGATGGTTTGTACTTTTGACATAATAAACAGTGTCGAATGTACAAGTCAATGTCCTTTCTCATGCCTTTCCAATAATAGCGTTGAGCTATTCTGGCATATGTTTTTTCCATTCCGTAATGACCGGCGGCAGGTCCGTCATGGTATGCCGATATGACATCAGTTTGCTCGTGTGTAGGCACAACAAGTTGACTACTATCACTATCACCATCAGGATTATAGCGGTATAGTAAACCATTATTCATGACGTAACCCTTTTGACACCAGTAACGTGTCTCCTCTTCCGTATTACCTTCTAATGCCTTTACAATTTTTTCTATATCTTTATCTTCCATTTGAGCTTTTCTTATTTCTTTAGGATTCTTTCTAGGTGCGTCTACTACAACACTACATATTCCACAGCTTTCTCTTGTTTCAGCATCACAATTTGGGCGTGACAATGCATCTGCTACAACGTTCGTCCTACCAGTGATATACTTTATTGTGATATCATATGGCTGTAGCTGTAGTGCCCATCGAGCTAGACGTCCTGTTGGGGATTTTAATGTCATGAGCCATTTTAACGCTTGATGATCCGTGAGGACAGTAATAGGCGTCCCTTCGATGTAGCCTCTAAACTTATTAACTGCCCAAACTACGGCAAGAGCCTCGCGCTCCGTCGTCGTGTAATTTCTTTCGGCCTGATTGAGCAATCGGCTCGCGTATTCAACTGGGTGTTCATTTTCACCCTCCCCCTGCACTAGTACTGCACCGATGGCATAATTACTGGCGTCGGATTTGATAATGTAGGGTTTTGTGTCGTCTGCTTGTGCCAATACGGGCGCTGTGACAAGTAGATCTTTGAGCTTATCAAAAGCTACTTCCTGTTCCTTTTCCCACAACCATTTAGTGTGTTTCTTTGTCAATCGGGTAAGGGGTTCAGCAACGTTAGCAAACCCAGGAACAAATCGTCTGTACCACGAGCACATTTGAAGGAATGACAGTAAATGTTTTAAGCTAGTGGGTGCAGGCATATTTAATATAGAGCTGACTTTATCAGGATCCATTTGCAAGCCCATTGGAGTAATATAATGCCCGAGATACTTAATCCTGGAACAGCAAAATTTGCATTTCTCCTTATTGGCCGTCAAGTTATATTCTTGTAATCGAACAAAGACATCTTGGAGATCCTGCTGGTGTTGCTCAAACGTTGGGGACAAGATAATTAGATCATCAATGTACACACACAGTTTGACGTGGCTCAGTGACAAACGGAAAACATCCATCAACCGTTGGAAGGTGGCCGGCGCATTTCGCAAGCCGAAAGGCATTCTTAAAAATTTGTACATGCCAAATGGGGTCACAAAAGCGGTTTTGCATTGGTCTTCGTCCCTTACTTTGATTTGCCAGTAGCCTGCGCGAAGATCAATGGTGGACATATATGGCGTAG
Source organism: Autographa pulchrina (assembly GCA_905475315.1). Lineage (NCBI taxonomy): Eukaryota > Metazoa > Arthropoda > Insecta > Lepidoptera > Noctuidae > Autographa > Autographa pulchrina. The sequence continues at coordinate 3,188,736 of FR997761.1, read as the reverse complement.
GTTTAGCGTCATGCAACAAATCATCGATACGGGGTAGCGGATACGCATCCGGCTTTGTAACTGCATTGAGTTGTCTGTAATCGATACAAACTCGTATTCCGCCATCTTTTTTGGGAACCATGACGACGGGTGCAGACCATGGTGACGTGCATGGTTCTATTATTTTTTCGGCTAGCATTTTATGTACTTCATCTTTCAGGGTTTGTGTTTTAGCAGGCGGTAAACGATACGGTGGCACTGATACTGGTCTGTAATCCCCTGTGTCTATGAAATGTTCTGCTTGGGTTGTTGGTTTTCCATTGGGAACAAACACATCTGCATTTCTTTCTAATAGTCGTTGCAGCTCTTTAACTTCCTTAGTGCTTAGCACACAGTCAGATTCTTCGCAATCTATTGCCGCAATATCCGTATTAGGCGGATTAAATAATGCGTTGGTGCTAGGTGACAATACTATGGTGCTTTCTTCAATCGACCTTCTGGCATCTCGATATAAGGCATCGATGATGGGAGAATAGCCATCAAACAATCGTTGTCTTTTGAGCGGTGGCGTAGAAAACTCGATTGGTTTCAGTGGACCATATGTGGGTGTTTTGGGTCTGTCGATACTCGCCTGACAGATCCCCATATTTAGATTTGAGGCTGAAGGGGCATCAGTACCCACTAATGGCTCGCAGTGTGACGTTTCCGTTGCACTTTTGGGTACTTCGGTAGAACCCGTGCTCATTTCGGGACCATATGGTCGTATCAGATTTTGTTCCACTGTACTTGATATCGAAGGCTTAGATGCATCTCCTGGGGTACTAGCCACTGGAGAAATCATTTGTGGTAAACAAATCATCTCAGTGAGCAGTGCTTCGCAAAGTTCCTCCTGGACTAGATCATACACTTTTGTAGGATTATCAAGAAAACGACATGTTAGTTGGGGTAAATTAAGCAGCATCATTGCGTCTTCGATAAAGCCTACTCCCAATAATGTTTTGTTACCTTTTGCGTGAGGTAGGACAATAAATGGAGTTTCAATCACTCTTCCATAAATCGTGACGGGAGCTGTGACGATCCAGACAGTTTGCATTCTGGGTATACCGTCTGCTAACGTTATGTTCATCATTTCCTCAGTGAACTGATAGCCTTCCCTCTTTAGACATAAGGCTAGCTGATATGAAGCTACACTTGACTTTGCACAAGTATCTATAAATCCAGTGCCCTTTATACTCCCGATACTTATGGGTACTACAGGTCTAAGCCGTTTTGCGCTACGAGCGTTGAACGAGCAGAAACTGATGTCCTCCATCTTACCTTGCTGCTTATTGCATTTAGGACATCGACTACGCACGACACCAGGCTCGCCACATCCATAACAAGAGAATTTGGGCTTCACTGTTTCCGTGGGCTTAGCTTCGATCGTCTTGTCACTCGGGTTTTGCACACGTTGATCTTGTTTTATTCGTTTTCGACAAGCATCAATTGTGTGTCCTGGTAATCTGCAGAAATTACACCGTGTTTTTGCTTTTGTTGTGCTTGTGGGTATCTCTTTAGGCATTTGTCTTTCTTCAGCCTTCTCTCCTAAATTTCGCTCAACTTCTCTCGCCTTCTGTAATAAATCATCAAATTTTTTTATGGATTCTCTTGATATCTTCTCTCTAATTTCGAAGCGTATCTGTCCGAAAACCAAATCCAACTCTTGTTGCTCATTGTGACCAGGTGCAGGCAATTGAGATATAAGAGCACGTTTCTCCGCAATAAATATTTCGGTTAAAGTGTCCTTCTTTTGCTTATGTTCAACTATCTCCTGATATATTTTGTACGCCAACTTCTTGGGTGCAAATGCATGACGTAGTCGTTCCTCAAACTGGCTCCAAGTTGTGACCTGGGTTTTAACGCCTTGCCACCAAGTAGCAGCGTCATTAGTTAAGACGAGTGGTAGCCCAGTAAGTGCATCTTTGTCTTCTATGTGTTCTACTTTTTTAAATATACTAACCGCCGCCAAAAATGACTCGACCTCTGGAGCGCTTTTATTGCCACTAAACTTTACTGGACATCTGACCATTGAACTCCGATGTTGCTTTGACCCAGAGCCAACTGCTGCCAATAGTTGTTGAAATTGTTCTGCAGACATAGTTATGGATGATGACATTGAACCGCCCTTAACTTCTTCCATTGTCTCTTTTTTCTTTTCTCTCTGCGAGTTATGTTGCACCGTAAACCTCTGTGTTCTTTCTGTTGGTCTAGGTCTTAGGTTTTTCTTTGAAGGATCCACGTTGGGGCGCTAATTGTAACAGGTGGGTTCAATATCAATAAAACTTCAGTAAAATTTCTAAGAACCTATATTACAGGAAAGAAAATATACACAAAAAAATTACAGTTATGACAATCAAGAGAAATGAAAAACAATATACACAAAAAATCACAGTTAAAACAATCAAGAGAAATGAGGAATAAAAAAAATGAAACCTAAACTTACAGTATTGGTGCACCAAGCTAATTGAGTAAAAAAAAAACAATGCGGGTATAACAGAAAAAAATATTATTTGAACTACCCAAGTATCTTTACAGTGATATTGAAGGATAACAAAGTAATTAATGCGAGAAGCGCTATAAGAAAAAATAAGACCACGCACAATGGATCACGCATTAGCCGTATTCCGTGTTACGAAAGTACCACCACTACGTGACGTTACTGTACGCGGTGCGCTCGATTGGCTCAGGAGTTGTTCCGAATCGTCGGATGCAATGCCCAAGCGCAAATCGAACTGGCGCTAGCCGGGCGGAGGAAGGCCTTTTATAGTTGGTGGCGCTGCTTATGTGTGCGTGCGTGCGTCGCCCGCGCCCTTGTGGGTGTAGCGAGCAGGTTTTGCTCTCAAGTTATCGCATGGTGAAGGCGCGTGTGGTTCATTTCTTACACATTTATATTGTAGTATTCGGGACTTTGAGCGGTGTGTGGGGGTTAATGTATTTGTTATTACACAGCTTTTTACTGACATATTACTTAGCTTTTTGCATAATTTAAATCAGGGTTCGGCCGATATTGCTAATTGTAACCTGTTATGTAAGAATAGTATTATGTTGCATTCTTCAGATTATGTTAAATTATATTTCCTTATGTCGATATTTTTACAATGGTAGATAATTTGATAGTATATTATCAGAATTGCAGGGGTATTCGCACGAAACTTAATATGTTATACATGAATATTCTAAGCAACTGTTATGATATAATTGTTCTAACTGAGACTTGGCTTACATCACATATATTTGATAACGAATACATTGATGATCGTTATGTTGTGTTTAGATGTGACCGGGATCGCATTGCGACAAACAAAAAAGAGGGTGGCGGAGTACTCGTTGCTGTCTTAAAAAAGCTTAATGCTGTATGCGTGCAGCTCGATTTTTCTAGAAATCCTCATATACAACACATACTTGTACAGCTTCCCGGAGACGGCCGCGAAAAGTATTACTTTGTTGCAACTTACATTCCACCTAAGTTATCAGACGAGAGTTATTACACTTACCTGGAGAACCTTTTTAGTACTTTGGAGGGGATGGTTTCCGGCAAGGTTTACTTGTTTGGCGATTATAATTTACCTGATATCACTTGGCTTGCATGTGAAAATAATGAAATTTCCGGGACTTTTTATAGTAATGGAACATCTATAGCTAGTAGACATTTGGAAAATTTTATTTCTCTATTAAATGCTTGTCAGTTTAACCACTTTCGCAATTGTAAGGGGCGTATTCTTGATTTGATAATTTCTAATGATCGTTGTTGTGTTCAAGTACCTTCATCTATTTTACTGCCCCAAGATAATTATCATCCTCCTCTTTGTGCTACTATTCCATACAAACCTATATTATTGCTGCCAAGTGACAAAATGACAAGGTTTAACTTTTACAAAGCCGATTACGACTTGATTAATCAGGAACTGCGTGAAACCGATTGGTCTAATATATTCAGTGGAATGACCGCCAAGGAGTCTGTTTACATTTTCTATGAAATTATTTTACGCACAATAAATAACCATACCCCTAAAGTTTCATCGCGTTCCTCTAAATTTCCGATATGGTTCCCTAAGTCCCTTATACGTACTTTTAGAAATAAAAATAGAGCCTGGATAAAATGGAAAGTGTACGGCAATATTTCAGACTATGAACAATTTTCTTTTTTAAGACATCGATTTGATAAGGAGTGTAGAGATAGTTTCGGTAAATACATACAATCTGTCGAAGAAAATAAATTTTTATGGAGTCATATTTCGAATCGTAGAAGTACAGCCGGCATACCATCCACGATGTCTTACAATGGACATAGCTCAAACGATCCCACTGAGATTTGCAATTTATTCTCAAACTTCTTTCATTCAGTTTACGAACATTCCACATTTGATCAAAATACCTGGATTCCGCCACAATCATATAATGAAAATTCCATTCTTATTAACAATTTACATTTTACTTCTGATAAAATCTTAAAAAGTCTAAAATCGCTAGATACCACTAAAGGTCCTGGGCCAGATGGAATACCAGCGTATTATTTAAAAAAAACCGCTGACACTATATGTTTACCTCTACAAATAATTTTCAACAAATCTAATACAGAAGGTTCATTCCAGGTTCACTGGAACATCAAAACCCACTTACCGAACCCACTAGTGTTGCCTCTCTGATAACAGTTTCGGATTGTGAGTCACCTAGCACGAGTACTACAGCAAAAAAAGGAATAAAGAAAAGAACATTAAAAAAACCCTGGGAAAAAAAGAAAAAGATGTGTTGAGAAATGGATAGACAGTAAAAGGAAACGCCTAGTGAATTCTGGTCAGGAGTACATAACAAAAAAGGGAACAGTTAAAAAAGGGAAAAAATTGAAGCCGGTATGCCCTACTACATGTAAATTAAAATGCTATGAAAAATTTGACAGTGCCACAAGAGAAAATATAATGACAACATTTTGGAAAATAGGCGATCATACCTTGCAATGGGAATACATAAATAAATTTAGTCTAAGAAGTACAAAGAAAAGCATCACTGTAGAAGGCCCTTCTAGGCGGAAATATACAACAAAATATTTTTTACCACTTCCTAATAACAAAGAAAATCCAGATGCTTCATCGTATGAATCTATACAAGTTTGCCTCAAAATGTTTTTGAATACTTTGTGCATTACCGATCAAATAATCCGTAGTGCTCATACTAAATTAAATCAGGAAGGAATTACTTTGTCAGATGATAGAGGAAAACACCATAATAATCCTGTTGTACGTACCACTGAAATGATAAAAAGTGTCTGTGACCATGTCGCATCATTCCAGCCAGTTCCATCACATTATACAAGACAAAGCAGTAGCAAAGTGTACCTAGACAATAATTTGAACATGAGTAAAATGTTTTCCTTATATCGATGGGTCCTATGTAAAAGGGCCAAACTAACAATTTGGCCATTTTTACTTTTTTATGGAAAACGCATGTTATTAGTATGGTTCATAATGTGAGCTTAAAAAAATCTACAATTTATACACGGAAATAGTATTTTTTTCTGTAGTAGAAAGGCCTATGTAGCGTGATTTTAAACGTAAAATGACCAATATGTTTAATGGCCGTTATACGCTTGAAACTCAAAACATTGTTAGTTAGCATTCGACGCGTATAAGGGCCTACAAATATATTTACAAGTAGTATATTATTGGGCATTCTGTCCCACTTATCCGCTCATGCTTGCGCATTCGCGTCGTGGGTAATAATATTTCTGGTAATTAGAACTTGTGCATTCTGTCCCACTCTTGTATACGACAGATACGGTGATATGATATTTCACCTTGTAGTCGATGAGATAGATCGAATAAATATTAATGTGATCAGTTTAATTACTCATTCTCATTCAAACTACGATACACTCAAATCATGAAATTTGTAAAACAACCACAGTCGCTGCGCTTTAACCGACCGCAGACCGATTTTCGTCATAGCGAATTATTGCCTAATTCAATACGATGCATCATATGCGGGCCTTCCAACTGTGGAAAAGCAAATTTACTAATTGGTCTCCTTTTACATGAAAATGGTTTAAGATTTCAAAATGTGTACGTATATTCAAAAACTCTGCAGCAACCGAAATACGTTTTTTTAGAAAAGGTTTTACAACTTGTACCACTTATATCTCTTTAGAAATATCAGGGAAATGAAGAAGTACTAAGGGTTCAGGACGCAAAACCAAATTCTATTATTATTTTTGATGATGTTGCTTGTGAAAATCAAAATAATATGCGTGATTACTTTGCTATGGGAAGACACAAGAACATTGATGCCTTTTATCTGAATCAAACATATAGTAAAATTCCTAAGCAGTTAGTTAGAGACAATGCAAACCTGATCATACTTTTTAAGCAAGATGATATCAATTTAAGACATGTTTATGAGGAGCACGTTAACACAGACATGACTTGGATAGAATTCCGAGAAATGTGTTCGGAAATTTGGAAAGAACCTTTTAATTATGTTGTGATCAATAAAGATTGTTCTAAAAATAAAGGATGTTATAGGAATAAGTTTGACACTTTTGTGGTGTTTGATTAAAACAACTTATATTTAAGTCGAGTATTTTTATGACATCGTTACTCTTCATACAGAGCTCATTCGATCACTATCTTGTTAACACAATAGAACAATCAATAAAAAGACAAATTGTGAATGCTGCAGAAGCTGTAAAGAAAAAAGTAAAAATGATGAGAAATATTGATATCGATAATAAGCAAGCATTGGAAACAGTTTTCAAGCCCGTGACTGAACCTCTTAAGTTAATTGCTAACGCTAATAATCATTATCTGCATGCCGAAGAAGATGAAGAAACTAAAGTGCCATACAAAGAAACTATAATGCAAAAAAACAAAGTTGGGTTACAAAATAACATCGATCCAGTCGAATCTCAATCTGATACCGATAGTGATTCTTCATATCAATCACTTGTAGAAAGCAATCAAGGTTGTGATACATCATCCTGGTCAATATCATCAGAAGCATTAGCAGATGTTCCGTTTGGCGTCAGAGTAGAAAACGGGAAATTAATGTTAGGTTCAGCTCGCATCACAATCGATGATGAATATATTATACTAGCTGGACGCAAATTTCCAAATACACCTGGTATAAAACAGCTGCTGTTAAAAAAAGACGTTGATTTAAGTTTGGTTTCAGACACTGATATGCAAAATTATAAATTAATGTTAATAAACACCAATGCTCATCGTCGGGACTATGATCCAAGTAAACCAATAAAAAGTAACAAAGGACATAAATATTTACAAATTATAAAACCTCTTTTCAAACTCCAAACACAACACAAAGGGAAAGGACTACCTTTAATAAAAACTTGGAAAACAAACGTAGATTATGTATATTGGGACGACCCAAATGAATTGGTGGAGAGGTTAAAATTACTAATTGCATCCCGCGATGCTGGCAACACTGGATTAGACAATGAAATTATATCTATCATTGAAGAATTGCGTGAAAGTAAAATTATAAACACTTAAATAAATCATTTCGATTGATGAATATTTTATCATTTTACTATTAACCTTTGACTAAAGTACACTTTTAATATGAATGTAGATAAATTCGGACACTACATTCACAAAAGAATGCGTCTGTCAGAACTCTTTGATTGTTATGATAATGTCTTAACAAAATCAGATAGCGGAGAGTTTGATTTAAAAGCATCAAGATTAAGAGGAATAAGATCACCCATAGAAGCAGACGATGTTGCTAATAAAGATTATGTGGATCATTCCCAAGATAATCTCAAGAAAGAATTAAATAAACTGATTGGACAATTGCAACATTATATTCAACTCGATATAAAAGCAAAGATTTCAGACGTTTTGTCTCACTTGGAAGACAAGTTTTATACTAAATCAGAAATTGATAAATTCCTCAAGAAACCTTCGCAATGACGAAACAACAAATAGTTAACGAAATACACAAACAAGCACGACGAAATTTTGTTCGAAGACCTGTTATTATGAAGGGAATAGATGACTTATGGCAAGCGGATCTGATAGATATGCAAAATTTAAGAAAGTATAATAGAGGGTTTAACTACATCTTAGTGGTAATTGACTGCTTCTCAAAATATGCCTGGACTGTGCCTATAAAATCAAAAAATAAAATTTGTGTAACTAACGCATTCGAATCTATACTATACAGCAGTAATCGTCAACCTGTTAATTTACAAACTGACCTGGGAACAGAATTTTACAATAGCACATTTAAAACTCTTATGAAAACATACAATATAAACCATTACTCTACTTTTTCTACCAAAAAGGCTTCGATCGTTGAAAGATTAATCAAAACAATCAAAAATAAATTGTATAAATATTTTAGTTTAAATGGTAGTTATTACTGGTTAGGATTACTGGAGATTGTCTTAAAAACGTATAATAATACTAAGCATCGTACCATTCAATTTAAACCGATAGATGTAAATAAATCTAACGAACCTCTTATTAAAGATAACAAAAAAAACATACAAATATGCATCACTAAAGTGGACGCCAAAGCTCAAAGTAGGTGACTACGTTCGAATAAGTAAATATAAACAGCATTTCGAGAAAGGTTATACTCCTAATTGGTCAACTGAACTTTTTACGATAAAAAATATTAAAAACACATTTCCAGTTACGTATCACTTAGAAGATCAACGAAAGCAAGCTATATTGGGAACTTTCTACGAACACGAATTGCAAAAGACTAGCTATCCTGATGTTTACTTAATTGAAAAAGTTTTAAAAAAGAAAGGAAATAAGTTGTTTGTGAAGTGGCTAGGCCTAAACAATGGAGAAAATAGTTGGATCGACAAAACTGCAATTTTAGGTTAAAGTTTATATTAAATAGGAAGTTTTGTTACATTTGTTTCATTACAACTTTGGTGATGCAAGGAGGTGGACTAGTTAATAGTATCATTAATAATTTACCATTTGAAGTTCATTTGCCTGGTTACAATTATTGTGGACCTGGCACAAAACTTCAAAAACGTTTACTACGTGGTGATCGAGGAGTAAATAAGTTAGACGACGCTTGTATGCAACACGACATAGCTTATGCAAAACATACAGACCTATCTCAACGTCATAAAGCTGATTTACAACTTCTAAATATGGCAAAACAACGACTTAAATCAAAAGATGCTGGCAAAGGAGAAAAGCTTAGCTCATGGTTAGTGAGTAAAGTAATGAAAGCCAAACTTAAAACTGGTGCTGGCATCAAAACGTTTAAGAAATGTGTATCTAAAATAAGATCTAAACTCAAGAAATTAAAACACAATGATAGTAAATCATTAATCGACGCTGCTTATTCGGCAGCTATGAAAGTATTTCCAAACAATAAGAAAATTCGGATACCACGTGTGATACCTATCCCAAAAACGGGGGGTATTTTACCTTTGATTCCTATTTTTGCTGGTCTTTCGGCTTTAGGCACTTTAGCTGGGGGTGCAGCAGGCATTGCAAAAACCATTAATGATTACAAAGCCGCTCAGAAAAATTTGCAAGAAACACAACGACATAACAAAGCTATGGAGGGTGTAGCATTGGGCAAAGGGTTATATATTAAACCGCACAGAAATGGTCATGGTATATTTATAAAATCTTCAAAAAACTGAAATGTAAGCTGCCTAATCGTGCCCTAAGTAATATAGACATAATACAGTACGCATGTGATATCCCTCACTTCAGAGGAGTTTTTATGAGAGATCAATTACCAAGTGCACCAAAAGATATCGAATGTGGTATTGTTAATTTAGACGAGTCTAGGAACGAGGGGACGCACTGGGTGGCTTATGTTAAAGTATATGACTATTGTGAATATTTTGATAGTTTTGGTGATTTAAAACCTCCTAAGGAAATGATGCGTTATTTTAAGAATTGTAATGTTTTTTACAACTATACTAGATATCAGTCATTCAATACAGTTAATTGTGGTCACTTATGCTTGGAATATTTAAGGAATTTTTGGAATAAAAACATATAAAATATATAACTTTCTTTTTTTCTCACCATTCGCAAGATGTCACTCACTTTGTCAATAACAGGAAATTCGTCAAGTTTATCCACTTACTATCCTAACACCTTGCAATTAGATGGACAGTATGAATGTGCTTTATTACACATTTCAACATTTAACTCCATTCCAAATATTGATAAAACGAACAACAAGTTGTTCTATGGATCTAACGGTGTTATTGAAGTACCTGAAGGAACTTATGAATTACAAGATATTAATGATTACTTAAAATCTGAATTAAGAGATGCATCAATCAAACTACAGTGTAATAACAACACATTGAAAGCTACTTTGTACTGTACAAAAGATATAAATTTTATGAAGCAAAATACTTTTCGAAGGTTGTTGGGGTTCGAAAAACAAATTTTGGAAGCGAATAAATGGCATGTGTCACAGTTTCCAGTAAACATTTTACCAACGACCGTGATCAGGGTTGAATGTGATATTGTAAGCGGCTCATACATAAACGGTGAATCAAGTCACATTATTCACGAATTTGCACTAAACGTGCCTCCTGGATATCGGATTATAGAAATACCCAAAAACGCTTTTTACTTCCCCATTAACCAAAGCAACATAAGCTGCATAAATATTAGACTTTTAGATATAAATAATCATTTAATCAATTTACGTGGTGAAGAAGTACAGTTGTATTTACATCTTAGAAGAAGAAATGATTGACTATAATAAATATGAGCATCAACATACTAAACACGTCAGTTGGAATCAAGGAATCAAACATACAAGAGCTGGCTCTAAGAAGAAAATAAAATTAACGAAAGACAATAAGGCATTCTTAAAAGCAATCGGCTTATTAAAATGAATATTTTAGACGTTTTATCGACTCCCTCTTACGATAATAGTGTAGAAGGCGTTGAATATCATTCTTATAAACCCTACGTAACTAGTTTTAATAGAAATGATGAAATCCGCATACCCATCAATCAACAGGATCTATATGTACTACCATCAGCAAGCACCTTGTATTTGGAAGGAACTCTTATCGTTAGAAAAAAAGATTCTAAGGATCCTGCTGCTACCGTTCAGTTTACAAATAATGCTTTACTGTACTTGTTTCAAGATATAAGATACGAGCTTAATGGAGTGGAAATAGACAAAATAAAGAATGCTGGCGTAACTACCACCATGAAATCTTTAATATCGATGAATGAAAGTGAATCAAAGATAGCTAATTCTTGGGGATGAAATATTGATGGTAGGTATAAAAAATATTAAGGGAGGAAACTTTTCTGCTTCTATACCACTTTGTAACATTATGGGTTTTGCAGAAGACTTCAAAAAAGTTGTGATAAATTGTAGACATGAACTAATACTATTAAGAAGTAACACAAACTTGAATGCTGTAAAACTCAATACCGGCGAAATTATAGAAGACATTCAAATAAACAAAATTATTTGGCGTGTTCCACATATCAAAATATCAGATAAGGAAAAAATTAATTTCTTGAAACTGTTGGAAAGAGATCGACCGCTTCAAGTGATATTTAGAAATTGGGATTTGTATGAATATCCAGCTTTACCTAAAACTACAAAACATACTTGGGCGATTAAAACTTCCTCTCAAATAGAAAAACCAAGATATATTATTGTTGGTCTACAGACAAATAGAAAAAATAATTCAAGTTCTGACATGTCTCAGTTTGATCACTGTCATCTTCGCAGCGTTAGAGTGTATCTTAATTCAACATACTTCCCATATGAGAACCTAAACGCGAATTTCGCAAATAATAAAATTGCTTTATTATACGAACAATATGTTAAATTTCAACAGTCATATTATGGACGTCGTTCAGAGCCCTTGTTAAGTGAGAAGCAATTTAAAGACTTAGCACCTTTATTTGTTGTCGACTGCTCTAGACAACCAGATAATTTGAAGACAGGTCCGGTTGTGGACGTTAGAGTGGAAATTGAAAGTGATTCTGACATACCTGATCAAACTGCCGCCTACTGTCTTATATTAAACGATTGTATAATTGAATATAAACCATTGAGTAATACTGTGAAAAAAATATCATGACTCAGGATACCATCATATTAGATGTTCAAGGTTTCAAAGATCTATGCAACAATTTTATAGTAAAGGAATTAGCGTTCGCTACTCGTGATTATACACAATTGTTCTTAGTGAAGCCTCCATATTTATTTAAATATTTAACTACTGAAGAAAAAAGACAGGTAAAGTGGTTGGAAAAGAACAGAGGTATTCGTTGGAATGAAGGATATATTGACTACAGAGAATTTTATCGCATAATCGTTCCCTATCTAGAAAACAAAACTATTTTAGTCAAAGGTTTGGAGAAGGTGAAGTGGATAAAAGACATTTGCAAAAATTGTAAAGTGTTAGACCTTAGTCAAGATCAGTGTTTAAATATGCTTGAAATGCATAAGATATACTGTAACGAAAAAACTAATTTTAATTGTAGTGTACACTCAAAACAATGTGCTCTAAAAAATGTGTTATGTTTGAAAAAGTATTTGGAGTGGTAATAAAGTGTATTGTTTTAGATTAAAATTTTAAAATAAAACTAACTTTTATGGTAAAATTGTATTTTTATTTCAAATTATACATCGTAAATACAAAAGAAATATAAATTAAACGAATAAACAATATAACAACAAAGAAATGAAAAATAGAATAATAAAAAACTGCACTAGATCTATATTATCAAAAATCACTGTCTATTAAAGATTTAGAAATCTTCTTAACTAAGGATTCTGTTTCATCCATAACACTGTCCATGGCGTCCCTTACAATGTACTGAGCGCTTATCACAACATTCTCATTTTCACTTTCACTGTCACTGGTTTGAGAATTATTGTTGTTGCAGAGATCGATAACAGAAATTTTGATTAACTTAAGACCTCGTCGTTGTAATCGGCTGACAACAAAAGATTTCGTGGCATTCTGTTTTTTTATCGTTTCTCTGCGACGCTGCTTTGGTTTTTTCTCTTTCGGTTTGAGTGCCGGTTCACTGCGACACAGCTCAGATAATCCTTCGTAAGGATCCTGAGCATACTGGCTAAACACAATTTCTGAGTCAGATATCTGAAACAAGAAGATACACAAAAAATCATTTCAATACTGATGTGCACATACATAATTCACAAGTACGTCAGATTAAAATGTCTCACTTACCGTTGACATGATTATGTATAATATTGTAAAACCACTAGATACTAAACGATAGTAATATTCCGTAAATAATAAAAACGAAACCAACAATCAACTTTATATAAGACGCTAAAATTGTTAGCTTTGCATTTAATTAGGTCTGTAGATTAGTTGTTTGAAAACCACTCTTTTGTAAATAGACTTAGAGCTCTATATAATAAAAAGGTATTAGTCTTAATTATAAACTGCAGTCTTGCACAATATTTCATACAGTAAAGAGCAATGAACTGTCATCATTTACACAAACATGTACACAGTGTATGAATAATACCTATAATATCGAATCATTGCGATCACGAATGTTTTAAAACAATTGTTAAGGAAAATAAAACACTTTAAGTAAAAGATTATATATTTAGCTTAGATAGTTCAATAAAACAAGTTGGTACTCAACAAATATTCTTTATTTATATGCATTTATTAACTAAACTTACTTTAATTTATATATACCTTTAATCTTATTTTACAAACATAAGTATTTTACTAGGAATACATATACATATATATATATATATATATATACATATATATTTACATACTTATATATATACATATATATATATTTTTTCTATAAAATTATATTTTTTAAATATCTTAAAAATACAAATTACATTATACCTACACGTTATATAATAAAACAATGAAACAAACATCAACTCAAATTACCTTTTAAAATAAAAGAATGCCCCCATGCTCGGGTTGCAACATTGCATTTGGATATTAAACGTTTATCATCGTTACTTGATAGTGCTATTTTATTTACACTTTGTGTAAATATTTCATGCTTAATTGATTTGAATAAGATATTTTTTCGATGGATTATGTCTCTATTAAATAACACATGCTGATAATCATCAATAGTTAAGTCACGTACCACACAAGACTTAATTCCTTTTGCTTTTTACACGACTGCCCAAAAAGGAGTGTTATGTTTTCAGGGTTCATGTATGTATGTAGGTATGTATGTATGTATGTTTGTGAGTTTCTTTATTCCACCATAACTTCTAAAAGGCTTGACCGATTTCAATGTTTGTGGTATCATTAGAAGCTTTGAGTTATCCCAAGTGACATAGGCTATGTGGAAATTAAAAAATGGTCTAGTGTGAGTCGAAATCGCGTGCAAAGGGTTCCGAACGATATTTTTTTTTGTGTTGTGTCATGTTTTTTTGTTGTTCACTTCTTTTAGTGTTGTTCACTAAAAGGTATTAAATAAAAAAATATAATTAAAAAAAATTTAAAAACACGCCTGCCATGTCAAAAAAAAATTAAAAACAAGTCAAATATATGCAGTCGGGGTCGGTTACTTGGAACAATTCATTACAGGTCCCCCGACTGCAAATATTTGACTTGTTTTTAATTTTTTTTTGACATGGCAGGCGTGTTTTTAATTTTTTTTTAATTATATTTTTTTATTTAATGACCTTGTTCATCGTTTTTATTGAATATAACTTTGACCTCAAACCAACAAATTCAGTAATCAGTTCGCCACCCATTTCATCTTTAAACAATCCAGGGACTTTTTTATTAATTTGCGGTATCATAAATTCATTATTAATGTTGTAGTTGCTAGTATCAAAGTACTGTAAAAACTTATATTTAATATCTTTATAGAAATCATCCGTGTATATAATATATACAAAAGAATCCGTGTCTGTATAGCATAGTTGTACTCTGTTGCCGTAAAAAGGTTTAACTATATTATAATGAAAATGATACATGTGTGATTTAGATAGTTCTAAAACAGTAAAGCCTATGTATATTGGTTTATCTAATATTAAATGATCGGGTTTCATTTGTATTGCTACTAAGTTTTCCGATAAAACTGAAGCACTATGAAAATATGGATTGCTTATGATTCTTTCAGCACAGATATATTTTTTGGTTTTATTATTCGGACTATTCCATGAGTTCACTAAATGAACAGTCACTCTTTTTTCAGTATTTTCTAATGTTTTTCCAAAAACGCTATTGTTTAGTAACTTAAAGAAATCCTGTTCAAAGACACTTTTTGCGTTTTGTCGTAATTTTGTATTTAATTCGATATATTCCTTTAAATATGCACTTTGTCTAAACGTAATGACTCTATGTATTTTACGTAATAATAAACCATGTTCAAGACATTTCTTTAAGTGCACATAATGAATCACATAGTTATACTTATTGTAAAGATTTGAAATAAGTTTTTCGGTTCTGCCCCCCGGCGGTATGCATTTTTCCGCACAAAAAGGTAAGTCGTTGTGTAAAATATGTAACGTTTCAGGGTACAAGAGATCTACTTCTAGTATAAAACCCCATTCTGCGTTATCTCCAATATTTTCTATGTCTAACTGATCTATTTCATGTTGATTTAAAAATCGGAAACCTGAGTGAGGTAAATACTGACACATACTATAGCCGTAAAGATTGTTACAGTCTATATAACTTATAAAACTCCGTGGTTTCGTTCGATCACACGATGACATATATTGATTATTAGCTTTTGCATAGCGATGGGAACACATACATAAACCTCCCCTAATACCGCTTTGAATCATTCGCACAATAGATAGGTCTGTTATGAGTTCTAATTTAACTCCTGTCTTTAAAAGCATTGCATCAAACGATAAACTAGGAGCAGTAATATAAAACGCAGGGTCGAGCTTATAATGCAACTTACAAGTTTTTCGAAATTTTTGAAATATATCCGTAAGTAATAGTACGTCAGTCTTTAAATATAAGTCAGTATATTCACCCATTGTCTTTATGTTAAATTTGCACCATAACGATTTAGCGTGGTTATAGTCCTCCTGTGAAATATGTTCATTACTTAAAGAGTTGAAAAATAATTTTTTTGTTGGTAACGTTTTTTCTTCATAGCATTTCCAATTGCTCATGTAATCGTAAGGATAAATGCCTTTACGGGTAAGTAAATGAAACTGATCATTTATAGGGAAATGAAAACGCAAGCTAATAAAATCATCAATTTGCATAGTTTTTGATAGCTTATCTAAACTGGTGCCTAAGAAATTAAATGAATCTAAAAATCTAATTTGTACGTATTCATTCTCGTTGATATGCATAAATTTGGAAAATGAAATATATTTTTCTTTGGTTTTAGGGATGATATTTAACTTGCCAGGCGTTTCACCTAATTTTTTAATAAAAAGATGACAGTCGTATCCTGACAAATTATGAAAAAATATAGGTATAAACATAGGCATCTTATATTGTAAATTACAATGTCGATGAGCTGCACCACGATAGCGACCAGTAATATGACAATGATCTCTGACTTTATTATTCCATAAAAGATTATCGCATATGTGACATTTCCAAGCTTTTTCGTAATGCATTGCGTCTTTCTCAGAAAATATAATTGAAACATTTTTAGTTAATATATTATAAATTCTCTTGATGTCTTCAGTAAGTAACTCTATAAATTTGGATACACAATCAATTCCACGATAAGTTTTGAATTCATTGAAATTATCATTGCATGATGAAACAATATTATACGCGAAGGCTGAAGGAATGTGTCGTTGTAAGCGTAACGTATTAGCGGTGTCCGATTCATGGCCGGAAATCGGTTCGAGTAATGTTTCGAAATCAGCATAGATAATGAATGGAACGTCTTGTTTTTTGTTATAATTTTTAAATTGTAAGAATGTTCCTTTTTCGGGCAAAAGAGTAACGCACACAAATGTTTTTCAAAACGATCTTCACTAGGGAAAAACACTAAACAGGTTTCGCAAAAATATATTTTACTATGATGCTTTGTTATTTGGCTTTTTACGAGGCGTGTCAAATCTTTAATAAGACAATAATGAGATGATTTTGAATTTTCCAAAAACAGTAAATGAATTATCTTGGATTTATGATTAATTTTATCGGATTTGTATAGAGGACCCGTTATAGTCTTACTATCTCTTAAACCGTAAATATAAATATTTAAAAAAGGATTGTTTCTTTCAAAAGTATATATATCTGAAAAAGTAATTGGAAATGATATATCATTTACGTTCAAGACGTCGCGGAAATGAGGATACGATGTTACTCTCTCAGGATGCTTATTGGTTGGATATAAAGCGGCAACTACACTCCACAAAAAACAACACTCGTCATTATTGTGAATATTTAAACATGCTTTCTTATTTTTAATATATTTCGGTAAATCTATAAATTGTGATCCACTAAGAGGTTGGTATTTATTAATATTAATTTCTAGATGTGAATTATTTAAAAACGTCCATCCGCTATCCCTTTCTTCAAAATCATCAATTTTTTTTATTAACATCGATCCGGCTTTTTCATAGATAGACTTGAAATTATAATTGAAATGAATAATATTTTTTTTTGTTGCAAAAGACTTTAACTCTTGTACATCATTTTTAAACATTAAAAAATAAGCGAAATATTCAAAATTAATTTTAACAGAATAATGTTTTTGAAGCGAACTATCAATTAAAGATTTAACTTGATCATGAATACTTTTTAAAAAACTCTCTGGATAAATATTTATTTCGGTTTTAGGTGCGGTAATCCGATAACTTGTAATACGTCCTTTCAAACAGGAATGTATCATTTCGACGTTATCATTGATACGTATAGTACTATTATTTTTATGCTTATTAGTTCGCAGATGGTTACACCAACGACGAAAATCCACCTCAATGTTGCAAACCGAACAGAATGGCATTTTCAGAAATACGTTAACAAATTTTCTTAAAAAATAATGAGTTACCTGCTATTTCTTGATATATAGATTAAATTTGCAACTGTTTAAGTACGTATGATTACAGCAAGTAGGTTTTCTAAACTTCACGCTTTCAATTTATTGTTAGTTAGCTTGCAAACCGCCGTGCTCTGAAATCAGATACATAATTTAAATTAATATACATAAAATGATTTACATAAACGCCTTATACTTGCGTTATAGGAGATAAATTAAGACAAAAAAAAAAATTACAACTACAAATATTAATTATAATTTCAAAGAACTGTGAAACCATTCAATCAGATAAAAATTTGATCACTATCATGATAATATGATAAAACAATTACAAACCTTCAAATATTCACAAGACAACAATTTCGTCTTTTAATTATTAGATCTCCAAGTAAGATAACACTCTTCTTGCGTATTTTATGCTTCTGGATGCCACCTCTGCTGATCCACAATTCTTAATAAGTAATCGCCTGAAACAAAAAAAAAAAACACATCATCACTATCACTATCACTACATAGTATAAAACAAAGTCGCTTCCCGCTGTCTGTCCCTATGTATGCTTAGATCTTTAAAATTAGGCAACGGATTTTGATGCGGTTTTTTTTAATAGATAGAGTAATTCAAGAGGAAGGTTTATATGTATAATACATGCATAATATAGTAGAGAAACACTGATAATCTTAGAGTTTTTTATGTAAGGTCGTAAATAAACACACTTTTTTGCGCTTACATTGCAAACGCTGGCTGAACCCTACGAGATAGATCAAAGTAATGTACTACAGTATTGTACACCTTAAAAAGGTCTACAAAAAAGTCCGCGATGGTATATGTCTATCTCTTGAGGATAACCCACAATAACCATTTTTATCCTTTATTTATTACTTATTAACGAAAAAGCGATTTTAAGCAATACAGCATTAATCCTTATGCAATTAAGTACCTTAAATACATTGTGCATGTAATAAAGATCAATATGGCCCTTTACAGCATGTAATTTAAATGAATATTTTCAAAGATATTACAGATTTAAAATGCAGGGACATAGCGGTTGCGGCGGTACCGGTCGAGGGGCCGGGGAGCGCGTGCCTATACCAAATAGTGCGTCGAAGGCCGCGCTTCGCCCTACAACACTTTATGATTATGTAGTATATTTAGTATCAGCAATGCACCCGTGCAAAGCCGGGGCGGGTCGCTAGTTTATTATATTATATTAATTCTTATAATGACTTATTCTGATAGTTAAATAATGTTTAGTAATAATGCAACATTGTAAATCAAATAAAAATTACATCTAACAATTACCTTTTAATAATTCTGCTAGCAATTACTATATATTATAATAATTTATATTTAGTTAGTAGTCTAGTTCATTTAAAACAAAATATGTATTATAATACAGTTTTATAAATTAAAGACACATTTGCCAATAGTGATACCTAATGTGTATTTGCTAAAAACAAAAGTATCGTATTAATAATTGTAACCTCACACCGGAAAAATGAAAAAAATGATGATTTTCAATAGGTACTTTGATTGCGCAGTACACAACTGTATATTGCAAGAATGCAATTTCAAACAGGGTTGACATCCAAATGCAAATCAATGATATATTATTATAATTAGCTTTTCCTACATTTTAACCGACTTCCAAAAAGGAGGAGATTTAATATTCGATAATTTTTTCATTGATAACATAGATATTTTAAATTGATTGATAATATTTATTGTACCATAAAAATTTTGGAAACAAATCATATAAAGTTAAATTTTTTAATCAAATAGAGATAATTGATTATAATCTGTATATTTCTCTACATGTAATTACACCATAGTTTTGAGATGTTTTTTTTAATTGTCTATCAACCCTAGTCTTCATAGAATTTACCACTACTTGATAATTAATTTAAAGTATCATATTTAAAATAATAAGTCAGATTGTAGGAAATAATTTATCAAAACGCAGCTAATTTGGTTATGGTTAGCATTTTCACACTTTAACAGTAAAAATGAAATCGTTAGTTCGTCGATAATAAGTGCTATGCATGATAATTATATTGACAGCCCTGAATCCTTTTGCTGCATTAGCATATAAAAGTTCATAGTTTTAATTTTTTCTTTAAGTATAATACGTACAAATAAGAAATGTTTCATTTGTTTATTGTTTTATGAAATAAACTTCCTTTTAATTTAGCAAATTTACATGACTAATCTGACTTATAAGGTAGCGTTTTCGGCTCAATACATCGGAATCGAGTTCGAGCTTCAGTTGAGAACCAAGTACATCGCTACAGTACAAGCATTCTACAGTTCAGTGCATCCAGTAATAGTTATATTGTTTTAATTATACTTCAAGTGACTGCTATTTAAAATGTAAGTCTTTATATTTTTTTATTGATTTCTTTATTCAATTTAATTAAACTTTACTGATATTTACTTTTAATCATATGTATCTAATTCTTTGTATTTATTCTATTGAATTTTATAGTTTTCTTATAAGTCAGAACCGATTATAAGTTCAAGTATTCGTATTTATTACAACTTAGTAAATTCCAAGTCGATAAACATTTTGTTTTTCCTTTCATTATAACAATTTCAAGTGATATTACTTAAACTTATTAAAACATGTTTAATAATTTTATAGGTCGGACTCTGAGTGTGATCAACGCCGCAACTCTACAGATGTTGAACGCAATGCCGAGCTCCAACCAAAACATTCTACCGCTTCGAGCAAGCGTAAATCTACTTCCGTCAAGAAATCCTCTGCTGGTTTAAGGTAATTATACAAAATTTATATGTATGTTTTAATGATATATATATATATATGTATATATGATGTATTGAGCCGAAAACGCTACCTTATAAGTCAGATTAGTCATGTAAATTTGCTAAATTAAAAGGAAATTTATTTCATAAAACAATAAACAAATGAGATATTTCTTATTTGTAAATATTATTATTATAGATATAGGTATATAAATTTCAACTTACTTACCTTTGATATATTCATACAGCATCGGTTAACTTATTTAACGTTCATTTTCATATTCTGATAAGTAATTTACAGCGAATTAACAATGATTTGTTTGTTTCAGAAAAAAGGCGAAGTCGTTGGACATATTCAATCTTAGTCGTGACCGTAGCGAATCTAAAGATCCTTCCTCGGTCGTATTGTCTTCGTTCTTCGTTAATAGAGTCGCAAACGGTAACGAACGTCGAACAATAAACGCGGTGGGTGACTACCTAATCGATTTAAAAGTTTACCAAACCAACGATGCACGCAATACTGATTCACTTGATCTCTGGAAGAAAGCATTGGTTCGGATAAAGTTCCAAACGGACGACGATACACCGCAATGGCGCAAGCTTCAGTCTCTAGTGCAATCGGTGGATGCAATGTGTGAGAACCAACCAACATTTATGTCGAATTAACCTGTAAATATGCTATAAGTATAATAAAATAATATATTGTACATGATGTTTCCTTTCTCAGCTGAAACCTTTCGCATAAAGTTTACTGCAGCCGTTTTGCATTGCTAGTCGCAACTATAAGCGGGTGGTGTGAAGCTAAATTCTACTGATTTGCATTCATTCGTAATTATTTATTAATTTTTCATTATAAAACTGTAGTTACGTATTCCATCCGACGTCGTGTACAATTTAATTACCAGAAATATTATTGGGTATTCTGTCCCACGTCGCGAATGCGCAAGCATGAGCGAACAAGTGGGACAGAATGCCCAATAATATACTACTTTTACATTTCTTTAAATTTATATTTTTTATTTTTAATCGTTAAATTCATGGACAGTTAAACAATATTAATTATAACTAACTGGTTTTTATCCAAAATATCTAGGCATTGTAATAAGTATGTCACATTGAGACTTATACGTAGTTTCGCATAAAATAAATTCAGACCGAAACTCACGTAAAGGGGTCAAAATGTAGTAAAATAAAAAGTTAAACATAAAAAAAATAATGACTTTGTTTTACATAAAGAGAATAGCTTGCAAAGTAAGCCTGCAAAGTTTCATTAAACTTGGTTTTACCATCTTTAAGTTATACCATATTGATACTTTGTGGGCCCCTCCTGTAAAGTTGTGATTTTGCAGTCTGGCCCTTATACATAGGACCCATCGATAAAGAGAATAGGACCAACTGAAAAATTACGAGAGCAAAGCTCTTTCGTTACGCCAGTACACTGATATAGTCAATATTGAACTTGAATATTGCATTTTTTGTACCAAAAAAAGATATTTGTGATAAATGTCATTCATATTCAAACACTACAAACCCAACTGTTGATCAAATAACTGATTATACTAAGCATATTGAAAACAAGAAAATTGCGAGAGAATTTAAAGATAATGATAAACGAGT
The DNA here is from genome assembly GCA_905475315.1 of Autographa pulchrina. Lineage (NCBI taxonomy): Eukaryota > Metazoa > Arthropoda > Insecta > Lepidoptera > Noctuidae > Autographa > Autographa pulchrina. Next base: position 3,166,407 of record FR997761.1, on the reverse strand, counting down.
AGCTCAGAACTCTTGTGAAGTGATTTGTGCGACATTCGACTTCCAAAAAATTCTAAATTCTCCTCATGGAGATGTAGGACTTTTATATTACAAACGTAAACTGTCCGTGTATAATTTTACAGTTTTTGACATGGCAAATAAGGCAGGGATTTGCTATATGTGGACAGAATGTACAGGAAGGAGGGGAGCCAATGAAGTCAGCAGTTGTTTGATGATGTTTATGAAAAATCTTATTGACAAAGGTACAAAGGAATTTCTATTTTGGTCGGATAACTGCTCAGGACAAAATAGAAATAGAGTAGTCTATTCTATGTATATTTATTTATCAAAAGTATATAATGTTGACATAACTCACCGTTTCTTAGAAAAGGGCCACACCCAAAATGAGGGTGATAGCGTTCATGCTCTCATTGAGAAAGAGTCAAAGAGGAAGTTGATTTATACGCCCGACCAGTGGTATGCATTAGTGCGATGGGCCAAAACCACTGGTAGACCGTATAATGTCATTGAATTAACTCAAGAAGACATTTTTGATTTTAAACCTTTGCTAGATAATAGAAATTGGAAGAAGGATACTAAGAACTGTGAGGTAAAATGGAACAAAATTAAGGAAATCAGAATAGACAAGAATGTTGCTAACTGCCTTTTCTTTAAATATGAATTAAAGGGTGAGGAACATTGTTTAAACTTTGTTGTTACGAGAAGACGTGGGAGGAGAATTAACAATGACGAATTAAAAGTGGCTTATGCTAATACTCTTAGTATTACCGAAGCAAAATACAAAGATATTGTTTCTTTATGTGATACATTGGTGATACCAAGGGAGTATCATAGATTTTATAAAAACATTAAGCATGACAAAAAGACAGACGAAGATGAGTCAGATTAAAAGCATTATAGTAGATAGGTATTGTTCAATAAGAAGAGTTATTTTTACTACTATTTTGATCTCAGATATTGTATTCGTAGGATTATTATTGCTTAACAGTTGTTAAAAGTTTTATTTTTTAGAAGATGTTATTTTTATACGTTATTTTTTTCCATTTTGTTATCATATTGATAAAAGAGAGGACGGAAGAATATAGGTAAGATTAAGTAAAAAGATTTTTGTTTTTTATGTTTTTATCTAACCTAGTTCAACTCAAAGAGTTTTAGTTTCTTTTCTACTAGAAGTTTTTTATGTTGGTTTATTAAAATTTGTAGTCTTTTTATTATATTTTCCATTAGAACCTGATTAAAATTTATGTTTCGTAATTACTATGTTCATGAGTACCTATTACAATTACAAGTAAGGAGAAAAAAGAATTATAAGACTTTATGGAAATGTGATTATAACTAATTTAAGGAGAAAAAGGAATAAGACTTAATCAGAAAGAAAGAACAAGGAGGAGAAAGAATAAGATTTAATTGAAATGTGATTCTATGTGATTATGCAAACATACAACAAAAACGTGTGATTTTTAATAAAGTAGTTATATTACATTCGGATTTTTCATTAAATATTACCTAATTATTTGTTTATTTATTTTTACATGCCACATACAGCTTTTCATTTATATCGAAACGGGTGTAAGCAATTCTGTTTTACGACGTAACTTATTGAAACTACCAGTTACGTTAAATACCTTTACAATATTTGTCACGTAAATGATCGAAAGTGCCAGTTTCGATACATTTATGCATATGCGTTTCCCAGTAAATAATCGAAAGTGCCAGTTTCGATAAATAAAGCGAGTTCAGTTCCGCGTTATACTATCGTAACTCAATTCACTCCAAAACTGTTCATAATTATTATTTTTGCTGCTATGTAATAGTTTGTAATCCTAATTTAACCGTGAATCCAAGATTTTATAAAGATCTACCCATAAATGACAAAGTTATGCAAAAAAATAAACTTTAAATCGCTCTCCTGAAAAGTACCCTTTTTAACTTTCGATTTTTTACGTACGGACCGTCGATATATATCTATATAAATGCGTAAATAACTGTGCTAGAATTTAAATAATTGTGACGGTAGCGGACATAACTTTACAACTGGACGTTTGAAAGTGCCAGTTGTAGTTCGCACTAAGGCGACGCGAGCGACTCCATCCTTACCAGGGAATACTTGTTCAATAATGCCTGTAGGCCAGCGGAGCGGCGGAGAAGCATCCTGATGAATGAGAACAAGTGTACCTGGTTCAACAGGTACATCCGGAGTATTCCATTTTTGTCTCAATTGAAGTGTGTGTAAATAATCTACATGCCACTTCTTCCAATAACTTTGAACTAAACTATCTAATAATTTCTTTCGGTTATGGAGGCTCATAGTTTCATTAATTTCATACGTAGGTAACGACTGCAAAGGTAAGGTATTAAGAAAATGCGCGGGAGTTAAAATAGTGAGCGGCTGATCGGACAGCAAGCACAGTGGACGCGAATTTAACAGACATTCAATTTGGGTAAGTACCGTCAGTAATTCTTCATAACACAGTAATTGTTGCCCAATGCAACGATATAAATGCGTTTTTACGCTTTTAATATTGCTTTCCCAAAGTCCTTCCCAATGGGGAGCGCGAGCTGGTATATTACGCCACGTTATTTTATGATTATTCAATTCATTCTGAAAAGCAGAAGATGTAGATTTAGAGGACAAGAAAGTGTATAACTCATCCAACTGTCGTTTTGCACCGATGAAATTGGTGCCGTTATCGGAATAAATAACAGAAACAGGTCCTCGCTTAGCCAGGAAACGCTTGAAGGCGTCTAAAAATGTTTCGGAACTCAGGTCTGAAGCGATTTCAATATGTATGGCTTTGGTCGTTAAACAGACGAAAAGACATATGTAAGCCTTTTGACTTTTGACTCCCCTCTTACGTGCGAGCGTAATCGATGCCGGTGTGAGTGAAAGCTTTAGCCTCTTGTACGCGCGCAGGGGGTAGGCTAGCCATCAGAGGAGTAGGATGAGATGGCGCAATTTTAAAACAAAAATTACACTGGCGAATGCGTTGTCGAATAACGTTTCGAGCAGATATTACCTATAATCCAATAGCGCTGTCTTAGTAAAGACATGAGAAGATGCGAACCAGTGTGACAGTTGGAGCGATGACAGTCATCTATTATAAGATCGACTATATGATGGCGACGGGGAAGCAATATTGGATGGCGATTTTCATAAGGTAGGTTAGCGTTTGTCAATCGACCACCAACGCGGAGCAATCCGTTTTCGACAAACGGATCGAGTTTTCTCAATGAAGGCGAAGGTAAGTTACCTTTAGTTATATTTTTAATTTCAACAGCGAAAAAGGTGCGCTGTAATTCGCGAAGAATAACTATTTCAGCGGCTTCAATATCCGAAACCTGAATTATAGGCGAGCGAGGCAATTTCCTAGGAAAGCGTAAAACGTAAACAACTATACGTAATATTTTTTTCCAGGTAGATACCCGGAGAGCGAGCTCAAGAAGAGGCGATGAATTCATATCAAGGATTGTAGTAAGAGTAACTGTATTTTTTATTTCAGGTATAGTACCTTCAACGCGGGATGAATCAAATGGCACGATAGGCCATTCAAAAACGGGACAACGGATCCAAGTTGGACCGTGCCACCAAAGCGGGTGATTAATAATTTGTGAGGGTAATAAACCTCGCGATAAACAATCACTGGGATTTTCGGTCCCTTTAATGTGAAAGAAGCGGTCCGGAGCTAAATTTTCCTGTATCTTTGTTACGCGATTGGCAACGAATATTTGCCAACGGTGTGGCGAAGAGTGAATCCATGACAAAGCGATAGTGGAATCACTAAATGCGAATATTTCCTTTATCGGATATCGATTATGAAAAATAGTATGTACTTGTTTAACAAGTTTAGCAAGAAGCAGCGCGGCGCACAATTCAAGCCGTGCTAGCGAGACAGTTTTGAGTGGAGCCACCTTAGACTTAGCGCCTACTAAATAAATATCTATATTACCGTTAGGGTTGAGTCACATGCAGATAGAGAACGCAGCCGTAAGCTTTCATGCTAGCGTCTCCGAAACCGATCAGATTTACCACACAACCTGCAGCGACACCTAAGTGGCGAGGTATTTTTAAACCAGATAAAAGCGACAATTCATTTTTGAATTTAATGAAACATTCAGCGATCTGTTTAGGAGGTTCTTCGTCCCACCCTACTTTTGCCAGCCAGAGATCCTGTATTAGCAACTTAGCGTAAAGGATAACAGGAGCAACGAACCCCAGTACGTCAAACAAGCGAGCGATTGTTGAAAGTTTAGTGATACCGACAGAGGGAATGGAAGTAGTAAAAGAGAATACATCAGCGGTAGGTAGCCACTTCAGGCCTAAGACTTTAAGTGAATCACTATCGTCAGTAAATTCGATAGCTGTACGATATGACTCGGGTAGGTGAGCGAGAAAATCAGCAGAGTTGCTAGACCATTTGACGAGATCAAATCCACCGGCTTTGAATAAAGCGAGTAATTCGTCTGACAACTGAATTCCATCATCGACGGAATGGACTGACGTTGTTAAATCGTCCATATAAAGCTCTTTAATGGCAACTTCTGCCGCGAGCGGAAAGCTATCGCGATAGTCCTCAGCTAGCTGGCGGACAGTACGCATAGCCAAGAACGGACTGGAACGCAGGCCGAATGCTACTAAGTTAAATTGAAAAATACGTATAGATTCGGTATCATTAAAACGATACAATATTTTTTGATATTTACGATCGTTCTCTGCTAGTAAAATTCTAAGGTACATTTGACGTACATCTGCAGTTACAGCTATTTTAAAATATCTAAAATTAAAAAAAAGCGAAAATAAATCTGCCTGTAAATTAGGCCCAATATGTAATAAGTCGTTGAGCGATGTACCGCTATCAGTTTTAGCACTTGCGTCTAAAACGATGCGTGTTTTTGTTGTTGACTTATCAGGTTGAACAACAGCGTGATGTGGTATAAAATAACCTTCAGTTATAGCAGCTGAAGAATAAGGTATTTCGGATAGGTAACCATTATGAATATAATCTGTGATGACGTCATTATCAAAATCAAAATCAAAATATTTTTATTTCAAGTAGGCCTTTTTAAGCTCTTTTAAAACGTTAAATTACTGACTCTAGTTGCAGGTTCCAAAATGTCATTCCAATGGAGAAGAACCGGCAAGAAACTCCATTGGTTACTCTTTTAAAAAAAAGGTTAACATCAATGTAACAAATACAATTATATATAAAAATATTAATACAAATTATAAATATAAAAATATTAATACAAATTATAAATATAAAAATTATAATTATTTTTATTATAATTTTTATAATTAAAAATGATAACATCCAAAATGGAAGAAAAATGAAAAGGGACACGCGACTACATTGTTGTCACATTTACAAAGGTCGCGTATGCGAAAAGAATGAGAATAATAAAAAAAAAAGACTAAACTCAATAATTAAAAAAAAAAGTAAAAACAAATATCTAATTAAATAGCTTTACACACAAAAGATATGTAGTCCTAACTGAACCCTAACAGGAATGTTAAGGCATGTCAAAAGGTTTCTACGAATAGAGACCGTGGGGAAGCTAATCGAGAAAGATAAAACAACAAGATGAGGCAAATGAACTAACGGACCGCCAGGGAGGCCACATGTGCAGAAGGTAATAGATCCACGCGCTTTTATCCTCTACATAGTCACTGATTTTATAATAAGCCTTTCCTATTAGTTTGGATTTCAAGCACGTTTTAAACTTTTTGTTAGTTAAATGAATTAAACTATCTGGTAATCTATACATATAATAAATCTGTAGAAAAGTCATTTTTGTACATTGAAGAAATTTAAAAAAGAAAAAGCCAGCGTGTTAAAGGATAACCAACAGAACCCATTTCCATCATTTTTGAAATTTTTGTCTGTTTGTCTGTTTGTCTGTTTGTTTGTGCACGCATCACGTAAAATCTACGAATTGAATGCAGACAATGTTTATATACAAAAATTATACACAACTTGAGGTATAACTTAGTTTTTGTTTCATCGAAATCGGTTCACTCTATCAAAAGATATAATTAATTTAGTGAGTTCAAGAAGTAAAATATTACAACACGCAATTCAGTACAGTACTTGCATTACAACTGTCTTTTGCCGGGGGTCAGATTTCATGTTACAGTATCAAACATAAACTACTTAATCGAATGGTGTAAAAAATTGAGAGGTGGTTTTCAAGAAATCGTAGATGGTTGTTAGCTATGTTGAAACATGCTATTGAATCTAGCTGATAAGGGGAGGAGCTTTAAATTTCCAAAATCATTTTCTCAACTGCACACATAAATTGGCATTATTGACAGATCAAAAGATAAACAAGAGGGTAACCATGGCAGACTGAGGTAGCCATAGCAATCTTCAATTTGATTAGAACCTATATTTTAGTGAACTAGCTATCGAGGTAAACAGCTTGGCGGTTGAACGATTGGAAATGAGTGATGTTGCTGCAAGTTCAAATCCGGTTGTTAATGTTTGTATTTTTTTTCATGCGTCCGTTTTCTTATATAAGTTTGAATTTTTTGATACCCAAGTTCAAATCTCAGTAGAGATAACTCTTTTTGTGTTCTACTAACTTTTCTTTTTAAGTAAAAAAATATTTGTAACATTTTGTTGTATTTTTAGTCGCAAAAAACGACATCTTTAAGTCGTGAATTTTTTCTCAACCGATATATAAACTTACAATTATTTAGTGTTTGTATTTACTAATCTCCGTAGGTAAGTTTGTTCCTCATTGCTGATCATGGAGGAACAAACGTGCATGGCATGTACCGTAAAGTGATTCAGGCGTAAATGTCCTGGCCATTTGCTTGGAAATTTACGCATTCGCTGACTTGAAAACGTAAGCTTCCCCATAAATCACTTTATAGTTGGTTAAAAACTTTAATCCACTTTTAAACTATTTTTCCAACATAATGTGTAATGTTTTCTATTGGTCATCTATATTATATTCCATGGACAAGATCTTTTTGTATTTGTTATTTATTTTCTTTTAGAAAGAAAGAAAGAAAGAAAGAAACATTTATTTGCACAGAAGACAGGTAGTACCAGATTTAACAATGATGCACAGTTCGAGCCATATTCTGCCTGTATTAGGCATGCAAATATTTACAATTTTATATAAAGGAAATAACATACTATTCTTTTACATATCAAAATGTCAAGCTATTATTATTTTAACATATTTATGATTATTAGATTAATTATTAAATTACATTATGTAGGTATATTATTTATTTTATAGATAATCAAATACATTAGTTTTATATTGCATGAACTCTTCTATCGTATAAAAACACTTATCTAATAGCCATTCTCTTAATTTTATTTTAAAATATTTAAATGGAAGCTCCCTTAGACTCCTGGGTAGCTTATTAAACACTGATATGCACATGTGATACACATTCTTTTTATTTAAAGTACCCAAAAACCCAATGATATTTTTATCACACAATCTTTAGTATGTACTACCTCTTTAATATTCTTGCTTCTCATGTAGGTTTTTATGCGTACATGATATTTTATTTATGTGTTTAAATTTCATATAGTTTTTGTACCCTATTACCGGAAGGTTGGGCCAAAACCCTAAATAAAATAAACTTTCTATCGCATTCTCTACATTTTAAAATATATACTTACGGTATTTAAGCCCATCACCTTATGCTGCACCTTACACTTAATAAAGCGAATTGTACAGGATACAGCCTCTGACTTTAATCAGGGTAGAATGAGATTGTCCTTGGACAGCTATTACTTAATCTTTCCAAACAAATAATTTTAAACACAGTTTTGGTAATTCTGCCACTGCGCCTCTCAAACCGTACGTCAACTTTTTGTAACTACCTCCTCTTTCAGTTTCATGGGTCTCATGTCAGTCACTGCCTATCTGATATCCACTCTCAATTTAACGGCGTAGTTCAATTTCGAGGTTTCGCACCAAAACCTCGCGTCCTGTAGTCTCACTAGGGACTACGGTACCAGCGAGAACTATAGCATAAAAAATGGACTAATTTGTTTTTATGGATTCGGTTTTTGGGTGCCCTTTGCCATTTACTGCCTAGAGCGACAGCTGCTTTCACTTTAACTCAGAGTTGGCGCTGCCAGTAGACTCAATACCAAAACATTGACCTTCAATTATTGTAACCAACTGGGTAAAGCACAAAAGAGAAAACATACTACATATATAAAAGAGTCAGTTCAAAACTGCCCAAGGTAGACATATTTTGGACATTGACATCGAAAGCCACCATGAAAATTATAATTTTTTCTCACGGTTCTGGACTTGGAAGATAAATCTAAAATGTTTAAACAAAGTAGCATCAAAACCAATCCTTAAAATTTTTATAGGTAAGCTAATTATATAATTATGACGATGGTACTTTTTTATTTTGAGACTTTATACAAACAGCAACATTTGTGACAAAATTTACTCGGCAGTAGGCAGTTCGTGTAGTGGCCCTCTATATCACAGTCAAATATTTATTCATAAAGATGAATGATAGGTATATAAGCGAACAACGTCGCGGGTACAGCTAGTTTATTATAAAAGCGAATAGAATTCCCTAGGAAGGATTTAGTATTTGTTTTAGTTAGTCTAAACCTTGGGACTACTAGTTTATTTTTACTTCTGGTGTTAATACTGTGAATCACTGTTGACACTAAAACTATCTAAATGTTTACGAACGTACATTATATTTTCCATAATATAAAGCGATGGCAACGTGAGAATACCAATTTCTTTAAATTTCTCTCTAAGTGATTCGCGGGGGCCCATACAGTAAATGGCGCGAATTGCTCGTTTTTGCAAGATGAATATAGAATCAACATCGGCTGCAGAGCCCCATAGCAGAACGCCGTATGACATAATGCTGTGAAAATACGCGTAGTAAACTAATTTTGCCGTGGGAATATCCGTGAGCTGTCTAATTTTCCGTACCGCAAATGCAGCTGAACTTAACCTTTTTGTCAATGCTTTGATATGAGCGCCCCATTGTAACTTAGAGTCTATAGTAACACCAAGAAATACCGTTTCGTTAATTAATTCTAGTTTTTTACCATCAAGCATTAGATTTAGATCCAAATGCGATCGAACGTTCGGAAGTGAAAATTTTAAAAATTTTGTTTTTGAAGCGTTTAGTAGCAAATTATTCGCTGAAAACCAATCTGACAACACGTTGAGCGTACTATTTAAATCAGAATAGTCTTGCAATTTTCTGTTAATTTTAAAAATAAGAGATGTATCGTCTGCAAATAAAATTATATCCGTTAAATTAGACATTGTGAAAGGCAGATCATTAATATATGCTAGGAAAAGAAAGGGGCCTAAGATTGAACCCTGAGGCACGCCCATTCTTACTAAGGACCCAGGTGAAGTCACACCGTTTACGCCTACCTTTTGCTGTCTTGTTGACAAATATGACAAAACTAGATCTAAAGCTTGTCCTCGTAATCCGTAGTATTTTAGTTTTAGGATTAGAGTGGTATGATCAACGCAAACAAAAGCCTTGGAGAGATTACAAAAAATGCCAATGGCGTCTAGTGAACCCTCCCAAGCTCCCAAAATGTGAGAGACTAACTTAACCCCGGCGTCGGTCGTCGACCTTCCCTTAGTAAAACCAAATTGTTGCTCGTGAAAAATATTATTCTTACTAAAATGTGACATCATTTGGTCAAGGACCATTCTTTCATATATTTTACTAAAAGCCGGAAGTACTGAAACTGGTCTATAGTTAGATGGATCATTCTTGCATCCAGATTAAAAAATAGGTATTACTTTACTGTGTTTCATTAAATCAGGAAAGGTGCCACAATCAACACAGTCATTAAAGATTTTTGCAAGAATAGGGGCAATAGTGTCAATTATGGATTGTAGTACTTTGACAGAAATTCCCCATAAATCTTCAGTGGTCTTTACTTTAAGCATACTAAATGTTTTCTTAACAATACTAGGAGATACATGAGTAAAATTAAAATTTGGAAAACTTTTATTTAAAGATGTTTTTAATATTTATTCTGCTTTTGAAGAAGATGAGGGAAGAGACTTCGTTACCTCTACTGGTATATTTGAAAAAAAAATACTTCAAAAGCGTTAGCAACATCTGTCTTGTCTGAAATTATTTTATTATTGATTTTCAAAGACAGGTCTGTATCTCTTTGAATACTATTCCCAGTTTCAGAATTGATGATCTTCCACACTGTTTTAATTTTATTATCAGAACCGCCTATACGCTTGCTGATAAGTCTAGATTTTGCCGCTAAGCACACTTTTTTAAATACTTTTGAATAATTTCTAACATAGTTATGAAAATCAGGATTAGTGTTGAATGATTTTTCATCATAAAGACCGTAAAGAACGTCCCTACTTATTCTTATGCCTTTAGTAGCCCACTCATTAAATTTACGCTTAAAGTTGATTTTAACATCTTTTCGGACACGTTTTGTTAAACGATTCCCGTACAATACCAAATAGGGAATTATAATCTTTATTTGGAACTCCAGAAAAAGAATATTTACAATTAAGGGCTGATGTAATATTATTTTCAAATGAATTTATTATATGATTAGTTAAGGGCCTGGTTGAAATAACTTTAGCTACAGGTAATTTACTTTTAGCTTTGATAGTAACTAATTGACCCATATGATCAGATCTTACACCGGGTATTAATCTAGAGTTTAGCACTGAACTATTTGCAAATATATTATCAATGCAAGTAAGTGAAGTTGCAGTAATCCTCGTTGGTTCATTAAAAATATAATTTAAATTAAATGACTTAAATAAAGATAAGAGCTTACATTTATCCGGCGAATCAATCAAGATATTAACATTAAAATCTCCACAATTAATCAGGGTGGGGAGGACAATATGATCATAAATTAAACTTCGTATAAGTCATGATATTCCCAACCGTCACACAAAAAATCAAATGAATATATCCAGTAGTTTAGCCACAGGAAATTATTTTTCAGTTTAAGTATTTTTTACATGATGTATTGTAAACAGCTGAGCGCGCTACAAGTTAACGACACACGTTGCCAGCTCGCTACTTTAAAAACCTATTTTCTCAAAATAAGAGTCATAAAGCGTGTCGTCACAGCTAAATAATAAAAAATGCATGCGAAAGTTATTACTTTCCTGTTACGCACTCATGTCAATCGCAAAATATGTATGTGCGAAAGAGATAGGTAAGTTTGCTTGTTTCTACTTTGCTTACTTGTCGACGTGTCTAGGTCACGCGGTCAGTGTGTCACCGGACCTCCTTCCTGCTGTGACGCGTTTTGTTTTCCTTTGGAATTTCGGATGCGCCCGCGCCCGTTTGAAGTCGCCGCGCGAGTGTTATCGTATCTTTGTTGTTGTGTTGTGTTGTGCGAAATTTGACGCTTTGTTTTAATAGTGACAGGACACATAAACGTATTATAGGTACTTAGTTAAATAGTGAAGTAAACTTTGCGAAATTAGACGCTTAATACTTGGTGTTTCAAGGTTATTCAGGTGTTTCAAGTGTTATTATTAAATAATCATGCCTCGTTACAATTATACCGCTTCGGAATACACCGATATGATTTTAATTTATGGGGAGTGTCACGGTAATGCCGCTTTAGCTGTACGGACATACCGTGAGAGGTATGAGAACACGCGTATGTGTCCGACCCACGGGCGTACTATTGTACAAGCTGTCCAGAGGATACGGGAAAATCAATCCTTGATCCCGCACGTAGATGGTGCTCCTCCACGTGCAAATGTGATTTCAGACGAAAGAGTAATTAATTATTATGATCGCAATCCGACGTCCAGTCTGCGTAATGCAGGTCGACATTTTCATGTAAATCACAAAACCATTCAAAAAGTTTTGAAACGTGACAAACGCAGACCTTACAAGTACAAGAAAGTACAAGCATTGTTACCGAGAGATAAACCAATAAGAGAAACTTTCTGTCGCTGGTTGGAAACCAAACATCTCGAGAATCCTGACTTCCTGTACAATGTGCTGTGGACTGACGAGAGTACATTTACAAGGAATGGTTTATGGAACCGACAGAACCTTCGGTACTGGAGCCGCGTGAATCCGCATCTAGTACGGGAGTCTTCGCACCAGTACAGATTTGCGGTCAATGTGTGGGCTGGCATACATAGGAATACCATTATTGGTCCGGTGTTTATTGATGGCAATTTAAATGCTGTAAAGTTCATTGAACTCCTCGATGGATCCGTTTCCGAGTACACGGACGAACTTTCGCTGGACGTGTACAGGCAGATGTGGTACCAATTAGATGGAGCACCAGCTCATTCAGTGGTGTCTGCAAGAGAGCGTTTGACTCAAATGTTCGGACAGCAGTGGATTGGCCGTTTTGGACCAGTGCGGTGGCCAGCGAGGTCACCAGATCTCACGCCCCTGGATTTCTTCCTGTGGGGTCACATAAAGAATGAGGTATACTCAACAGAAGTTACCACCGTTGAGGAGTTAAAAGCTAGAATAGTAATATCTTTTAATAAATTGAAAGAAATGGCTGCTAATGGTGACCTATTATCAAGAGTGAGAAATAACATTATACGTCGGTGTAGTTTATGTATTGAAGAAAATGGCGGACATATTGAAAATAAAAAAATTTAATGACTGGCGACATAATTATGTGATCGAAAAGTGATTATGAATAGTAAATTGATTAGTGAATAACTCGCGCGTGAATGATGCCTGACTATTTGGTTAATATTCTGTGATTTGATTTGTGTAATTGAAAAAATAACAATAATGGCGCCAAACATTACTTCGCTGCGTCGCCGTCGGCCACAGCTTTATCATGAATGAAACCAAGCTGCGTTGCCGTTCTTATCGCCGGTAAGTGTACCAATTTTATACATGATGTTTTATTTTGTTTGCAGTTTTAAGCTATTTAGTTTGTTAGAAAAAAATGGTTTTTTTAATTTCGATGTTCGGATTTATTTGATAGTTGACTAATGTTTCTATAAACCAGTACTGCCAGTGTTTTCATTTAAAGTCATATTGTCATCCCCACACTGTATATTGATTTATTATTGCGGCATAATTTACTTAAAATTTCCTCCATTATAATTAAAAATGATAACAAGTTAGATGAGGGAGGCCTATAAACGCAAAGAACAATAAGAGATTCTATTTCCGCACATGCTACCTCACATATGCGGTCAACAGAGAAAGAGGAGATGTCTTGACGTTCCTTGAACTTAAAATAATCTTTACATAAAATCAGACACCCACCCCCCTCAGCTGAAAGTCTGCTGAACGCACTGGCAATCGCAAAGTTATTTACATTAAAATTCATCATATCTGGTTTAAGCCAAGATTCACAAAAACAAAGAATATCAATTGAATACTTGTCTACCAAAAGTTCAATATCAAGAATTTTGCTAGAAAAGCGATTTATATTCTGATGATACAGCAGAATGCTATCAGAGTGCTTCCCTATTGTCTGCGTTGAGAGTTTAAACAAACTAAATTACTACTTAAATCTAAACTTAACCTATTCAGCGTTATATCTCCTATAACTGTGTTAAATATTAAAAGCTATTAAACTAGCAACTAAAAATTTATATCTTCTAGGAAGATACATAGTTTCATGGGTTAGTTGAAACCCAGTAATAAATTGATTAGTGTCAAAAAACACTAATTTGTCACTATGACAACAAGTTGACATGTACAAAGTATTGTTTAAGTAATGCACATACTTATTGTGTTCGCTACTTAATGTGTTTGCATAAGGCAAAGCACACAACATAATTTTACCTATATCTAAACCTAGTAAGGTGTCAATGCCATAAACAATAAAAAAAAAAAAAAATTTTTTGGTAGAGATCTTTGCAGTTAGCCTGAGCGCAGGCTTTGACTGCTTCACCGGACTTTTGGCGAGGGCCTTAAGGCCTCCAGCCAGAGCAATAGGAAAAACTAACTACGTCAGCAACGTCCACTAAGGGCACCCCCTGCGGGGTTCGGACCTCGACTTAGTGCGTTGCTAACAATCTTAATAAAAGAAAACAACAAGGGATGGCTGGATCTAAGTTTTTATTATTTAGGGACATATTTTTATTGCTAGTTTGGCCGGCTCGGGCCAGCTTGGTCTAGGGACGGGAGGATAACATTTACGTTACTATTATTTATAATACGCAACGGGCCTCGCCGGCGAGGACGTAATATACGGCGGTTGTGTTGTGTAATGCTACTGCTAGCTAAATCGAATGCTCCTTGGAGAAGCGTTGTTTTATCGTCAGGGTAGGAGAGAGTATGTCTGGGGCGTTTAATCTTAGATATTACGGAAGGTACGTATCGCGCGGCCGCTACGATTAGCGGGTTACGGTGGCTTTCGGAGGAGTCGAAGAATCGGATCGCGGCGCGTTTCATGAACTGCTTGATTGTTGGCAGCTTTAAGTCACAGTGCAACTGCAAGTTACGGACGTAACCTGGAGCGCCTGTGGCTCTACGCATGAAACGGTTTTGCAGAGTTTGCATTCGTTTAAGTCGATAATCGGGTACGTGAGAGAATACGACGCTGCCGTAAGTCATGATAGGTCTCACACACGCAGTGTAAATTCTCATCTTACAATTAAGAGAGAGTTTACTGCGCTTGTTCAACATACAATGAAGTCGGCCGAGAGCGAAGGCGGCTCGCGCGCGTGCCGCTTTAATATGAGCTATGAAGGTAAGTTTCCGATCAAGGATTACACCCAGGTATTTGGCTTGCTGCTCCCAAGGGATAGGCTTGCCGAAGAGGGTTATAGGTGGAGGGGGAACAGGAGGCTGCCGTTTCTTGCTAAAGAGCACGGCTGCGCTCTTGGTAGGGTTGAAATGCCATAAACAATGTCCTTTCTCCTTATGCCTAAACTGTTACCTACTAATAAAACAATGTTAGAGTTTTTATTTAATTTCATGTTTTTAATTTTGATTACCAAATTATTGAAATTACAGTTAGGGTAGCAGTAGTTTGTAACATTGTGAGTGTTATTGTTATTTAACAATGAACCAAACCCTGCTCCTATTTTATCAGAAATGATTATGCACTTGTCTGAGTAAAAATCAATATCACTATCAATTAAAGGCTGAGAGACTGTAGGTGAGGAAGGAACCTGCGGAGGCTCAGATGGTGAAACAGAGTTACTACAGTTGCAAGAGAGATTGTTAGTCAGGGACTCATATCTCTCTGCATTGCCTTTTACTATGTCTAGAAGTTCACTAGCCTCTACCATACGCTGACTAAGTTGTTCCTCACAGGAAAAATATTTAGCAAAGACATCTTTCAACATATTCTCTTTAACTACTATTTCGTTATATAACAATAGAGTGTCTTTGTCATATTTTGCCCTACATTGATCCAGTTCACTGGTATATAATTTTAATTGAGTTACCAAGTGAATGTGCTTTTTATGACTATTAATATTATTTAATTTAATGTTTTTTATTTTTCTTAAGGCTAAATGGGCTTTCCTAATTAATTTACTACATTTTATGTATTTTTTTATCTTATTATGACTAATTAAAGGACATTGTGTAATGACATCATCACCGGTAAGGTCTATAACTACAGGCTGACAGACAGCCGAGGCTGAGCAACCTACCAACTCATCATATAGGCTCTGGGTGTTCGAGACCTGTTCATTAGTTTTCACTGACTCTAATAACGATATTGAATAATGGGCTTTAAAAAGTTCATGCTCGAGTTCAGATATGCGACTCAAAGCGCTTTCATGTGTATCACTGCATTGTTGAAAAGAAGAAAGTACTTCTTGCAGGTGCTGGTGCCGGTCTAGTAGGTCCACATGTTCAATATGTAGTTCAGCCAGTTCGTTCTTGAGAGTGGTGTTCTTGTCGACTATGTTCTTCACTTCAACCTCGCTGTCATCTCTTTCCTGTAGCAGCTGCCTGCAGAGGGTTTTTGAAGACTCCAGCTCCTTTAAGGTTGCCCGAAGTTTGTCCTCCATGTCCCTTGCAGTTGCTCTGCGGGTCATCATACTCCTTATCTTGTTATCAGTGTAAGCTTTCATGTATTTTCAATCTAAAATTAATTGTGTAATAGGAAATAATGATATTAAAAGTGTTTGATTTGATTATTCGCGATTTTACACTGACAACACGATGTCGGTAGTGGATATTTCTGGGGAAGGTGACTTTAAGGCGGTCGGGGAATGGTCGACTCATTCTGGCGGCAGTAGCCGACTTGTACTGTTCTCTCTCCTTTGGGGCTAGTGTGTTAAGAAGTTATATTGTTAATAAGAAAGTAGATACGTTTCTAATTGTGTGGTGTAATTATTTAATCAATATAGTTTGTGTCGAAATCAAGGATTGTAGTTTGATTGGAGGAAAACCCCTACAAATCAGAAGCGGGATAACCGGCGTAAACTGCGTAAGTAAAAGATATTTAACTAAATAAAATTCATTTGGATGTAAATGATGATGCAATAGCAATTGTAAAAAATTACTAGCCTAGAAGGTAGTTTCAATTCTTTTTCAAATTTCATTCTTCCTAGTTATCCATTAAGTGAACATGACATGTTTTAATGCATTAAATTATATTATTGACCCTGTAATATCAAATTAGGCAGCTATTGGTTAACTTCTTGTAAGTTAAGAGAACAAACGTCAGTAAAAACGTAGGTACTACATAAACATATTATTTTATTTTGAATAAGAATCTTTGTTTTATTTTTATGCATGTAGGTACGAAAGTATTTCTTAGTATTATTTTGATGACTACCTGGTTATCTTCATGTTTGCAAGCTCGACTTAAGAGTGTAAAGTCCAGGGTTCGACTCCTAAGTTGGACAAACTTATACATGTTTTTCTCATAAGAAACCCTCAAGTAACAGCCGCAGCCCGGTTAATTGCTATAGGCCAGCTCCTATAGTATGGAGTTCTTAGAAGGTAAGGTGTAGTGAGGATATGTATCATTCTCCGAATAATTATAGTAAGTATTCCAGGACAAGTTTAAATTATGATATGATATCGTGGGGTATAAGTTTAAAAAAAAATAATAATAATAATAGGGTGTTATCAGTAGGTATACATTTTACAGTACATCATATTTCCTAATTTTCACAATTATTATTAACATGTACACAGTTTGTATAACATAAACAATGAGATAACATTGAATGTCTACGAGTTTCAGAAAAGATGGATGGATCTGAAGGACGAGTAGAGGATCGCCGACGGCTGGTGACGCCTAATCGTGAGCATAGTTCTGCAAGGCGCTCACGTAGCCGTAGCCGATTCAGTGGACACCGTCGCAGCCGCAACAGATCCTTGCTCAAGCGAGAAAAAGAAGTGGAGCGCGAGCGAGAGCGGCTTCACCGTCTGGAGCAAGAGCTCCAAAAGAAGCGTGACGCAGATCTCGGACGAGACGTAGTGAGCAGCTACAGCGGTCGTCTGGCCGAGCTTCAGGCGCTGGTGGCAGCAAACAACGAGAAGAGCGGAGCCGAGACGCTAGCGCCGGACGCCGTTCAAGGTCATGTAGCCCTTCTTTTTCAACTAGAGATATTTCGACGGGTCCCAAGAACAAAATCTTATGGAAACATAAGACGAAATGCATTTTATTACAGATTCGTATTCTACATATCAAAAACTATCCAGCACAATTTTTTTTTGTTAAATTTCTTTTTACTTATTGAAATAACCAATCGAACACTGTCGTATTTGAAATATTATCCCGCAAACAAACACGTAATGCTATTTACGAGCTTGTTCGATGCATCTCGCATCGCGCGCGCAGCGACCTAACGTCATTTGCGTGTTTGTCCTCTACAATACATTTTGTCGTTTGTGTGTATACCATATTATTCTACAAAATGTAAAGAAGTCACAAAGTAACTTTATAAAAAAAAAAATTACATATTATACTTCTATATTGATAGATTACACTATAAGATTATGATTTTACATTATTTATTTTCTACCTAATTATTTTCCCTTAAGTCTTTGTTCTTCATAAATCAATTCCAAGTCTCTCATCGTTTGAGCAGATAGAATTAGTAATAAAAAAATTGTATCTTATGTAAATAAACGATTTTGTTCTCTGTAAATCAATTCAAAATGCGTGTTTGTTCTTTATAAAAGTAGCTGAAATATCGTGTGTTTTTTAGTAAAATGCATCGTTTTTCAGTTATATATTTCTAATATTTCCTATTTATTTCGAATCTTCGTGATTGCTTATTTTAGATGGCCAAACCAGTCATACCAGAAACCTTGTATTGGTAGACCTCGCAAGAAAAAATAATTTCTGCTCACTATCATTTCCTCTACCATTCCAGCCACAATATACTCACTTTAGATGAGAAATACATGGGACCACTAAAATTTTTTTTCTGATGAAATAAGATCGTGGTTCAGGAACAATTTACGCCCCGTAACCCAATAAAATATGATGAAAGTATTCAGACGACAGCAGACAGCAGACAAAGCAGTGAGACTGATAGCTTTAGTGGTTTTCGTATGATAAGGCTATATTCGGTTATCGGAAAAGTTTTTAAAGATCACGTTTTCATTGATAGGATAAGAAAATATTACACCAGAAGTTACTGCTTCGTCTTCTACTCCCGTAATAGAAAATGGATCTTTTGACATGACACATATCATGAAATAAATGAAATCAAATCAATGAAAGGTCATAAACGAACCTGATTTAAGTAAAAGGCGACGGTTAATGAGGCAACCTCAGTGTTTAGAAACCAGAACAATACTACGCCTGCATGTTTCGAACAAGTTTTAGTTTCTGTTGCGACTTTGCCATAGCTATCAAGTTCAAGAGATGATTACTTTATAATGCCATTCCAATTATCTCCAACACCAGAAATAACACCTAGACAAGCTACTAACCAAAGCAGAAGGGCTGCAAACTCGAAATTGCTTACTTCATCCCCGTAAAAATGAAATAATACCATAAAAGGAAAGGACGTACAAATGTCTTGCTCTCCTAGCTCTCCTAGCTAGCCATTTTACATTTGTAAAAAAAAAACCTGTGTAGAACGATAGGTCCGACGAAGGTCCATATATTAGCAATGTGTCTGATGCAAAGTGTTTGTATTGTGATGGTCTTTATTCTATTGATAACAGAGACCAATCATAGATTCAATGCTTATGTTGTTTGTAAATTATGGGCTCAGGAAGAAGGGTCAGGACTGGAAACAGACGTTTTACCTGCTAATTTTATTCTGCAAATTTAATTTTTATTTTGTTTCTACGGTGGCCTACATAGCTTACTTCAATTGTAGCCAATATGGCCTTAGGTCATATTGACCTACCTTGTTTAAATTTTAATGATTATTTAAGATCACAAAACGTTCATAGAGCTATAGCTATAGCTAGATTTATCGATGTTAATTATCTTAAATTTTAATTGTTGTTTACTATTAAGTTCAAAGAACTGATGTTAGCAATAAAGACTGTTTGATCTCATAAATCTGGTCATTTATTTTCAAAACAGGTTATGATGTGCCAATATTACCCAAAGTTACTCTTATATTATAGTAGCCCTAGACATTTTAAAGATTTTTAATTAAATTTATATAAAAGTTCACTCACTAAAATAATAATAAGGTATTCCAATTAGTTATTGTTCGTTAAAATAATAATTATACCCTTTATTTTTGTATCAATGTATCATAAACGGTATCATTGGTGTTTATTCATAAAAAAGGTTCCAAACTATATTTTTTTTTTTTTGAGACAAAAATGTTTCCTTTCATTTATATTTCATTATTAATCTGATTACTAGGGCTTAATTGTCTGTTAAGACATCAAAACAAAACATAAATTCCCTAAAACAAAATCGTATATTAAGATGTACACTAGGTCGTTCCGAAAAACAAAGTCGTATGTTAACATACAACATATTATGTTGTAGATATGTCCGGAAAACAAAATCCTATGGTATTATAAGAATTCGTTTTATTCAAAAACATTAATTAAACTCAATTAAATCTATATGAAAATAAAGATTTAATTCTCCTCTATAGCTTTTACAAATTTATTTCACAAAACAATCATATTTGCGTCAACAATTTATGATTATATTTACACAGAACTTCAAACGCTCATACTGAAAACTGTCAATTTCTCACATACGATTTTGTTCTTGGGGCCCGTCGATTTGTAAGATAATACAAACTTTAAAAAGTAAACCGTCGTCACAGCCGTTAGAACAGAATACACATTCGAGCAATAAACTCGATTATAAGAATATTTTACCAGAATTCGATCCGTCCACCAAAAATCAACGCATGGACGTATGGCTCAAAAAAGTTAACGAATGTGCTTCTGTCTACGGCTGGGACGAAAAGACTACTATCCATTTTTCCATGCAAAAACTGCAAGGACTGGCCAAAACGTAGTACCAAAGTTTGAACACAATACCTTTTCTCGTGGGTAGAGTGGCAAGAGAAACTGTTCAAGGCTTTTCCGTGTGAGCAAAATTATGGCCAGTCCTTGGAGGATATGCTAAGACGGAAGAGTCGGTTTAATGAACCAATCGAGAATTATTTTTATGAAAAACTTGCTCTACTGAACCAATGTGAAATAACGGGAAAACGCGCCGTTGACTGTATCATCCATGGTCTCACAGATAGGACAGCAAAGTCCAGTGCCTTAGCTTTACGATGCTCAGAGCGGGATCAACTCCTACAGTTTTTGCTTAGTAACAAAGAATACTCTCAGTTTTCGTTCAAAAACAAAAATACTGATAGTGCGAATATAAATACCACCAATCAGCATAATAAAACGAACCCCCGGCTTGGTGTCAATAATTTATTGTTTTGCTATAACTGTAGAGAAAAAGGGCACCCTTATCTTAAGTGCCCGAAGCCGTTATTAAAATGCGACAGTTGCAACCAAGTAGGACACAAAACTGAAAATTGTCGAGCGAGACCTGGAAACCAATCTACCAACTCTAATACCGTGACAAAAACAATGTGCATATCGAGTTCAAATCCGAGCGATAAATATATAAAGGATGTCCTTATCGATGGTGTAGTTTTGGAAGCATTCGTTAATTTCGGTAGTGAAGTTACCCTAATACGAGAATCTAATATTAATAGGTTGGGAGTCGCGCATGACGGTGTACCTTCAATAATGAAAGGATTTGGTAATGGATTAGTCCAGTCCTTAGGATCAGTGTCACTAAGCCTAGCAATAGATGGCGTAGTTGCAGTGGTAGTGTGCAAGGTAGTTGAGGACAGTCTGCTGGATAAACCGATGCTTATTGGCCACACTTATTCGGAACAGCCTCACATTGTGGTCTTCAAGGATGCAACTAAGTTGCATTTCCTCGATGTCGGTTCTGAAGTACCGTCTTATTGTCAAAGCGATGAGGTAGGACGTCTTGAGCGAGTTAGACTACTGGGGCATAGTAGTTTGTATGGCATAGCATGTGTTAGGGCTGCCACTGAATCTATGTTTAGTGGAAACCTCTTATTAAACACGAAAATAATAGGGAAACCCAATGAGCAGTTTGTAGTGCTTGGTGGTGTTTATCAAGTTAGGAATGGCCTTCTAAATGTCATGATTACACCTTGTTCAGTTCCTTGTTCACTTCAGAAGGATAATGTATTCTCTCGAGCCGAAAGGGTAATTATTGTCAATAGGATAGAGTCTTCATCCGATTCTGCTATTGGTGCGGAACCTTCTTATGCCAAACAAATTGGAGAACATCAAGTAAAATGTGGCGAGTCAGCGTCAGAACAAGATAAGGCTAGACTTTTAAAATTGCTTCAGCGTTATGAACACTGTTTTGCTTTCAATTTGGCAGAATTAGGGTGTACCGATGTCGCAGAAATGAAGATCGAACTGAAAAGCGATCATCCGGTCGTCTATAAACCATATCGACTATCACACCATGAACGTGATAAAGTTCGTGGTATGGTAGACGAAATGTTGGAAGCGGGAATAATTAGGGAGTCTGTATCGAATTACGCCAGCCCTATTCTTTTAGTTAAGAAAAGAGACGGTAAAGTTCGTATGTGCATCGATTATAGAATGCTTAACTCAATCACAATTAAAGAACAATACCCAATACCTATATTGAAGATGAAATATCGCGCTTATCTGGCCAGGCGTGGTTCATCACCCTTGATTTAATGTCGGGCTACTAACATCAAGTGCCAATCGCCGAACAGCATAGGCATCTGACGGCGTTTGTCACGCCGGACGGACAATATGAATTCAATCGTGTTCCGTTCGGCTTGGCAAACGCGCCGGCTGTGTTCCAACGAATGATGAACCGCGTCTTGGGGCCGGCGAGGTTCGATAGGGCAACTGTATATATCGATGATTTGTTGATCTATGGAAAGGATGAATGCGGATGCGAGATGGATCCGGATGAAGTACTGATGAGACTCGAAGAAGTATTGCAGCTTCTCGATAACGCTAAGCTTAAATTGAATTTGTCCAAGTGTAGCTTCCTACAAAATCAGATTGATTATTTGGGATACGAGATCAGTTCATCAGGGATGCGGCCATGTGAGGCAAAAATCCGATGCGTAACCGATTTCCCTCGTCCCCAGAACGTCCATGCTGTTCGTCAATTTTTAGGTTTAGTCAGCTATTTCAGAAAGTTTATCCATGGCTTTGCAGAATTGGCTTCCCCTCTCACAAAATTATTGAAAAAGGACGTTAGGTGGGAATGGGTAGCAGATCAGGAAGAGGCCTTTAAAGCACTAAAAAATAAATTAGTGAGTAGACCAGTTCTTGCTATTTACGACCGCTTTGCAGAAACCGAACTCCATACAGACGCAAGCAAAATAGGTATAGGTGCAATTTTGTTGCAGCGTCCACAGGGCGGTGAGTCGTTTAAACCAGTCGCTTTCTACAGTCGTCAAACAACTCCAGAAGAGAAAAATTTTTACTCATATGAGCTCGAAACCCTTGCTGTGGTTTGTTCCCTCAATAAGTTCAGAGTTTTTCTACTCGGTAAAGATTTTAAAATCATCACCGATTGTAGTGCTCTTCGTTCAACGTTTCAGAAACGTGATCTCATACCCCGCATAGCAAGATGGTGGCTCGCGTTACAAGAATTCGACTGTACGGTTGAGTATAGGGCTGGTACAAAAATGGCACATGCAGATGCGCTATCTAGGAATCCGATAAACCTAATAACTACGCAAAACTCTGATCAGTATCCTTGCATATTATCAATTAGTGACGAAGACTGGTTACTTACTCTTCAATTAGGTGATACCGAATTAGTAAGGATACGTGACATAATTAACAGTGGCTTAGACTCAAAAGGGCTTGAATATATTAAAGAAAACTATATAATTCAGGACAATAAATTATACAAATGTTTAGACGGGGACAAAACCAAGGTTAGATGGGTGGTTCCTAAGGGCGCGAGGTGGCAGGTATGCAAAATGAACCATGATGATATTGGGCATGTTGGTTATGAAAAGACGTTAGACCGTATAAAAAATCGCTATTGGTTTTCGAAGATGTCGCGTTTCATAAAAAAGTAGGTGGGCTCATGTATTGAATGTGCGTACGCGAAGAAAGCCGCAACCACACGTGAAGGATTGTTACATCCTATTACTAAAGTTGATATTCCATTTCACACTTTGCATATCGACCACCTCGGGCCTTTTGTGAGATCTAAGAGGGGTAATACCCATATATTAGTCGTTATTGATTCCTTTACAAAATTCGTGTTTATAAAACGATCCGAAATACCAAAACTATAAACGTGATAAAAACATTAGAGGATATATTCGATACTTTTAGGTCCCCTGATAGGTTAGTGAGTGACCGCGGTAGTTGCTTTACCTCGCACGCTTTCAAAAGGTTCTGCTTAGGCAGGGGTATCAGGCACATTTTAAACGCTGTGGCTAGCCCTCGATCTAACGGACAGGTCGAGAGGTATAATCGCACTATACTAGACTCCCTGACAGCACAAAATTTAAACGACAATGAGAAAGAGTAGGATAGTAAATTAGGACGAATCCAATGGGGCCTTAATAACACCATTCAGAAAACGATAGGAAGGGCACCAGCCGAGGTTATGTTTGGGACAAATATAAGTAGTGAGAGAAATCTTGTTCTTAATGAAGTAACAGATATAAACCGGGAACATTGTGTCATCTGTAAGAGAGGAAGTAAAGAATAGGATCGATAGGGAGCAAGAGAAACAAAAACTATACTATGACAAGGGACGTAGACCAGCACGAGCGTATAATAAGGGAGATCTGGTAAAGATAGCTAAAACAGCGTTTCAGAATGATAGCAAAAGTACTAAGCTCCTGCCTACTTATGAAGGCCCGTTTAAAGTTGTAAAAGTGTTGGGGAATGACCGGTATAGAGTTGCTCCTATACCCGGGTTTGAGGGAATGAGAAATAAACGTAAGACCACTGTCGCTTCAGATCGAATGCAGCCTTGGATCCACTTAGTTTCCTTACAACTTGATGATAGAAGCCATGATACTGAGGCTATGGATGATAAAAGTGACGATGATACGCTAGAATAGGGAGACTCTAATAGAGCTGTCACAAACAATTTATTGTTAGTTTTTACTATTTTAAGAATTTGCAAATGATTTTACTGCATAAAAGTTTATGAATTGTTTCAGATCAAGTGCGAGAATGGATGGGTTCGCAACTTGATATGGTTATTTATGTTGGACTGATTAATCATGATCAAGAGCGAGAATGGATGGGTTCGCTACTTGATATGGTTATGATTTTGGTTTGGTTCGGAAGTCATGAGCGAGAATTGATGGGTTCGCAACTAGATATGGTTGTTATATTGGATTGATTAATCATGATCAAGAGCGAGAATGGATGGGTTCGCTACTTGATATGGTTATGATTTTGGATTGGTTCAGAGGTCATGAGCGAGAATGGATGGGTTCGTTACTTGACAAAGTTGTAACTAGTTTTAATAAAGAATTTTTTTTAGAAGGGATTTGCGATTGTTATTATGCATAAATAATATTTAAAAAGAATAAATTGGGTACTAGGTAAAATACCTCATTTCTTTCAGTAATGTGTTGTAGTTAGGACAGAAGATTCATATGTTGAATATGTGGTTTAGTGCTTATACTTTTTATTGTAACCTACTCGCTTTATATTAATTAACAGGAAAATAATTACAATTTATAAGACTTTGTGAATTTTTAATTTTCTTTATAAAAATTGATTTAAGAGCATGTATACATAAATAATTTTATCATAAGCAGTATTGTATTATAATGGTCCATACAGAATGAGTCAACCAACCGAGTGTAAGTTTACAACAGAGGCGTGTATGGGGTCATACACGTCATCAGGATGGTCGAGTGTAAGCTTTCATGTATTTTCAATCTAAAATTAATTGTGTAATAGGAAATAATGATATTAAAAGTGTTTGATTTGATTATTCGCGATTTTACACTGACAACACGATGTCGGTAGTGGATATTTCTGGGGAAGGTGACTTTAAGGCGGTCGGGGAATGGTCGACTCATTCTGGCGGCAGTAGCCGACTTGTACTGTTCTCTCTCCTTTGGGGCTAGTGTGTTAAGAAGTTATATTGTTAATAAGAAAGTAGATACGTTTCTAATTGTGTGGTGTAATTATTTAATCAATATAGTTTGTGTCGAAATCAAGGATTGTAGTTTGATTGGAGGAAAACCCCTACATCAGTTATCTGAAACTTGAAAAAGTAAAGCTAAATATCTAGATCCTAAAAATCTGGTGGCAGGGAAAACTAAAAGCAAAATAGTAAATTTAAATTAAACAATCATAAAATGTTAAAATTTAGATTTAGGGACAGTTAGATAGTAAATAAAGTAATAATTTATTTTAAAATGGACATTAAAAGGGATACAAGATGGTTATTTAGTGAATAGATTTAGGTTTATAAAATAATTTAAAGTTTTAAAAGATAACTATTATAATAAGAAGGTAGGTAGGTAGGTTAAGGAAGAAAAGGATTTGCTTAATTTAACAAATACTGTAACTTAATTAACTAAATGTGTTGTAACCTGCCTTGTATACAAGGTATTTGTCAAGTATTAAATGCAGTGAGTGATGTCTGGGGCGATTGGTTATGTCGTCGATTTTGCTTCCACAGTTCGTCAAACAAAAGGAGACACAATATAAGCCAGTGAGTAATGGACGTTGCTCATCGATGATGAGCTGTGTGATTTGATGGTGTGTTGTATGGTGTATAATGTCTGTAATTAACCATTAATACTTAAGGTTGGGTACTTTCCTTGACTTATAGTTTCAAATTTCTCCAGTGACCGTTGACAGCTGATTTCTTCGACCAACTTTTTGCGATAAACTTTTACCAAACACTGCACTTAACCAGATACATAACTTATTGACTATACTATAGATAACTGACAACAATTTACACAATAATATCAGTAAAAAAACTATTAAAAACTATTTTTCTAAATTCAAATTACAAGAGGTCGATTTTTGACGACTAGTTGGCTGTGTTGCCAACCCAAAAAAAAAAATATTATAAGCTTGACGTAGTGCGGGGAGAGCATTAAACTTACGTTCTAGCGCAGTCAATCTACGCTGAGCGTGCGTGAAAGAGTTACCTAATAATTGAGGATCGCCTTTAAAAGGCAGCGAAATAATATATGGCCCACACGGACTTCTTTTGAAGATTTATAAAATTGTTCACAATCTTGATTTTCCGGAGTTAAAGTATTTACAGAAGGCACCTCCTCGAGTTCCCAAAATTTTAAAATATTATTATTTAAAGTATCCACTAAAGGGCCGAAGGACCAGACTATACCTTCACGGTTGAGAGTCGGAATCTCGCCCATGACAATATAGCCAAGCGTAGTCTCAAGAGCGTGAGGTACGTGGCGAGCGGTGTCCGAAAAATCAGCTGATTGCTCTAGCGGTGGTGGTATCACTTTACCTCCTAGAATAATAAACGCGAATACTTGAGCGCCAAGAATTGCATCTATATCCCCGGGTGAGTTCCAATAATCATCTGCGAGCGGTAAATCTTTAAAATGTTCTACAACAGATGAATGAATTTCGTGAGTAGGCAACTGATCAGTGATATGATCAATCACTAACAATGATAAATTATATTCAGCGTCAGAAACCCGAGATTGAATGGTAAGTGATACGTAACCTCTAATAGGTGTCGACAACGACCCTACAGATTTCAAAGATGAGTTAACAAGCGGTAGGATTTTTAATTTTTTTTTTTTACAACAAGCGAGAGTAATAAGATTGTTTTGAGAAGCACTATCTATTAAACATCTTATAACAAAACGATTTCCATTATTTGGAACATATACTTGCGCAGTAGGTAACACAATTGAGCTCTGTAATTGATTACGAGATACAACTTTTTTATTACATGAACGTAAAGCGAACGAATTCGTGGAATTAGTACATTCCTTCAACTTATTATTATTATCGATACGCGGGGCGGTCTCGGCCGGCAGCTGTTTGCGTATGCATACACATAGACTGTGAAGATGCCGGGAGCGCATGATTCGCGTCAGCCGGAGCGGTGGCGCTAGAAGAAGCGGGTGCAGGGCGACCATTGTCAACACCTACGTTCCGTTGCGATTGATTTGGATCGTTATTAAAATGTAATAGCGAATGATGTTTCTTGTGACACTGTTTACAAGTGTTCCGAGAACCACAGTTGAAGGAAGTATGTTTACTACTAAAACAGTTTATACATAATTTATTATTTTTAGGGTTCCGTACCTCAAAAGGAAAAAACGGAACCCTTATAGGATCACTTCGTTGTCCGTCCGTCCGTCCGTCCGTCCGTCTGTCAAGACCGTTTTTCTCAGGAACGCGTGGAGGTATCAAACTGAAATTTATATCTAATACTCAAGTTTACTGTCCCTTGGAGCTGTGAAAAAATCAAACTTCTAAGCCTAAGCAGTCAAAAGATACAGCCGTTTATGCCGCAAATTTTCGAAGTTCGCACGGGAATCAAAACCTACAGGGTACTTCCCGTGAACTTAGAATCTTGAAAGGAGAATGGGCAAAATGGTCTATGAGCGGCCAACAACGAAATAGGTATTAAATGAAAGTACTATTACTAAGGACTAACTTTTACTATGAACGTAACATTGCAGCTCATTTAGAAAAAAAAATACATATAGGTTAAATACTTAGATAATAAATGTAAGAAAATGTGCAAACTCATTTTTATAAATTACATAAATAAGTATTACGTGTGCGTATACAATCTAGACATGTGAGGTCCAGAATATATTATTCTTATATTGTAATTAACCGAGAAAGACAAAATAGAGAAGCAATTGCTCATTATTATTGCAGTTGTGTAAGTGGAAGGCGCACAATCGGTTGCTGTGCACACGTTATGTGTGTAGTGTGGTATCTGGCATGGGCTAGACATCAAGACGAGGATATTTTATTACCGGCATCAGAACTCAGTGCTATTATTGTACATTAAATGTATTATTAAATGTATTATTAAATGTATTATTAAATGTATTATTAAATGTATTATTAAATGTATTATTAAATGTATTATTAAATGTATTATTAAATGTATTATTAAATGTATTATTAAATGTATTAATGTACAATAATAGCACTGAGTTCTGATGACGTTATCATTATTATTATTATTGGCGATGTTTTGTCATAGTAGTAAATGTATTTTTCAAGTCATTTTATTTTATTTCCTTATTTTTAAGGCTAAACCTTAGTTATAATACGCTAAATCACAGACTGACATATTAAAAATATAAATGTATTTAATTCTATTAATAATTACACCACAGATATAAAACATCTCGAGGGTGATTGTAGGGTGATAATACACCAAAAAAAAAAAAAATTGTTCCTGGCCGCTGATAGACCAAACGCCATACAATTTTGCCCATTGTCCTTTGGTACGAAGTAACGTCTTATAGTACAAATAAAGGAAAAATTGCGATTTAGTTACATCATACAATAAAAAATGTTTTTGAAATTTTTAAAGTCACTGCTTTTTTTTATGAACACGTGGAGGTATTAAATTGAAATTCATATCAAATACTCAGGTCTATAGTACCTTTAAGCTGTAACAAAATCAAACTTTTATGTCAACGCAATCAAAAGAAATAGCAATTTAAGCCGCAAAGGACGCACCAGACAGCGTAGCGAGCGGACGTGTTTACATTTAAATTGCACAAAATAATTAACAATCTCATCAATTTTGAACCTAAAGCCAGTGAAAATAAAATTAAAAACTTATTAGCAGAGAGTGTCTAAGAAGTGTGTGTGAGCGCCGGCGCCGGTCAAGCAGCAGTGTGCGTACGCATCATTAGGGTACTGCACATATTACAAAGGCGGAGCGACGAGCGGAGCGGGTAAAAGAAATTTTATTTTAAAAAATCAGTCATACCCGAAGCCAATTAATTATGAGTGTAGTACGGTCACCTACTAGTAACGTTGGCACCAGTGTTTCTCAGCCAGACCTATCAAGTCTCTGCATTACTGAACTAGATTCAAAGAACATATCAATGCGAAAAAGAAAGAGACCGGATGATGATTTTTCTCATCAATTCAGTGAATTTAAAAGAGAAATTATGGGCATGTTTAAAGAATTCAAAAAGTTCCAGACAGATAATTTCACTAGCATTAGAAAAGATATAACGAATATTAAAGAACAGTTAACCGGCATCAAAAGCATAACAGAAAATTTGATTGCTGAGAATAAAACCTTCAATAACAAAATTGCGAACCTTGAAGTATCTATAAATAACACCCAAGAAAAAGTTACGTCCTAAGAAAGTGACGTTCATGCTTTGAAATCGAATGTGAAATCTACATCGACTTCTCCTAGTACTCCTGAAACGCATACAACCTACGACGAAATAATCACTGAAGTTCAAGAGCGAACCGAGCGTGGTAAGAATGTAATAATTACCGGCATTGTCGAACCACGCTCGGACGATATGGAAAAAAAAGCGGGAAAGGGACAGAAATGAAGTTAAAACCATAATATCAACCATATTTCCCACGTGCCCTGAGCCAGAAAAAATCATACGACTAGGAAAATAAAACACGTTCTATTAAAGTTTGTTACGCATCTCAAGAAACGGCTCTACATATTGAAGAGGAGATCCTCTATCAATGATGATTCAATCAAAATCTTCTCGGATCGAACACCAAACCAGCAACAGTATATGAAGAAACTACGAGACGAACTGCGCCAGCGGACAGATAACGGTGAAAAGAACTTAATTATTAAGTATCAGAAAGGGGTACCAAAAATCATTAAACAAAACTTAAAAAAAACTAGATGTAAGAGGAAAATCAATAAATACGTCTGGAAACAAATTTATAACTTATAAAGTCAACAACAAATATACTAACCTAACAATTACCGATAAATCTCTCAAATTTCTGTACGCAAACGTACGAAGTATAGTAAAGCCAGGTAAATTGGATGAATTAAAGTGTGTCATAGAATCAATTCAAACTACTGTACATGTGATAGTGTTAACAGAGACATGGATAAAAGATGAAGATGAAGCTTGCAGGTTAAATTTGCCGAACTATACACTCTATTTCAATTATAGAAAAAACTCTCGTGGTGGTGGCGTTTCTATTTATATACATAATCTTTTAAAACATTACCATTTGGATGAACAATGTGAAGATGGAAATTACTTTTTGTGGGTATATCTAGACAACCTCTCTTTGAATATAGGAGCCATATATAAACAACCTGCATCAAACACAAATAAATTTCTAGAACATTATAGTAAAAATTTGGCGAAGAGAAAACGAGCTATCATTTCGGTGATTTAAACATTAATTTACTTGGTACAGAGGTACATCTTAAAGAATACAAAATAATATTGCGAGAAAATAATATGAAATTACTCAACAAAATTAGTTTGGAGCACTGTACCCGTGAAACAACAACAACACAAACGACACTAGATCACGTTGTTACAAATCTGCAAGACAACACTTTCCAAATGACCATTGTAGACTCGTCTTTCTCTGACCATAAACAGATATATTTTGAGATCAACCGGCCCAAACCTCTACGTCTACAGAGAATGCAGTATGAATCAATCAATTACATCAATCTACAAAAAACAATAAAAGAAGACATTAGTACAAGAGAGATTTCTCAACTATCAGATCTGGAATCTTTACTCTTACAGTCATTATCTAGAAACAAAATAAAGAAAACAAAGATACTCAATCCACCACGGACAGACTGGATAAATAAAGACCTTATAGCTTTAATTGAGGAAAGAAACCAACTGTGGCAAAGCCTGAGACAACAACCACAAGATAACCAGCTAAGAAATGAGTTTATTAAAAAAAGAAACACTACGCGGATGGCAATACAAAATGCTAAGAATCAGTACTACAACAATGCTTTTAAAACGTGTAAGAAAAATCCTTTAAAAATATGGCAACTGATTAACAAACTGTCAAATAATAAAGCAGAAAAAAGCTGCAAAGTACTAGTAATTGAAACTAGCGCGGGTCAAATAACGGACACTGTCGCTATTTGTGAATGTTTTAACTCATTCTTCTGTACAATAGGTAGTAAATTAGCTAGACAAATACCACAAAACCTTAATAGCGTATATAATCATCTACAGCAGCCAAAAAAAACTTGCAAGCAGTTATCAAATCTAACCCCTACCACTCCATCAGAGATAAGCAAGATCCTAATTAGTCTTAAAAGTAATACTAGCTCAGGTTTAGATCGCATAAATACTAAAGCTTTAAAATGTACCAAAGATGTGATAGCAGAAACACTAGCGAACTGCATAAATAGATGTTTAGAAGAGGGAAATTTTCCTGATTCCTTAAAAGCCGCGAAAGTAAGCCCTGTATTTAAATCCGGGAATAAGATGGACATAAATAATTACAGACCTATATCTATACTACCGGTACTATCGAAGGTATTTGAAAAGATACTACATAATCGATTAAATCAGTTCTTAACGAGCAATAATTTTCTTTTTAAAAAGCAATATGGTTTTAGAGCTCAGTCTAATACTGTATCTGCGTGTGTAGACCTAGTTACAAATATAAAAATAAATATAGACCAAGGCAAAATATGTCTCGGAGTATTCATTGATCTAAAAAAGGCGTTCGATACAGTGAGTCACGATATACTCTTAACTAAACTTAGAAACATATGTATTACGGATGCAGCTTATAATGTTTTCAGGTCCTACCTCTCTGGGCGAAATCAGGTTGTGAAGATTGATAACAATCAAAGTGAACCACACCCAATTACTTTCGGTGTACCCCAGGGCTCGATACTGGGTCCGTTATTGTTCCTCATATACATTAACAATATATATGAGATAGGATTAAAGGGCGATGTCACTTTGTATGCAGATGATACAAGCTTATTTTATTTTGGCGAATCGGCCGACGAGGTTATAAATCTGGCACAGATTGATCTGAATGTGTTACACAGGTATGTAAGCTAGAACAAAATCTATTAACTATCAACGCCTCAAAAACACATTACATATTTTTCTCGGCTAAGAACAAAAATATTGGTACCCACGACCCTTTGGTAATCAATGGTGAAATAATTAGTGAAGTTAGTGAGGAAAAATACTTGGGGCTTGTATTGGACCGTAGACTCACGTGGCAGCCACACATTGATAGAATACGTCAAAAATTGATCTCATTGGCAGGTGCTTTACGACCAATCGCTAGATGTTTGCCAAAGAACGTAAGATATGTGATATATAACTCCCTGGTAAAATCTCACATTGATTACTTGATTGAAGTTTGGGGAACAGCTGTTAAAAGCAATTTAAAACCATTACAGATAACACAAAATAGACTCATTAAAACTTTATTTCATTTCGATTATCTAACACCAACGTTAAAAATATATGAAAAAACTGGTATAATGAACATTTCTCAAACATATAAATATAATACTAGCATACTTATTAGGAAAATTTTAACGAAAGATATTCATTCACAACTCATTTTTACAAAAAAGATAGACTGCACCAAACGTTTGACTAGACAAGCCAACAATATATGCCTGAGACCGCCTAGAACAAACTACGGAAAGAACAGCATAGTATTTGATGGAATAAAAACCTACAATAACTTACCTAAAGATATTAAAGAAGCTAAAACCTTAGTAACATTTAAAAAATTACTAAAACGCCATATTTTAAAGGATTTTTTATAATATAATTAAATCAGCTTATAATGATATTTTAACCAACCTATATCTCTTCTATGTCAAACACGTATTAAATACAAAAATGTAATAAACGATACGTACGAAACACAATATACATACATAAACATATACACTTAGTACATCAATATAAAAAAAATATATATATACAGCGTGGCGCTACAATGGTGACATTAATTTAACACACGTGTAGGGCTAGTGCCCTTTAATCATAATAATTTTAATAGGTTAAAATAACTCGTATATTGAAAAAAAATTTTTTTTCAAACAAACTAAATGATAAAAATGTAACTAAAATTGGGATCACCCTTGCAAAAAATCATTCATGATATTACGAGTACTTACCTAGCTGGCTTACGTTAACTCGGAGCGGCAACGCGTCGCTTCACGCGCTGGCAACCGCGCAACACGTTTTGTACCTACTCGTGATCGGTCCGATTCTTTGACGGCGCGCGGCGCGCGGCGTATAATCAAAGAAACCGAGCAGCGGCGGGCGGTGCAAGTGATACCTACAGCGGAGTTGCTTAGTCAAACACTTATCATATCACCCTCTCTTGTTACTAATTGTTATAACTGTCATCACTAATCACTGCTTTTATTAGTTAGTTATTTGTCTTAATTATTAAATTTTCTTATTTTCAATGAGACCACCGCGTTGGTGGATGCAAAGAGCTAAACGGCGTTTCATGTTTTCCCGCACATTTGAAAATAAATTGTCAGTTAAAGCCATTGCCCTCAATTTCTCAAACGCATTTATTATTCGATGGCGTAATTGTTCAACCGAATCCACGTTCTCCGCGTACACATCGTCTTTGATGCATCCCCAGAAAAAAAAATCGAGTGGGGTGAGGTCAGGCGATCTTGCTGGCCACCTACGAGGTCCAAATCTACCAATCCATTGTGCACCAAACGTGTCATTTAACCACTGCCTGGCTGTTGTTACAGAGTGTGCTGGCGCGCCATCTAATTGGTACCACATTCGTTGGTATTGATGGACGTTAAGGTTATTTGTGTATTCTGACACCGTATCATTTAGTAGATTAAGAAACCTTTCTCCGTTCAAAGCCCCATCAATGAATACGGGTCCGATGATGTTGTCACCGTGAATAGCTGCCCAAACATTTACAGAAAATCTGTACTGATGGGCTGACTCCCGCCACACGCGCGGATTTTGATTTTTGGGTGCCCAATGGTGTAGGTTGTGCTGGCTCCACATGCCGTTTCTGGTGAACGTGCTTTCATCAGTCCAACAAATTTGGGAAAGAAAGTCACTGTCCTCTTCAATTTTACTCTGTAACCACTGACAATAATTCACTCGATCAATTTTATCACGCGATAGCAGAGTGTGTACTTTTCTAAACTTGAATGGGTGCCACTTTTCGCGCTTTAATATCCTATGGACGGTTCTGTGATGTACTTGAAAATGCCTAGCGCTCTGGCGGAGGCTAGTTTTGGGTTGGTTTTGGAAATATTGCAGCACATTTTCAGTTAACTGGATTGGGTTTTGTCGTGTAGGTGGTCGATCAGGGCGTTGAGACCTAGGATCCACTGGCCGGTTTTCGCGGATGCGCTGAAGAGCTCCTACAATAGTGCGAGGATTAGTAGGGCACTGTCTTGAACCGCCATATCTCTCGCGATATGTCCTTATCGCAAGAGCGGCATTTTGACGACATTCTCCGTAAATTAGAATCATGTCCGCATATTCAGCTGCTGTGTAGTTTGGATGTGTATTTGCCATCACGATCACAAGTTTACACAAGCACTAATAACACAAATAAAAGCGTCCGTATCGCAAGAGATGTCAACGTACCTACTAAATAAGAAAAACAAAACAAAACAAAGCGTCTTTATCGCAGTACCATAATCTTATTACTCATTACACTAAAATAAATAAATAAAACAATAGGTAAGCGTCTTTTTCGCGGAAACATTTACAAAATTAGTCGACGTAATTATGCGCACTACTATGAAGAAGTGTGTCAAGGGCACGAGTTAGGCTAGCACTAGAAATGCAAAAAAAGAATTTGATTTCGCTGCGACGCGACGGGGTGGGGAGGGCGCGTCGCCTGCGCCGCCCGCTCGCCGACAAAGGGATATCTCTTTCCTTTAAAGTATTGCTTATTCATTTTAATTTCATTGATGCGATGTTATGATCCGTGACCTCGGCAGATGACCGCTGCGCGACAGTTTTTACGTACAGGTTGCTCCAAAATGCTATTTTATAAAACTTTAAATAAATCCGCAAATAATGACGTTTAATTGAAACATAATTTCTTCATGGAACGAAAATGTGAAAACGTATATGTGTGTTAAATTAATGTCACCATTGTAGCGCCACGCTGTATATAAATAAAATATATAATATATACTACTTACATTTA
The DNA here is from genome assembly GCA_905475315.1 of Autographa pulchrina. Taxonomy (NCBI): domain Eukaryota; kingdom Metazoa; phylum Arthropoda; class Insecta; order Lepidoptera; family Noctuidae; genus Autographa; species Autographa pulchrina. The sequence continues at coordinate 3,130,877 of FR997761.1, read as the reverse complement.
AACACGTATATCAAAATAATGCTTATTTAAATATTTAATATGGTATGGTATATAATATATACATATATTTAAATTACATACAGTTGTCTACCCATACAAGGAAACTATAAGCAATACTACAATAAAATTAAAACCATACAAAACTTCTCGTGTTACCGATTCACAATGAATCACTAAGTTATAGGCCTAAGTAAACACCCAGTGCTACTAAGCAAGCACTTCTAGTGACAACTACCCGCTGGAAACAAAACAATTTTTTACACTTACCTTTACTTATTATAAACGTTGTCTGGTTATGTTATGTTTTAAATTTAATTGTTAATTATTGTATTTTTCTCTGTAAGTGATCTATGTAATCTTTTGAGAAAAATAAATGTCTTTAACCGTATATTTTCAAACTCGCAATTACTCGAGAGAATCAAAACCTAATGGGTACTTCTAATCTATCTAGGATCTTGAAATTTGGCTTGAAGCAATGTTTAATAGCATATACAAAGGAAAAATTCCGAAAACCATAAATTTTTAGTTACATCATATAATAATAAATATTTTTGAAAATTTTAAAGTTACTGCTTTTTTTCATGAAAACGTAGGGGTATTCAATTGAAATTCATATCAAATACTCAGGTCTATAGTACCTTTAAGCTGTAACAAAATCAAACTTTTATGTCAACGCAATCAAAGGAAATAGCAATTTAAGCCGCATATTTTCAAACTCGCTACTACTCGCGAGGGAATCAAAACCTAAGGGGTACTTCCAGTCGATCTAGAATCTTGAAATTTGGCATGATGCAATGTAGCACATATATACGAAAAATTCCGAAAACCCTAAATTTTTTGTTACATCACATTTTTTTTTCTTTTTCAAATAATTTTAAACTTATTAGCCTTTTCCTCATGAACGCGTAGAGATATAAAGTTGAAACTTATATCAAATACTTAGGTCTCATTGTCTTTAAGCTGTGAAAATAAAACAAATAGCCTAAGAGCCAACGACTGCCAGACCTTCGTCATTTTATAAAAGCTGAAAGTTTCTCAGTGCATGTGCCCTATACAGGTGAGAACGACCAGCGACTATAGAGTTTGGGTTGTGGTTACTTTGGCAGCTATCAGGTAGTAAAGGTGTATAAAATAGTACCTAACTTTCGTCTTAGTATAAAAGCTAAATTTTATATAATAATGTTACTTGGGGAGCTATAAAAAGACGTTACCTCAAATGCCGGACAGTTTGAATGGTTTAAACATCTTGCCAGACACATTGGAAGTCTGCTGTATGTGCTATTTTTTTTTTAGAAAAGGAAAATTAAAACCATACAAGACATAAAATAAAATAATCTTGAGTACCAAGAAGCTTTCAAGAAAGAGGGGTCTCGGTATGGTTAGAAATGGTGACCCATCTACGGACCAACCGCGGCGAGCGTGGCTTAACCTGTATTATCGGTCTAACCGTATGGCGTACACTTAGTCACAAGCCCCTCTAATTAATCTTATTATTTTTAACTAGCTGTGCTCCGCGGTTTCACCCGCGTGAATTTCTAGGTTTCGTTTACGATGTCTATCCGGGGTGGAGATGAATCCGCTATTTTTGACAGCAGTTGAAGTACGACATTAAACGTCAAACTCAACGAAAACGCGCCATTTTGTAAATACAACGTACTTGCATAAGAACTAAGAAGTTGCTCCAATTGTTTTACGCATTGAAGCATTTTTTTATTACTTATAACAAAAATGAGACCAGCTGCTGCTGCTTTGCGTTTACGTACTCGTATTTTGGTGTTAGCCAATTAACGTGAGCGTAGACGCCAAAATCTTCAGCGTCGTCATTTCCGTGCTAGGTTGAGGCTCCATGTGGATCCATTCTGCGATCTTCGCGAGACAGAATCCTTAAAAACAAAGAGAAGAAAGATCAAGTTACTCAGTTAGTGTCCGAGTTAACTCCTCACTTAAAGGTAGACCGACGATCCGACGCTATCTCGCCTTCTTATAAGGTTAGTAAAGATAATATCCTAATAACTTAACCATTTATTAGCTAGATATAATATATTGTAATCACAGATGTTTGTGGTACACGATGTACATGCGCTTCATGTAAATTTGTTACATTGCCTTCAATTTGCCTTCAAAAGTAATGTTTCATATTTAACATGTATATTTATTACAGGTACTCATTGATGCTCGCTTTTTACGCGACGGGCTCATTCCAAACTTTGGTTGGGCAATCATTCTTCCTTATCGTTTCTCAGACTACCGTTCGCGGGCTGTGAATCAAGTGAAAGATCCTTTAAATGATGTGTTGACTCCTATATTAGACACAGCAGAAGGAACTCCTGAGCATAATTATTATATGCGACATGTGGCCACAAGAAACCTATTGGAACGCTGCATTGGACTACTAAAAGCATGTTTCAGGTAATACAATAAACACATATTGATTTAAGCTATCTGTCTAATATAACCTAGAGTGTAAATAAGAAAAAAAGTTTAAAAGTTTTCAGATGTTTGCTTGTGGCACGCACTTAGCACTATAGCCCTATCACAGCGGGGGAATTGACAATGCATGCAGTGTTCAGCATAACATTGCCAAAAGACACCGAGTAGTAGAGGTAATACAGGGGTATTACCTCTCACAGCTGAGGAGACCAATGCTGAAAGGGAACGACAGCACCAGGTATTAAATATATGTATATTTTATTACCTACATCTTGCTTTTTATTAAAAAGTATTTTATCTCTTCTAGATTGAAATCAATTTGAGAGCCAAAGCATAAATTGGATTTTTTTTTTTTTTTTTTTTTTTTAGTTTTGGATCTTTCATCCCTCTGACATGGGGGTCAGAGTCCTTGGGATGTGGCGTGACATTTTTGCAGGGTGTAGATTGAAAGAAGGGAAGAAGGTTTGGCAGGTGTTACTCCACCTGCCGCGGGTGCGTACTTCGTTCATGCGGTAAGTTGTGCTGTAGGGTGCCGGTCACTGTTACAAAGGTGGGTGATGCTTAGCATACACCCTGCCATTTGGTTCTCCTTTGAACCCTACAGGTACACGCTTGTTCGGGAACGAAGACTCTTCCGCGGCAGGGGCGCGCAGCAAGGATGTTGCGGGGCACCTTCTTTCCGGTGGCGACATTTTGCGGACGACGCGTTTTGCAATCCACAACGACAAGGTACGTCTGCTCATTTTGCTTAAATTTGGCCAGTTTCTCACGAAACTGGCCCGAATTAGTATTATGCAGGTTTTTCGTTGGTACCCTGCCGCTATGTGCTACGCTTTTTGCGTATTTCACCACCGGATTGAATGGGCCCACCAGTGCCGTCTCGCAGACCACTGTGCCACTCCGTGTTGCCACTATTGTCGCGTGGCGGCCCTCAGCAATACGCCGTCTTAGCTCGAGCCAACGCATCCCACCTGCGGCGGACGGGACACTCCATGCTAAATGCACTGTGTCCCGTCACTTCTAGCTTGGCTTTAGTGCAGTTGCAGCAGGTGGGTGTTGCGTTGGCGAGTCTGTCGGCGCAGTTGCTACGGTGATGAGGGCCGCTGCAGTGTCCACATTTCTCCACGGTCTCCGTGCAGAGGCGTCTGCTGTGCCCGTATCCAAGGCACATCGAGCATTGGACCAGCGGAGACTGGTCCTCCACTCGGATGAGCTGCAGGTCTACGTACACCTCAGCCGCCTCCACCAGCCTACCCCAGAGAACTGGGGACACCTTCGCGACAATGTGACACATGAGGTCATTGCGCGCCTTCTTTCTAAAAAGAATCTCCACCCTGTCGTCGCCAGCTGGGAGGTCGCGGAACAGTTTCCGGTTTTGCACCCTCAGGAAGTCCAGTACGTCCTCATCCTTATGGAAGGTGAGGACATCCCTGAGGGTGACGAGGGGGTCCTGATTTTTGACCATCAGGACCTCGAGCTGCTGGTCTGCTTCCTCGATTTTTGATTTCACCCTGTTCCGCTCCTCTTCGGTTCGACAGCTGACGACGATTTTCCTGTCCTTCGCTTTGCGGACCCGGTCAACGTGTAGGCCCTCAACTTTGGCATTGAGGGCTGTCCGGATCCTCCCAAGGACCTGTTCCCCCGTGTCCATCTCGTCCCTGGATGTGACCACTACCGAGTGCAGCGCAGTAGGCTCCGGGCGTTTTCGCCCCTTAGCGCTCGCTGCTACACTCGCGTACGTGGGCACCTCCAGGGACTGAGTTTTTGCCGTTTGGAGGGCCTCCTTGAGCTGCTCCGCTTGCTCATTGCTCTCTCTCATTAGCCTACTATGTTCGGCCAATGAGGAGAGCAACTCGGAGACCCCCGATTGAACTCCCGCCAAATTGCCCGCGGCCTCCTCCCGGGGCTGCGGCTCACCCGTGCGCTCCTCCACTACGACGTCAATAAACGCCGGCGGGGAGGAGCACACAGCCTTGCCAGCTTCGCCGTCTTTAATAAGCTGGTACAGCCTATCGATGGCCTGGGTGACGGAAGCCTTTATATCTGTTTTAAGATTGCGCGAAGCGTTTAACGCGATTTTGGCCTTCGTCACCCATGCCCTCGCCTCCTGCAACCTGCTAGGCTGCACCACCACGGCTGGGCTCGTCTCCGGGAAGAGGATCTTGGCCGCCTCCCGCTCCCCCATGTCCCTCCGGACTTTAGTCTGGGTTTTAAAGGCTTCGGTCTTAGTCGCTTGTCTCGGGGGAGTGGTAGGCGGAGATGGTTCAGTAGATTTTTTGGCGGGGGTGCGGAACATCTTGTGAGGGATGAAATTGGTCGGGAAGGGAAGAGAGGATGTGCCCAACTCCAACCCAACGTAACCTTTTTTTAAAATATGGGTAAGTTTGTAAAAGTTTTAAATACAGTGGCGCTTAAATCTAGAATCTTGTATAAGTTGTAAAAGTGTAAAATAGTAAGAATAAAAACGATGAGGTTGTATAAGGGTGCTGAGACTAAAAATAAATTTAAAATTTGCTATTTATAAAATTGTGCTAATAGTTTCGCTCCTTGTTCCAGGTGTTCGCGGCCCAGGTGCGTCGGGACGTCGGAAAGACCTTAGTCTCTATGCTCTGCAGTCGCTTTTACGATTATGCGCTTCTTGTTGAACAAGAAGCGTCTGAAACGACCGAAATGTCAAAAAATTTTTGTGCCTGAAACACAAGCACTGTCGCCAAAAATAGATTTCTGGGCTGAGAGTCCCAGAAATAAAAGGAGATTTAGAGCGGTCCAACACCTGTCCAACGCCACAAACCGCAACCCTCTAGCACTACCGACTCCGGAGATATGGCCTCCCAAAGTTATTGGGGTGTAAAAGATGGATGGAAAAAGCCTCCGGAATCGATATGCCTGAAGAAATATGGGTGGGTGGGAGGGCAAAAAACACGAAATTTCTTCGGCTCGAGGTAGTCGGAGCGCCACGTGAGTGGTACCGTTCTCTTCGGCTGGACGTTTGCAAGCGAATGGCGTAATAAAATTTAGGGGTCCGGGAACAAATTTCCCTGGAAAACCGTGAAAAACTGATTTTTTACAGGATTTAATTTAATTTTTAAAGTAGAAAAATTTTGAAGTTCTATATAATCACACGATACGTGTGCTATATATTTAGGAAGGTCTTTAAGAGACCTACAAACAGATATGACTAAATGAAATTTTTACTAAACCGTTTTTGAAAAAATGACTTTGAAAAATTATATGATTTTAAGAGGTTTTTTGTAAATAAAAGCTATTTGTTTTTAAAATGGAATGCCAAAATTATACTCAAACGAAAGCAGACGTCTTGAGCTGTAGGTCAACAAAGAAATCGCGACAATCCACCGCATAAATTGGATTCTCAGGATCCACATAACCCCAGGGTCAACATGGACCTACGGAGGGGACAAACCTTACAACAGGCTCTTGTGAATAGGCTGTGGGCTAAAAGAAATTAGGTTTTAAACCATGTATTTGAGTAGTATATTATTGGGCATTCTGTCCCACTTGTTCGCTCATGCTTGCGCATTCGCGACGTGGGACAGAATGCCCAATAATATTTCTGGTAATTAGGTCTTGGGCATTCTGTCCCACTCTTGTATTACGCGCTCACAACTGGTACAATCGTCTGTGATACAGATTTGTGTACGCAGTATGCTTTTTCATCGCAATAACAATAGGAACCAACAGGCAATGATTGTATTGATTTGTAATGTGTTTGTTACTGCGCGCTCACAACTGTTACAATCGTCCGTAATACAGATTCATGTATGCAGTATGCTTTTTCATCGCAATAACGATAGGAACCAAAAGGCAATGATTGTATTGATTTGTAATGTGTTTGTTACTGCGCGCTCACAACTTTTACAATCGTCCGTAATACAGATTCATGTATGCAGTATGCTTTTTCATCGCAATAACGATAGAAACCAACAGGCAATGTTTGTCTTTGTAATATGCTATTGCGCGCTCACAACTGGTACAATCGTCTGTGATACAGATTTGTGTACGCAGTATGCTTTTTCATCGCAATAACAATAGGAACCAACAGGCAATGATTGTATTGATTTGTAATGTGTTTGTTACTGCGCGCTCACAACTGTTACAATCGTCCGTAATACAGATTCATGTATGCAGTATGCTTTTTCATCGCAATAACGATAGAAACCAACAGGCAATATTTGTCTTTGTAATATGCTATTGCGCGCTCACAACTGATACAATCGTCTGTCATACAGACTGGAGTACGCAGTATGCTTTTTCATCGCAATAGCAATAGGAACCAACAGGCAATAATTGTATTGATATGTAATGTGTTTGTTATTGCGCGCTCACAACTGATACAATCGTCTGTCATACAGACTGGTGTACGCAGTATGCTTTTTCATCGCAATAGCAATAGGAACCAACAGGCAATGATTGTATTGATATGTAATGTGTTTGTTATTGCGCGCTCACAACTGATACAATCGTCCGTGATACAGATTCGTGTATGCAGTATGCTTTTTCATCGCAATAACAATAGAAACCAACAGGCAATGATTGTATTGATATGTAATGTGTTTGTTATTGCGCGCTCACAACTGATACAATCGTCCGTGATACAGATTCGTGTATGCAGTATGCTTTTTCATCGCAATAACAATAGAAACCAACAGGCAATGTTTGTCTTTGTAATATGCTATTGCGCGCTCACACCTGCTACAATCGTCTGTGATGCAGACTGGTGTACGCAGTATGCTTTTTCATCGCAAAGCACATAATAAAAAACAAACAAAAGGTATTAAGATAGATTAAATTGTATTCAAAATATAACAAGTTATTGAGACTAGAACGAACTAAACATTGGAGGCTTCAAGAACAGCTCATCTGCGGACTGCACGAACGCTTGGAGTTTACGCCACTGGCTGGTGTCACCCTCAGTCTGGAATTTTATTCGAAGTAGCGCTTTCCTCCATAGCTCTTGAGAGTCTGTTTCACGAGCGTCATTTGTTTGATACACCTTGAGGTCAATATAGTACTCGCCAGAGGTGTTTGCAGTCCGGCGTTCGCTACCGTTTGCTATTCTTGTAACGAAGAACGTGGACAACACAGGCGTCGATGTGCCATCACATTCATCGTCTCGTTCATGTCGGAGCCCGAATATATCAAGCTTATTTATTTTTTTGCTGGAACAAAGAGTAAATAATAATGTTAACAACTTGTACTCGTATACTAACGATAATTTTAGGAACACGTTTAAATTTACGTAGGTACATGTTTTGTTAAGAATCTGGGATACACAAAAGTTAAAATATCGTATTAGTTACCTTATAGTAGCGGATTTTGTAGTTGGAGCAGTCTTGCGTTTGCCTGTAGATGTTGTCCGTTTTTGAGAGCTTTCTGTTTTGCGTTCATTGTTGAAGGAAATGATGTCACTCTCGCAGTCAGACCTGAAAGTTTAACAAATCAATTGGTTATAATTATTTATTGAACGTAATACAGTAACACAATAATTTTATATGAAATAAAATGTTTGTGTATTGTATTCGAAGGTTCAATCACATCAAACACTCGACAATCTAGATATAACTAAATTAATCAAGTAATAAAGACAATACTTACATTTTAACTGGTGTGAATTCTAGCAAATTGAGCAGCGGTGATGTACGAGTATAGTTTATTTACACAAAAGATACTCAGAATTGAAACTGTTGTGTTGATGCACGGTTTACTTTCTAGATTTTAGCTGAAAACCAGTAGCTGGGGTATGGTATTGTACCAAATATTATATCAGCACTAGAAAGTAAACTAATGATCGCTAACAAACATGCCTTTGCTTATAAGCAAATGTGATGTGATTCCTTGGATAATTTAAAATGTTAATAATCAAAGCAAACATACTAAGCGACACTACCATTTCTCGGGTACGTATTATATTCGTGTAAACGCAAAAAGTACCGACTAAGGGATTCATTTGTTGTCAGTAATGACTTCATATATTGCTTTACGTGATCAAGTTACATCGTACGATTTTATACTTGTTGCTAATTTAGCATAATTCATAAGGGCTATCATTTTTATAGATATAAAATTGGATTAAAATAAATAGTCTGATAGGTTTTTTAAAGTAAAAAAAAAATACTTGAAAACATGATACCTACTCTAGGATTTTTTATTAAAGTGAGAATGTTTTAATATTAACCCAACCAAAAGAATAATTATAATACACCACCAATAGATAACTTTAATTTGTATTAGTAGTGAACTTTAGTAATTCACTCTTTATTCGTTTGAACAAATAAGACATCTTGTTATTTCTGTAATGATAATATTATTACTAATATTCAATGAGTGACAACCCTACATAAAATATTTGAATCAGCAATACAAGCAATTTGAAACTTAGTTACATTCATAATTTCGCAATTATTGCAGTATGGTGGACCTATGTAATAATAAATAATTTTTATTCGCAGTTTACTTACTAAACTAAACTTAAATTAATAAATATTATAATGTACGTGTAAATCGAAAAAACTCTATTCTGAACATTGTAAGGTAAGTCCATAACTATTTAACTATTATTTCATAACCATTTCCTACTGATACTTAAGCACATGTGTATTTTATTTTTCAGCAATCTCAAACGATATAAAATACGTTGATGCCTTCACGGAAACAGTGATCGTCGCACAGTAAAGAAGATTGTGAAATTTATGATTTAGAAATATCTACAACGATCATCTGAGATTATCCTATTAAAAGGTAGGTAATGGTCATTATCATTCGGATTTAGAGGTTTAAATTTACTCAACTAATAATATTATAATCAGGTATTTTTTAAGATAATGATCTTATGTATAGTTTTCTAAAGTAAGGAGATAAAAAGGTTCTTGTAACCGCGAGCTAAGTAAGAATTACATTTTCTGTACGTATTCTAATCAAAGTTTCATGTTTTTTCAGAAGCAGAACAGAGCTGTTACTGTGGTGAATGTGATGAAAATATAACAAAGTCTAATCGCAGCAGGCAACAGATCCAGTAGTTAAGTTTTAGCTTTTAAAATTAGTACCTATATACCTTGTAAGTAACGATTACTTTATATTTTTGTAAGTTTCAATTTGTTTTTTGATAAAAAATGCCTTTCTGTTCGGTATGCAAAATTGATGTTAATTCTCGCACTTGGTTTACGCATTTACGTACTAATAAACATAAAAATAATAGCATTGTACCCCTCGATGACAAAATTGAAATTATAGATACTTGTTTTAAAGGACGTATTGTAAGTTATCGTATTAAAGCGTGCGAAAATAATATTAATGACTATCCAGAATCTTTTTTAAATAGTATCAAAAAAGAAGTAAATTCTTTAATAGACAATTCACTTCAAAAACATACATCAGTCAAGGTTAACTTTGATTATTACGGTATTTTTTTGATGTACAAAAATGATGTTCAAGAACTAAAATCTTTTGCAACAAAAAACATCATTGTTCATTGTAATTACAATTTTGATTTGTTGTATCAAAACTTTTCAGTTCAGCTTTTAAAAAAATTGAGGAATTTCAAGAAAGAGATAGTGGATGGTCATTTTTACATAATTCCCATTTAGAAATTAACATTAATAAATATCAACCACTTAGCGGATCAAAATTTTTAGATTTACCTAAATTCATAAAGAGCAAAAAAGCTTGTTTGAATATTCAAAACAATGATGATTATTGTTTTTTATGGTGCATTGTTGCTGCCTTATACCCTGCTACGCATCATTCGGAGAGAGTAACTTCTTATCCACATTTTCGCGACGTCTTAAACATTGATGGCATTGCTTTTCCAATCTCTTTTTCAGACATCAATATTTTTGAAAGACACAATCCCATGATACAAATTTACGTTTATGGTCTAAGAAATGGTAAAACTATAACAGGTCCACTGTATAGACCAACGAAGTTAAACGAAGGGTCCAAAATTATTCATTTGCTGTATATAGAAAATGATAATTCATCTCATTATTGTCTCATAAAAGATTTACCTCGTCTTGTAAAAAGTCAAATCACAAAACACCACAGTAAGTTGTATTTTTGTGAAACCTGTTTATTGTTTTTTCCTGATCAAGAAAAAATTAATAAACACCAATGTGGAGGAGTCGTAACTGTTTTACCAAATAAGGGGTCGGTTATACAATTTAAAAACTATCAAAGAAAACAAAATGTTCCATTTGCTATATATGCTGATTTTGAAACATTACTTGAACAGATTTGTAACCATGAACATGACACCGCGAATACGCTCCGCTTACAACGACACGTTCCTACTGCATTTGCATATAACATTGTTTCTTCGATGGATGATAATTTTAATGAATTTAAATCGTATCGTGGTATTGACTGTGTTTCAAAATTCATTGATTTTCTTACTGAAGACGTTAAGAGGATTCATAAGATATTAACCGAAAATGTTAGGATTAAATTTTCACAAAAAGATGAGATCGATTACATTCAAGCATGGCAGTGCCACATATGTAATCTTCCCTTGTGGAATAACAAAGTTAGAGATCATTGTCATATCACAGGTCGTTATCGTGGCGCCGCACATAAACATTGTAATTTACAGTATAAAGTACCTGTATTTGTACCAATTTTTTTTCACAATTTATCAGGTTACGACTGTCATTTATTCATTAAAAAATTAGGGGAAATTCCAGGCAAATTAACCATAATTCCAAAAAGTAAAGAAAAATACATTTCGTTTTCCAAATTCATATTGATCAACGATAGTGAATACGTTCATGTTAGATTTTTAGATTCATTTCATTTTTTAGGTACTAGTTTAGTTAAACTTGCAAAAAATATGGCTATTGAAGATTTTAAAAATATGCGTTACCATTTTCCAAGTTATGATCACTTTCGATTGCTTACACGAAAAGGTGTATATCCTTATGATTACATCAGGGACTGGAAATGCTATGAGGAAACTGTCTTGCCATCACAGCGTTTCTTTTTTAATTCTTTAAACAATGAAAGTATTTCCTCGGAGGACTATGAACACGCTAAGTTAGTGTGGAATGCATTTAACATAAAAAATTTAGGTGAATATACTGACTTATACTTAAAAACAGATGTACTTCTACTTACCGATATATTTCAAAAGTTCCGGAAAACTTGCAAGTTACATTATAAGCTCGATCCCGCATTTTATATTACCGCACCGAGTTTATCTTTTGATGCAATGCTTTTAAAAACTGGGGTTCGATTAGAACTCATAGATGATCTGGCTATTGTGCGAATGATTCAAAATGGTATAAGAGGAGGGTTATGCGTGTGCTCACACCGTTATGCTAAAGCTAATCATAAGTATATGTCTTCTTATGATTCAACAAAACCACCGTGCTTTATAGTTTATTTGGATTGCAATAACCTTTATGGTTTTAGTATGTGTCAATATTTACCCCACTCGGATTTTAGATTTTTGAATGCAACAGAAATAGTGCAATTACATAATAATATTAACACTATAAAGGATGAGGCAGAATGGGGTTTCATATTAGAAGTAGATCTGTTGTACCCGGAATCCTTACATACTTTGCATAATGATTTACCATTTTGTCCTGAAAAATGCATTCCACCGGGTGGTAAAACGAAAAAACTTATTTCCAACCTTTATAATAAGTATAACTATGTAATTCATTATGTTCACTTAAAAAAGTGTTTGGAACATGGATTAATATTACGTAAGATTCATAAAGTTATTACATTTAGGCAAAGTGCATACTTGAAAGAGTATATTGAATTAAACACACAACTACGACAAAAGGCAAATAATGTATTCGAACAAGATTTTTTCAAGCTTTTAAATAACAGCGTGTTTGGGAAAACACTGGAAAACACAGAGAATAGAGTGAATGTTCATTTAGTTAATACTTGGAATGATTCTAATAATGTTACTAAAAAGTGTCACACCGCTGAAAAACTAATTAGCAATCCTTATTTTCATAGTGCTTCAGTTTTCTCAGAAAATTTAGTAGCGATACAAATGAAACCTGCTCAAATAATTTTAGACAAACCTATTTATATTGGCTTTACCGTTTTAGAATTATCTAAATCGCATATGTATAATTTTCATTACAATATCATCAAACCCTTTTATAAAAATAAAGTAAAGTTATGTTATACGGATACAGATTCCTTAGTGTATGAGATATTTACATCAAACTTTTATCAAGATTTGAATTTTAAGCTTTTAGATTATTTTGACACTAGTAATTACTGTATCGATAACGAATTTAAAATACCTCAAATTAATAAAAAAATCCCTGGATTATTCAAAGATGAGATGGGAGGAAAAATCATCACAGAATTCGTTGGTTTAAGGTCAAAATTGTATTCTATTAAAACTCCTGATTATGTAATTAAGAAAGCGAAAGGGATACAATCTAGTGTAGTACGTGATTTAACAATTAACGATTATGAGAATGTTTTGTATAATAAAGGAGTCATTCGAAGGAAAAATATATTGTTCAAATCAATTAAGCACGAGATATTCACGCAAAGTGTAAATAAAATTGCACTCTCTGGAAATGATGATAAACGAGTATTATCTTCAGATAACATTTCAACGCGTGCATGGGGTCACTCTGCTATTTTAAAAGAAATGTATTAATGAATAAGATTTTACCACGTAAACCAGATTATATTTAAATTAGAGTTAGTTGAAAGTGTATTTATGTGAATGTCGTAAGTTATTTTATAAGTTATTTTAGTTTTATTGTGTAAGAATAAAATGATATTATTATAATAGAAATAAATGTGATATTGTGAGAAACCATAATTGTTTTATTTATTCAGCTTTACATTTTTTGTTGATCATGAATACAATAACCCTTCTTTTTTGCTTCATCGCAGTCGGGTAAAAATCAAGTTGCGACATGTAGCAGGAATATTATTACTAACAATGTTTATGCCGATGTAATATGAGCGTATATGTATTTCATCACTCGGATACATGTAATGCTTAGTTAACAACTTTTGGTAGTCAAAGAACATAAGCAAAAATACAATCATTTGAAACTAACCACTGTAAATTGCTTTTTACTGTGTTTACATTACGATTGATTGTCTTGTGCACCAATATGTATTTATTACATAAAGGTTAGAAGATATTGCATTCGATACTTATTGCACTGCATAATAAATTCATTTTATTTAATCATTTACTAAATATAGTTCGCTTGAAGTACTTGTACCTGCACATTATATTCAACATGACTTCGGTAAGTAATTATTTTATATTTTCATACAAATGTTGGTGTTTTATGCAATGTAAATATTTAACGACTTGTTATAATATTGTTTCAGCGATCGGGATCAGACATCGTTTTTAGCCAGTATGCTCAAGATCCTTACGAAGAATTCAATGAGATGCTACGATGCGATCGTGAAAACGCCAATCGAATGGCGAAAGAAAAAAAGACGAAACCACGTCGTAAAGACACCGTGAACAAACCCAACTCCACTCAGTCTTTCGTGATGAGCAGACACCAGCGGCGAGGCATTAAACTGATCAAAATATCAGTAATTGACCTGTGTAATAACTCGCTAGGCAGCGACAGTGACAATGAAACTGAAAATGTGTTTATATTTTTGTTCCACAGTACTTTTATGCTAAACAAGCTCTATACGTGAAGACTTGTAATTGGCTGTCAGATAATCATACTGTTATTTATTACCATTTTACTTAGCTGTAAGTCTTCCATAGTCTTTAAATAAATAAATAAATAAATAAATAAATAAGTGCGCAGTACATAGTTAAAGAGGTGGTGGACCCTATAGTGGATGAAACTGAATCATTAGTTAGGAAAATATCTAAATCGTTAATAGAATATAGTGATTGAAAATATTTGTATTAAGTATTTGTAAGTTTTTGTATGTGGGATAATAAAGGTACGTAAGAGGGTGACTATATTGTTTGTGGTAGAATAGTATATAGTTTTGTGTTTTTATATTTAGAATAGGAATAAACATAACTGTAAATAGTAGGTATAGGGTTATTATTAAATAAACGCATTATTGTCATTTAAAAATGTTTTATTTTTATATCTTAAAACTAATAAACAGATACACCTTTAGTTATTCCTCTAAATACTTTTTTATACATAATACGTTTTTAAGAGCACACTGTTTGGAATGTTTATTACAACACAAGTTAACTTTTCCATCGCAGGAGTATTTTTTGTGCAACTTGGATAAATTAGGACACAATTTCTCATCAAGTTCCGATACGTTACAATTCGTACATAGATCCTTAACCCATTTTACCTTCTCAGAACCTTGAACTATAATATTCTTATCTTTTAAATATGGTACGATTATACGATGGAATTCTCTGTAGTCGATGTGTCCTTCACTCCAATAAATGCCTCGGTTTTTTTCTATCCATTTAACTTGAATCTTTTCTTCGCTTGTTAGATGTCTAAATAAGTATGGAGGTTTTATTAAAAACGATTGCGTATAGTTTTGAGTCGCAAATGCCAATTCTTTTATTATAAAATTGTTGTAAAGATCCTTGAATCCTTGTACATCCAATATGAGAGTATCCGATTTCATGATATTTTCTTAACAGTGCTGCTAAGCGGTTTGTACTCAATTATGCAGTCGTTTAATATAAGACAATATGCCAATGTTTGATCAGGTATGTCTGAATCGCTTTCGATTTCCACTCTAACGTCCACAACAGGTCCTCCTTTTAGATTATCGGCTTGTCTGGAGCAATCGATAACGAATAGTGGCGCTAAGTCTTTGAATTGTTTTTCACTTAATAAGGGTTCCGCGCGACGTCCGTAGTACGACTGTTGAAATCGAGTATACTGTTCATATAATAAAGCTGTGTTGTTGTTTGCAAAATTAACGTTTAAATTTTCGTATGGAAAGTATGTTGAATTGAGGTATACTTTAACATCTCGTATATGACAGTGATCAAACTGAGACATGTCAGAACTGGCACTATTTTTTCTGTTTGTTTGTAAACCAATAATAATATATCTGGGGTTTTCTATTTGCGATGATGTTTTAATAGACCAGGTATGTTTAGTAGTCCTAGGTAACGCAGGATACTCGTAAAGATCCCAATTTCGGAATACCATCTGCAGTGGACGATCTTTTTCTAACAATTTAATTAAACTTAGTTTTTCCTTATCAGATACTTTAACGTGCGGTACGCGCCATATGATTTTATTTATAATAACGTCTTCTAAAATTTCACCAGTATTTAATTTCACAGCGTTCAAGTTTGTATTGCTACGTAACAATATCAACTCGTGCCTACTATTTATTACAATCTTTTTAAAATCCTCTGCAAAACCGAGTATGTTGCACAAAGTGGTAAGGATACAGAAAATTTACCACCGTTTATATTTTTAATGCCTTCGATATTCCAGCCCCAAGAATTAGATATTTTTGATTCGGTCTCATTCATTGAAATTAATGACTTCATCGTGGTAGTTACACCAGCATTTTTTATTTTATCAATTTCGACTCCATTTAGCTCGTACCTTATATCTTGGAATAGATAGAGTAGAGCATTATTGGTAAAATGAACACTGCTCGCGGTTTCTTTTGCATCCTTTTTCTTAACAACTATGGTTCCTTCCAAATACAAGGTGCTTGCTGACGGTAGTACATACAAGTCCTGTTGGTTGATAGGTATGCGTATCTCGTCATTCCTGTTAAAACTGGTCACGTACGGTTTATATGAATGGTATTCGATGCCTTCAACAGTATTGTCGTAGGTTGGTGCGGATAAAACATCTAAGATATTCATTTTAGGAGACCGATAGCTTTAAGAAATGCTTTATTTTCTCTCGTTAATTTTATTCTTTTCTTCGAGCTAGTTCTTATATGACTGGGAGCTTTATATAAACTGATGATTTTTTTTGGTTGATGCGTATATTTATTATAGTCAATCATTTTTTCTTCTTAGATGTAAATAAAGCTGTACTTCTTCACCGCGTAAATTTATCAGTTGATTGTTTATGTCCAATAACCGTATATGTATGCAGCTTATGTTGTTTTGATTAATCGGAAAGTATATTGCGTTTTTAGGAATTTCTATGATTCTATATCCTGGTGGCACGTTGAGTGCAAATTCGTGGATAATGTGACTGGGCTCTCCGTTTACGTACGAACCACTGACAATATCACATTCAATCCTGATCACGGTCGTTGGCAAAATGTTAACTGGAAACTGTGAGACATGCAATTTATTAGCTTTTAAGATCTGCTTATCATATCCTAATAGGTTTCGAAAAGTGTCTTCCTTATCGAAGTTTATATTTTTAGAACAGAGTATTGTAGTTTTTAGAGTATTGTTATTGCACAGTAGTTTTATCGAAGCGTTTTGTATTTTGGACTTTATATAATCGCTGATATCTTGAAGTTCATAAGTTCCTTCGGGTATTTCAATTACTTCCTCCGATCCATAGTAGAACTTATTGTTCTTTTTATCAATATTTGGAATAGAATTAAACGTGGAGAAATGCAATAATGCGCACTCGTGGTCAGTACGAGTTTAATTGTAATGTGTTAGGATAGTAAGTAGACAAATCTGATGACTTTCCAGTTATTGACAAAGTGAGGGACATCTTGAGAATGATAAAAATGAAAGAACAACATATTAATTTATACATTTTTATTTTTCCAAAAATTCCTTAGATATTCTAAGCATAAGTGTCCACAATTCACAGTATTGAATTTTTGGTACCTTGTATAGTTGTAAAAAATATTACAGTTTTTTAAGTATCGTATCAATTCGAGAGGCGGTTTCAAATCACCGAAGCTGTCAAAATATTCACAATAATTATTAAATTTAATATAAGCCACCCAATGAGTTCCTTCATTTTTTGAATTGTCCAAATTCACGATAGCACATTCAATCTGTTTTGGTTTTCTCGGTAACCGATCTCTCATGTAAACTCCTCGAAAGTATGGCAAGTCGCGAGCATGCTTTTTGATGTCAACATCAGTTAATGGACGATTAGGTAGCTCACTTATCAGTTTTTTGACGAATTTATAAACAAACCTTTACCATTTTTATGCGGTTTAATGTACAACCCCTTTCCTATAGCTAATGCTTCCATAGTTTTATTGTGCCGTTCAGTTTCTTGTAATTTTTTTTGAGCTGTTTTATAGTCGTTAACTGTTTTTGCGATACCCGCAGCACCACCCGCTAAAGATCCTAATGCCGATAAACCAGCGAAAATTGGGATCAAAGGCAGAACTCCACCAGTCTTCGGTATGGGTATGACACGAGGAACTCGTACTTTCTGTACGCAAGGAAATATCTTTCTAGCAGCCAAGTAAGCGGCGTTTATAAGAGCCTTACTGTCCATGTGTTTGAGTTTCCTAATTTTTGATCTTATTTTCGATACAAAACTGTTAAACGTTTTAATCCCTGCACCAGACTTTATTTAGGCTTTCATGACTTTGCTCACCAGCCACGAACTTAGTTTTTCCCCTTTTCCTGCGTCCTTGGATCTAAGTCTTTGTTTAGCCATGTTTAACAGTTGTAAATCGGCTTTGTGACGATTAGGTAAATCTGTATGGTTCTGATATGCAATATCGTGATGCATACAAGCTTCGTCTAACTTGTTTACGCCTCGATCTCCACGTAGTAACCGTTTTTGTAGTTTAGTACCCGGTCCGCAATAATTGTAACCAGGCAAATGAAGTTCAAAGGGTAAATTATTAATCACACTATTGACTAGTCCACCACCTTGCATTGTTCAAAGTAAAATGAAATACATGTAAGAAATAATAATGTTTATATGAATAATATGATATCTACTTTTATCAATTCACTATCGCAGCTCTGTTGATCCAACTATTTTCTGCGTTACTTAAACCTAACCATTTCACAAACAATTTATTTCCTTTTCTTTTTAAAACTTTTTCTATCAAATAAACGTTTGGAAAATATGTTTTTTGAAGTTCCGGTTCATAAAAGGTTCCCAAAATAGCTTGTTTGCGTTGGTCCTCTATATGATACGTTTTTGGAATGGTATTGTTTACTTTTTTTATGGTAAATATTTCAGTTGACCAATTAGGAGTATAGCTCTTTTTAAAAACATGCTTGTATTTACTAATGCGAACACTGTCACCAACTTTGAACTTAGGTACGCAACGAAAAGAAACTTGCTTATGTGTTTTTTTTATATTTTCTTTTATGTTTAACTCATTGCATTTATTTACTTCAACAGGTTTACATTGAATAGTACGATGCTTTGTGTTGTTATACATTTTCAATGTATCTTGTAACACCGTTTCATACCACTTGTAGTTTCCATTCATACTAAAACACTTATATAATTTATTTTTAATAGTTTTTATCAATCGCTCAACAATTGAAGCCTTCTTTGTAGAAAAGGTTGAGTAATGGTTAATATTAAACCTTCTCATGAGCGTCTGGAATGAAGTATTATAAAACTCTGTTCCTGAATCTGTTTGTAAATTAACCGGTTTGCGTTGACTTTTACTGAGTATGTTCTCAAATGCATTAGTAACATCAATTTTATTTTTCGATTTTAGCGGTTCCGCCCAGGCGTATTTTGAGAAACAATCTATCACCAATAAAATATAATTGTAACCATTGTTGTATTTTCTTAAATTTTGCATGTCCATCAGATCAGCTTGCCACAAATCATCAATCCCTTTCAAAATTACAGAACGACGATCAAAATTTTTTCTTGCCGCTTTGTGAATTTCATTTACAATTTGTTGTTTGGACATTATGAAGGCTTTTTAGATGCTAATAAGTTATCTACAACTGTTTTTGTGTAAAACTTATCTTCTAAATGAATGGAAACTTCAGATATCTTTGCTTTTAAAGTATTTTGTACATCATTCATAATTTGAGTTCGCATTAACAGCATGGATTTATATAAATCTTTCGTTATGTTTGTCATAAATTGATCTACATAATCCTTATTTACAGCATCATCTGGTTCTACAGGAGTTCTGATACCTCTCAACGTCGTAGCTTTTAAATCAAATTCACCATTTTCTGTTTTCGTTAATGCATTATCATTACTCTCGAATAATTCTGACAATCGCATTCTTTTATGAATATAATGTCCAAATTTGTCTATATTCATGTTGAATGTGCTTTGTATTGAAGGGTTAACAGTAAAATGAAACGTATGCAGAGAATAAAGGATATTTATTAATTAATAACTTTACTTTCACGTAACTCTTCGATGATGGATATTATTTCATTGTCCAGCCCAGTGTTGCCAGCGTCTCGTGAAGCAATCAATAGTTTTAATCTATCCACTAGTTCACCTTCCCCCTCGGACTCTGCTCAGTTCAGACGTGTTGAAAGGAATACTTTTATTATTTTATCGCTAAAAATTTAAAAAATAAAATACATTAAATTCATCAAAGTACTAGGAGTGCATTACCGCAAGAAGATCTAGTTGAGTTAGAACAGTCAAGCCAGCGTGTGAAAAGGACGAGCATAAAACGTGAGTTCATCCTACACTGGACACACCTCTCACTCGCTCAAGGACACGCCACGCGCGCGCACACAGTCACAATAATAAGTCACCGCTCACACTGCGCGTACGCAAGCTCTACCGACCGCTGCAATCCTGGTACTAGCGATTCTATTAGTGATAGATAAATACAGCAAGATGTCAGTGCAGCGCTCGCCACCCGCCTCGCAGCTAACTAACTTGAATTCACCAAATCTTCCTACCCATTACAACTCTGACACAGCACTCCATGAAACTTCTACAGCCGAATCAGTAAATGATTATCTTAACGTTACTAAACGACAAAAGCGCAACTTCGGTGATATCACGCCACCGTCTCCCGCTTCTTCCACTACCGAGATTAAAGCTTTATTTGTTGAGCTTCAAGCACAACAAGACAAAAAGTTTGAACAACTAAATGTCACTTTGAATACGATCACTGCTCAAAACCAAGACATCCAAAAATCCGTTGACGCCCTCTCTTTACAACACAAAGAGCTATTGCTGAAAATTAATAACTTAGAATCAGATAATAAGGAATATAAAAATCGAGTAGCTATGCTTGAAAATCAACTCGAATTCCAAGAAAAAAATGTCCGTTCCACAACCATAGAAGTCCGGAACATTCCCAAACAGGAAGGTGAAAACAAGAAAGCTCTCACTAACATAATACAAAACATTGGCTCAACTTTGGAACTGGAACCGTTCTTGGAATCAGAGATAAGAGATGTGTATCGCACTAAATCCGAAACTATAGTGGTTGATTTTACGACTACGAAACGAAAGGAATCCATAATCTCCACAATGAAATCTTACAATAAACTTAAACGCGAAAATAAAGAACCTCAACTCAATACCTCACTCATAAAGCTACCTGGAGAATTACGTACTATTTTTATATCAGAATACCTTACATATCGAGCTAGAAAATTATTCTACACAGCCCGTTTATATGTCAAAAATAAGAAGTTTATTGCAGCCTGGACATCGTATGGGAAGGTGTATATTAAGGAAAAAGAAGGGTCATCACGTAAACGCATTGATGACGAGTCAGATTTTAATAAAATAATTGCATGACTAGATGATATCCATCGCGGTCACTCTATTATTTTTCTTTTGATGTGTAAATGCATGCTATCACACAGTTTCTTTTGTTATGTCCTATATTTAAGTTTTTTAATAATTAATGTTGGCAACAGTTTTAATTTTAATGTAACAGTAATATTAAGTTTATATTTTTATTGCAGAATAACCTATATACACAGAACGAACACAAATACACATACAATAAACATAAATAATACTCAACGCTCACAATTACTTCACAACACTCAATTTACGCGAGTTCCCGGCATTAATATTCGTTACCCTATTGCTACCAAATTACCAGATCTAGGTTTACTTATAATTTCTTATATTTTCACGTCAAGTATCAGACGTGACGTCAGATATTTTCGCATTAACATATTGTTTAGTTTATAACATGCAAAATATCGAAACATTAAACCTAGATCTGGACTCAATTCAAGTGGCTACAACGATTTCCTGTGACATAGAAAGTGCAAAAAATCACACATCTATTCTATTCTATTCTATACATATAATAAAATTGTAGAAAAGTGGTGTCTGTACAATGGAAATATATATAAAAAAAGTAGCAGGGGTTGTTATTATATCGATGCCGAACCCGAAATTGTAATTATTAATTTTTTTGTCTGTTTGTCTGTTTGTCGGTTTGTCTGTTTGTCTGTGTGTTTGTGCACGCTAATATCAGAAACGGCTTATTCGATTTAGATGCGGTTTTCACTAATATATTGTAGTAAACTTCACTTAACATTTAGTGTTTATTTCATGTCAATCGGTCCATAAATAAAAAAGTTATGACAATTTAAAGAATCATGGCGAACATTTGTTGAGCTATTTTATCAGAGTACGTACACGCCTCGCATAGTTGCATTCGATTATTGAGATTCACTTGAATGCTGACTGTTTGCATATATCATTTATTTATATTTTAGGGTTTGTAGGTTAGGTTCCTTTTCTTAATTTTCTTTAAAATTTTGTAAATAAACATAGTAAGTATTTGGTATAGGTTAGGCGGTTCTTTCCTTGATTTTTGGGTATCTTATCTTCATTTAGAGTTTCTAAATAAATATTGTAGCTGTGCCCGCGACTTGGAATAGTCGATTTTGCTTATTTATTGGTATATACATATAAGTGTAGGTAGGCGCTAGGTGTTAGGGCTCTTGTTTAAAAATAGTCTTAAAGATTTTGCCCGGAGCGTAAAACTGCTGTCGTGGCACGCGAACTTGGTCGCTACAACGTAGATGTAGCTGCGTTAAGCGAACTCGAGGAAATCGGTGGTGGGTACACATTCTTCTGAAAAGGACGACCCCAAACGGAACGAAGGTTAGCTGGCGTAGGGTTTGCCGTCAAATCCACCATCGCGCAAAAACTGTCTGAATATCCGTAATACATCTCTTACCGCATTATCACACTGCGCCTTCACCTACAAATCAACAACTACCTGAATATGATAAGCGTATATGCATCAACAATGCGTAACGAGGACAGTGTCAAAGATCAGTTTTATGAAGAACTTTGCCAATGCCTTAGCAACATACGTTCAAACAAGCAAATACTTCTGCTGGGTGAAGGGTTGGCAGAGATACTGAGTCGTGGCCGGGCGTGATTGGAAATAATGGTGTGGGCAATATGAATAGTAACGGACAATTACTACTCACACTCTGTGCCCAATTCGACCTTACCATCACTAACACTCTGTTTAGGCTTCGTGACAAATTCAAAACCACCTGGATGCACCCACGTTCTTTACACTGGCACCTCCTCGATTACGCCATAACCCGACGAAGGGACATCTCCCAGGTGCATATCACCCGCGTCATGCGCGGCGCGCATTGCTGGACAGACCACCGGCTTCTGGTAACTAAATTGAGACTCCGCCTTCGCGAACCACGAAGACCCTGCAGGGCTAAACCAATATCTCTCAATTTAGAACGACTAAATTGTGCGGACCTTCGAGAAAAATACCAGGAAGGACTGATAGACACGCTAGATGGGTTTGATGCCCAGCAAGGTGACCTAATATCAAACTGGATACAGTTGTCATCCTCCGTACTGACTGTGGCTACAGAAATCATAGGACGCAAAAAACGTAACAACGTAGACTGGTTTGACCAAAATGATAGGGCCCTAACTGAAGCATTCAAACAGCATCGTATACTCATAAAGCGTAATGAAGGTAATCATAATCTCACTCAAGAAGTCCGAAGTAGTGGTGATTCCTTAAGAAGATTAACAAGGAACATGAAAGATAGATAGTGGCTTGAAAAGGCAAAACAGATACATTGGCTCGCAGACACACACCAACTAGGCGCTTTTTGTGAAGAAATGCATAAGTTGATTGGCGTTTCCATTAAAAATACCACACCACTAAGATCCCTAGATGGTTCTCAAAAACTCACTGCTAAGCAGGATATACTTGATCGTTGGGCAGAGCACTTTAACAATCTGCTCAATGTAGATCGATTAGCAGATCTTGATCATACGAATACGCTTTATATTATAAAGCGTATTCGTCCTTTGCCGCTGAATGATTCGCTTGCTGAGCCACTTGACTTTTGCTGAAGTAGTTCGAGCCACAAAAGAGCAGAAAATAAAAAAGCAGTTGGCGTTGATAACATCGCCGGAGAACTGCTTAAATACGGAGGGGAGCAACTTCACACTTACATCTGGCAAATTTTTGATCGCATTTGGAACGAGGAAATAATACCGCCTGAATTTAAAATATCCCGTATAGAGACCCTGTATAAAAACAAAGGAGACCGTTCTGACTGCAACTCCTACCGGGTATATCGCTCCTCTTTGTCCCTGGGAAGATATTCGCCAGAGTTCTTCTCAACCGGCTTTTACCCGTCTCCGAAGACATATTGCCAGAAACTCTATTGGGTTTCGTCCCACCTGCGAGGCCATCTTTTCCATCCGGCAACTCCAGATAAAAAGTCGCGAACACAGTCAACCTTTGTATATGTGCTTCGTGGACTTGGAGAAAGCATTTTGACTGTGTGCCGCGGGAAGCCCTCTGGACTTTACTGGCAAAATTAGGTTCTCCTGAGAAGTTTGTTAGAATGATTCGCCTTCTTCACGACGAAATGACCTGCTGTGTTACCTATAATGGTGATCAGTCAGAGTTCTTCCCTGTCAGTTGTGGGGTTAAACAAGGTTGTGTGCTTGCACCAACACTGTTTGCTCTTTACTTTTCTGTCGTTGTCAGTGAAGCACTCGAACAAACTTCTGCTGGAATCAAAATACGTTTCAGGACTTTTCAACCTGGCCAGATTAAAAGCTTACACAAAAGTATCACACGCTCTTATAACGGAGATCATGTATGCTGATGATCTGTGTTTTGTTACCAACTCTTCACAAGAACTCCAGGACCTGATTACGAATCTTCAGGAAGTCTGCTGCCGTTTCGGTCTGAAAATCAGTGTGAAGAAAACTGAGGTGATGGCAATCGACTCTCATGGAGCTACAGAACCTGTCAAGGTGACCATTGGCAATACTGAGCTGAAGCAAGTGAATACGTTTATATACCTGTGCAGCACAATTACAGCTAAGTGTGACCTTGACGCCGAAATAAACCATCGCATAGGCGCTGCATCAGCTGCTTTCGGTAAATTACGAGCCAAAGTCTTACAATCACATGATTTGAAGCTTTCGACAAAAATCTCCGTTTACATGGCCATAGTCCTCCCAAATCTTCTGTACTCTGCGTCATGGGTCCTCTATCGGAAACATATACGGACGCTGGACCGGTTTCATTTAAGGTGCATAAAAGACATTCTCAAAATCAAATGGTCGGACCGGATTAGAAATACCGAAGTGCTACGACGCGCAAATGTCTATGTCAGAAGCATACCTGATGCGGCGACAGCTCCGATGGTGTGGACATGTTTTACGAATGGATGATGATAGGTTGGCCAAACGCATCTTCTTTTCTGAACTCCAGAACGGCAAGCGGAAACAAGGCGGCCAGTTCTTACGCTTCAAGGACGTTCAGAAAAGACACATGAAAAGGTGCAATATTGTTCCCCAGAAATGGGAGAAACAGGCCATTTGCCGCCCTGAATGGAAGTGCATGGTGAGGAATGCGGTTCATTGAGGTTCATAGAATTGGATTCGAAGCGTGATGCCCTTAAGGCTAGACCACCAGCAGCCATGTTTTATAACTATGTCGACGATGTCCTAACGTGCAGCCGATGCGCGCGCACGTTTACTCATAAGATAGGATACTGCAGCCATCAAAGGGCGAACAAGAGAGCTGACCACCTTGGCTCCTCTGCATGTGATAGTCGGTAGCAGTCACCATAGCCGAAATCGGCTGAGAAGTAGTATATATATATATATTATATATATATAATATATAATTATAACACGATGCCTTCCAGAAAAAGACCACCTCTTTCTGCTACATCGAGATACGCTAGGCGAATGACACTAGCCTAGAGGTATGCTCGATAGATAACGTTCTACACAAATAGCAATTAAAACAAAAAACTAATTGAAAAGTTTCATCATCCACGCGAACGAAGTTGCGGGCACAGCTAGTACATATAATAAAATTGTAGAAAAGTGGTGTCTGTACAATGGAAATATATATAAAAAAAGTAGCAGGGGTTGTTATTATATCGATGCCGAACCCGAAATTGTAATTATTAATTTTTTTGTCTGTTTGTCTGTTTGTCGGTTTGTCTGTTTGTCTGTGTGTTTGTGCACGCTAATATCAGAAACGGCTTATTCGATTTAGATGCGGTTTTCACTAATATATTGTAGTAAACTTCACTTAACATTTAGTGTTTATTTCATGTCAATCGGTCCATAAATAAAAAAGTTATGACAATTTAAAGAATCATGGCGAACATTTGTTGAGCTATTTTATCAGAGTACGTACACGCCTCGCATAGTTGCATTCGATTATTGAGATTCACTTGAATGCTGACTGTTTGCATATATCATTTATTTATATTTTAGGGTTTGTAGGTTAGGTTCCTTTTCTTAATTTTCTTTAATCTTCTATACATCTATATCTATATACATATAATAAAATTGTAGAAAAGTGGTGTCTGTACAATGGAAATATATATAAAAAAAGTAGCAGGGGTTGTTATTATATCGATGCCGAACCCGAAATTGTAATTATTAATTTTTTTGTCTGTTTGTCTGTTTGTCGGTTTGTCTGTTTGTCTGTGTGTTTGTGCACGCTAATATCAGAAACGGCTTATTCGATTTAGATGCGGTTTTCACTAATATATTGTAGTAAACTTCACTTAACATTTAGTGTTTATTTCATGTCAATCGGTCCATAAATAAAAAAGTTATGACAATTTAAAGAATCATGGCGAACATTTGTTGAGCTATTTTATCAGAGTACGTACACGCCTCGCATAGTTGCATTCGATTATTGAGATTCACTTGAATGCTGACTGTTTGCATATATCATTTATTTATATTTTAGGGTTTGTAGGTTAGGTTCCTTTTCTTAATTTTCTTTAAAATTTTGTAAATAAACATAGTAAGTATTTGGTATAGGTTAGGCGGTTCTTTCCTTGATTTTTGGGTATCTTATCTTCATTTAGAGTTTCTAAATAAATATTGTAGCTGTGCCCGCGACTTGGAATAGTCGATTTTGCTTATTTATTGGTATATACATATAAGTGTAGGTAGGCGCTAGGTGTTAGGGCTCTTCTTTAAAAATAGTCTTAAAGATTTTGCCCGGAGCGTAAAACTGCTGTCGTGGCACGCGAACTTGGTCGCTACAACGTAGATGTAGCTGCGTTAAGCGAACTCGAGGAAATCGGTGGTGGGTACACATTCTTCTGAAAAGGACGACCCCAAACGGAACGAAGGTTAGCTGGCGTAGGGTTTGCCGTCAAATCCACCATCGCGCAAAAACTGTCTGAATATCCGCAATACATCTCTTACCGCATTATCACACTGCGCCTTCACCTACAAATCAACAACTACCTGAATATGATAAGCGTATATGCATCAACAATGCGTAACGAGGACAGTGTCAAAGATCAGTTTTATGAAGAACTTTGCCAATGCCTTAGCAACATACGTTCAAACAAGCAAATACTTCTGCTGGGTGAAGGGTTGGCAGAGATACTGAGTCGTGGCCGGGCGTGATTGGAAATAATGGTGTGGGCAATATGAATAGTAACGGACAATTACTACTCACACTCTGTGCCCAATTCGACCTTACCATCACTAACACTCTGTTTAGGCTTCGTGACAAATTCAAAACCACCTGGATGCACCCACGTTCTTTACACTGGCACCTCCTCGATTACGCCATAACCCGACGAAGGGACATCTCCCAGGTGCATATCACCCGCGTCATGCGCGGCGCGCATTGCTGGACAGACCACCGGCTTCTGGTAACTAAATTGAGACTCCGCCTTCGCGAACCACGAAGACCCTGCAGGGCTAAACCAATATCTCTCAATTTAGAACGACTAAATTGTGCGGACCTTCGAGAAAAATACCAGGAAGGACTGATAGACACGCTAGATGGGTTTGATGCCCAGCAAGGTGACCTAATATCAAACTGGATACAGTTGTCATCCTCCGTACTGACTGTGGCTACAGAAATCATAGGACGCAAAAAACGTAACAACGTAGACTGGTTTGACCAAAATGATAGGGCCCTAACTGAAGCATTCAAACAGCATCGTATACTCATAAAGCGTAATGAAGGTAATCATAATCTCACTCAAGAAGTCCGAAGTAGTGGTGATTCCTTAAGAAGATTAACAAGGAACATGAAATATAGATAAGGCAAAACAGATACATTGGCTCGCAGACACACACCAACTAGGCGCTTTTTGTGAAGAAATGCATAAGTTGATTGGCGTTTCCATTAAAAATAGCACACCACTAAGATCCCTAGATGGTTCTCAAAAACTCACTGCTAAGCAGGATATACTTGATCGTTGGGCAGAGCACTTTAACAATCTGCTCAATGTAGATCGATTAGCAGATCTTGATCATACGAATACGCTTTATATTATAAAGCGTATTCGTCCTTTGCCGCTGAATGATTCGCTTGCTGAGCCACTTGACTTTTGCTGAAGTAGTTCGAGCCACAAAAGAGCAGAAAATAAAAAAGCAGTTGGCGTTGATAACATCGCCGGAGAACTGCTTAAATACGGAGGAGAGCAACTTCACACTTACATCTGGCAAATTTTTGATCGCATTTGATTTGATTCGAGGAAATAATACCGCCTGAATTTAAAATATCCCGTATAGAGACCCTGTATAAAAACAAAGGAGACCGTTCTGACTGCAACTCCTACCGGGTATATCGCTCCTCTTTGTCCCTGGGAAGATATTCGCCAGAGTTCTTCTCAACCGGCTTTTACCCGTCTCCGAAGACATATTGCCAGAAACTCTATTGGGTTTCGTCCCACCTGCGAGGCCATCTTTTCCATCCGGCAACTCCAGATAAAAAGTCGCGAACACAGTCAACCTTTGTATATGTGCTTCGTGGACTTGGAGAAAGCATTTTGACTGTGTGCCGCGGGAAGCCCTCTGGACTTTACTGGCAAAATTAGGTTCTCCTGAGAAGTTTGTTAGAATGATTCGCCTTCTTCACGACGAAATGACCTGCTGTGTTACCTATAATGGTGATCAGTCAGAGTTCTTCCCTGTCAGTTGTGGGGTTAAACAAGGTTGTGTGCTTGCACCAACACTGTTTGCTCTTTACTTTTCTGTCGTTGTCAGTGAAGCACTCTGTAGCATACACGATCATAATGAACATACAAACAGACGCACACACACAACCATACAACTACACACACTGTCAAACATCTGTCGTCTCGTTCCTACACTCCCACGCAGGGTGCGGGGTGGGGGAGGCAGTCTGCTACCCACCGCCGCAGAGTGAAGACGTGTTGGAGTGAGGTTAATGAGCCGATACATAAACTAAACAAATAGTCCATTATTTTAGTATACATAGCTACTTTATAATATAGGTTAGTGACTACTACATTGTGGCGACGACGGAGAACTGTAAGTAATTTATTTGACCTATTTAAATAAAAAGGAAAAAGTAAGTCGTTTGGTTTCATAAATAAACATATTCTTTCAATGTTAAGACTTTTTTAGATCCCTAGCAATTTTTATTTATTTCAACTGCCAATAAAGTAGAATCAAACAAATGCTCGGATAGTTAATATTTTATGAACCTACCTTTTATTATTGTATCGTAGTTTCAAGGAAAAAAAAAAAAAACGTTTTACCAACTTAACTGTCCCGCCAGTAGACACAATAGTTAAAAACAAAGGAAATGTTCATATGTGACTCACGGGACAGGGAAATGGTTGAGCTATTTTTCTTTGTTCCACTGTAGGTATATACTTTAATTGCAATAAAGAACATAACAAACAATTTTATTTTGGACTAGCTGTGCCCGCAACTTCGTTCGCGTGGATGATGAAACCTTTCAATTAGTTTTTTGTTTTAAGTGCTATTTGTGTAGAACGTTATCTATCGAGCATACCTCTAGGCTAGTGTCATTCGCCTAGCGTATCTCGATGTAGCAGAAAGAGGTGGTCTTTTTCTGGAAGGCATCGTGTTATAATTATATATATATAATATATATATATATACTACTTCTCAGCCGATTTCGGCTATGGTGACTGCTACCGACTATCACATGCAGAGGAGCCAAGGTGGTCAGCTCTCTTGTTCGCCCTTTGATGGCTGCAGTATCCTATCTTATGAGTAAACGTGCGCGCGCATCGGCTGCACGTTAGGACATCGTCGACATAGTTATAAAACATGGCTGCTGGTGGTCTAGCCTTAAGGGCATCACGCTTCGAATCCAATTCTATGAACCTCAATGAACCGCATTCCTCACCATGCACTTCCATTCAGGGCGGCAAATGGCCTGTTTCTCCCATTTCTGGGGAACAATATTGCACCTTTTCATGTGTCTTTTCTGAACGTCCTTGAAGCGTAAGAACTGGCCGCCTTGTTTCCGCTTGCCGTTCTGGAGTTCAGAAAAGAAGATGCGTTTGGCCAACCTATCATCATCCATTCGTAAAACATGTCCACACCATCGGAGCTGTCGCCGCATCAGGTATGCTTCTGACATAGACATTTGCGCGTCGTAGCACTTCGGTATTTCTAATCCGGTCCGACCATTTGATTTTGAGAATGTCTTTTATGCACCTTAAATGAAACCGGTCCAGCGTCCGTATATGTTTCCGATAGAGGACCCATGACGCAGAGTACAGAAGATTTGGGAGGACTATGGCCATGTAAACGGAGATTTTTGTCGAAAGCTTCAAATCATGTGATTGTAAGACTTTGGCTCGTAATTTACCGAAAGCAGCTGATGCAGCGCCTATGCGATGGTTTATTTCGGCGTCAAGGTCACACTTAGCTGTAATTGTGCTGCACAGGTATATAAACGTATTCACTTGCTTCAGCTCAGTATTGCCAATGGTCACCTTGACAGGTTCTGTAGCTCCATGAGAGTCGATTGCCATCACCTCAGTTTTCTTCACACTGATTTTCAGACCGAAACGGCAGCAGACTTCCTGAAGATTCGTAATCAGGTCCTGGAGTTCTTGTGAAGAGTTGGTAACAAAACACAGATCATCAGCATACATGATCTCCGTTATAAGAGCGTGTGATACTTTTGTGTAAGCTTTTAATCTGGCCAGGTTGAAAAGTCCTGAAACGTATTTTGATTCCAGCAGAAGTTTGTTCGAGTGCTTCACTGACAACGACAGAAAAGTAAAGAGCAAACAGTGTTGGTGCAAGCACACAACCTTGTTTAACCCCACAACTGACAGGGAAGAACTCTGACTGATCACCATTATAGGTAACACAGCAGGTCATTTCGTCGTGAAGAAGGCGAATCATTCTAACAAACTTCTCAGGAGAACCTAATTTTGCCAGTAAAGTCCAGAGGGCTTCCCGCGGCACACAGTCAAAATGCTTTCTCCAAGTCCACGAAGCACATATACAAAGGTTGACTGTGTTCGCGACTTTTTATCTGGAGTTGCCGGATGGAAAAGATGGCCTCGCAGGTGGGACGAAACCCAATAGAGTTTCTGGCAATATGTCTTCGGAGACGGGTAAAAGCCGGTTGAGAAGAACTCTGGCGAATATCTTCCCAGGGACAAAGAGGAGCGATATACCCGGTAGGAGTTGCAGTCAGAACGGTCTCCTTTGTTTTTATACAGGGTCTCTATACGGGATATTTTAAATTCAGGCGGTATTATTTCCTCGTTCCAAATGCGATCAAAAATTTGCCAGATGTAAGTGTGAAGTTGCTCCCCTCCGTATTTAAGCAGTTCTCCGGCGATGTTATCAACGCCAACTGCTTTTTTATTTTCTGCTCTTTTGTGGCTCGAACTACTTCAGCAAAAGTCAAGTGGCTCAGCAAGCGAATCATTCAGCGGCAAAGGACGAATACGCTTTATTTGATCAAGATCTGCTAATCGATCTACATTGAGCAGATTGTTAAAGTGCTCTGCCCAACGATCAAGTATATCCTGCTTAGCAGTGAGTTTTTGAGAACCATCTAGGGATCTTAGTGGTGTGGTATTTTTAATGGAAACGCCAATCAACTTATGCATTTCTTCACAAAAAGCGCCTAGTTGGTGTGTGTCTGCGAGCCAATGTATCTGTTTTGCCTTTTCAAGCCACTATCTATCTTTCATGTTCCTTGTTAATCTTCTTAAGGAATCACCACTACTTCGGACTTCTTGAGTGAGATTATGATTACCTTCATTACGCTTTATGAGTATACGATGCTGTTTGAATGCTTCAGTTAGGGCCCTATCATTTTGGTCAAACCAGTCTACGTTGTTACGTTTTTTGCGTCCTATGATTTCTGTAGCCACAGTCAGTACGGAGGATGACAACTGTATCCAGTTTGATATTAGGTCACCTTGCTGGGCATCAAACCCATCTAGCGTGTCTATCAGTCCTTCCTGGTATTTTTCTCGAAGGTCCGCACAATTTAGTCGTTCTAAATTGAGAGATATTGGTTTAGCCCTGCAGGGTCTTCGTGGTTCGCGAAGGCGGAGTCTCAATTTAGTTACCAGAAGCCGGTGGTCTGTCCAGCAATGCGCGCCGCGCATGACGCGGGTGATATGCACCTGGGAGATGTCCCTTCGTCGGGTTATGGCGTAATCGAGGAGGTGCCAGTGTAAAGAACGTGGGTGCATCCAGGTGGTTTTGAATTTGTCACGAAGCCTAAACAGAGTGTTAGTGATGGTAAGGTCGAATTGGGCACAGAGTGTGAGTAGTAATTGTCCGTTACTATTCATATTGCCCACACCATTATTTCCAATCACGCCCGGCCACGACTCAGTATCTCTGCCAACCCTTCACCCAGCAGAAGTATTTGCTTGTTTGAACGTATGTTGCTAAGGCATTGGCAAAGTTCTTCATAAAACTGATCTTTGACACTGTCCTCGTTACGCATTGTTGATGCATATACGCTTATCATATTCAGGTAGTTGTTGATTTGTAGGTGAAGGCGCAGTGTGATAATGCGGTAAGAGATGTATTGCGGATATTCAGACAGTTTTTGCGCGATGGTGGATTTGACGGCAAACCCTACGCCAGCTAACCTTCGTTCCGTTTGGGGTCGTCCTTTTCAGAAGAATGTGTACCCACCACCGATTTCCTCGAGTTCGCTTAACGCAGCTACAACTACGTTGTAGCGACCAAGTTCGCGTGCCACGACAGCAGTTTTACGCTCCGGGCAAAATCTTTAAGACTATTTTTAAAGAAGAGCCCTAACACCTAGCGCCTACCTACACTTATATGTATATACCAATAAATAAGCAAAATCGACTATTCCAAGTCGCGGGCACAGCTACAATATTTATTTAGAAACTCTAAATGAAGATAAGATACCCAAAAATCAAGGAAAGAACCGCCTAACCTATACCAAATACTTACTATGTTTATTTACAAAATTTTAAAGAAAATTAAGAAAAGGAACCTAACCTACAAACCCTAAAATATAAATAAATGATATATGCAAACAGTCAGCATTCAAGTGAATCTCAATAATCGAATGCAACTATGCGAGGCGTGTACGTACTCTGATAAAATAGCTCAACAAATGTTCGCCATGATTCTTTAAATTGTCATAACTTTTTTATTTATGGACCGATTGACATGAAATAAACACTAAATGTTAAGTGAAGTTTACTACAATATATTAGTGAAAACCGCATCTAAATCGAATAAGCCGTTTCTGATATTAGCGTGCACAAACACACAGACAAACAGACAAACCGACAAACAGACAAAAAAATTAATAATTACAATTTCGGGTTCGGCATCGATATAATAACAACCCCTGCTACTTTTTTTATATATATTCCCATTGTACAGACACCACTTTTCTACAATTGTATTATATGTATAGATTTATAACAAATTAGACGCTACTGTCTTTAATTGAGTGTGTACCTACACTCCTAAATAAAAAAACTGAAAAGAATCTCAAAAGTGAATTTACTTAATAGCTTAATCAGAACTTTAATTGCACTCTGGACATATGAATTGCCCGGGCTATGTTTGGGAATTATATCATGGGCCATGATAGGAAATTGCACCCGGGTTGAGTATAATCTCGTAAAAATATAAAAAAGGAAATAAAATAATAACATTAACCTGTAATTCGCTGATAAATAGATTGAATATGAATTTTCGCTGTTTAGAGTAAAGAGATTTGTTTTAAATTTGTTAATTTTCAAAAAGATTTAGATAATGGAGGGTATAAAACGTGCATCGTCTCGACATAACCAAGCAAACTGTCATCTGTATTCAAAATGGCGATGCGCCGGTAATAAAACACACTTCCACTATTGTTTATGGTACTAGTAGTATAAACCAGTGAAATTTCAAATGTCTCGAATAATCATAACTGTATTTTTTTTAAAGTGATCCTAGGAGCCGGGCCATCTTCGGCGCCTGTACCTTAGTCTGAGTACTGAACTTTTCTTATAGGTTAAGTTAATTTTAAACCGAATTTTCTAATGTTCAATAACTAATGCAAAACTTACTTTTTACTAATTCACAATAAGCTGTATATAAATAAAGTACACTTACGTTAAAATGATCTTCACAACAATATAAACACGATTTAGGAGATATATTATCCCTTCTCATCACCTTACACCACTGTTTTCGTATTTTCGCATCACTTGAAATACGAAAAAACACTTTGTCGGGTGTTTTTCGAGTAGTATTTGTGCACTCCGGTACTATACAATACTTATAAGATAATTTTTTGACTTCTTCCATGGTTTTAAAGTTATTAAAACTGTAAATATTACGAAGTAACTGAAAAGTAGACATGGGTAGCTCGCGAATGAGAGATTAAATTGAGCTAGATCTTCAATTCCAATGTATCCCACCAAAAACATAAATGTAAAAAAGGAAAGCCAAGTTCAATACACAAAAAGAATGGAGATCTAAATGAGTGCCAAGTTCTATGCAAAATCCAAATATGTATTTATAGGAACAAAATAACATTATGAACAAGTATTAAACTCTATTTCTTTGCTTTATTGGATACCTATAACAATTGCTGTCATTTAAAAATGTGTGATCCTAAAGTAGGTTAGATTTGACTTGGCCAATTTTCATTACATCAGTCATTTTATAAAGTTATTCATATCATCTCACATATAATATACATATTATATATATATATGTATTTTAATTCTGATAAAAACTGGCCAAGTCAAATCTAACCTACTTTAAGATCTTACATTTTTAAATGAAAGCAATTGTTATAGGTATCCAATAAAGCAAAGAAATAGAGTTTAATACTTGTTCATAATGTTATTTTGAACTTGGCTTTCCTTTTTTACACTTATGTTTTTGGTGGGATATCATTACTTTTTGTAAAGAAAACTAGGTAGGTATTGAGATTTAATGTTATTTCTTGCGTTTCCGCTACATGGTGCCGCGCGCCGCCGAAAACACACCGTTGGCCGGTTGTTTAACGCGTATTACAAGTTTTTTGTATAGTGATATCACTTATTTTTTGACTTAAATTTATTTTTATATTTCTGTTATATAGAAGATATATTAATACATATATTGGGATAGTTTCAAATAGCAGCTTGTAACGGTTCCAAGCACGTTCCAAGGCTACAATTTAAAAAAAAAAACAAAATTTTGTATGGGGACCCCCCCTATTTTTTAACTTTTTTTATTTTTAGACTTTTTCCTTCGCTTACACACAATTACCGAGCTGGATTCCAAATTTCATCTTTCTAGGTCATCTGGAAGTAGGTTAGGTTTAGGTACTATATGTCAGTCAGTCAATATTAAAATTTACGACTTTTTGACCTTCATATCTTTATAACCGTTTGAGCTAGCTTCATGAAATTTGGGCTTCTAGATGTCCTTATGGATATAATAAAACACACGTAGTTTTATGTGTTAACGTTAAAGAGCTTTTGAGTTATGGAAGGGTCAAAAGTGGCACCAAGTGGTTCGTGTAATGATACACTTGTCGCTGTCTAGCCAGTTTGCTTGAACTTGGCTTGACACGCGGCCGCGTGTCTAGATCTCTCACTCGCTCAGTCGCTCACAGAGTAACTCACTAACTCATTTCGCTCAACGGCACACTGACTCTGTACTCTGTGGGTGAGCGAGTAATACCGACGAAACGCCGACAGCGGCCGACAATTGCCGAAGTGCCCCGACGACTGGCATTCGCATGTCGCTCACTGAGCGACTCTTTGCGCTCTATACATCATAGTAAAATAACTCTTATTGTGGTTGTTTTAAAATTGAAATTGCTTTAGCACTTTTTCATGAGTATCAAAATCCTTAGGGAATAATAGTTGTTACGTGCCCTGCCTACACCAAATCAGCTGAATAGCGACATGATAGCTATTTACGTCAATCGGATGTTTTTCCATATAAAATTGCAACCCTCGCACTCTGCTGACTCGACGCCTCGTG
This sequence comes from Autographa pulchrina, assembly GCA_905475315.1. NCBI lineage: Eukaryota > Metazoa > Arthropoda > Insecta > Lepidoptera > Noctuidae > Autographa > Autographa pulchrina. The sequence continues at coordinate 3,094,893 of FR997761.1, read as the reverse complement.
TCGCCGATCACCTACTTACAACGCGCCGACGCCGCATCCTATTTTAGTTAATTTTGCTATCGATCATTAAATTGTAATTATAAAATTAATAATTTATTTCGACACTCCGGTACTAGCATCGTCCAAGTCTAGACATAAGCTTTAGCTTAAGTTAATATTGTAATTTTGAATAATTAAATCTTTATTCAAGTAATTTCGGTTTTTTTTTAAGTCCTTCGGCTGCCACCTTCATAATTGGCGCAGTCGGTAGGATATTCGAGGCAGTGCGCGGCGCGGTATAGATTTCCAAATATCGTTAATCTGCTGACTCCGATAGTCGCTGTCGGTAATTCCAATTACCTCGTCGAATATCCGAACTTAAGAAGACGCAGCTGAAGACGTATCCAGGAATCGATACAACAAAGAAAACCATGTATATGTAAGTCCTTGAAACTTTCTTTAAGTGTTGCTTCCTTGTCCTTCCTTTTACCTATATTATATTTGTAGTCGCAAGGACTAGCCTTTATAGGGTGGAAGAATTGAAGTTAAATAAAACCTTCCGTGTTGAGTGCTGTAAAATCACTAATTTATTTTGTTTAATATAAATCAATGTAAAATAAAATAGCAGCGTATGCATCGCTGCGTTTGCTAAAATTACATACATGTTTTGATGTGCGGGTTCACCGTACATTTTGCCATCTCAAAGAAAAGACCGAAAGCGATAAGATGTAAACCTAAATGACAACTTACTGGATACCTAAGTTTAAACATGAAAACTGTGAGTTAGTTTATATGATATAAACAAGATTAAAATGATATAAGATGATGCCATTCAGTCTAAATGTAAGGTTAGTATATGAGTTAATTAAGTCTGTAAAATTGTCTGTTAATCCTGTTCGCACTTAGGTAGAAAACTGAGATTCACTGACCGTGGGGTAACCATAGGAGAGGTCCCCTTATCGACACTATTAATGGATTTACCGATTTCGCTACGGAACGCACTTAACATCACTGGCACACTTCCACTCACACACTCACTAGACTCGGCGATGCCGACTCGCGCCTCCACCATCGGGGGGCGCGGCTGCTGCACCTGCTCCACTGCCACTAGGTCGCCGTGTCGCGGCCTGCTCGAAGCCATGCCATATCTCTTTCGAATTATGAGATACAACCCGATGCTGCCGAAAGCAATCACTAAAGCCAAGGTGAAATACACGGCAGAATAGTGATGAATGTCGTGAACGCTTAACTTGGAGGAAGACTGTTCCTTAAGATCGTTTATCTGATGTTTCAGTTGCTCCAAACCGAGAGTATGGTTTTCGGGAACATCATACTCTTCGGGCAAGGTAGTGTTGATCAGTGAGTTGAGTATTGATACCTCTGGGACTTCGATATTCGGTTGTGTATTCATATGATGTAAGAAGTTATTGTGCGTATGAATACTATAATCATCCGTTTTCAACGTACATCCCTGACCTAAGGCAATAACTCCATTGTTTTCAATTACGGTCGTTGTTGATTCGGAATTACAAAAAATGCGGAGGTGACACATTTTGTTACAGGAGTACAACCATGTGTTCCTATTGTGTAACTTGAGCCAGTAATTGCGGCATGTGGACACTTCTTGCTTACAGGTAGATTCGCTGTTTACCACTTGTATGTCGCATATCGACTGTTTTATTTTTAGATTGTAAACAGGCTTGTCAATAGAGCACAGTAATTTATTGTTATTAATGTGAAGGCAGTCGTGTAAGTCATTATCTGATAAGAGTAGAGCCGTATCCTTTTGGATGCTATAAGCGATGTATGGCAAGGACGATATTGTTCGGATACAATCTGATCCCCTCATCTGTGGGATGGAGATGATCTTGTCTAATTCGAAATTATCACGGCTTACAAGGGGTATTTTTATTTCGATAATAAGATAGCCTTCATGTATTCTTGCAGATGCCTTCATTATTTTGTACAAGTCGGGCAAATTAGAAGTCTCGATAGGGATGATGAGATTACCGTGTAGTTGACCTGATATAAGGTTGATCTGCAATGCCAGCTGTTCCGGAGACAAAAGATAAGGGTCAATACGCCCATTACTAATATCGGTCACGGTGTCAATAAGCGTATGCTGAATGCGCATAAGGTTCGACAGAATTATACTCGCTGCTAGTGCAGACGATGTGACGTATAAGTTATTATGATTACTCAGTTGCACCTTATTCAATTCCCAGGAAACGTTTTGTAGACGTTGGTTTATAAAAGCGAACTGCTTATTCATGATTTCTTCATTATGCCGTAGTATATTATATTCTGATTCCAGGACTACTGTTTGGTTCTGGAGAAGAGCCTGGAGATGATTTTCATTGTGCGCTATTCGTTCGATATCCTGCTTATATTGTTCTGCAAACCGTTCGTCTAATACGCCGAATAACGTATTGGCAAGGTAACCTATCCCATTGACTAATCCACGTTTCTTCCTATTTAAGGGTGAACCTCTAAGTAGTGAATGATAATGTTCAATTTCCTTTACTTCGTGTTCCAGCTGTAAAGTGACGCTCTCATATTGCGTACAACGTGTAACGTATAACGTGCTGTCTCTTTTATATGATTAACATATTTTTTGATATCAGAGATACCGCGGTAGTATGTAGACATGTTATAAAATACAACTAACTTCCAATCGTCCTTAATGATTTGGAGATCTGACATCCTATCGAAGTAAAGTCCTTGATTCGTGGTAATAGGAGTGTTGTTATAGTATGTCGGTTTATGTTGCAAACTGGGTGATATGCAGGTGAACAGTAACAAAGCCGACATAAAAAGATTTTTTAAAGTTGCTCGTCGACGGGTTCGCCTATGAAGTTTTGGTTCTTCAGGCTGTTGAACTGTCGACGTCGTAGTCTCGGGTTGTGGTGTCAAACTGTTCGATGCATTCTTAATTTCTCTTACAGGCAAAGGTACGAGTTTGTTAACTGGGCGCTGTAGGACGTTATTTTTTGTCTTGAGAGTAACAACTCTCACGTAACCATCTTTCCCAGGATGAACACTCTGAACTCGACCCATAGGCCATTTACCAGGGGGTGTGTTTTCTTCCCTTATGAGAACAATGTCGTCGATCTCGAGGTTATCCTTGGCCTTTCGCCACTTGGTTCTAGTTTGCAATTGCTGCAAATATTCCGTAGACCATTTCTTCCAGATGTTCTTGACCATAGCCTGAACTAACTGCCATCGGGACGATAGAGTAATAGATTCAGGTTCAGTGGGAGGCCTTGACAAAATAGGCCCTCCCGTCAGAAAATGTCCTGGGGTTAAATAGTCATCGTCAATATCTTCTGACAGTTGACATAATGGTCTGGAATTAAGGCAGGCCTCGATTTGACACAATAACGTAGAGAACTCTTCATATGTAAGACGTTGATCCCCTAGGACCCTTTTCAAATGGTATTTCAGGCTTTTCACGGCCGCTTCCCAAAGTCCACCCGCGTTAGGCCACGCCGGTGCGTTAAAGTGCCACAAAATATTCATGTCGCTAATGTTGTTGAAGAAGTCAGTGTTGATATATTGGATGATTTCCATATATTCCTTCCTCATGAGTCGATTAGCACCAACAAAGTTAGTTCCGTTATCGCTGTACATATGGCTTGGGGTCCCGCGACGGGAAGCGAATCGGCGAAATGCGGCGAGGAAAGCGGGGGTGCCCAAGTCTGAAACTAGTTCCAGGTGAACCGCCTTTGTGGCCAAACACACGAATACCGCCACGTATCCCTTGGCAGTCTTAATACCGCGACCCTTATTAGCCTTCAATTCTACGTGCCCCGTGAAATCAACGCCTGTATGAGTGAATGGTCTAGACGGGGACACTCGGGCCTGTGGCAAGTCAGCCATAATTTGTTGATTGTCAGCGTTGATAAACCGCCGACACTTAATACACAGCCTCAACTGCCGTTTCACAGTCCTGATACCGCTAATAATCCAGTATCGGTCCCTGATGTAGGATAACGTCAAACGGGGTCCGCCGTGCAAGGTTGCTAAATGAGCTTGATGTATTAAAAGATTGGTAAATCTGCTATGGCTTGACAAGATGATGGGATGTTTCGCGAAAGTACTGATTTTGGCGTGTTTAAGTCGACCACCAACTCGCAAAATGCTATTTTCATCGAGAAACGGGCTTAGGCTGCAAATCCTACTTTTCGAATTGACACACTTGTGACGTTGAAGATCATGCAATTCTTGCTCAAATTCCTGTGATTGCACTTCTTTAATAATTAAATTATAAGCATTATTTATTTCAGATGACGACAAATAATTATGTGTCGTAATGACGCGTTTATTGCGAAGTCGCGTGATGAAACGTGACACCCAAGCAATTGTTCGTACAATTCGTGTCAGTGAACTTTGATTTTGCAGCAAATCCGTAATAAATGTTGTATTATTTGTTGTAGTATTTATTAGATGTAAGGCTGTGTTCACACAGGACATTTTTATTTCAATAGTGGGCGCATCATAAACAATTTGCGTCATGTTTTTTGAGTTGATGTTTTTCAGCCATGTTGGCCCTTCCCACCACAGAGAATGATCTAGTAACTGGAGCGTTGTAGTTCCCCTTGTTGCACAATCAGCTGCATTCTCTCCAGAGCTTACATGGTGCCAGTTTTTCGCTGGGATGATCTCCGTTATTTGGCGCACTCTATTGGCTACGAACGATTTCCACCTTGACATTTCTCCATTTAGCCAACCTAGAACTATCATGGAGTCGGTCCATGCGTGCAGTGTCATATTTTCGTTCGGCAAGGAATCTACAACCTTCTTCACTAATTGAGATAATAATAGCGCTCCGCATAATTCAAGTCGCGGTAGCGATATTTTCTTGGCTACAGGTGCTAACTTTGTTTTCGCAGCGACAAGTCTTGTTGTGTACTCGGCCTTATCGTTCCGTGTAACCAAGTAGATTGCGCAAGCGTATGCTTGCTCTGACGCATCGCAGAATGCATGTAGTTGACAATTTATATCTAGATTACCAAAATAACGCGAAATGCGAAATTTATGAATATTTTTTAAATCTTCTTTTAATTTTATCCAATTACAATGCATATCTTTAGGCAATTCCTCATCCCAAGATATTCCCAATGACCATGTTTTCTGAAACAATATCTTTGCTCTGACAGTGAGCGGCGACAGCCAGCCAAGGGGGTCGAATATCCTGGAGATATCTGATAACAGCTGACGTTTCGTGATGCCTTCTAAATTCTTAGATTTTAATTGGCATTCAAATAGGAAGCTGTCAGACGAGGGATTCCATTGTAAACCTAGTGTTTTTCTAGATTCAAAACACTTAAACTCATAGGGACTATTCAATTGATCCGATGTTAAATCCTGAAGAATTTCTGGATGATTGCTGGACCACTTCCGAAGATTCATCCCGGCACCTTGTAGCATTTTGATAAGCTGGTGTTGTAACTCTCGCGTTTGTTCTGTAGAATTCCTTCCACTCAGCAAATCGTCCATGTAAAAAGAACTATGGACCACGGATGCTGCTAAAGGATATTTCTCGGCATCATCTATCGCGAGTTGTCGGAGAGTTCTCATCGCCAAATACGGAGCTGCCTTAGTACCGTAAGTTACCGTTGTTAAATGATATTGCTGCAATTGATCTTCCAGTGAATCCCTCCAAATAATAGATTGCAAGGGTTGATCACAATCTCTTATCAGCAGTTGCCGGAACATTTTTTCTATGTCAGCAGTTATGACATATTTGTATTGCCTCCAGTTGACGATAAGTGCTAACAAATCTTGCTGCAAGTTCGGTCCGCAAAACATCAAATCATTTAGACTTTTACCAGAGGTTGTTTTTGCTGACGCATTGAAAACTACTCGCAGTTTAGTTGTAGTCGAGTCAAGCTTCCATACACCGTGATGCGGTAGGAAATAGCCTTGATTTTCGTCCCTATCGACTTGTATCATATGGCCTAATTCTTGATACTCGTTCATAAACTGCTTGTATTGACGGGAAAATAAATCATTTTTCAACATCTTGTTTTCCAATTGTTTGAACTGAGCTATCGCCTTGTGTTTAGACGCACCGAGCTGTTGTTCGAAGTCTGGCATCATGGGGAGTCCAACTTCGTATCGCCCATCTTCCAACCGTCTCGTGGTGCTTTGGTAAAAATCTTCACAAAACTGGTCACCGTTATTCAAGGCTGATGATGATGAGTCAATGTCCTCCAACTCCCAGTACTTAGCAATGTCTTCCTGTATATTATTAGTTACTACGTTACAGTTGAATCTTTTCATATTGCCTGATAGGATCCAACCCATCTTCGTTTGTTGCGCTATAGGAGCCTGCGCTGGACCCTTTACAAGGCCATTTAATATTATCTCCGAATAAACACTAGCGTCTAGAAGAAGATCAATAGACTTAGAGATGTTATACTCAGGATCAGCTAATTGTAAGTGTTGTAAGTGGGGCAAGGCCTGCTTGCGGAATGAAGAGTTAGGCAGATCATTTATAACCTTGGACACAACTAACGCTTTAGTTTTCATTGCGTAATCTCCGTAGATCGACATACAGTCTAGCGACACAATACCTTTGCTTTGCTTAGCGACTGGTCCTACGCCTGAAATAAACGCATGATATTGACGACGTTGTAGGCCTAACCTCTGTGTAGCATTTTCCGATATTAGCGAAATTTGAGAGCCTTGGTCTAAAAGGGCTCTTAGTGTAACGTAAGTACCATTACTGGCTAAAACGTTGACCGCTAGCGTAGTCAACAGAATCTCTTCGTTATCAGCAGCGACGTGATTTACATTATGCGGTTCTGAAACGTTCGACTGCATAGAAGGGGACGTATCCAGAGTCGTAGTTGTTGCTGCCTGTTGATGTTGCTGGATAACCTGATGTAGCAAAGAGTGGTGATCGCCGTCACACCTTTTACAACGCTTTGTATAGGTACATTCGTTATCAGAGTGAATCTTAAGACACTTCAGACAACATTTAGACGCTGTTACTATATCCAAACGCTTTCCAGGTTTCATGTGCACAAACTTTTGGCAAACAAATAACGAATGCGGCTTGCCACAAACAACACATCCAGGGCCTTGAGTAGCGGCAGCTTTAAATTGATTCTTACCTTGACCGCTGTAATTTACCGGGTTGTTAACCTGTTGATTTGATCCACGATTGAAATTAGACTTCGCAGGTTCCTTTTCCCTTTTACACATGGGCTCCAAAGCCGTAAATTTGCCTTCCAAGAAGGTCATGAACTCCGTCAAAGAGGGCAACTCCCTGGGTGATTTGCGAGCCTCCTTGTAGTCACAGTACGTACCTGGATCTAATTTCTTTGAGAGTAGGTGCACTAGGAACGGATCCCAAGTATTCGTGTCAACACCAAGGTTATGCATAGCGTGAATGCACTCCGTAGTGGTGTCATACAACCGTTTGAGCTCGAACGCTGTCTGTTTCTGTACAACAGGTTGATTTAAAAACACTTCTATTTGATAAGTAAACAGAACTAAGGTGTTTTGATACCTATGTGTCAAAATATCCCAGGCGGTGTCGTAATTATCCGCCGAGATGTGGAGATGCTGAATAAGGCGCTCAGCCTCTCCCTTAACTTTTCCTTTCAAGTGCTGCATTTTCTGCGCCTTGGTGATGGAATTGTTCTCGTGAATGGCTTCAGTGAATAAGTCACAGAAAGTTGGCCACTGGTTGATTTTTCCCGTGAACGTAGGTATCTCCAACTGTGGCGTAGACTTTATCACATGAACCACGGATGATATTTTCTTGTTTAAGGCACGTTTAATATTCTTATAAGTGGTTTCATGCGCAGCAAATTCATCTTCATAGGAAGCGTCTCCGCCTTGAAGTATATGATCGATGCGCAGATGTAATTTATCTATGACATCCCACTTGCCTTGAATAATCTTAAGCTCGTCTTCAAGTTCCCACTTTTCTGTAATACCGTCCACATCAATGCTCTTTACTGACCTATTGAAAGCCCTAAAATTGGTTCTCTGTAATGCCAAAAGTTCATCGACTTCATTATCAGATTGAGTCGATGACTCCTTCACCGCAAAGGACAAAAGTAACTTACGCGTAGACAGATAAAACTCTTTAGCCTGTTCATAGTAATTTGTACCGAAGTACTTCGGCTCCTTCTCAGGGTGTACGGAAAGTTTGGCATGGTTTTGCTCGAACTCTCCCCAGAGGTTATCTAAAGATTGAAGTCTCTTTTGAATATACTCGGATGTCTTCCTAGATGATGAATCTTTAGTAATATTGACTTTGATTTTGTTGATACTTTCCAAAATCTCAGCCTGGTGAGAGCTCGATACTTCCATTTTAGTAAAATAAACGGAACGATCTTACTTGAAAACTGAAGAAGCGTTACGACTGTGCCTCGGACCTGCTGCCACTGCCAGCACGTCACTCAATCGAACACTGAGCTTATAGTCTTGGATAACCCAATGAGACTGTCGCGAAGCACTCAACGAAGGGGTCTGATAACGTACAACCCGCGCGCGTAACTTCGCAGAATCCCCACTGGTATTTCGAAGGACCAAAATGTAGTCGCAAGGACTAGCCTTTATAGGGTGGAAGAATTGAAGTTAAATAAAACCTTCCGTGTTGAGTGCTGTAAAATCACTAATTTATTTTGTTTAATATAAATCAATGTAAAATAAAATAGCAGCGTATGCATCGCTGCGTTTGCTAAAATTACATACATGTTTTGATGTGCGGGTTCACCGTACAATATTTATTAGGTCAAAATTTTTCATCCACGAGAAACTAGGAAAAAATCTGTCTCTTCCAGACAGATAAATAGGACTAGGGAAGTAGATTCAAATAGGTGTATAGATATAGATAATTTAGGATTAGATTTATTATTTAATAGTGACAAAATGGCATTGAACCCCGATACTATCTACAAGGCATTACGCGCAGTTCCCAATTTTGATGGCAATCCGAATGTTCTAACACGATTTATTAAAATATGCGATCAGCTCGTACTACAATACGTCAGGAATGACCCGAGTCACGAGTTAACAAATCTATGTCTTATAAATGGTATTTTAAATAAAATAACAGGTTCAGCAGCTTCAACAATTAATTCCAACGGCATACCAGATAATTGGCAAGGCATTCGTGACGCTTTAATTAATAATTTTTTCGACCAAAGGGACGAGACCGCCCTTTACAATGACATGTCCTTGCTAACACAAGGAAGTAGTACGCCGCAAGAATATTACGACTAATGCCAGACCCTTTTTAGCACTATAATGACTTATGTGTCATTACATGAGCATATACCAACCACTATAGAAGCAAAACGCGATCTTTATAAAAAGCTAACTTTACAATCGTATGTCAGAGGTCTTAAAGAACCTTTAGAGTCCCGTATCCGATGTATGAGACCGGAAACGATTGAAAAGGCTCTGGAATTTGTACAACAGAAATTAAATGTCATGTTCCTACAGCAACGTAACGAGAGTATTCCTGAGCGACGTAATCCGCCACAGCAAACGCATTCAACCTTTAGAATGCCACCCGCGGTCCCTATGACCACACCGAAAGCTTTTAGTTTCCCTAGCGCAGGTCCCAGCTGGCGTAAGCCTATGCCTATCCCGCAGCAGCAGCAGCAGCAGTGGAGGCCGCCGTTCCAGCATAACCAGGTACCTCATCGTGCCCCTAATCAATTTACGCGTACTCAACAAATGTTTCGCGCACCTCCGCCAAATTATAACCCGCGAAGTAACGTGTTCAAACTGCCAAATAGAAACCCTTCAACACAGTATACTGGTCCGAAACCGATGAGCGGTGTTAGTCATTATGTACCGAGACCTTTAGGGTCACCAGGACATGATTGGACTAAGTCAGGCAACCCACCACCTAGCAATTACTTCAAGACACGTGAAATGAATTATAATGAGATGACCGACTACGACGATACTTATAATTACGCTGACTATTACTATGAGCAACCCGACTATTACTATGACTATGACCCTTACGACTATTCAGACTTTTATAACTATGATCAAAACGGCCCCGATTATCAATATGTACAGGATAGTTCTCAATCGACCGACGTTAAATGCTTAGATGCCCCACAGCCATCCGCTTCTTCTAAACCCGATCAGGATTTTCGCAAGGAGACGGATCACAAAGGATTAAGATAGAATTAAATATTCAATCTAAAAAAGAATTACGCTACATACAGATATCAAACTCGCCACTTAAGCTATTAGTTGACACCGGAGCTAATCAGTCATTTATTAGCCCCGAGGCAGTTAAACAATACTTTTCAGACATACCTTTGCACTTTGATCCTTTTGAAGTAAGTAACGCCCGTGTTGCTAGTAGACACGAACATTCTATAACTATCCCGAACTTTAGTGAATTTAATAACCCTAATAATGTTAAGTTTTTCATTTATAGATTTACTTCTAAAATCTAATGTCTAGATTTGCTTAACGGAGCACAGATTGACCTTAAAAATAATTATTTGATTACCGATTACACTACCATACCCATGCGTTTTTATCAATGTAGGAAACCTAGTGTTGAGGAAAGCGCCATCTATGAGCAACATTGAACGAGCGACGGAAAACTGATGTGCGCCAGCGCAACTCCGACAATCTTCAAGCTACGCAGTTAGTCGGTCTACCCAGAGATGGCGGTGAAGGAAGTTGGCTTACAAACTATATAAACGGAGCGAAGACGATGACATGCCTCTTCTTCTTTTATCTCGACTCCATTGCCACCACTTACCTTGATTTATATTTGTCACTACTTAAGTTGAATTGTACTGGTCATATAAAATAATATCTCATTCTCTCTATAAAATAAACTAGTCATTGAAGATTGCCACACCCTGACTCAAAAGTTAAGGACACACCCTAACATTCTGGACCTTCATCGCCGGATCGTCTGATTATCAAGTTACCAGTGAAAGACTTCAGGGGTGCCTGGCAATCCTTCTCCTCTCCAATCTCTTCATTCTGTGTGTGCTAAAACGTGCTTTGTGTATACAGGAACGCGTAGACCAGCTTCGTGCGCTTTGTTCTTCACATCCGCGCCTTAGGAAAACGTGAGTACCCACACCTTCTATAAATTTGCCAAAATGAGTTTGTCCGAGGATATTAAAAAGCTATCAGATTTGAAAAAGAAACGAGGTACCCTTAAAGGTATGCTCACCCAGTTCGAAAAATGTGTAAATTTGTTAGTTGGTAGTGAAATTAATCCTAAGCAAAGAGCAGAGTTAGAATTACGCATAAAGTCTGCTCAAGGTTTGCACCAGGAATTCAGTAAAATTCAATCGTTAATCGAGGAAATGGTGTCGGAAAAAGACATATCGGAGCAATTAGAGTACAGAGAGACTTTTGATAATTCTTACTATGGTTCTGTCGCTGAAGCTAATTGTTTAATAAATAATAGTAAGGGTAGTAGTGACGAACATATTTGCAAATCCAATACTTTAATAAAATTGCCAACGATTTCGCTTCCCAGCTTTGACGGTAATTACGATAATTGGTTGGAATTTAGAGATATGTTTCTATCCATGATTCACAATTCTAAGCAACTTGACAATATTCAAAAATTTCATTATTTAAGATCATCTCTGACAGGAAATGCATTGCAGGTTATTAAGTCTGTAGAATTCTCTTCCGATAATTATAACGTTGCATGGGAGCTGATTGAGAATAGATTTAATAATAATAAGTTGTTGATACATAATCACATTAAAGCGTTGTTTACAATGTCAGCCGTAACTAAGTGTTAGCGTCTGTATTTTATATTACACCTTTTTATTTATTATCTGGCAACACTTTACTTCGCAAGCTTCAGTTTTTATGAACTGGCAACGCCGAATCGCTCTTATTGGTCCGCGCATATCTAACCAATCAGAGCGAGGCACGCGTTATGGCGGGAGTTTGGAGTTGTGGGGGTAATCATGCCGGTTATTCGGGTCATTCTATCGTCGAGCGGGCTCTAGTGAACATCAAAGGAAAGAGTGTACGCGTTTACTTGGTGTTAATTTTAAGGTAATAATGTATTTAACCTTACGCTGTTTTTACTGTGAAATATTTAATATTATGAAATAAATAACATGTTTTCTGAACCCATTATGGAGTCTTTTCTTTACATTTCAGAAGTGGGATCAGCGGATTTTAACTCGTAGAAAAAAAAATGTTTTGAAATACGACAGTTTAAACCCATCCGTTAATCCCGTCCACGCTTATTAGATTTTTTCTTTTTATCCTTTTGCTCACACTCGTGACAAACATTGTAAAGGAAAAGCTCCATAAAGTGTTTTAATGTGATAAACAACGATAGTCACGTAAGTACCATTTTAATTTATTGGAAATTCAAAAGACTATAATTGTCACAAGACACGCCATCATGTTTAAGATACCTAATTCACGAAACTGCTATGCCGTGTTTTACTTACAAAGTTTATAAATACCCTCTATAAAGCATGCCATTTTTGCCAAAACGACACTGGAAATACGATGCATTCGTTTTTCATTGTTAGGTTATGTTTAAAATCGTCATGTGGTGGTTTGTTGCATCTTGCCGAGGCACTCCTACGGAGATGTAACGGACTATTTTAAGCATGTATCCCATTTTGCCGGGGCGACACTCTGGAAATGGGATGCATACTTTTTTAATTGTTAGGTTATGTTTAAAATCGTCATGTGGTGGTTTGTTGCATCTTGCCGAGGCACTCCTACGGAGATGTAACGGACTATTTTAAGCATGCACCCCATTTTGCCGGGGCGACACTCTGGAAATGGGATGCATACTTTTTTAATTGTTAGGTTATGTTTAAAATCGTCATGTGGTGGTTTGTTGCATCTTGCCGAGGCACTCCTACGGAGATGTAACGGACTATTTTAAGCATGTATCCCATATTGCCAGGGCAACTCTCTGGATATGTGGTACATACTTTCCTTATACACATAATACAACTATTGACTTGATTAATTACGTTGAGCATATTATATATTGCCAGGGTACTCTCGTGGATATATAATGTGTTTTAAAGCAGGTATTTCATTTCGCCAGGGCTACACTCTGGAAATGCTATGCTTGCTTGGGCGATGAATATTTTACTTTGATCATGAATTAATCTTCTTACCACCATAATAATATCATTAAACTGAAGTTAAATACATTAATCTTAATCACAATTACAGATAATGGATTCATCGCCTACGGGCAGTGGTAATGGACGTCGCTGCAATAACGAGGATGAGCCGATAAGTTTGGATCGTAACGAGGGTCCACGGCGGACTCCGCAGCGACGCCAAATTCGTAAAAGCGAGGGAGCGGAAGGGAGTCTGGATACCAGGCAAGTCCGTAAACGCTTAATAAGTAATTCTGATAATGAGAGCGAGGGAGCGGAAGGGAGTCTGAATATCAGGCAAGTCCGTAAACGCTTAATAAGTAATTCTGATAACGAGAGTGAGGGAGCGGAAGGGAGTCTGGTAGGAGACAGGCAAAGCCGCAAGCACTCTCTTTTAAAGCCAAACTATAATAAAAATGTTAACAACCGGCGATCAAGAAGAGACGGTAGCGAACGAAATCGTAGCAGGGACCGACCTTATAACCGTCGTAGAAGGGACCGATATCGCGACGATCCTGTCGATAAAGGTCGTGATAGAACTCGACTTCGTGATGATTCTAGTGATTATTATCGTAGTAGGAAACGGTTTCGTGACAATTCGTCTGATGATAAAATCCAAGTCACGAGGGTAGGACGACGTCGTCATCGCAGCAGTAGCAGTGATAGCTATGATACTCCTATTAGACGCTTATTGAAGCGAGGACGAACTCGTTCTCCCTCATGTCGTACAAAATGTGAATTAGCGGAAGTTGAGATGCCTGATGCCACTCATAGCATCTTAAATAAATTCCTGAATGTCCTCAACAATGTGAAGGGACAATCGACCTCTAAGCTTTCTTTAACAAACGTGATTCCGGAATTCGATCCTTTATCTACCGAACAAACTATAGTAACGTGGTTAACTAAAGTCGAGGAAGCCGCGGAGATTTATAATTGGGATGAACGCGAAACAATTCATTTTGCTCTACCAAAACTCGTTGGACTTGCTCAGACATGGTATAAAGGCCTGAGCACGATGCTTTACTCGTGGACAGAATGGAAAAGGAAGCTTATTGAGTCTTTTCCCTGTAGGTACGACTATGCGGAACTACTAACTCAGATGTTGGCCAAGCGTGTGCGTTACGGCGAATCCCTTGAACAATATTACTACGCAAAGATAAATCTCCTGAACCGATGTGGTATCGTAGGTCGAAAAGCAGTCGATTGCTTATTACACGGCGTAGACGATAGGGCGGTGCGGATAGGAGCACAAGCGGCTAGGTTTCGTGGACCCGAAGATGTGCTTGGATATTTTAAAACTGTTAAGCCAGCCACTAGTAGGGAAACCGCGGATAGGTCCGGGCAAGATAAAAGGAACTCTTTGTCAAATAACAATCGGAACAAATCTGACGCGAATAAGAGGTCTACTTTTGTCATTAAGTGTCACAATTGTAATGATGAAGGACACAAGAGTTTTAAATGCAATAAACCCCTAACAAAATGCACTCTTTGTAACCGCGAAGGTCATTTAGATTTGTATTGTAGATCTAAGCGGCACGCTATCCAAAACACTGAACGTCCTAGTAGTGAAGTTAAGGATGAAAAGCAGGTTGCTCTAGTAGACTATTCAGATAATACTAATCAGAAGTACGTCCTCGAAATATTTGTAAATGACCAGCCGATCAATTGTCAAATAGACTTAGGGAGCCAGTGTACCTTGGTTAGGGAATCAGAAGCAAAGCGTTTGAAGCTGAATACAAGCCTGGACGAATTACCAGTCTTGCGAGGTATAGGTGGCTTTCACATAGAACCACTGGGAAAATGTAATGCCGACGTAACTGTCCAAGGGATAAAAGAGAATATAGAGATTCTCATTGTTGAAGACGCCGCTTTGAAACACCCAGCCCTCTTGGGTCATACGTTTACAGAAAAACCCGGTATTACTATCATAAAGACCCCTAACGAAGTAGTGTTCGAACAGGATTTCCATCAGAAGATATTCCTCATGACTCAAGGTGACGTAGTAATTGCTCCAAAACAATTAACTATGATACCTGTGAAGTCACGAACTAATCTTACCGGTTTCGTGTATGTGAACGGCTCCGTTAGAGGCACCACAGGTAAAGAACACTATTTACTCCCGGGCGAGTATAAATTACACGGTGGTTTTGGTAACTTGCTGCTACAAAACGTCTCTGGTAGTTCGGTCAGTCTAAAACAGGGGTCTTTACTGACACGTGCTATCCCTACCATGAACGAACAAAATGTATACTCAGTAACTTTCGATGATAAATCCCTGGATGAGTCCGTACAGTGCGGTAACACCATCACTTCAGAGCAGAAACTCGAGCTCCAAAGGTTATTATCGAAATTCAAAGACTGTTTTTCCTCTGGTCTTAAAGATCTCGGTTTCACAATTGCAACAGAAATGGTCATAGAGCTTAACGATGCAGAGCCAGTGGTATACAGGCCATATCGCATGTCCTACGGCGAAAGAGCGCTGGTCAGAGATATGGTTCAGGAGATGATGGATGCGGGCATTGTAACCGAATCCACTTCGCCATATGCGAGTCCAATCGTGCTGGTGAAGAAAAAAACCGGAGAGAAACGCTTGTGCGTAGATTATAGAGCTTTAAATAAACGCACAAAAAAGGATCACTATCCCTTACCTCTAATAGACGACCAGCTCGATAGGCTCGCAGGTAATAAACTGTTCATATCATTGGATCTAGCGTCCGGCTATTACCAAATTCCTATCGAAAAGAATTCGCAAGATAAAACCGCATTTGTGACGCCCGATGGCCAGTTTCAGTATACACGAATGCCTTTTGGATTGGTAAATGCACCATCTGTTTTCCAACGAACGATCAATAAGATCCTCTCTGAAGCGAAAATAAAGTACGCTCTCGTCTATATGGATGATATTTTGATCCCAGCACGGTCTTTTGACGAAGGTCTTTGTAGGCTTGAAGAAGTACTTTCCCTTTTAAAACAGGGTGGTCTTACTCTTAAATTATCCAAATGCAACTTTTTCATGGATAGCATCGAATTTTTGGGTTTCCAAATTAATGCTGATGGTATTAAACCCGGCGAAAGGAAAACCGAAGCCGTTTCGAAGTTTCGTACACCCAGAAGCCAACGTGAACTACAGCAATTCATCGGCTTGGCAAGCTTCTTTAGAAGGTTTGTTAAAGGATTTGCTACAATCGCAAAGCCTCTAACGGACCTTCTTCAAAAGAATACCACCTGGAAGTGGGGGTCTGAACAAGTGAATGCGTTCGAAACAATTAAGGCAACGCTGGTACAGAGGCCCTTGCTCGCTCTTTATGACCCAACACGCGAAACGGAGGTACATACAGACGCTAGTAAGCACGGGATAGGAGGAATTCTATTGCAGAAAGATGATGCTGGTCATTTGAGGCCAGTCTCATATTTTAGTAGGAAAACTACTCCCGATGAACAAAAGCTCCACTCATTTGAGTTGGAGACGCTGGCCGTTGTATCCTCCCTCAACAGATTCCGTGTATATCTGATAGGTGTTCCATTTAAAATACTGACAGATTGTAACGCGCTGCGAACGACTCTATCAAAAAGAGATCTTATACCTCGCATAGCGCGTTGGTGGGTTCAATTTCAGGAATTTAACTGCGAGATCGAATATCGCCCTGGGTGTCGTATGTCCCATGCGGATGCACTGAGTAG
Source organism: Autographa pulchrina (assembly GCA_905475315.1). Lineage (NCBI taxonomy): Eukaryota > Metazoa > Arthropoda > Insecta > Lepidoptera > Noctuidae > Autographa > Autographa pulchrina. Next base: position 3,078,112 of record FR997761.1, on the reverse strand, counting down.
GAATCCGGTAGGGGAAGCTAAGGACGAGTCGCACGTATTAGACGTTCTAACAGTAGGTACGGATGATTGGATAGCTACGGTACAGAGTAGTGATGACGAAATAGCACGTATTAGAGAGATTTTGAAAGACCCTAAATCGGACCAGGTGCTAGATGTTATAAAAAATTATAAATTGAAAAACGGTAAAGTTTATCGAATTGTAGGTAAGGAAGTAAATGATTTAAGGTGGGTGGTACCTAAGGGGGTAAGGTGGCAGATAGCCAAAATAAACCACGATGACCTAGGCCACTTCGGTTTTGACAAGACCTTTGCGCGAATTCAGCAAATCTATTGGTTCCCCAAAATGCGCCGGTTTATAAAAAAATATATCAAGTCTTGTTTAGAATGTGCACGGAGTAAGGACCATACAGGGAAAGTTCAAGGCGAACTACATCCGATCCCTAAAGTTGAAACTCCATTTCATACAATTCACGCGGACCATCTAGGACCATTTGTGAAGAGCAAAAAGGGCAACTGCTACCTATTAGTAATTGTGGATGGGTTCACGAAATTCATAAATATAAAGCCAGTCAGAAACACTAAAAGTTCTACCTCAATAAAAACCCTTAAAGAGCATATTACTTACTTTGGGGCACCGTCTAGACTGATAACCGATAGAGGGACTTCTTTTACCAGTAACAGCTTTCGCGCATTTGTCCAAACCATGGGTATCAAGCACATACTTAATGCTGTGGCCACACCCCGAGCAAACGGACAATGCGAACGTTACAATCGGACAATCTTAAGTGCACTCACCTCTAAAACGGACAATAAAGATGATAAGAACTGGGATGAGTATATTCCGGAAATACAGATCGGTTTGAACACTACTGTCCACAAGACGACTGGCAAAAGCCCTTCGGAACTACTTCTTGGTTTTAACATACGTAGTGGCTCCGAAAATGCTCTAAGCGATATTATAGACGATGTTAGAGAATTTTCCACAGATGATTTGGGCCAGGTACGATCCAAAGCAGGTACACGCATTGCCGAACAACAGGTTAAAGACAAAATCCGATATGATACTAGACATAAGCGCGCTTACAAATATAACTTGGGCGATTTAGTTAGCATAAAGCGAGATGTGCCAAGCGATGGCAAATCGAGAAAACTAGCGGCAAAATTTCAGGGTCCATACCGAATTTTGAAAGTACTGCCTAACGATAGGTTTTTAATAGAAGATACGCCGTTAACCCACAATCATGGCCAACGTCGATACGAAAATGTAATAGCGATAGATAGAATTAAGCCGTGGCTCGCTTTCGATCGGAATTATGACTCTACAGAATCTGAGTCCGAAGATAATGCTAATCAGGACTGTAATGAACGTACCAATTAGTACCTACCACATACTAACGATAGTACATCTAGGTTGGAATAAATTGATTTAGGAAATGTAATAAATAATCCAATATTTAATAAAGTAAAGTATGTACTTACAACGCATTAATGTAATATTTAAGACAATATTATTGGAATTAATAACATCATGTTGTTTATAGCTATATTATTATTATGCTTACTATGAAAATAAGTGTTAGTTAATGTCATATTTTGATTTAAGATGAATCCCCGGTGGTTAAATATAAAGCTGTCAACTAGGTTATCAAAATAAAATTGCTTTTAGATTATGTAGTTAAATCTGATGGACCTTATATATTAAGATTATAATATTAGTACTAATTATTATTATAAGATGGCGATGTTACCATGATTTATGATTGTATAACTTTAACTAGATTCCAAGGTTAATAGTGTACTAGAGTTATGTATGTACTAGAGTTTGTCGTACTTACATTATGTATGGAATCTACCCCTGTAAGACTTTATTTAATTTAACTTGTAACTTAAAATAGAATTTTACATGTAAATGTTACTTTTTTTTGTGTCGCGAAGGGACTCGCTTTTCGCAGGATGGCCGAGCTGTTAGCGTCTGTATTTTATATTACACCTTTTTATTTATTATCTGGCAACACTTTACTTCGCAAGCTTCAGTTTTTATGAACTGGCAACGCCGAATCGCTCTTATTGGTCCGCGCATATCTAACCAATCAGAGCGAGGCACGCGTTATGGCGGGAGTTTGGAGTTGTGGGGGTAATCATGCCGGTTATTCGGGTCATTCTATCGTCGAGCGGGCTCTAGTGAACATCAAAGGAAAGAGTGTACGCGTTTACTTGGTGTTAATTTTAAGGTAATAATGTATTTAACCTTACGCTGTTTTTACTGTGAAATATTTAATATTATGAAATAAATAACATGTTTTCTGAACCCATTATGGAGTCTTTTCTTTACATAAGGAATCGCCTGCACAGATTAGGAAACTAATAGATACAGTTCTTAAGAATTTACGTGCATTAAAAATACTTGGTGAGCCTACACAATTCTGGGACACTTTGTTGATTTATATGATAACCACAAAATTAGACGTAACTATTGAAAAGGAATGGGAACAGTTTAAAAATACTAGTGCAAGCAACTCAAATAAAATATTAAACTTAAATTCGCTCATACAGTTTTTAAAAGATAAGGCTGACACTTTGGAAATGGTTAAAGTTAATACTTCTCAAGCTTCTCATGCAAGTCAAAGTAATATTAAAAGGCAGTCTCAAAGTTTTGTTGCTACTCAAAATAATAAAAAGTTTTATAAGTCTACCCGCACATGTGTAAGATGTAACGGAAAACATCCGTTGTATGCATGTCAACAGTTTTTAGACTTAAATTCTCAAGACAAGCTTCAGTTCGTCAAGAATAAGAATCTCTGTATTAATTGTTTATGGACAGGGCATTCAGTTAATGATTGTCGGGCCGGCCCTTGCAAGCAGTGCCATACTAATCATAATACTCTTTTACACAATGAATTTAAGGGAGGTAGCACTGAGTCCACTATAGATCAGTCTAAAACCACAGATTCGCAAAATAATTCGCCATCAGTAGTTCAGACCTTTCACACAGTCATAAATTCACACAATAACGATTGTAAAAGTTTACTAGGTAAGCAAGCTTTACAGTCGGTTTTACTGTCGACAGCTATAGTTGAGGTCCGTGGCAAAGGCAATAAGTATTACAAGGCCCATGCTTTATTAGATAACGGCAGTCAACACTGCTTTATCACAGATTCTTTATGTAAAAAACTAAACACACAACGTATACAGTCCACTTGTCAGATTAGCGGAATAGGACATTCAGTCACACAGGCAATCCATTCCTGCGAAATTGATATTAGATCGATATACGGCGATCACAATATGCACATTAAATGCCTGGTTTTACCTAGCATTACGTCGACTATACCGGCCACAAGTATAGACATTAACAATATTTCTATACCTAAAGATATTAGGTTAGCAGACCCAACTTTCTGTACACCTTCACAGATTGATTTATTAATCGGCGCAGATTGTTTCTGGGACTTAATTGTTAATGATAAAATTCGTTTACCTTCAGGACCTTATTTAGTAAATACTAAATTAGGGTGGATCATTTCGGGTCCATTATACACTGAAAACTCACACACAAATAAAGTTCAGTGTCACTTAATTCAAACAACACAATTAAATGATCAATTAAGAAAGTTCTGGGAGATTGAAGAGATTTCCTCCTCACGTCAACATCTCTCTCTAGAAGAGAGTGCATGTGAAAATCTTTTTACACAAACTGTTAAGAGGGTAGATAATGGTCGGTTTTCGGTTCAGATTCCACTTAGGGAACCGGCAGAAGTACTAGGCGATAGTTATGAAGTTGCAAAAACCAGATTTCTATCATTAGAACGTAAACTCGAGCGTAATCCACAATACAAACATTTGTATAGCGACTTCATGCGAGAATACTTAAGCCTAGGACACATGACCCGCATTAGCAATGATTATAAGATGCCATATTATTTTTTACCGCATCACGGCGTTCTCCGTGAAGATAGTGTAACAACTAAATTACGCGTAGTGTTTGACGCTAGTCAAAAAACATCTACATTAAAATCACTAAATGATATACAGTTTACCGGACCTGCACTGCAAAACGATTTATTTTCTATTATTTTACGTTTTCGTCAATATAAGTACGTAGCATGCGCAGATATTGAAAAAATGTTTCGACAAATTCTAGTTCACGAGAATCAAAGAAACTTGCAATTAATATTGTGGCGAGAAACACCGTCAGAGCCCATCAGTGTGTATCGTCTTAACACGGTGACGTACGGAACAGCGTCAGCACCGTACTTGAGTATTCGCTGTGTTAGACAATTAGGATTAGACTGTAAAGACGAATTAGTTTCTCGGACTATATTGGAAGACTTCTATGTCGACGATTTAATTACAGGGGCTAATTCAGAGGCACAGTTATCGTATATATGTGAAAGGGTAGCGAAAGTATGTCAATCTGGTTGTTTTCCCTTAAGAAAATGGATAACGAACTCGCCTAACGTTGGTGTGAATGCGGCACAAAATGATAATAATTCGAAGTATTTGTCTTTGGATGAGAATGTCTCTAGTAAAACATTAGGCCTTGGCTGGTATAACAGCAAGGATGAATTTCATTTTACATCTAAAATAAATAGTGATTTCTCTAACTTGACTAAACGTTCAATTTTATCTGCTGTTTCTCAAATCTATGATCCTTTAGGGTTATTGAGTCCGGTAATTATAGTAGTTAAAGTTCTTCTTCAAAAACTGTGGCTTAATAAAGTAGGTTGGGACGACGGTCTGTCTCAAGATATAGTAATGTATTGGAAAAGGTTCGTTGAGTCAATATCGAATTTATATAAATTACGGATTCCTAGATTTGTAATGTGTGATTTACCAAACGTAATTGAGTTACATGTGTTTACCGACGCGAGCCAAACTGCCTATGGTGCTTGCGCGTATATTCGTACCTGTAATGCAAGTGGGGACGTCACAGTGAAGTTGTTATGCGCTAAAAGTCGTGTAGCACCGGTCAAACCAGTTAGTATCCCGCGGCTCGAGTTATGTGGCGCGCTTGTAGGAGCGAAATTAATAGATAAGATTAAAAAATCACTGCGCGTTACGTTCAATAATATTGTTTTATGGACAGACTCGACAATAGTTTTAGGTTGGCTTAGAACGTCTCCTAATCAGCTCAAAACCTTTGTTCAGAACCGTGTTGTGGAAATAAATGAATTGACAAGCAATGAGTGGTTTCATGTCAGTGGAAAAAATAACCCGGCAGACTTGTTATCACGTGGTACAGGATTAGAAGAACTGAGTGCATCATCTTTGTGGTGGAACGGGCCATTATTTTTACACGATAGGTTAAACACTAATTGGTCACATAAACAAAATAACTTATGTCAGAATCAGACAAATACATTACCTGAACTAAAATCAAACATTTTAAGTGTACCAACTTGTGTCACTAGTTTAAATAGCGTAATTTAATTTAAAAGATTCTCTTCATATAATAGACTTCGACGCGCTTGTGCATTCGTGTATCGCTTTATAAATAATGCGAGAGAAAAAGATCGCACTAAACGTAATACCGGTTCCTTATCAGTTGACGAGCTAAAGAATGCAACAACATTACTCGTAAAACTAGTACAAAGAGAATCGTTCAATAATGAATTAAAAGCGTTGATGAATAACTTCCCTTTTAAACCATCACGTAATTTGTCAAGTTTAAACATATTTTTAGATGAAAATAAAGTGATTCGTGTGGGTGGTAGGTTAGGAAATTCTGATTTTATGTATGATAAAAAGCATCCAATTTTACTGTGCAGAAAACACTATTTTACTTTGCTATTATTTAGTTATCAACATAAAAAATTATTACACGCGGGACCACAGCTGCTTTTATCGCACATTAGAGACACTTGGTGGCCGCTAGGGGGCAGGAACTTAGCAAAACAGGTTGTCCACCGATGCATTAAATGTTATCGTATGAAAACCACCACAACTCAACCAATTATGGGTGATTTACCTAACGAGCGATTGCAGCCTGGTTTTCCTTTTCTACGGTGTGGAGTAGACTACGCCGGGCCTATGTATATACTTAACCGTAAAGGCAGGGGCGCGAAATTGGAAAAGTGCTATTTATGTTTATTTGTTTGCTTTGCTACTAAGGCTTTGCACTTAGAACTTGTTACTGAATTATCATCGGAGGGTTTTATTCTGGCACTAAAAAGATTTATTTCACGAAGAGGTAAACCTTTACAAATCTTTTCGGATAATGGTAGGAATTTTGTAGGTGCAGCTAAGGAATTTACACATTTCTTAAACAAATGTTCTGGTGACATAGAAACTTTTAATTCTGAAAATCATATTGAGTTCAAATTTATACCTCCGTATTCACCTCATTTTGGCGGTTTGTGGGAGGCGGGGGTAAAATCTTGCAAACATCATATTGTACGCGTGATAGGCAATGCACGTCTTAATTACGAGGAATTCAGCACAGTTTTAGCACAGATAGAAGCCGTCCTGAATTCCCGTCCCTTATATCCTATATCTTCAGATCCTGATGACTTCACTCCCCTCACGCCTGGGCACTTCCTGATTGGTCGACCGCTGACGGCGCCTGCAGTGAAAGACATCATGACAGTGGCCACACATTCACTGTCACGCTACCGCCGTATCGAGCAGCTGCGGCAGCTCTTCTGGGCTCGCTGGGCGAGCGAATACGTTTCCGAGCTACAGAAACGTTCTAAGTGGAAGAATACCAAGGAAACGCTTACACCGAATTCACTTGTCCTGGTGAAGGAGGACAATTTGTCGCCTCTTAAGTGGCGATTAGGACGAATATTGACTGTGTTCCCAGGCAAGGACGGCGTTCCCAGGGTGGCCTCCATTCGCACTGCTACAGGCGTCATTGAGAGGGCCTTCTCCAAGATCTGCCCTCTACCAGCACCCAGGGACGACGGCGACGCTTCAGACATGACAGCGAATGTCTCATCACCACAAAACAGCATCTGTTGAGAGCTATGTTAAAGCTCTCAAAGCGGCGGAGGATGTTGAGGAAAGCGCCATCTATGAGCAACATTGAACGAGCGACGGAAAACTGATGTGCGCCAGCGCAACTCCGACAATCTTCAAGCTACGCAGTTAGTCGGTCTACCCAGAGATGGCGGTGAAGGAAGTTGGCTTACAAACTATATAAACGGAGCGAAGACGATGACATGCCTCTTCTTCTTTTATCTCGACTCCATTGCCACCACTTACCTTGATTTATATTTGTCACTACTTAAGTTGAATTGTACTGGTCATATAAAATAAAATCTCATTCTCTCTATAAAATAAACTAGTCATTGAAGATTGCCACACCCTGACTCAAAAGTTAAGGACACACCCTAACACCTAGTTATCAGGAAACGATTCCGGCTAACTCATCAAAATTAATTAAAATTCCTATTTATGGTCCGGACGGTGACGTTTCGATTGCTAAGCAAATATATTGTAATTGCATTATTCACGAGTGCATTACTCGCGTTACCGATTGTACGGGCATTGTAGAAGTTGAAAACCCGACGGAATACGATCTAGACACGCGGCCGCGTGTCAAGCCAAGTTCAAGCAAACTGGCTAGACAGCGCCAAGTGTATCATTACACGAACCACTTGGTGCCACTTTTGACCCTTCCATAACTCAAAAGCTCTTTAACGTAAACACATAAAACTACGTATGTTTTATTATATCTATAAAGACATCTAGAAGCCCAAATTTCATGAAGCTAGCTCAAACGGTTATAAAGATATGAAGGTCAAAAAGTCGTAAATTTTAATATTGACTGACTGACATATATTATAGTACCTAAACCTAACCTACTTCCAGATAACCTAGAAAGATGAAATTTGGAATCCAGCTCGGTAATTGTGTGTAAGCGAAGGAAAAAGTCTAAAAATAAAAAAAGTAAAAAAATAAGTGATATCACTATACAAAAAACTTGTAATACGCGTTAGTCAACCGGCCAACGGTGTGTTTTCGGCGCGCGGCACCATGCAGCGGAAACGCAAGAAATAACATTAAATCTCAATACCTACCTAGTTTTCTTTACAAAAAGTAATGATATCCCACCAAAAACATAAATGTAAAAAAGGAAAGCCAAGTTCAATACACAAAAAGAATGGAGATCTAAATGAGTGCCAAGTTCTATGCAAAATCCAAATATGTATTTATAGGAACATTTTTAAATGACAGCAATTGTTATAGGTATCCAATAAAGCAAAGAAATAGAGTTTAATACTTGTTCATAATGTTATTTTGTTCCTATAAATACATATTTGGATTTTGCATAGAACTTGGCACTCATTTAGATCTCCATTCTTTTTGTGTATTGAACTTGGCTTTCCTTTTTTACATTTATGTTTTTGGTGGGATATAAATATAACATTTGACCGTCCTTTACAAGCAGAGTTATTTAATACTGAGTGCATTAGCACCGAACAAGATCCTAAGCGCGTTGAAGAGGTTCTGTCTCATTTGCGTACAGATCATTTAAATATCGAGGAAAAAACTAACTTAGAGACCTTGTGTGCACGATATGCTGACGTATTTTATGTTGAGGGAGAGCCCTTAACTTTTACAAACAAAATTAAACACCGTATTAGAACGACTGAAGAACTTCCCGTCTACACTAAGAGCTACCGCTACCTTTTTATTCATCGACAAGAAGTTAGGGATCAGATTACTAAGATGTTAGAACAAGGTATAATACAACCTTCAGAATCAGCTTGGAGCTCACCTATCTGGGTAGTTCCTAAGAAAGCCGACGCATCAGGCAAACAAAAATGGCGCATCGTAGTAGACTTTCGTAAATTAAACGACAAGACTATAGACGACAAATACCCTATCCCTAACATCAATGACATACTTGACAAGCTTGGTAAGTGCCAGTATTTCAGCACCCTGGACCTGGCCTCAGGATTTTATCAATGCGAAATGCACTCCGACGACATTCCTAAGACAGCTTTCAATGTAGAGCATGGGCACTTTGAATTTTTACGTATGCCCGTGGGTTTAAAGAACTCTCCGTCCACTTTCCAACGCGTTATGGACAATGTACTCAGAGGCTTACAGAACGAAATTTGCCTAGTTTATCTTGATGACGTCATTATTTTCAGTACGTCACTGCAAGAACATATGATCAATTTAGAAAAAGTGTTTAAGAGGCTGCAAGAAACGAACTTCAAGATTCAAATGGGCAAGTCCGAGTTTCTTAAATTGAAAACCGCGTTTTTAGGACATATTATCAGTGGCGAAGGTGTTAAGCCTAACCCTGAAAAGATAGCAGCTATAGAAAAGTACCCTTTACCAAAAACCACTAAAGAAATAAAACAGTTCTTAGGATTACTAGGATATTACAGGAAATTTATTCCCGACTTTGCTCGTATCACAAAGCCTATGACAAAATGCCTAAAAAGGACTAGTAAAATAACCTTTGACTCTGACTATATTGATTGCTTTAACAAATGTAAGACTTTACTGACAAATGACCCTATTTTACAATATCCCGATTTTTCCAAAGAGTTTATCTTAACCACAGACGCCTCAAACGTAGCCATAGGCGCTGTACTCTCACAAGGTACTATCGGCTCAGATAAACCTATCTGTTACGCCTCAAGAACTCTGAATGATAGTGAAAGTAAATATAGTACCATAGAAAAGGAACTTTTAGCCATAGTATTTGTTTGGTCGTAAATTTAAAATATACACCGACCACAAGCCATTACAGTGGATTATGAACCTTAAAGAACCTAATCAAAGACTAACTAGATGGCGACTTAACCCTCCGTTGGTCGCGTGGGGTCCTTGAAAGCCCACGTGTTAGAAATATGCAAAATTTATGTTTTTAAAGCAGTCCTAGCAAATCAAAACTTCAAGTACCCTCCTAAGTTGAACTTTACTTTGCGCACATCGCAGTAAATGTTAGAGTGCGCATAGACGCCGTGACATACAGACGTTTTTTTTGCGCGTGGGCTTTGAAAGACCCCATGCGACCAACCACGTAAGTATAATGGTAATAGAAGTTACTTTGTATTTTATTCGTAAAAAATGTTTTATTGGTCTTTTTATATTGTTTGAGATCAGTTTTAGTCATAAATACAATGGACAAACAACAAGAACGTATATTACGCTGGTTAGAGGATGAGGAAGACGATGTTCTTGGTGATGTTCTTATCGGGACTTACTCTGTTGCTCGCGTTTGCAACCGATGGCCACTGAGATTGTTTTATACTTTTCTGGATGTTGGAGCTGTAAATGCTCATATAATATTAGACACTGTCAATCAAGATAATCAAATATGTAATTTGTGCAAGGGTAATATCTGTCCCTTACATACCAATACTCTATGCACTGATTGTGTTCAGTGCGTAAATTAGTCCGAATTCGGAAAATAAAACTTTATATGTTTTTACGTCAAATTATTACAAATTTAATGTTATAATGTTGATTGATCTCTAATAATTCCAAATAGGTAAAAAAATTACGATAAGTTGAGAAGTTTCTATTTTTGGTTAATTTTTTTTGTTAAGACTAGTCGAAGAAGTCAATTTAAGATCCTACTTTGATATTATTTTTTTTAAGGAGTAAATAAATGAATATATAGTATAACTTTTTGATGTTTTATTGCTATCGAACAAGTTGGTAATAAAATATTAAAGTACATAGGATAAAACAAATAGTTAGATGCTTTTTACACCATTGAACTTTGGGGTTTTCAGGGACCCCACGCGACCAACTGCGTCACAATAGAGACGCGACCAACGGAGGGTTAAACTTAGTGAATATGACTACACTATTATCTATAAGAAAGGGAAGTATAACACCAACGCAGACGCTTTATCCCGAGTAGAGATTAATAATGAGGAGACTGAGTCCATGTTAGCCAACCCTTCAGAGCGACCACCTTCTCGTAATGGTTCCACAACAGCCACTGCACACACCAGCACTGAAAACCCTATACTAGAAGTCCCTATCACCGACGAACCTTTAAATAAATTTAATCGACAGTTATGCATTACTATAGTAGGCGACCTTAAACGAAAGACGACAGCCACTAAACTTTTTGACACGCACACTCGTACATATATCCAGGTTTCAGAATCGAACCTAGAACAGGACGTCGTAAACGCTATAAAAGAATATGTCAAACCCAAAGTTAAAACTGCTTTAAAAATTACTCCACCTTTAGGTATGTACTCGATTATCCCCATCATCCAGAATAACTTTAAAAGCTCAGCTATCAATCTAGTGTTAGTTAAAACCGAATTAGAAGACGTTAAAGATTACTTACGGCAACAAGAAATTATAAAACACTATCACGAAGGCAAGACAAATCATAGAGGAATAAACGAGTGTTATCTTGCTCTTTCCCGGAAATACTATTGGCCTAAGATGAGGGATGAAATAGGAAAATATATAAATGAATGTATATATATTGCGGACAGTGTAAGTACGATAGGAATCCAGTTAGACCACAGTTCAATTTAGTGCCCCCAGCTACCAAACCTTTCGAATTAGTACATATGGACCTCTTTACAGCCCAAAATGAAAAGTACCTTACAGTAGTAGACGTATTCTCAAAATATGGACAGGCATACCATTTGAGAGATGGCACAGCAATTAGTATACTCCAGGCCGTTTTAAACTATTGTACACACCATGGTCTTCCACTAACGATAGTGACCGACAATGGCACTGAATTTACAAATCAATTATTTTCTGAATTCGTTAGATTACACAAGATTAACCACCATAGAACTCTAGCTCACTCACCTAATGACAACGGAATTGTAGAGCGATTTCACTCTACGTTATTAGAACATCTACGTATCTTACGACTACGTCAGAAAGATGAACCCTTAGTAAATCTCATGCCTTATGCCATACTAGCCTATAATAGTTCAGTTCACAGCTTTACTAAGTGCAGACCACATGACATAATTAGAGGACATTTTGACCCAAGAGACCCTCTTGACATTAACATGACCGAACATCTCATGCAACAATACATCTTGGCACATAGAGACCAGATGAAAACTGTATACGACCTTATTAACAGCTTTACACTTGCTGACCGTATGAACATTATACAGAATAGGAATAAGGACAGAGAGCCCGAAATAGAATATCAACCGGAACAACAAGTATTCATAAGTAACCCGGTAGCTAGTCGACAAAAGTTAGCATCGCGTTACACTCATGACACCGTTTTAGCTGACCTTCCAATTCATATATACACGTCTAAGAAGAAAGGTCCCGTTGCCAAATCGCGACTCAAACGTGTCCCTAAGAACTCAAAATTGTTACAGGATACTGCTGGCGATGATCGTTCACCCAACTCTGGCGCTCGAGATAAGACTTGAAAGTTTAGACGAAGGACCCGGACTCTTACCTTTCAACCTTGAACAAGCAAGACTCATTACACATTACCATACTTTCCTACAATACATAGAATTAACTAATATTGAGAATAGACTAGAATCTGTAACCACTCAACTTAACTATTTCCAGACTAAACTAGATAATCGAACCTTTGTTTTATATGAACTTCAAATCAACCACTTATCTTATAAGCTAGATAAAATTAGGTCTCAGTTAAAAACACTAGAACCCAATCGTAGTAAACGAGGTCTCGTAGATGGTTTAGGTTCCATCATAAAAAGCATTACCGGTAACTTAGATCATACGGATGCCCAAACTTATAATAATGCCATTAGACTTCTAGAAACGAACAATGATAAGATATTATCGGAGTTAAATGAGCATATCAGTCTTAATAAAGTCTGGATGTCCCGATATAGCGACCTACTCTCAAAATTAGAGTCAAATCAAGAGCGAATTAATAATACTTTAGGATTACTTTTAGATGAAAAAGCTTCTGCCACATCTGATCTTATAAGATACGCAAAGTTCGCTCAACTATTAAGTATAATTAGTAATAATACAGATGATTTATTTCTAGAAATAACTAGGATAGAAGATATCTTAGCTTTTATACGTGCATCGAGCACTCATCATAGTATGTTAAGCATAGATAATTTAATTAATATGACTAATCGATTAAAATCTATATACGGCTCAGGTCAGTTATTAGATGCAGACTTAAGAGAATATTATACAATTATTAAACCTGGCTATTATTATACAGATAAACGGATAGTTATTATATTTAAATTTCCAATAATTTCCTCTGATAAGTTTGAATTATATAGATTAGCGATAGTTCCCAATAAATATATGTATACCTTTATTCCTCCTTATCCTTACACTGCAACCAATGGGAGAGTCTTCAAGTACATAGAGGCTGAATGCCCGAAGTTCAACCAGTATCACCTCTGCGAGGAAGGAGTCAACCATCAACCAACGAGAGGACATCTTGACTGCATCCAAGGACTAATATTCAACCAATCTCTGTAGAAATCATGCCTGCCTACGAAACTCACGCTGACTAAAGAAGCCATGGAATAACTAGATGACAGACGCTATACGCTAACCTTTCCACAACCAACCAGAACCGAGTTACAGTGTGAACGTCGAGAGTTCATCTCCCTGCAAGGAAGTTATCTCGCCACCATCCCGCAAAAATGCCTACTACGCACTGACCAATTCACTATCATCAATACATATGACCGTATCAGAGGACAACCGCTGAAAATCACTGAAATACCTATGAATCTGAACATCATCGAACAACCTATACCACATCTGCAGCTAAACTCATTACACCTGAAAAGCCTACATGAAATTGAAGACAAAATCATAATCCAGCATCCGGTACAAATAGATCATGCACAATTGGAACAATCAATCTACCATACGACTATCCCCCTATATGTCGTACTATTCGGTGCAACTGTACTGATCGTTACACTCACTATACGACGGTATAACGTTTGCACAAAGCTCAGAAAGCCACAGACAATGAATTTGAACCCTGAAAAATATCAATATGAAGATGCAGAATCTGCTACAGCTAAGAAACCTGTACCAGCAACATTCTCGCTGAAAGTGCTCAAATAGTTGCTGTTCTGAGGGGGGAGGTGTTACGTGCCCTGCCTACACCAAATCAGCTGAATAGCGACATGATAGCTATTTACGTCAATCGGATGTTTTTCCATATAAAATTGCAACCCTCGCACTCTGCTGACTCGACGCCTCGTGTCGCCGATCACCTACTTACAACGCGCCGACGCCGCATCCTATTTTAGTTAATTTTGCTATCGATCATTAAATTGTAATTATAAAATTAATAATTTATTTCGACACTCCGGTACTAGCATCGTCCAAGTCTAGACATAAGCTTTAGCTTAAGTTAATATTGTAATTTTGAATAATTAAATCTTTATTCAAGTAATTTCGGTTTTTTTTAAGTCCTTCGGCTGCCACCGTCATAATTTAGTTTATGAATTTGTAAACAAAACAAACATCGTTGTTTTCATATATGTACTCAAATTTTTCGGCGTTTTTCATGTCATTCGTTTCGCATATTGCTAAGCGCAGTTTAGTTTTGGTTTCTTAGTTAAATGGTTAGTTATTAAGTAGTTGTAGTTAGTTAGAATTAGTAATAGGTAGTAAATAAGTGTTTTTAAAGGAAAAAGACTTTGTGTGTAAATATATATATTTCTTAGTTAAAAGTTTCATTATTAGTAATAGTTAGTTAGAATTAGTAATATGTAGTGTTATAAGCTAAATAATATTAAGTGTTTTCGAAGAAAAAAAACTTTGCGTGTAAATATAAATAATTAAGAATGGCTTCTCAAAGAAAAAGAAGTGCCCTGTGGAATCATTTTGAGGAAACTGAACCAAAAATAGCCAAGTGCAACTATTGTAGTCAAATTATTAAAATATCGACAGGAAATACAGGCAATTTAGGAAGACACATGAAAACTAAACATCCCACCGTATCCCTTGTTGTTGAGAGGCAAGTTTTGATTACTGGAACACAAGAGCCAGCGCCAGGGGTAAGTGCTGGAATAGATTTCGTACCCGTTCCTTCTAGTTCTCAATTAACTACACAGCCCTCAATCAGAGAGTTTGCTCAGCCAATAAAAAATATGCCACCTCGTAGAGCTGAAAAAATTGACCAACAGTTAATGCTGATGATTGCCAAGGGATTCTATCCCTTTAGAATGGTTGAAGACGTAGAATTCCAGAAATTTGTAAGCATGCTGTGTCCTGGATACTCGTTACCAACAAGAAAAACGTTGTCAGAAACCTTGTTGCCGAAAATGCGAAAATGTACGAAAAACAAAAACAAAAAGTACAAATAAAACTAGAAAACGCTAACGCAATATGTTTGACCACTGATAGTTGGACGTCAATAAATAATTAATGGTTAAACGAACTTACCTTAAGTGATGTTCGACCATAATTATACGAGACGTCACATCCGAAAGATTTATTAGATTCACTTGGTAGTTCACTTTCTAATGTACTAGGCATCGCACAATTTTTAGAGCTAAAAAATAAAATTAATTAGAGTAATTCGATTGACTATGACGTACACCTTCCCCCACTATGTTACCTGCGCCCGCGCCGCCATGATTATTGTCATTATTTTCAGAGAGGGAGAGCCTATTTCACGACGTATTTAGACTGGGGAGATTTGTGATTGACTTTAGAATCACGGGGTTCGGGCGGGTTATAAATCTTTCGGATGTGACGTCTCGTATAATTATGGTCGAACATCACTTAAGGTAAGTTCGTTTAACCATTAATTATACTACGACGTCACATCCTTCAGATTTATTAGATTCACTTGGTAGATGTTTAGAACCTGTAGTGAAATAGGTATTACAATAAGGAAGAGCGCAGGATTTTTTAAATAAAAAACACTCAGTACTGTTTCCGAATCAGCAATGTTGTTCAACACCAACATAAATAAATTTTTATTATAATAATTATGTAATAAGGATAATACATTTAATCAGGGTGATAATTGGTAAGGTATCTCGAACACTAGGGTTTGTTTACATGTCAGTCGCAACAGCCATTGCGAAAATCTCATCATTATTATCTACAAGAGGTCTGTCGTAAAACTTTGCAAACGTTAGTGAGTTCCCAGACCAACCCGCTGATCTCTTAATTAGGTCTACTGATGTACCTTTCCTTTTAGCTGCTGAGGTAGATGCGTGGCGCGTGCTATGCGCGGAGAATATGGTCGTATCTATTCCGCTTTCACTAAGTATTAGTTTAATCCAGTGGCTAATAGAAGAGGCACTCGCATTATGTACCGGTTTTTTGATAGTTAAAATAAGTTTATCAGTCTGACCTGAATGTCTAAACTTTTTGGTTGCCTCTAGATATGCGCACAAAGTCCTTCCAGGGCAGATTTCTGCTTTATGCGGGAAAAAAGGTATGACTAGCCGTGGCATGTTCCGCCCTGGTGCTGAGGTTTTAATTTAGTCCGTTATAATAATTTCAATATTGGTGTCATCGGTTCTAACATTATCCAGGCGAATTAAAGATAGCGTCTGCACACGTTGTGCAGTCGACAACGCGAGAAGAGCTACTAGTTTTTTGGTGAGCTTTTCCAGCGGTAATTCCTCGTTTGGGTACCAGTTTGAAATATGCTCCAGGACCAGATTTGGATCCCAAGTTACTTGATATTTAGGGAAAGTAGGGTTCTTTTTGAACACACCCTTAAAGAACCGGGAGACCCTGTCATCATCGCTTAGCTGCCTGCCTAATGTTAGAGCCAACGCTGAGCGAATGGAATTCAGTGTAGAATAGCTTGCCCCTTCTTCGAGTTCTCGTGTAAGAAACTTTAGGATTAGTGGAATATTTGTACTAAAGCAACTTATATCGTTTTTCTTACAAAAAAACCACCATTTTTTATAAGCGCAGTTGTACTGTTTTAAAGAATTTTTTGCTAAAGAGGCTATCATAATTTCTATAGTTTCGGGCGTTAGGTCTTGTTTGCTATAAGCTTCCCGGATAATAGAGATGACACCAGGGTAAGTCGCGTCCATAATGGGTGACTGGTTCTGAAAGGAGACAGAAGTAGGTTTGGATCAGGTTTAAAGTAAACTAGATCGCTTTGTGACAACTTCAAAAAAAAGCGGGTACCAAGGCTGACTAGGCCAATGTGGTACCACCATTATTCCCGTAGCTTTGTCGTTAACAATTTTTCGAAGACATCTTAAGATTAATGAAAACGGCGGGAATGAGTAGAAAAAGAACGAAGCCCAATGTACTGTAAACGCGTCAATGTTGAACGCTTCAGGGTCTCGTTTCCACGAGATATACCTGTCGCACTTGGCATTTATTCTGCTAGCAAATAAATCAATTTTCGGGCAACCAAACTCATCTACAGCTATTTCAAACGCTGGAGGGGAGAGATTCCATTCGGTATCAATGTTATTCCGTCTCGATTCTTCGTCTGCCTCGACATTGTCCTTAGACTTTATATAGGATGCAAATACATACAATTGCCTTTTTTCGCACCATTGCCAAATTTCGCGAGCTAATTCGTTTAAATCTAAATGTTGTACTCCGCCATATCTATTAATATATGATATTGCCGTTGTATTATCGATGCGCAATAATATCTCTTTGTTGCGTGTATTTTTTGCAAAGCATTTAAGTCCATTGAGAGCGGCTTTTAATTCTAGCAAGTTTATGTGTAGCTTTGCTTCTGTGTTGTTCCAGAACCCGCTGGTTCTTTCACCATTACAGAATACGCCCCAACCTGTCATAGAAGCGTCCGAAAATATTTCTAATTCGTAAATCCCGTCACGTATTGGGTTTTCTGAATGCGTTATATTGTCCATCCACCATAGCAAGTCTGGTTTTAGGCTAGTAGGTAACGGCATAATTTTATCATAATCATTGTCCGAGATCCGTAAAGCTAGGAACTTTTCTCGTTCAAAGAGTTTAGTATAGACCCAGCCGTAAGAGACGGCTGGACATACGGAACAGAGTATGCCAAGGAATTTCGCAAAATCTCTGATAGGTATACGTTTTTGATTAGAGATATTTTCGACGTACTTCTGGACTTTAAGTCGTTTTTCATGCGGTAATTTTAAGGAATAATCATGTGAATGTAATTCGAAACCGAGGAAAGTTTGGGACTGTTTTGGTTCTAATTTGCTTTTGTCAAAATTTATGACGAAACCCAGATGTTCCAATAATACCTTTGTATCAGTGACACATTTAAGGCATTCCTCATAACTACTTCCAATACATATAATATCATCTAGATAGATAGCTAGTATCAAACCTTTATTTCTTAGTGCAGCAAGCACCGGTTTCATTAATTTAGTAAAAATACACGGTGCTAAAGAGAGACCGAACGGTAAACATTGGAATTCAAAGATATCTCCCTCGAATATGAATCGTAAATACCTTTTACTAGTCTCCGCGATTTTTATTAAAAAATAAGCTTCTTTGAGATCTACAGTCGCCATATAACAATTTCTTGTAATAAGTTTTGTAACCGTTCGAATATCTTCCATTTTAAAATGTGGCGCGTCAAGAAAGGTATTTAAATTCTTTAGGTTAAGGATGAATCGGAATGAGCCGTCACTCTTGTTAGTCAGAAATATTTTAGATAAAAATTGGCCCGGTACGGCCGTACGCTTAACAACGGCACCCGAGGACAGTAATTTTGAAATCTCGTCCCTTATATTACTTATTTCGGAATTTGAAAAATTTGTGTTTTCTGGTACAAATGTTTGCACAACCGGTTTTGTAAATGGAATTTCAAATCCTCTTATACAGGGTGACTGGTGAAACACAAACGATTCTCGAGGACGTGATATTTTGGAATCATATATGAATAAAAAATATAAAAAAGAATAATAATATCTATTGACTATTTAGTAAACTTAGGCACGGTAATACTATAATACAGTACTCCAACTTCATACAAACGGACGAAACGCGAGCTATACCTACGCGCTCGATCTCGGGATGCGCTCGGGTCGCAGGCAGTCACGGCTGTACCGCAGTGTCGAACGGACGCGCGCGGACGCTGTGTTTTTTTTTAACAATAACCGCGCGATTTTTTCTCTAAAAATCAGTTAATATGACGAGTAGGAAATATTGTGCTGTTTTTGGTTGTATGAATTCGTCAATAACGCATTTTTAATTAAGCTTTATATAAGAATGCGATTTTTTATACTTTAAAATTTAACAATAAAGCATTTCGTACGACTCAGTCGAGGCGCAAATATTTTTCGGTCGCAAATTTATAAGCCCGATTTGTTTTTCAAACAAAAACATGTTTTTTTAATTAAATCTACCAATAAAAAAACAACACGCATTTTTATTGAACACTTCCTATACAATATACAAGTATTGAATTTATTTATATAAAAAGGATATTTACAATCACAAAACTAAATAGAAACAGAAAGTAGGCAAATGTAATTAAAATGTTGGAGACGGGCAGCCCTCACGCATGTTTACGTACCGCGCGGCTGTAGGCATTTATTTCTATCATGCGGCCGAGTTACACTACTGTATGATAATATTACCGTGACTTAGGTTAAAGTTACCTTATTAATTACGCAACGCATGGACACCGCACGGGCGTACGTGCTGTGCTATCGACACAAAGTACGTAGGTAGTTACATTGTTTACGCGACTACCGCATGCTCACGGGGTAGTAAGCTAAGTTTGATAAAGAAGCATGATCCGTTTTCCCTTCATACTTTAATGCTGGCTTAGGACAGGCAAAAATACCTAGGTATTTAAATCACCTATTTGTTGAATAGGTAAAAAGGTAATTTGCATTTTGAGACGAACGTGAATCAAGATGAAAATACCATTGGTATTTTTGGCGTATTTAAAAAATGGAATCATACCTATTTACAACGATTGAGCTTAATTAAAATACCTACTTATTTACACAACTACACTAACCTTAAAATTTGTTCAAAATGTGCACCTTCTCGCGAGATGCAAGCTTCGGCACGTTTACGCATATTGTCTTTTACACGGTTCAAAACAAATGAATCACTTTTAACAGTTAGAAAAGCACTAGTGATTCTAGTCTTTAATTCATCCCTGTTTGCATAATCTGTAGCGTACACAAGACGTTTTACCTCACCCCATAAATAAAAATCTAGTGGGGTGAGGTCTGGAGACCGAGCTGGCCATGGTATGGGCCCTCCGCGACCTATCCAGCTATCACCAAAGTAACTATTTAGGTACTCACGTACTTGAGTATGATAGTGCGCGGGTGCTCCGTCATGTTGGTAAAATAAGTTTCGATGATAACTTACAGGTACATCATCAAGCATGTCGTTCACCACACTGTTTAAAATGTCTAGGTATGACACACTATTCAGTCTTCCTTCGATAAAATACGGGCCTAACAAACAGTTATTTAGAACACCGGCCCACACATTAACACTGAATCTATGTTGATAAGCGTCCTGTTGCGTAACGTACGGATTTGAGTGACTCCACCAATGTTCGTTATGTACATTAAAAATACCGAGTCTAGTAAATGTAGCTTCGTCTGTAAATAATATGTTTTTGTCAGTGTTTTGTAAAAACCATCGGCAAAAGTTTATTCGTGGCTCGTAATCACTGACACTGAGTTCTTGTACAGGTCGAAAATGATATGGGTGTAGCCCATTTTTGTGAAGTTGATTCCACACAGTCAAAATTCAAAAAAATTCAAAATTCAAAATTCAAATATTCTTTATTCAATATAGGCTACACAGTAGCACTTATCGAACGTCAAACACAAAATACAAAAACACAGACAGCACCCTAAGGGTCGGTTCATATCCGGCGGAAACGCACCGCGCACCATCGGCCGCGCAACGCCAGAACAAACAAACACGCAATGAGACATCCAACCCGACACAACACCTGACGCGCTAACGCAACATCAGTTGAGTGTGAAAAGCCGAACGCCCCACCAGGCATCCGCCCGCCCCGGCGCCAAGCAACCGACAACACGCGACGCGCCCCCCGCCAGAGATGAACCGACCCTAAAACGCCCACCCTTCACCGCTTCCTAAGTGCTTTGGCTGAGGAGAAGAAACGGCGCAACAAACTCCCCAGCAACACGCTGTCTTTACAATTATATTGAACATCATTAAGGGACCGCGCCAAATAAACAAGTGTTTGAGGTACTATGAAGTTAAAAGTTCGGACACCAGTACACTGATCTTAACCAAGGTCAACAGAACGACCAGTCACCGCAAGCAGCACCCGTTCACGAGTATGACGCAAGGGTCAGCCATCCCCTCCCTCGCCATATTAGAGGGAAGGAGGAGACCCGACCCAACACGCCACCGCAGGCAGTGACAACTAAGGGAGCATGACGAGACTGTTGCCGGCTCAAACAAATATAAAGCAAAAAAAAAAAAGGAAATCCTCAAACACTGATTTACTGCACTGTCCCTTATCACAATAATATGAGTGGATACATAATTAAATTCTATAATTAATATAATTATACATTAAAAAAAAGAAGACGAACAAATACCGTTCATTGGACATAGGTTACTATAGGTACACTATACCTACATTTGTATAATCGTACTAAAAATAAAATAAAAATAGGTAACAAATGTTACATACGAAATGTATGCCTATCAACACAAAGATAAATCAAGTTGTTTAAAGAATAATTATAATAAAAAATTAATAATAATAATCCATACAGAACCGTCTTGTGTCTATCACGGCGACCAACTATGTTTATCATTTAAATAATCATTAATTGTGTAGTAAGCTTTTTCACATAGCTTGTTTTTAATTGTGCATTTGAATGAGTTAAAGGGCAACTCTAACAAACTAATAGGAATTTTATTGTAAAAGCGAATACCAAGCCCCACAAATGAATTGTGTACCCTATGCAGCCGATGTGATGTAGAACATAACTTATGCCTATTTCTCGTATTTATACTATGGATGTCACTATTCTTGGCATACAAGTGAATATTTTGTCTTATAAATAATATATTTGCAAAAATGAATTGAGACGCTACAGTTAAAATACCTATCTCCTTAAATCGCTCCCTAAGAGTAACTCGAGAACCCAGCTGGTAAATGGATCTAACAGCTCGTTTTTGCAAAATAAAAATGGTTTCTAAATCCGCCGCTTTACCCCACAACAATATGCCATAGGACATGATGCTGTGGAAGTAGCTAAAGTAAACAAGACGAGCTGTGTCCACATCAGTGATCTGTCTTACCTTCCTAACGGCGTAAGCAGCGGAGCTAAGCTTACTCGCAAGGCACGAGATATGTGCCGACCATAGGAGTTTACTATCTAGCGTTATGCCTAAAAACACTGTTGATTCTACAGTCTCTAACACTTCATTATTAATAATTATATTAGGGCCAAGATTTTTTACGTTTGGCATAGAAAATTTCACGCATTTGGTCTTCTTCGCGTTTAAAACTAAGTTATTAGATGAGAACCAATGCGTAACCTTAACAAGTGCAGCATTTATCTCATTAAATTCGTGTCTATTCCTATCTACTTTAAAAATTAAAGAGGTATCATCTGCAAACAGCACGACGTCACAGATGCCTTTTAAAAAGAAGGGTAGGTCATTTATATAAACTAAGAACAAAAATGGACCTAATATTGACCCCTGGGGCACACTTAGCTTCACTGGTAGTCCGGTGGACCTATCACCATTGACATCAACGCATTGTAGTCGATCACATAAATAAGAGTTAATTAAATTAAGTGCTGTATTCCTAATTCCGTAATGCTCGAGTTTGCGAATTAGAGTACCATGATGAACGCAATCAAATGCCTTGGAAAGGTCACAGAACACCCCAATTGCGTTCTGCGAGCTCTCCCAGGCACTATAAACATGCTTTAGTAAAGCTACACCAGCGTCCGTAGTTGAACGTCCTTTAGTAAAACCGTATTGCTCGCTATGTAAGAGATGTTTCATATTAAAATGAATTAAAAGTTGTTTCAACATCAATTTCTCAAAAATTTTACTGAATGCGGGAAGGATCGATATTGGCCTAAAATTACAAATTTCGTTTTTATTACCTGATTTAAATAGAGGTATAACTTTACTACATTTCATAAGGTCAGGGAAGATACCTAAATCGACGCACTTATTAAAAATGATAGCTAGTGATGGGGCAACAATATTTATTATATTACTTAAAAGGTTTACAGAGATGCCCCAAAAGTCTTCGGTTTTCTTTTTATTGAGCGATTTAAAAGCATTTACTATATCTAAAGGAGTTACATGTTCAAAACTAAAAATATTATCACATACAGGCACAGTATTACGCAGTAGGTTTTCAGCCTCAGCTGCTGATGAATTTAAGGAGCTAGTTGTTGTTACAGGTATGTCAGTAAAAAAGTTATTAAAAATTTGTGCAATGTCGTGGGCTTTATTTACTAATTGATTGTTAAAAATAATCTCTAGTCCGTTTTCTTGTTTCTTAAGCTTACCAGTTTCTTGGTTGATAATGTTCCAGGTAGCTTTTATTTTATTCGAAGAATTTTTGATTTTATCGTTAATAAATTTTGACTTAGCCATAAAACAGACTTTTTTGAATAACTTTGAATAATTTCTTACATAAGTTACAAACGAAATATCAAAGTTATATTTTTTCATACCATAAAGCTCATAAAGTCTAGCTCTACTTTTGTAGATACCAGCAGTGGCCCATTGGTTAAAAGAGGCTGAAGTGCACTTGACATGTTTAGTTTTACACTTAAAAGTAGCTTCAAACTCATTTTTTACAACATCAAAAAGTGCTCCATAAATGTCATTAGGATTGTCGCATCCAAAAAATGATGGCTGTATTTTGGACTTGATGCTGTTTTTAAAACGAGTACACCGGTGCGCTGTGTATGGTATGTATACTAATAACCTTTTTAGGTTTATTTACAACTAAATGTGGAAAGCTTGCAAATTGACCACAATGATCAGAAGTAACATCTGTTAAAATAAACTTATTATTCGCTTCACTATTACAAAATATGTTATCTAAGCAAGTTGCAGAAGATGCTGTTATCCTAGTTGGTTCGCAAAACAGGTTATTCAAATTAAAAGACTTAAATAAATTAAGGAGTCTGATAGACATTGGCGTTGATTCTAATATATTTACATTGAAATCCCCACATACTATAATCCGTTTCTTACTACTTTTAATTTTAGAGAGTGAATCTTCCATTACTGATACAAATAAATTAAAGTCACTCAAAGGGGGTCTATACACACAAATTATAAGAAATTGCTCTAATTCAACACAAGACAGCTCAATAGTGCGCTCGATAGAAAGGTTCACAATATCAAGACGTTCTTTACATTTTAATTTGTTGGAAACAATAATAAGTGATCCTCCCCGAATGGCACTCTTTCTTACAAACGCACTTTGTATGGAATAAAACGAACTATTAAAAATCACTACCTCATGGGCCTTTAACCAGTGTTCGGTTAAACATAATAAATGAACACTATAATTTTCAATAAATAAACTTAACTCTAATTCCTTGCCGGAGAGACCTTGCATGTTTTGATGAACAACATTCAATTCATGCAGCCCTCCCGTTGTCCTATCTTGTAGTTTAAATTACAAGAAGTATATAAGCTGTTAGTACTATTACTAACATTATCAAAATCATAAGATACAAAATTAGTATCTTTATCTTGTAAATTAGTACATAAACTGTTAGTACTATTACTAACATTATCAAAAACCTTAGGTACAGCATAAGTACCGGTATCCTGTAAATTATATGCTAACAACTTAGCAATACGTCGCTTATTCATAGATGATATATACATATTGTACTGTGTGAGTCTAAATCTACTAATAAACTTATTTGTTTCAAAGTACAAAATTGAGCTATTGTGTAGATGTGTTATGTTATAAATTAACATATTTAAATTATAAATGTGCCTATTCTCTTCATGAGTTAAGCTACTAGAGTAAGATAGGGCACAGAAAATAAATTTACAATCATATCTTACACTTAAGTGTAACATTAAATCTACACAATTTATAATATCTGTTCTGCTCACAGCCAGACCATCACCATACAATAATATGCTTGTTGAGCCGGAGTTAAGCTCAGTCGAAGCAATATGACTTGTTAATTTATTTAAACTAGCACCAGGCAAACAAGTATTTAATACACACTGCTGGGAAAAAGAACTAATTAAACTACCAAAATCTTGACCTAGTTTATCTGAATAGATATATGTACCTATTTTATTTACTACACATGTATTTGAACTTTGCAAAGTATTAGATTCTAAAACAGGTTCAGGAAGCACAGGAAGCAGAGGTTCAACACTCTGAGTATTGGCAGGAGGTGGCGAGCAAGAACAGTCCATTGTGATACACCAAATCTTCTAGCAGCATTTCGTGTACTCGCTTGTGGGTTGTCCTCAAAGTACTGGAGAATGTCTTCGTGTAACGAGACAGGGTATGACACCCCTCCTCGTCCTTGTGCGTGTGCTGGAACGGTGAACTGTCCGTAGTCCCGTAATCTTTGGTTGGCGTTTAATATTACGCGGGGTGTAGGTATTCGGCGGCCGGGAAACATCTCCCGATAAAGATTAACGGCACCTGCCAAACTGTCATTAGCACGCGCATACGCACGAACCATATCGAGGTACTCTGCATTTGTGTATTGGTACGACATTTTTATCACATTCATACACTAAAGTTAAAATTCTAACCTTAACTATGCAGACACAGTTTATGGTCCTCGATTGCTGGCACGAACGCAGCGACTGATACAGAGAGTGCAAAACGCCTGCGCTCGGTTCTGCTTCAAAATACCACCCAGAAGTCACGTCACTCCCCTTATAAACCAACACTCCATCCTTAAGATGAAGTCACGCCGTAAGTTGCACTTGGCTTGTCTGCTCTTCGGAGTTATAAAGTACAAAGAGCCATCCTACTTGTACAACAAACTAAGCTGGATTGCTAATAAGAGAGGACGGCCAGTGAGACAATGCTCACAGCAGCTCTCCACGGAACCACACAGTACTGCGGCCTTCAGAGGCAGTTTTAGGTACGCTGCTACAAAATGTTGGAACAATATTCCCCCGCCAATAAGGAATATCAAAAATCTTGGTACCTTCAGAACGCACTTACTAAAGTTTCTGATTGAGTCGCAAAAAAAACTCGGTATGACGATCTCAAACACGTCCATAATATAGGGATAGCAGGAACCTGCCGTGATGGTGAGCTCCTTTGTTAGTTGTCATTCATTCATTGAATTTGTCGTCAGTAGTCTGAAACGAAAAATTAAAAAAAAAAAAACTATCTAAGCTTTCACAAATATACAAAATGCAAATTACACACCCTCAATTGTTAATATTTAAACACAATACATACAGAACAATACATTAAACACTTATTTTTATTTAATCTTCCTAACACTTACCTTGTAATAACTGCACACAGCACTGAGCCTTAATATTCACATAGGTTTACTCGACGTCCGTACGTCATTGCTGGGATCCAGCAGAATACCAGCGTCAGGTATTCTACCTGACACATGCTGAGCTGGACTCCCATTCGGTGCAAACTTGGGACACACTGCACCACTTTTTCTTTTTTCTTTTTCTCATATTGTTAATAACCTGTGTCTTGTTTTGTACAGAATAAAAGCTTTATCTATCTATCTATCTATCTATCTAAAGCGCGAACTATAGCGGAACACGGAACTCGGAAGTAGGAAGCGGCAAACACAGACCAGTCGGCGCGGCGCTTGCGCTTGCACTGAAGGGGAGGGGGCGCGTGGCCGCGTGCGCGGGCGGCGCGGCAGCAGCGGTGTTTCTTTCATGTTTTAACTAGTTTCAACCGGCGCGTGCTTAACCGCGTGATCGAGTCAACGTCGAGAAGGGATCCACACTTAACTTATTTATGGAGACATTTGGTCAAAAATTAAGTACCTAATTTTATTACATAATTATAATGAGAATCGAGTACTGAGTGCTCTACTTAAATATCGTTTGTATTTCACCAATCACCCTGTATAACCTAGCACAACAGGATCATCGGTTATATTACACCAATTATCGAGATAATGACTCAGTCTACCCGCATGGGGTATAGTTACCTTGTTTAAGGTTTGTTCGCCCTGAAGTTGGTCTTCGATGGCTGTGTTTGGCGATGTGTCGTTGATGCTGGCCGTTTGTTCGTTTGAACTTGGAAGCGAGATCTCTGCCCACCCTGTCTGCGTGCCTGCTGACCTTGAGATCTGGGTGGGCCGCGCCAGTTTCCCTGCGGTAGGTATCTTCGCGGTGTTGGTACGTGATCGCTTCGTTTTATCTGGAGTCCGGACCTCTCAGCAGTCTTTGACGCCTTTATTTTCTCGCCTAGATTGGCTCCAAAAAGGTAAGTGTCTCTTTTTACGTCGGTGATCAGCTGTGTGAATTTTTTATCGAGTGATGTAATCACCAATTTTCGCCTGGTTTTTGTGTTCTCGTAATGCAGGTCTAGCAGTATTTTATTAATATCCGAGATTTTCTTCAGAAGTTGTATTTTATCCGTATCTCCGTCGATAATTGAACATGTCAGGTTAGTAAGGCCGGCTATTCCGCGGCCCAGGTGGTTTTGTGCTTTTTCCAGTAGCTTGTCTCTGTTCTTTATAGATTCACTCAGTACCGGTATGATTTCCGGGTTTAACCGAGGTGCTTTCGCAAGCTTGAAGTTTTCTGGTACTAGCGATTTCTCAAAAACCTCCTGCTTTTGCTCTTTCGTCAGGCCATCAACCAAGATACACCCCCAACGTTTAGCGATCTCATCAGGAATCGGCGGTCCAAATACTTCGTCCTTTCCTTTCGATTCACCGAGTGCCTCTAATATGTCTTGAGGTAACGTTTCCTGGTTATTGATAGCAATAGCAGGTTCTTTACTAGTGCTGGGGCCCGGTTCTGGAGACAGCGTTGGGACCCCGATTTGTGTTACATTCTCCATATTCTCATTCGAGGGCGAGGCCTTACTCGCATTTTGTAATTGAAAGCCAGGAGCAACCGCGGACCTGATAAATTGTGTAGGCACCTCCAAGTCGTCAGATTCCGAAAGGCTTAGGTAAGCTTGTTCGTCCGGCAATAAATCATCTGGTGATAATGCTCTTGAGTGGTCGGGTGACCGTACCCAGGGGTCAGAATCTGCGAACAACAACGTGGACGTTGTTTAATACTGCTTTTGCAGTCGTGTATTTTAGAGTCATTGGTTATAATCACGTTATAACACGAGACTATATGGTTATCAGCTCATGATCACGTCATGGAGAATAACCCTGCATCCTCATGAAATGCATGCTGCCATTGTTATCTGTTGCGATCGCGTCGTAAAGAATAAGCGGTAGGTAAGTACAAATCTATCAGCCGCGATCACGTCGCGGAGAATAGAATAAGGCAGTAATCGGTAGATAATCTACCTATTTATTATCGTTGTTAACGTATTTATAACGTTAACCATCCTGAAAAATCACATAACACAAACAAAGGAAGAAAAAATAATCAATAAAATAAATTATTGACGGTAGACATGAATTTAGATTATGGTACCATGTCTCCTAAAACATATTTGTTCACAAACATTATATTGTCGGTAGATGCACAAAGAAATACATGCACCGAAGTAATTAAGGATTGATAGTTCTTTGAATAAAGTAAACAGTGTGACTCACCGTCGCTCGAATCCGAAAGGTGATTAAGTCGCCTTTGTAGTCGTCTTATTTTCTTCCGAATGCGCGATTCTTTATCTTCATGTTTTCGTTTACCCATAGTTAACGCGAGTAATCACAGATTGCACTTAGACACACTGAACTTGTTTGCGAACTATTACGGATATGTTGCGATGCCCGCACAAAGAAAACGAATGACAATAATCATGGCGGCGCGGGCGCAGGTAACATAGTGGGGGAAGGTGTACGTCATAGTCAATCGAATTACTCTAATTAATTTTATTTTTTAGCTCTAAAAATTGTGCGATGCCTAGTACATTAGAAAGTGAACTACCAAGTGAATCTAATAAATCTGAAGGATGTGACGTCGTAGTATAATAACAGTTTTACGGCAATGACGGCCCATTATATCGAATCAAACTTATCGGAAACAAAATTGGAATCGATACTTATTGGATGCATCGAATACTCAGAGCGGCACACCAGTGCAAATCTAGTCGACTTTTTTCAAAATCTACTTAAGGAATGGAAAATTAATCATAAAATTACCGCAATCGCAAGCGATAACGCTGCCAACATTTCGTTAGCAATCAAATCAAATTGGCGTCACATACTATGTTTTGCCCATACGTTAAATCTATGTGTGCAAGGAGCATTAATGCATATTGGGACGACAATAAATAAAGTTAAAAGAATCGTGGAACACTTCAAAAGAAGCCCACAAGCTCAAAAAAAATTTGAAGAAATCCAAAAACAACTTAATCAACCACAATTGAAACTAAAACAAGACGTGTCGACTAGATGGAATAGTACCTACGACATGCTCTCACGCATTTTAACTTTAAAGGACGCAGTGATAGCAACAGTTGCACTTATTAGAAGTGACTTAAATTTAACAGATAATGACTGGGACGTAATTGCAGCCGCAGTGCCTATTTTGAAGATGTTCTACGAAAGAACCGTAGAAATTAGCTCAGAAAAAAATGTTACATTATCAAAAGTTATACCACTGTGTAAAATAATATCACAACACATTGAAAACTTAATAAGGGACCCGCAGCAAATAAACCTGCCAGAAATAAAGTGTTTGTTAGAAGGACTTAATAAAGAAATAGACCGGCGCTTTGCTAACGTCGAATTAAATCAATTAAATGCAGAAGCAACTATTTTAGATCCTAGGTTTAAAGGAAGAGGGTTTAAGGATCGTCACAATTACGAAAAAAATTTCAACACATTAAAACTAAAAGTTGGCGCAAGTACCGAATCATGTGTTCAGCCTATCGCAACACCGATAGAAGATGCGCAGCAATCGCCGACGCCTTCGTCGTCTGTTTGGAAAGATTTTGATAATGAAGTGGCGCAGTTAACTCCTGCAAACGCAACAGCGCGGCGGCGGGAATCATAGAACTCAATAACTACATTCAAGAATTTAATTAACATGGTGGCACGAGAGGCGTTTAATATATCCACATCTTTTTAATTAGGGTAAGGTGGTACACAGTGGTTAACTTTTTTTTCCGATCCTTTTAATTCGGGTTCGGCTTATGTTAGAACATTGTATTTAATACCAAATTGTAGCGAGTTTATCATAGTTAAAGAGTGTATGATATTTTTTTTAAATAGTGTAATAATAATTTACATACAAGAGTTTTTTAAAAAAAATGGGTATTGATCCACTGTGTACCGCGAGGTTTCTACAGTGGCTCATCCTAAAGTACACTGTGGATCATGTAGTACACAGTGAATAATTAGGTGTAGACCTCAAAAATTAAACAAACGATATACTTCACAAATCAGTTTTATTCAATTTCGAAAAAAACAAACAAAATATAGCATCTTCTGCTAAACATAACATCAATAAAATCGAACACAACAACAGCATCGTAAGAAAAAAAACAGTCTTCTTTGGTATTCAAATCATCCTAAATTTAAGAAAAATAAAGAAAAAAATAATGTAATTAAAATCAACAACCTCAGTTAGGTTATATCTATTAGATACTTAGATAATAGTGAGATCGCCAAACACGCAGAGTAGAGTCTAAAACAATCAAATCTAAACAAAGAAAAAGAAATTCTAACGCATAATATATTTAAATTAGACAGATCAACAGAAAAACTATGATATGATTGCTGGCGTGTAGTACTGCCCGTTATATTTATTTATTTATTTAATACTTTTTGCACACTGTTGCACAAAGGCGGACTTAATGCCAGAAGGCATTCTCTGCCAGTCAACCTTAGGGTGATGCAGAAAACAAATCGTGGTAGATGCACGAGCACAAAATTAAGAAAAAATAAAAGTGTAAATAAATTATGTATACTTAATACAAAAAATACATACAAATATATAACATAAAATAAAAATAAATATATGTATATAAATACATAAGACTTCTAATAAATAGTAAAAACAGCTAAGTAGCCAGGTAAACTGATAAAACATGAAGGGATTTTTCTAAAACAAAACAGCTAAGTTGGTTCTGCCAGAGTTTGTTCATAAAAGTAATCACGAACCTTCTTTTTAAATGAAAAGCGGCTCGGTGCCATCCTGATCTCCGTAGGAAGCGAATTCCAAAGAAGTATAGATTGGACAAAGAACGTAGAGTGAAGAAAATCAGAGCGGTGGGAAGGGCAAAGTAGTAATCGATTGTTGGAAGAACGAAGACATTTAGAGTGGTTAGAAGACAAGAATTTGAAGTGAGAAGTTAAGTAAGAAGGACAGTTAGGAGAGTAAAGTAAAGAAAACAGATACGTCAGGGCCCGCACACAACGGCGCTGTCTTATAGGTAACCATTTTAACAGTGACCTGTGGGCGGAAACGTGGTCAAATTTCCGAGTGTTGAAAACGAATCGAATGCAGTTATTCAGAAGCCGGTCAAGTTTGTTGAGGAGATCTGCATTCAGGTCATAGTAACACACATCACCATAGTCAATTATGGGAAATATTAAGGATTGCACCAGCATTGCCTTCGTAGTAGATGGTAGAAAATTTTTAAGGCGATACAGTACCCGTAAGATTCCTGTAACTTTCTGGTTGACATTCGCAACCTGTGTCTGCCAGCCCAGCGTAGAATCAATGAATAAACCGAGGTCCTTGACACTAGAGCTTAATGAAATGACTGCGCCGTTGAAAATTACTGGCGGAATGATGACGCCATTCAACTTGTTGATCCCGCGATGGCTGCCCAATATCACCGCTTGGCACTTGCATGGGTTTACAGCCACACCAAAAGCCTTTGACCAGTTGTTAATAGCGTCAAGATCTCGATTCACTCTGCCGACAGCGTCGGAAATATCATCCACACTGGACTGGGAGTACAGCTGCAAGTCGTCGGCGTAAAGATGATACGAACACTGAAGATTGACTGTTATGAGATTAATAAAAATAGAAAAAAGAAGAGGAGAAAGAATACCGCCTTGTGGGACGCCACATTCCAGTTTACTCCATGCTGACGAAGAGTCACCAACACGGACTGACTGCTGGCGGTCCCGAAGATAAGAAGAGAACCAATCCAACGCTTGTTGAGAGATCATAAGATAGGACAGGATAGAGGAAAGGATATCGTGATTGACGGCATTAAAGGCATTTGAGAAGTCAATTAATACTAAAACAGTAAGCTTGGAGGCCTCCATACCCGACCTTACATCGCCAATCACTTTGAGGATGGTGGAAACGGTGCTGTGTCCAGGTCTAAATCCAGATTGAAAATGGCTAAGGAGATTGTTTTCATAAATGAAAGCTGACAACTGCTTATGGACACAGGCCTCTAGGGTTTTGGATAAGAAAGGAAGAATAGAAATTGGACGGAAGTGGTTAGGGAGAGAGGGATTGGGGATCTTAGGTAAAGGCCGAACGATGGCTTTCTTCCATAAACACGGAAAAGCCCCGATGTCCAGTGAGGAGTTAATTATGTGGGTAATGGCTGGGAGAAGTTGATCGAGGATGAGGACGATCATCCGGCGGCTGATGCCATCGCAGCCCACCGCCTTGGATTTAATAGAAAGGATAATCTTTTTAATGTCTCCACAAGCGATTGGAGCAAAAGAAAAACAATCTATAGCAGGACGCGTTAGACCAGCAATATAATTATTGGTATCACGCTGAGTTAGATGATCAAGAGTAGAGGAGGTGGAGAAATGTTTGTTCAGATCATCTAACCCAATGGTACTTGGAAGGTCCAAATGTCGCGCTCTGCCGATACCGAGAGTTCCAAGGAACTTCCAGATATCGGCAGCCGAAGTTGAGGAGATATTATTGTGAATATAACGGCGTTTGGCGTTACGTATCATCTGGTTACACCGGTTCCTAGCAATTTTGAAATATGCCCAGTTGTCATCTGTACGGTCCCTCTTAAAGCTGCGAAAAGCACGGTTTCTGCGCCTCATAGCCATAGTTATGCCCTTTGTCATCCACGGTGCTGGTAAACGTTTTAATTTTATTTTCCTTACAGGAGCGTGTGCGTCGAACAGCTTTATTACCACCTGGTTGAAAAAAGACACCTTGTCATCCAGCGTATTAGCCTCTACCAATGGCTCCCAGCAAATATTTTCCGCATCCTTTTGCAGTTTTTCCACATCTAAACGGGCAAAGCTGCGCATTGAGAGGATTTTAGGTTTGGGTTTAGGGGGTTTTAAGGTATATGACAAATAAATTAGGTCATGATGGGAGAAACCGGAGGCATCAAATTGACCATGGGAAGAGACGAGAGGAAGTTTGGAGACGAGGATAAGGTCAAGCCATGTGTCGTCGCCAGCTACATTGTGGTGAGTGGCTTGCAATGGTAAAACGTGTAGGCTGGCTGACTCCACAAGGTATTTTAGTTTGCGGGACCGATGGGAATCAAGGACAAGGAGATTTGTGTTGAAATCGCCCATGATGATGTGGTGTGCATACTCCGACCCTATAGATTCAAGAACCGATTCGAATTCAGTGAAATAGTCAGATCCTGGAGGGCAGTAAACCACACCAAGTGCAATCTTAGCCCCACTGACACAAACCTCAAGAAAAATAAATTCAGCAGAGACATTGAGGTTGGGAGAAGAAGTAGCAACTATTTTATAAGGAAAATCACTGCGTAAATAGACAGCAACCCCACCCCCTCGCCTATTCACACGATCATTGCGAATGAGAACAAAACCAGGAAGGGGGTAGGTTGTTGAAAGAAGATGAGGTTTGAGCCAGGTTTCAGAAATCAGAATGGCATGAACATTGCTATTAGCAAAAGCTTCGTGAAGCTCACTATAGTGGCTTGGAACACTTTGTGCATTAATGTGGCAGACATTAAGCTGCCTATTTGGAGAATGACAAAACTTGTCACGTAAAGAGTCACCAAGTGTATCACCAAGAGAGCAAAAGCTTATATCTGATGCATAGCTGGAATTAATGGCAGAACAAAAAGATTCATTATCAGAAGTCATATAAAATAAATAAATTAAATAACAACAAAACACTGATTAAAAATAAATATTAAAGTTAATGATAGTGCAATTTTTCAATCTGCACCACCCGCCAGCTTAACAATACCACAAGAGACATTAGACAAAACAAAAAATCATCCAACAAAATAAACAAAATGAAAAACAAAACACTTAACAGAGCGAAACGATAAACACACTCAATTTTAAATGGTAATAAATTACATAGTTAAATTACACTAATATTACAAACTTGAAAAGAAAAAAAAAAACAAAGCACTTAAATGTTCGTGGAAGGAAACGCAACTGACATTCACGGACTTCTGACAGCTGTCACTGCAGCTGATAGATTATTACTACTGTTTTATCTGTGTGATAGATGACAGTGACATAAGCAATGAGCGTTATGATTTTAAGGGTAAACATATAATTTATATTTTAAGTTATAATTACAATAAGAAGCGAGGGTAAATTTGTAAGACTGTTACTTATAAAACAAGAGGGTAAGAAACTATGAACTAAGAAAGCGTTACATGCCAGATACTACAATAATAAAGTACGGGAGCATGAAGATTTAATGCAAAACTATAGTGAGTAGATAAATATTGAGTGAGCTACTTATCGTTACAAGACAGCCAGTACCATGACTATTTCCGTCTTCTTTCAGCCGCAGGCGCAGTAGCGTTTCTACCCGCTGACGACGACACACACTGCAATTTTGGGAATTTGGCGATCAGAGGCGCCAACTGCTCACCAGATGTTATTTTATGGCGAGTGCCGTCCGGAGTCTTTATACAAATGACCCCGTCCTGAGTCCAACAGGCCCTCATACCAAAGTGCAGCCTCGCTCTGCTAAATGTGGATTGCCTGGTCCTTGTCAGGAACTCCTTGACCGATATTGAGGACCCCTTCAAACCTGTCTTCGCTCTCCAGACATTGTTCCTCTCTTCGGTACTAGAGAACCGAACGAGAATAGGCCGGTGATGGTCCTTATTGAGCGCCCCAAGCCGATGGCAGGCTGTTATTGAGCTCACACTCAAACTTTTGAGTGCGAGCCTGTTATTTACAATGTCGACGATGGCGGCTTTGCAGTCCTCACCGTCAGCATCAGGAACTCCGAGGAAGACCAGAGCTTTTTGCCGGTGCCTAGTCTCCATCACATCCAGTTGCTTGGCACACTCAGCTATTTGTTGCCGCAGCAGACCCATCATAGAGAATATGAGCTCTCGGAAGGTCCGAAACTCTTCAGCAACTTGTGCAACTGTGTCCTTGGCCGGCCCAGCACCCTGGATTTGTGCTTCCAGGTCACCCATCTTCTTCATGAAAGTTTCCTCAAGGCTCTTTTGTACTAAGAGGATTTCAGACAATTGAGACATTTTGTGTTGTGATGTGGTTGATGTGAAGTGTATGTAAACAGCTGGCAGGTGGTTTTTATTTAACTATTGTCACATCAAATGTGCAACAAAAGTAAGTCACAACTTTAATGACTATTTAAAAGAAGAATTCATCAATTTTTTGTTATTTACTAATTATTAGGAATTAATTAAAATTTCCGAATCGCAAAACACGTCTAACCTTTATTTACACCTACCGCCGAAAAACCGTTATAGTGGGTTTCGGCAATATGAACTTTATGTCATGCTCTTTCACACTTGCAAGATCCGGTACAGCTGGCAAGTGATATTTGTTGTAACTTTTTTCCTCAGAAAACTAATATAATATTCCAAATTTTCATTTCTCTCTTCTAAAACCTTACCAACATAATACACTCTTTTTTTCTTAGTGGTGAATAAAACCAAAACATATTCACCTTCTACTGGAACTCGAGGCAAAGGCTTATCAATTATTTCTTCAGTTAAGACACAATTAGTAACTTCATTTTCCATATCGTCATCGAACCAATCCATATCATCATCAGATTCTTGGTATACAACATTCGTTAGTAGTTCTTCCTCATCTGAATCACTTTGCAATACTTTTTTTGTCACTTTTTTTCTTTTCGGATTGTTTCTTTTCAGTGATGAAGCCTTAGCCATTTCTATCTCAGTTTTTTCGGGTGTATCTGTAGCTATTAAACTTCGGCCTGGTTTTCTTGTTTTCCGATTATTTTTTCTTGGCGGTGCTTTTATTGGACTCATAAATTCAAATGGAGACAAAAAGGTTTTCTTTTTGATCGGTTGAGATGGAGTGCCAATGTTATGTGTCGTGGATTCAGTCAATACTTGTAACTTGTAGTTGTCACAGTTTTTGTGATTCGACGAAACTTGCTGTGTTAGTGTCGGAGAGATGATGTCGCAAGTATCTGTTGCTGTTGAGCTCGGTATTCGTTTTGACGGAGAGTTATAAATATTATGTAAACCAGAATCCTCAAATATTGTTGGTGAATTATCTCTCAAAGGCTCTACAGATTGCACAACATCATCTTCACAAACAGTGATATCGGAATCAATGGATCGGATACGAGTTCGGCCTAAGTCTGTTTGTCGAGAAGTACTAGGCAAATCTGATCTCTGTTCTTGAGCTGGACATGGCCGATCTGTCACGAGGCTAGGCATAAAATCTTCTTCTACAAATACATTCCGATCAAATGGAAAAATTCCGCATTTTCTGAACGCGTTTGTTATGTTGGTGGGTGTCATTGCCTTTAAAAACGCAACTCCAACAAGCTCCCCAACTTCATAAATAGAAACAGGTCTGCCTGGGTTTCGTAATAGCCAGGAATCTATGGCTGCATTGTAGTATGTCTTGAAAGGGCCAAATATATCCACGTCCAAAGGCTGCAGCTTCGCTGAAGTGTGCGGGGGCAATGTCAATATATTGACGCCTGCAGCTTTGGCCAAATTTAAGGCTTTGATGGACAAATGAGATTCATGATTATCCATAATCAAAATGCTCGGATTTTCAGGTGTAGAATTTGTGTGTTTGATGAAGTGTTGGATAACTTCGGGGAATATTTCCGAATTCATCCATCCGCTTGGTGCTGCTAGACCCAAAGTACCGGCAGGAGTGTTTTTGGTCATGTAATTCTTAAAATTTTTGCGAGGAAACACCATGACTGGAGGCAATGCTGTTCCACTAGCACTTACTGTGCAGCAAGTTGTCACTAATGTCCCTCGTTCCCCACTAGTGACTTTACTTACACTTCGACGGCCTTTGAGGGCAATGACACGCTTAGGTTTTTGGACTGTCATAGTAGAAGTCTCATCGAGATTATAAATTCGTGTCCCATCTGCAAATTTTGAGTTTCTTTCGTATAGTTTTTCGAGGTTGCTATAAAATTTTTCGACGTTAGTTTTGTTAAAAGCAGTCGCTCTGGCAAGACTACATGGTTCTGGTTTACGAAGACTGACATCTTTGTGTCTATGCCTAAAGCTCCGCAGCCATTCCTTCCCAGCAATTTCATTTTTTATCCAGTTTTGAGGCATCTTTATATTGTTTGTTTTCGCCATTTGGTATGCGACTCTTCGTGAACCCTTCTTAGTCAAACCATAAAATATCAAGGAACAATAAATGTAATATTCTTTGAGTTCTTTTTCTTGCTCTTGATTGAAGACCTTGTTGACATCATAATTTGGCACCAGACGCATTAACTCCAAATTTTCGACATTTTTCGCCTTTAAATAGTACCTTCTCAAAGTAGTAAATGGAATGTTATATGTTGTTGATGCCTTTCTTATGGTCATACCACTCTGTATATGTCGCAAAGCTTTCAACATGTCTTCTTGGGTGTGATCTCCAATAGACCGAGGCTTTTCGGGCCGAGGCATTCTGTAACTAAAAGATTAAATGATAAAAACAAGTGACACAACCTTAAATAACATACAAAGTACACAGTGGCTCATGATTCACTGTGAACCATAATGGAATGATCCACTGTTAACGCGGTCGCCATTTTAAATTGAACATCACACTCACACTACTATAACCTACAAATTCAGAGACATCTTCGTGCAAAAACATTCTTGAATATGCCTACTATACGAATACTTTATAGAAAAAAGAAACATATCTAAGAAAAAATAGTTAGCACAGTGTATATCTTACCTTCAAATTGTTTTTTTTTTGGGCAAAAACAGAAAATAGTTCGTCACTCAAACAATTCGTGTCGCGGACGCCGCGCAACTGGATTAAACGCGTTCGCGCTGCGAGAGCTACCGACGAGTGAAAGAGACGTGTATATATCTCTGTTAGTTTAACGTAGATAGCTAGTGCGCCACTGTTCCTGCTATAACCACTGTGTACCACCTTACCCTACAGTTTACGAAACTCCACTCAACCTCCAAATTCATACGCTTTAGTAGCGCACTCATGTTTACTGTCCGATACTGCGACATGTACATGTCCGCAATTAGAACGTTGTCGAACCATTAAATATCTCGGTGTGACTCTTGATGACTGCCTGAACTTTGCGCCTCATATAGAGTTGCTGACTAAAAGAATCAGAAAGCTGATCTTTGTCTTTAGTAACCTTCGCCACATCGCAGAAACTCTCATTATTAGAAATACATATTTTGCTCTTTGTCAGTCTCTCTTAACCTATTGTATATGTGCTTGGGGTGGTGCACCTAAAACTGTACTTTTGAAGCTAGAACGAGTTCAGAGAGCTGTGTTGAAAGACAGTACTTTTAGACCCATCCTTTTCCCAAATGAAGAACTATATAGAAACTGTAAAGTCCTTACAGACAGACAATTATTTGTATTGCACGTTCTACTATATCAGCATCAAAAAACCACTAATGTAATTCTCACTACAAGACGAAAAGACAAGGTATGCCAACCATTCCGCTGTAATTACTCTTTTACTAGAAGATTTCCCTGTTTCCAAGGTCCCCATCTCTAAAATAGTCTTAACAAAATACTAGACTTTTACTCACTCCCTACAATCTCATTCAAAAATAAAAATAGAGATTGGCTACTAACACTTAATTACAACCACACTGAAAGCTTATTGATGACTCAATACATCATCCGTTGAACTCTCTTTCATCATTGGCCACTTTTACTCACAAATATAGAAAACACATGCATTACACACATACCCATACATACACAGACACAATAGACACCCTTAAACATACACACACACGCGCACACACACACACACACACACACACACACACACACCCTCACACATACACACACACATCCCTACACATACTACACTACTCTATTCTTAATTTTATTTCCTGTTTTTTTATTATTTTATTTTCTTTCCAAAATAGTTTATTTGTCTGTTTACCAGTCATTAATTAAATAAGTCGTTAAAACACAAAATGGCATGTATGTACTTAAATGTTAATAAGATTCATCCAAAAAGGGTTGGGCTCAGCATCTTTAACACAAGTTGTCTAGGCAACTTAGCAAGGGTGCTGGTGTCGCCACATCATTGTATATCTACTTTAAACTGTATGTACTACCATGTATTTAAATGTTATAATGTAAAACTTGATGCAAATAAATTATTATTAATACAATTAAGAACAATATGGGTCGCATTTTGGACTTGTTTATCTCAAATGTTGATTGCCAATCTAGTACTTGTGCAGCACTACTCCCACCTGATATTCACCACCCGCCTTTTTGTGTACTGACATCACTCGGATGTCAATTTACACCTATGAAATGTAACCTTCGTCCCAAATATAATTACTACAAAGCTAACTACGACACAATCAATAACAAACTTAGTGAATTAGACTGGGACCGTATACTCTATGGCCTTCCCGCTGAAAGGTCGGTTGAATTATTTTATGAACTAGCTGTGCCCGCAACTTCGTTCGCGTGGATGATGAAACTTTTCAATTAGTTTTTTGTTTTAATTGCTATTTGTGTAGAACGTTATCTATCGAGCATACCTCTAGGCTAGTGTCATTCGCCTAGCGTATCTCGATGTAGCAGAAAGAGGTGGTCTTTTTCTGGAAGGCATCGTGTTATAATTATATATATATATAATATATATATATATACTACTTCTCAGCCGATTTCGGCTATGGTGACTGCTACCGACTATCACATGCAGAGGAGCCAAGGTGGTCAGCTCTCTTGTTCGCCCTTTGATGGCTGCAGTATCCTATCTTATGAGTAAACGTGCGCGCGCATCGGCTGCACGTTAGGACATCGTCGACATAGTTATAAAACATGGCTGCTGGTGGTCTAGCCTTAAGGGCATCACGCTTCGAATCCAATTCTATGAACCTCAATGAACCGCATTCCTCACCATGCACTTCCATTCAGGGCGGCAAATGGCCTGTTTCTCCCATTTCTGGGGAACAATATTGCACCTTTTCATGTGTCTTTTCTGAACGTCCTTGAAGCGTAAGAACTGGCCGCCTTGTTTCCGCTTGCCGTTCTGGAGTTCAGAAAAGAAGATGCGTTTGGCCAACCTATCATCATCCATTCGTAAAACATGTCCACACCATCGGAGCTGTCGCCGCATCAGGTATGCTTCTGACATAGACATTTGCGCGTCGTAGCACTTCGGTATTTCTAATCCGGTCCGACCATTTGATTTTGAGAATGTCTTTTATGCACCTTAAATGAAACCGGTCCAGCGTCCGTATATGTTTCCGATAGAGGACCCATGACGCAGAGTACAGAAGATTTGGGAGGACTATGGTCATGTAAACGGACATTTTTGTCGAAAGCTTCAAATCATGTGATTGTAAGACTTTGGCTCGTAATTTACCGAAAGCAGCTGATGCAGCGCCTATGCGATGGTTTATTTCGGCGTCAAGGTCACACTTAGCTGTAATTGTGCTGCACAGGTATATAAACGTATTCACTTGCTTCAGCTCAGTATTGCCAATGGTCACCTTGACAGGTTCTGTAGCTCCATGAGAGTCGATTGCCATCACCTCAGTTTTCTTCACACTGATTTTCAGACCGAAACGGCAGCAGACTTCCTGAAGATTCGTAATCAGGTCCTGGAGTTCTTGTGAAGAGTTGGTAACAAAACACAGATCATCAGCATACATGATCTCCGTTATAAGAGCGTGTGATACTTTTGTGTAAGCTTTTAATCTGGCCAGGTTGAAAAGTCCTGAAACGTATTTTGATTCCAGCAGAAGTTTGTTCGAGTGCTTCACTGACAACGACAGAAAAGTAAAGAGCAAACAGTGTTGGTGCAAGCACACAACCTTGTTTAACCCCACAACTGACAGGGAAGAACTCTGACTGATCACCATTATAGGTAACACAGCAGGTCATTTCGTCGTGAAGAAGGCGAATCATTCTAACAAACTTCTCAGGAGAACCTAATTTTGCCAGTAAAGTCCAGAGGGCTTCCCGCGGCACACAGTCAAAATGCTTTCTCCAAGTCCACGAAGCACATATACAAAGGTTGACTGTGTTCGCGACTTTTTATCTGGAGTTGCCGGATGGAAAAGATGGCCTCGCAGGTGGGACGAAACCCAATAGAGTTTCTGGCAATATGTCTTCGGAGACGGGTAAAAGCCGGTTGAGAAGAACTCTGGCGAATATCTTCCCAGGGACAAAGAGGAGCGATATACCCGGTAGGAGTTGCAGTCAGAACGGTCTCCTTTGTTTTTATACAGGGTCTCTATACGGGATATTTTAAATTCAGGCGGTATTATTTCCTCGTTCCAAATGCGATCAAAAATTTGCCAGATGTAAGTGTGAAGTTGCTCCCCTCCGTATTTAAGCAGTTCTCCGGCGATGTTATCAACGCCAACTGCTTTTTTATTTTCTGCTCTTTTGTGGCTCGAACTACTTCAGCAAAAGTCAAGTGGCTCAGCAAGCGAATCATTCAGCGGCAAAGGACGAATACGCTTTATTTGATCAAGATCTGCTAATCGATCTACATTGAGCAGATTGTTAAAGTGCTCTGCCCAACGATCAAGTATATCCTGCTTAGCAGTGAGTTTTTGAGAACCATCTAGGGATCTTAGTGGTGTGGTATTTTTAATGGAAACGCCAATCAACTTATGCATTTCTTCACAAAAAGCGCCTAGTTGGTGTGTGTCTGCGAGCCAATGTATCTGTTTTGCCTTTTCAAGCCACTATCTATCTTTCATGTTCCTTGTTAATCTTCTTAAGGAATCACCACTACTTCGGACTTCTTGAGTGAGATTATGATTACCTTCATTACGCTTTATGAGTATACGATGCTGTTTGAATGCTTCAGTTAGGGCCCTATCATTTTGGTCAAACCAGTCTACGTTGTTACGTTTTTTTGCGTCCTATGATTTCTGTAGCCACAGTCAGTACGGAGGATGACAACTGTATCCAGTTTGATATGAGGTCACCTTGCTGGGCATCAAACCCATCTAGCGTGTCTATCAGTCCTTCCTGGTATTTTTCTCGAAGGTCCGCACAATTTAGTCGTTCTAAATTGAGAGATATTGGTTTAGCCCTGCAGGGTCTTCGTGGTTCGCGAAGGCGGAGTCTCAATTTAGTTACCAGAAGCCGGTGGTCTGTCCAGCAATGCGCGCCGCGCATGACGCGGGTGATATGCACCTGGGAGATGTCCCTTCGTCGGGTTATGGCGTAATCGAGGAGGTGCCAGTGTAAAGAACGTGGGTGCATCCAGGTGGTTTTGAATTTGTCACGAAGCCTAAACAGAGTGTTAGTGATGGTAAGGTCGAATTGGGCACAGAGTGTGAGTAGTAATTGTCCGTTACTATTCATATTGCCCACACCATTATTTCCAATCACGCCCGGCCACGACTCAGTATCTCTGCCAACCCTTCACCCAGCAGAAGTATTTGCTTGTTTGAACGTATGTTGCTAAGGCATTGGCAAAGTTCTTCATAAAACTGATCTTTGACACTGTCCTCGTTACGCATTGTTGATGCATATACGCTTATCATATTCAGGTAGTTGTTGATTTGTAGGTGAAGGCGCAGTGTGATAATGCGGTAAGAGATGTATTGCGGATATTCAGACAGTTTTTGCGCGATGGTGGATTTGACGGCAAACCCTACGCCAGCTAACCTTCGTTCCGTTTGGGGTCGTCCTTTTCAGAAGAATGTGTACCCACCACCGATTTCCTCGAGTTCGCTTAACGCAGCTACATCTACGTTGTAGCGACCAAGTTCGCGTGCCACGACAGCAGTTTTACGCTCCGGGCAAAATCTTTAAGACTATTTTTAAACAAGAGCCCTAACACCTAGCGCCTACCTACACTTATATGTATATACCAATAAATAAGCAAAATCGACTATTCCAAGTCGCGGGCACAGCTACAATATTTATTTAGAAACTCTAAATGAAGATAAGATACCCAAAAATCAAGGAAAGAACCGCCTAACCTATACCAAATACTTACTATGTTTATTTACAAAATTTTAAAGAAAATTAAGAAAAGGAACCTAACCTACAAACCCTAAAATATAAATAAATGATATATGCAAACAGTCAGCATTCAAGTGAATCTCAATAATCGAATGCAACTATGCGAGGCGTGTACGTACTCTGATAAAATAGCTCAACAAATGTTCGCCATGATTCTTTAAATTGTCATAACTTTTTTATTTATGGACCGATTGACATGAAATAAACACTAAATGTTAAGTGAAGTTTACTACAATATATTAGTGAAAACCGCATCTAAATCGAATAAGCCGTTTCTGATATTAGCGTGCACAAACACACAGACAAACAGACAAACCGACAAACAGACAAACAGACAAAAAAATTAATAATTACAATTTCGGGTTCGGCATCGATATAATAACAACCCCTGCTACTTTTTTATATATATTTCCATTGCACAGACACCACTTTTCTACAATTTTATTATATGTATAGATATAGAATAGAAGATATAGATAGATATAGAAGATTAGTGTATGGCATTGTTAAATCTCATGTTCCTCTCACTCGACCCCGTAATTCTAATTTTCCTGTTTGGTTTACGCCTTCATTAACACGTATTTTTAAGAATAAGGAAAGAGCCTGGGTTGAGTGGAAAAAATACGGCAATGCATCCGATTATGAAACGTTCTCAGTCTACCGTAATCACTTTAAGATTGAGTATA
The DNA here is from genome assembly GCA_905475315.1 of Autographa pulchrina. Lineage (NCBI taxonomy): Eukaryota > Metazoa > Arthropoda > Insecta > Lepidoptera > Noctuidae > Autographa > Autographa pulchrina. The sequence goes on along the minus strand of FR997761.1, from coordinate 3,034,110 downwards.
ACAATTGTTTTCAAAGGTACATGAACTCAGTAGAGGATAGCATTTCACTTAGCGTTAAACATTTTTGGACATACATTTCGAAAAGGAAGGGTGTGCGTCAGAACGGCTGGTTGTCTGTGGCGTTGGTCTATGAGAGTTGATTTGAAAATTGCTACATAATTGCTTATATTTGCTACATATAATAAATAATTGCTATATATTAAATAATTGCTACATATGATATATATTTAGAACTAAAATATTTTTTTTGACCAGCAATCCTGACGTTTGGTTGGCTGGTCACCCCCTAGTTTAAAGTCAAGCGTGCAGAGTTTACCGAAATGTATTGCGTCAATAATTGCTACATATTTACTTCATTTATCTAATTTAGTTGTAACTTCAAACATATGTAAAATAAAGGATGTAGCAATTATTTAAATTATCCCAAGGAAAAGTGCCTGATAAAATAATAAAGGCAAATAGTTGCAGTGTGTCTTCACTCAACGGTATTGCTACTTTAGGAGGCAGGAGTTTAAAATTGTTAAATGGCATGTTATGAGTAGGTAAGTGGATAATAAGCACATTAAAAGGATATGGATATGGACGGGCCTGTTGGTCTAGTGGTTAGTGACCCTGACTGCTATACCGGAGGTCGTGGGTTCGATTCCCACCCAGGACAAATGTTTGTGTGATGAGCACGATCATTTGTTCTGGTTGTCTGGGTGTAATTTATCTATAATATGTATGTATTTAGGAATATATAAGTATGTTTATCAGTTGCCTGGTTACCATAACACAAGCTCTGCTTAGCTTGGGATCAGATAACCGTGTGTGAGTTGTCCCGGAATATTATTATTATTATTATTATATCGTAAATAAAACAAAATGTGGGTCGTTCATAAGATTCAGTTTAATAATATTACAATTTACTTAAAAAATATTCAATTATTAATTTACCTTAATTTTATATAATTTTTTCGCATATATTATACAATGTGGAATTAGCTTCTTTTTACTCTTCGTAATTTTTTTCGATTGGTCATCATAACATTTCCATTGTGAATTTCTTCTGCAATGAGCTTTGTAGTGACCAACTAGTGTTTCGCATACTGGGGACTCAAATTCAATTATTGACAGTAAATGAAACTCAGATCCTTGTAACAAAAGAGATGTTGGTGGATCATCTGTTGAAATAAATTGATTGGAATGAAATTCAAATGCAATAAGATCTCGCAAAGATACACTAAACGATTTAACACCTTTACATTTACTTCGCCGGCATTCTGCAAGTTCTTGAGCATTAATTAAAGTATTTGCGGCTTCTTGTAAATCATTAATGGCTGAATTTATATCAACGTGTAGAACAGGTATCTTACGCTGAACTCTGTTGATTGCACAATCTGATTCTGTACAGTGTTCAATTTCATCTGCACTGTATATACAATCTATTAAAATGCGTTCAAATATATTATTTACATTACACTCACATCTCACTTCCACAGAGGATTCTTGTTCAACTTTTGAAAAATAGACTTGAGCCGTTTCAGATCTTATTTTGTATACTTCTTCTGTATCTCTTCCACTCATGAGTTTGACAAGTTTACAGAATAAATTTTCACTCTCATGTATTGTTTGACTTATACGATAGCCATCGATATATGCTATAGCTAAAGCCTGACATACCGAATCAATCGCGCAAGTATTTCTCAATATAACACTTTTTTTATCAATTTGTAGCCTGCTTCCGTTAGACAAAAAAATAACTGGCTTCAAAGTTTTTCTTTTTTTAGTAACATTTCCTTTTCCTTTCCAGTTTTCGATGAAGGTAAGGTCCTCAGCAAAAATAGAATCATCAGTAAACTCTTCCTTAGGCTCCTTAGACTGTAATTTTCTTTTCCGCGTAGATGTTATGGAATCCCTTTTTATTTCCTTCTTACGAAAATCTGTTCCAGTATTTCTTTGTACAGTAAGATTCGGCAGTATCGATGTTCTCGGTGCAACTTTAATCTCTCCTTTTAAGAATTCTAAATGTTTCATAAAGAATTCATCTGTTCGTAGTCTGTGAGATTTGGTGCTTAGATGTAATAGCAGTCTTTTTATAGTTTTAAAGTATGATTCAACATTTGAAGAAGTAGGTGCTTCGATATCGGAATCATAAATATTCTTCATTACGTTTGACCACAAAGGAAACAGAGTCAGTAAACGTGATAAAATTCCTAAATTATTAAAAAAATAAAAAAACACGCCTGCCATGTCAAAAAAAAAATAAAAACAAGTCAAATATTTGCAGTCGGGGGACCTGTAATGAATTGTTCCAAGTAACCGACCCCGACTGCAAATATTTGACTTGTTTTTATTTTTTTTTTGACATGGCAGGCGTGTTTTTTTATTTTTTTAATAATATTTTTTTTTATTTAATACCTTTTAGTGAACAACAAAAAAAATATGACATAACACAAAAAAAAATATCGTTCGGAACCCTTTGCAGGCGATTTCGACTCACACTTGACCATTTTTTAATGTCCACATAGCCTATGTCACTCAGGATAACTCAAAGCTTCTAATGATACCACAAACATTGAAATCGGTCAAGCCTTTTAGAAGTTATGGTGGAATAAAGAAACTCACAAACATACATACATACATACATACATACATACATGAACCCTGAAAACATAACACTCCTTTTTGGGCAGTCGTGTAAAAAGCAGGATAATGGTACAAATTGTCATGACTGCCTATATCTTCAGTATCTAGTGTAACGAGTAATTTTTCTGTTTCAATTTTATTGGTAAACCATTTAAAAAATCTGTTCTCGTCACTTAATTTAGTATCAGTTTTATTTTCAAACACTGATTTTTCAACAGCTTTAGGCAGATCATTTATTTTATCACTATCCTGAATCTCTATCTCTGCATCTAAAGTCTGAAAATGATTCAATGTCTTTAATCGATTCTTAGCCAACTCACACCTAGAAGGAGTATTGGATTTATTAATGCCGTCGTGTTCATTCAAACAAACTGTAGTAATATCAATTTTTTTTTGGCTTTTTAAAAATTTACACATTCCTTCAGCGCTAACAGACATTTAATATAAAAGAATTTTACTCTGTTGTCGACATGTTTAAAACAAGTTAAATTGAAAATGATTTTAACAAAATGACTTGTGTCTATTCTAATGTAGCAATCGTCACTTTTTTCGTCTTCCTCCAGTTTTCTGTAAGATTCTGTAACATATTCTTTAGTAGAGTTATGTTTCGTAAATGCTTTTACGCAAGCACCAATCAGCGCGGATGACTCATCGACGATGATTTCGTCTGGTTTTGGATTGCTCACGTGCTATGCTTCCAGCTATTTGTATATAGTGTTCATAGACTGGCTTTCTGATACCATTTGGGTAAGTGGGATACTACTGTGACCTTCATATGTTTTCATGACACATACATAAAACAAAATGTGTTTGGTGATTGTGACATTATTTAAAGGGCCAAATTTTTTGAAAATGCTACCAGTGGCGTCTATACTAACAATCAATTTATCAGCTTTTTTAAATTTTTTGCAATACTGATCTTGGCAAGGGTCCCAATAATGAATATAAAATGGATACACTGAGATATGTTTAATAGCTTCTTTGTAAGGCGATATTTGGGTCATTAGCCATAATGAAAGTATTTGGTTTTGATGAAAAAGTGAGCTACTCTTATGTTCGTGTTTTATTTGACGTAAGCACCCTGTTGTTGGTAAATGAGTAGGTTCAGGCTCATCGGAATTAACAACTACATTATTATTATTTGCCATTGAGTTACGATATGAAATAGCGGATACATGTTTAAGTTCTTCAGCTATTTCCGTTCGTTTTACAGGTGATAGTTTTATTTTTCTCATTGGAGTATGAACGAAATTTTCGTCGTAATTTGTTATTATGCATTTGTATTGAGCTATTTTATCCAAGGGCCAGCAAATAATAACTTTCACATCAGCTTCACATTGTTTACAAGATCCGATGCACGTTATATTGGTGTTCATAGAAATAGAATACTGTTTAAATGTCCAACTGTGTGCTATTGGATGGACCTCCCAAATTTTTTACGCAATTGATGGGCCCACTGATGTTTAGGCAAAAGATTTTTCATTCTAAAAACAGACTCGATCGACTCGAGACATCCTTTATTTAATTTTATGCGTTTAGCTATTGGTTGCAGACGCTCCCATAGATACGTATCAATTAAAAAATCACAAATGACTGTGTTTCCAAGCGACTTCTTGTTCCCGTCTCTGCTTTTTTTTTCTACTCTATTATCACATTTATAACTTAAAGTAATTGGGCTTGGTTCTTCACAGAAAATATTATCATTTGGGCTAAAGAAATAATCAAAATTTTTCTTCACCGAAAGGTACAGTGCCTGTTTCGTAATCTTATTGGCTAAGGTAGTACTAATTTCACTAAACAGTGGATCAGTAGATGCTGGTAAATCTGACTTACTTGAAAAATATTTTTTGTATTGCAAGAAAACCTTTTTTTGTTCTTCGAGTGGCACAACGAACTTTCTTCCTCTCTTCATCTTCACAAACACCAAAACACGAATTAAAAATAGGTTCTATAGGTAGGCACTTATTCCTTATAATGACATAGAACTATTTAAATTGTCGAATAAAATTAAATAAGCTTGGACTGTGATTCCAATATGATACCTGCACTAGCAATGACTAAGAATAATTGTAATAATGATACTTATTGGATTATTGAGGGTAGGAACATTTTTTTTTTAACGCAAGAATCGCATTACGCTTTTACCAGAGCCTAAACGATTAAACCGACATCTACATAACTAAGTGTGGCGGCTTAGTAACTGCGGTTTGCTGAGTTGCATTCTTGACGATGTATGGAAGCGCGGGCGATCGGCTCGCCAGTCGCTTACGTTACACCGCCCTGCCTCGACGTATACCTAGTACGTAGTTAGTCATAACGAAGTATTGTGGAATCTTAATTAAAGTCATTTATTACATCAAAGTCACGTTTCCTTTATTTATCATACCATACACAGGAACACGCACAACACTGGTGACCCTTCGACGTTTTCAAGATTTTGTGTAACAACAGAGTAGGCGATTCAATATCAAGGTCGAGGCAGTGGCGTATAACCGCGTGGTGCAAAGTAGAACGTAACGTGCTAAAAGTTAGGTTATAAAGCAACGCGTGTATATAGTTTGCAAAAATGAACCCGCAAGTGGTAATCGGCCCTCCAGGGACTGTTCCGGCAACAGCTGCGGATATAGCGATGGTTACCGTGCAAATGAGAGTCCCGGAATTTTGGAAAGAATTACCAAGATCGTGGTTCAGCCAGTTCGAGGCTATTATGGCGCCACAGAAACAAGGTGACAATCAAAAGTATGATATGGTGCTCGCGAAGTTGCCCATAGACATCTATATTTACAGCAGGTGACCGACATCATTGAGGCTCCGCCGGAAACAGGCAAATACGAAACGATTAAAAAGCGTTTATTGTCTGTTTATGAAGAGAGTGCGGATAAGCAATTTCAGAGGTTAATGCACGAAATGGACCTAGGAACACAAAAACCGTCGCAGTTACTCAGGAAGATGTCAACTTTAGCAAAGAAATGCAATTTGACAGAAGAACCACTAAAGAGGCTGTGGCTGGACAAGCTGACACCTAATGTACGTGCACTGCTGGCGATGAGCGAAGACACCAAGTTGGAGGATATGGCTAGGAAGGCGGATAAAATTTTAGAGACCTTGGGAAATGGCGAGGTCGCGTCCATTACGCCGAGTACGTCAACAAGTGACAATGTAACCAGTCATTTGAAAGAATTAGCGCTGGAAATGAAAGAATTACGTGGAGAGATAAATGAGATCAGGAACCGAAGGGGGAGCACAAGAGGTGGACAACGGCAACAACGTTTCAGATCCAAGAGCCGGACGCGGCGCACACCAGAGTCTCCTGACTGGCTATGCAGACATCATTTCCGCTATAGGAACAACGCGCGGACGTGTGAATCACCGTGTAGTTGGGCCAAGAAGCAGCAGAAGCCGGAAAACTAGACGCGGTGCAGTCGGCGACGGTGGATGATTGTGCCGCGGGAAACCACCGACTTTGTGTTAAAGACTTTAAAACCGGAATAGTGTATCTAGTGGACACGGGCGCTAACGTATCAGTGATACCTGTAAGTAAAGTGAAAACAAAGCAAAAACAAGAGTGTACGTATAAGCTTTTCGCAGCAAATAATTCAGAAATTAAAACCTATGGTGTAATGACTTTAGAATTAAATTTAGGGTTACGTAGAAATTACAAATGGTCATTTATAGTTTGCGATGTAAAACAGCCAATCATAGGGGCAGATTTTTTAAAAGCACACCAATTAGTTGTAGACTTACATAATAAAAGGTTGATTGACGGTCTCACTAATTTGAGTAGAGAAGCAACTGTAGTAAAATGTTCTGAATTTTCCATATCTAGTATCCAGCACGATAACCTGTACAAAGATTTGCTCGAGGAGTTTTCAGAGATAACTAAGCCGGTTTCGTATAAAGAACCCCCTAGTCATAATACATATCACCATATTGAGACTACAGGCCCTCCCGTATTTTCCCGCGCTAGACAGTTACCACCCCATAGATATAAAATGGCGCAAGAGGAATTTAGGTTAATGCAGGAATTAGGTATATGTAGACCATCAAAGAGCCCGTGGGCGAGCGCGCTGCACGTCGTGCCAAAGAAGGATGGCCAGATCAGGCCCTGTGGCGACTATCGTGCACTCAACGCGATCACGAAGCCGGACAGGTACCCGATTCCAAGGCTCCAGGATTTCGCCTATGGGCTAGCAGGTAAGAAAACTTTTGCACGTTTAGATATCAATAGAGCTTATCATAATATTTGCGTAGCACCGCAGGACGTAGAGAAAACGGCTATTATTACCCCGTTTGGACTGTTCGAGTTTCCTAGAATGTCATTCGGTTTGCGTAATGCAGCGCAAACATTTCAAAGGTTTATGAACAATACGGTTTTACAGGGTTTAGAGTATTTAAATGGAGAACGGAAAGGAGAATGTTCGTATCTATTCTGTTACATAGATGACGTAATCATTGCAAGTACAGACGCCGTATTGCTTCGTAAACATCTAAGACTTGTTTTTAGCAGATTCGAACAGTTCGGAATAACCATTAATCTGTCAAAGTGTTGTTTTGGTAAGCCGGAAATAGAATTTTTAGGTTATAATGTTAGCCCGGAAGGGATAAAACCTTTGGAAGACAAAAAGAAGGCTATACAAGGTTATCCCCGGCCGGAAACCGTCGAACAGTTGCGGCGATTTCTTGGAATGGTAAATTTTTACAGGCTACACATAAAGCAAGCGGCAGAACACCAGTCCGAGTTAAATAAGTTTTTACATGGGGCCAAGAAAAAGGATAGGTCTAAAATAACATGGGACGATAAGGCCACGGCGGCTTTCGAGCAGTGTAAGGCAAGCTTACAAAGCGCCATTACATTAGCTTATCCAGAGAACAAAGGTAGACTGTCTCTAATGTGTGACGCATCCAATACATGCGTGGGGGCAGTGCTACAACAAGAAGTCGCCGGGAAAACGAAGCCTTTAGGTTATTTCTCTAAGAGACTATCGGAGGCCCAGCAAAAATACAGCACTTACGATCGAGAGTTATTGGCAGTTTATTTAGCCATTATTCATTTTAGAAACATGATCGAAGGTCGGGAGATTACTATTTTTACGGACCACAAACCATTAACGTATGCTTTTTCTAAAATAGGTACCGAGCGAGAGACCCCACGGCGCACAAGGCAGTTATTGTATATCAGCGAATTTACGAGCGACATACAATACGTCAACGGTAACGAGAACCCGGTTGCTGACGCGCTATCACGAGTAGAGTCCGTTGTTTGCCCAACGGCTATCGACTTCGACGAAGTCGCACGGGCGCAGGAAACAGACGATCAAATGGCGCGCATGTTAGCAGAATCGCGAGGTAACAATGTATTAAAACGAATTCATTCACCGTTGTGTAATAAAACAATTTATTGTAACATTTCAGATAAACAGGTAAGACCATATCTCCCACAAGAATTTCGTAAATTAGCTTTCAATACAGTACATAACATAAGTCACCCCGGAATTAGGGCCACTCGGAAGATGATAACGAAGCGTTTCTTTTGGCCGGAAATGAATAAAGATGTAACTAGATGGGCTAGGGCTTGTATTCATTGTCAAAAAGTAAAAGTACAGCGGCATACAGTTTCCAAATTAAGTAGTTTTCCGTCGACAGATAGATTTGAACATATACACGTCGATATAGTTGGTCCGCTACCAACGTCACAAGAAGGCTATCGATATTGCGTCACTATGATAGATAGATTCACGCGGTGGCCGGAAGCGATTCCAGTGACAGACATTACCGCGGACTCAGTAGCTAAAGCCATATACGAAGGATGGGTATGCAGGTTCGGATGCCCTTTGACAGTAACGAGTGATCAGGGAAGACAGTTTGAGAGCGAAGTTTTTAAAAGTTTACTTAACATTTTGGGCATAAAAAAGACCCGCACAACAGCGTATCATCCGCAGGCAAACGGAATGGTTGAAAGAATGCATCGTTCACTTAAGGTTGCAATTAAGGCTAGGCTACAGGGTAATAGATCGTGGGTCGACGAATTACCGACAACATTGTTGGGACTTCGTGCGGCTTGTAAAAGCGACGAAAATGTAAGTTCTGCGGAATTAGTATTAGGACAGACACTACGTTTACCAGGCGATTTTTATTGCGAAACCGAGAAAAGCAAAGTAGATCATCCAACTACATTCGTAAATAAACTTCGAAGCGTTATAAATAGTATGCGACCTCAGTCAAGAGAGAACAGCGATTCGCGAAAAATATTTATACACAAAGATTTAAGTACGTGTTCTCATGTTTTTATAAGGAACGATATGGTAAAAAGTCCGCTAACCCCAGCATATAACGGCCCTTATAAAGTAATCAGTAGGGATAAGAAAACTTTTTACATACAAATAGGTGATCGTCAATCAACCGTTTCCATAGATAGATTAAAACCAGCGTATATTATTAATGAAGAAGAACCGCCAGAAACCATTTGTACTGATAGTGAGTGTAAATCGGATATAGAATCAGGTGGACAGGAATCGCTACCGCCTATGGCTAAAACCACACGCTGTGGTCGAGTGATTAAGCAACCGGTGCGATTTTTGCTCACATAACAAATAACGTAGGTATATCGAATGTTTTTAGGAATTTTTGTACATTTCACTGTGGTTATTTGGTTGGTTATTTTTTGTATACAAACTAAATAGAGTTTTGAGTTTTGACATGGGAAATTACCAGAATAGAGAATACGTAGCCACAGCACAGGCCCAGGTAGTAGCAGGACAGCAGTTGGAAAGCAAACTGAACTACTTCGGGATAATATTAATCATCATCGCTGTAATATTGGGCATACTATTATGTTACGCTATCAAGAGGGGTTGCGTAGGCCATGCGAGAGAATGGTTAAGAAGAGAAGTGCCGTCGATACTGTCAGGACAACCCGGTATAGCGTGTAACCCGGCACCCACCGCGACTGTCACGGGATATGCTTAGCGTTGTGAAATGTGCAAAAATTAGTTAGTAAAAATATGTGTTGGTAAAATGTGTTGTTTGTAATCTGTAATCCTGAAATGTCGTGTTATTTGTATTTTATTTTTGAATGGCGTTGCCATAACCAATGCTGCCGACCCTCGAGGTGTTATTTAATTATTGCAGAGCGGAGGTTATGGCAACTACCCTTAATATATCATTTTTTTTATATATATTTTTCAAGTCGGCTCGGAGCTCAAGCAATGATGAGACCGCAAACATGTTAGAAGTTAAGGTATATATTATAAGATCTATTTTTAGCGACAGAGTTAAAACAATAGGCAGCATACAACTGTTGGAATGCTGACAGGGATAATGTTATCGTAAGCAACATTGTAAGCCTAGAGATTTCCGAGTAGTGTAATAGTGTTGTAAGTAGAAACTTTTTTTTTACTGTGTTAAAAATAGATTAGAATAAGAAATTTTTTGTAAAAATTTGGAGAAAGGGGGGGTGTGATGTGGCGGCTTAGTAACTGCGGTTTGCTGAGTTGCATTCTTGACGATGTATGGAAGCGCGGGCGATCGGCTCGCCAGTCGCTTACGTTACACCGCCCTGCCTCGACGTATACCTAGTACGTAGTTAGTCATAACGAAGTATTGTGGAATCTTAATTAAAGTCATTTATTACATCAAAGTCACGTTTCCTTTATTTATCATACCATACACAGGAACACGCACAACATAAGTATTTGCCTTTATTATTTTATCAGGCACTTTTCCTTAGGATAAAAAAAAAAAAAAAAATATTTCAGAAACTTGTACAACTTTTACAGTAAATCTTACACAAGGACCTCCTTTTAAGTAATAATTATACCTGTGATAGGAGGTCCCGCTCTTCAATAACAAATTATAAAAAGGTAAAAGTCGTGTACAAAAAGTAATGAGTTTACAATTAAAGTTAAATTAATTAAGAAACTAATCAAAATATAACATAAATTTATACAGAGAAAAATAAAAGAGAAACTTAAACTTTTAACTTAAAACAAAGTGTGTGCACACGCACGCAAGTGTGTAGTGTATGTGTGCGTGTGTGTGTGTATGTGTGCGCGTGCGAGCGTGCGTGTGTGCATGTGTGTGTGTGTGAGTGAGTGTGTGTGTCTTTTTAATTCTAATTGACTATGCCTGCAGCAATTTTTCAATGTCATCATAGGTCTTCTGCTTTAGCCATTGAATTATAGCTGTTTTGCAGTCTTTGGTAGTCATGGGGTAAATGTTAATTATTTTATTTATTTTATTGTAAAGGGTAGCGGAATTTGTATTGAACTGTCTTTTGACATATGTGGTTTTGACAAATTTTACAGGTGCAACACGGTATTTTCGTCTTCTTTCCAGTGACTGAGGCTTGTATGGCAGGACTTTGTGTAATTTAATAGTGTGTGTTTTTAATAGGACCCAAAGAACTGTAGTTAATGGTTTCAGGTCTGAACCGGTTGTTGTCAAGTCTGGGGTTCCACAAGGTTCCATTTTAGGTCCCCTTCTTTTTGTCATATTTATTAATGACATAAAAAACGGGATCCCTTCTTTTTGCATAATATTCTTTGTCCTAATATACTTTGGCATAACGATTTTGGCATAATTTGTTTTGCCATAATAATACTTTGCTATAATTTTTTTTAGCATACAGTTTATGTTGGCATAATTATGTTGAAGACTAATTTGTTTTGGCATAAATTTAATTCGCATAATGTTACTAGGCCTAATGACTATTAGCATAATAGAAATAACGGAAACAAATTTGAGTTAGTGACAGAAACGAATCGCTGCAAAACCGACTCCACGTAGTCTTTTCTGCCCTACCCTAGAGTGTAATTTAGAGTCGCGGAGGCGCGGAGGGGTAAGGCGGCCCGCGGGCTGAGGAGCAGGTGGTCTTAACACTCACCGCCGCGGCTGAGGCTGGCCGGCTTTGCCGGCCAGCAAGCCGAAGCTGCGGTGGTGAGCGTAAAACCATCTGCGATGATAAGCTCGCGTGGGGCCGCCGGAACCCTGCAGTGCCGGAGCCGTGACAGAAACCATGCCTGCTGCATGTTGCATGCTTGCTGGCATGCTGCATGCTTGCTTGCATGCTGCATGCTTGCTTGCATGCTGCATGCTTGCTTGCATGCTGCATGCTTGCTTGCATGCTGCATGCTTGCTTGCATGCTGCATGCTTGCTTGCATTCTGCATGCTTACTTGCATGCTGCAGCAATATTGTATAGAAATGTGTATTAGTAAATATTTTAGGTGTTAATTATTAATTCTTTTTTATGCCTATATAATGTGAGCAATATGTAAAATTGTGTATGATGAAGTTTTTTCATAATTAATAATAATAATAATAATAAATCATTTATTTTCAGGCTACTAAGGCCCATAGACATATACCTTACAGACTAACATAGATATTTTATACAAAAGTTATATATAATAGTTATATATATTAAGGAGTTAGATATTTGTATGGTGTATAATTAGTTTGCTAATAAAAGTTATGCTTAAATATCATTATGCGTAAGGATATTTAGGCTTTAGAATATTATGCTTAACAATTATTATGCTTAAAGTAAGTATGCCAAATAAATTATTCCTATAAAGTTATGGCAAATTAATATTGTGCGTAACTATAATTAGGATAAATAAAATTATGCCATGTTAACTTATGACATAAAATTAATATATATAATTTATAAAAAACTGAAACCATAAAAAACTGCTTTATAAACTCCAATTTTCTAATGTATGCAGATGACATAAAAGTTTACAGGTCATGTAAAAATATGCAAGACTGCGCGCTCTTGCAGGATGATTTGGATAGGCTCTATGCTTACTGCACTAAAAATAAGCTTTTTCTTAGTCTTCTAAAATGTCATACCATTTCATTTACTAAAAACAAGAGAATATTAATTATTTTATTGATAGTGCGCGCTTGAGCTGTGTTACAGCCGTCCGCGACATAGGTATCACGCTGGACTCACGATTGCATTTTGACATCTGTGTTGACAACATAGTGAATAAGGCGTTTCGGATGTATGGGTTCATCATGAGATCATCTAGTGACTTTGTGCGGCCCTCTACGTTCTTATTGCTATACAAAACTTTGGTACGATCCCAGTTAGAATATGCCATTCAAATCTGGAACCCTTTCTACGAAAAATACTGCTTAAGACTGGAAATGGTACAAAAAAAGTTTATGTGGTCTATGAACTATAGGTGCTTTAATTCAAAGGTTCCGTACATGCAGTTACTAAAGCGATACGGCGTTCTGAGTTTGGAGTCCAGGAAACAGCTTCTGAGTGTAATGACACTACACGGGTTATGTAACAATAAATTCGATTGTATTGAACTTACTAATCAGTTATGTTATAGAGTGCCCAGAAGTGTTATACAACGAGGGGTGCGCGTACCTCGACTATTTCACACTGGCATATGCAAAACTAACGCTGGCGTGCGCGCACCTCTTCGACGCCTTGTTGAAACATACAACACTCATTTTATGGAGCTCGACATATTCACTCTTTCTAACCAGTTATTAAAAAAAAAAGGCTGTAGGTATTTTGTTTAAAAGCCCATAACATGGATAAAGGAGAATGACCATTTCCAGTATCGCTTCAATCTAAATTGTGCCATAAGTTGGTGATAACAATAATTCCTTTTTTTAATTTAAAAGCCTATATCTAATAGTAGATAATCATAACTTCCCCGGACAAAAACTGATAAAAATAAAAGTTTTTGTTTTGTATGTAGGTACTTATCAACTTCGTACATTCCTACCTACCTACACTCCACACTCATTCAAAACGATACCATAATTAATAGTCCCGCGAAGCGAGTGTTTTTGTGTTTCATTACGATTTACTTTCAAGAAGTAATAATTATATTACCTGTGTTAAATAATGTCATATCATGGGCCACGTGGAATGCGTTTGTCATCGAAAGAATCATCACAGAGTACTTTAAAAAGGGTTAATAATTATTACGTTATTAAGATTGGGGCACGCTTGTACCACCGAACGAGATTACTGGAGTAAATACAAGCAGTTCTTCATAATAATACGACATAATGAATTTTAAGTCTCAGCTCTATTTTTAGATGATATTTTTGACGAACATGTATATGAAAATGTAGAACTTGATGTGCAGTTGTGTACCTACCACACTTTTATTTAATAAGCTCATGTTTTGAGTATCTGCAGTATTTATTTAAAATGCCTGCGTGATTCGCATTTCTAGTTATTATTATTTTTTATATCAGTAGACTGGCAAAGAAAAAGATCTAGCTAAGAAAGAAGTACCTAAGTGGCCACAGTCGTCTATGGATATTTCGAATACCATTAGAATTGCTAATATGTTGATGATGAGCTACTAAAAAGTAGTCACTGTTCTAGCAGCATAAAGTAGGTGGAAACGACTCCCCCTACTGCTAGCACAACTTACAGATTACCTTTCCTCTGTCAAAACTCAACAAAAATAGCTAGTTCGATTTTTCTCATTATAACAAGATGAAATCTGTGGAAATGTTTCGTAAAAAGAATCGCTTTTTACAACTAATTCAATTCAAAACTAAGGCAAAATGCGGAGAATTATTTAAAAAAAAATTACTGTATTTAAAAGTACCTTAATCATACTTTATATTCTATCTCTCTCTATCTCTCTCTATCTCTCTATCTCTATATTCTATCTTGACGGGCCTGTTGGTCTAGTGGTTAGTGACCCTGACTTCTATACCGGAGGTCGTGGGTTCGATTCCCACCCAGGACAAATGTTTGTGTGATGACCACGATCATTTGTTCTGGTTGTCTGGGTGTAATTTATCTATAATATGTATGTATTTAGATATATATAAGTATGTTTATCAGTTGTCTGGTTACCATAACACGAGCTCTGCTTAGCTTGGGATCAGATAACCGTGTGTGAGTTGTCCCGGAATATTATTATTATTATTATATATTAAGATATATTACATTGTGGCACAATATATTTGATAACGATACTAAGTGCCATAGTCACTTGGTCATTCTCCTTTATATTACTCCAATGGAAAAGTATATTAATGAAATAAAAATTAAACAAATGGATTAAAATAAAATTAAATTGTTCTGAATTAAATTGAATTAGAATATTATAAATTGTACTGAATTAATTGAAATAAAATTATTGATTCATATTAAATGGAATTAAGAATAATTGAATTAACTTACATTATACATAATTATGTATATTAATTATGATTATGCAATAAATAATGTTATTTTGTAAAACAAAAAGCTTTCGCAGGAGACAATGTATTCTGTATTCTGTTAACTTTTACCACACTCCTTCACTTCTTTTATTCTTATGTTAATATGTGGACATTGGAGTGGGTTACATGTTTGTTCATTTAGTTTTAAGGATTTTCTTGTATTTTCTCTAGCATGTAACTGTTTTATGTCCCAAATAAAAAAAAAAAAAAAAAAAAAAAAAAAAAAATTTAAGACAACATGGAGTATGTATAGTTTTCTGACTGTGAGGATACCGCTAAGGGAGTATAACTCATTTGTAGGGAATCTGTATGGTTTGGTATGCATGACCTTGATAAGAGATCTCTGTGTTCGCTCTAGCTCAAGAAACTTAGTTTTTGTCGCACCGCCCCACACGGGTATACAGTAGGTTAAAATTGATTGAACCAGAGAGACATAGATTTCGGTTAACATTTTTTTAGTTGTCACATGTTTTAAATTCTTAAACATCCAGATAAGTTTTCTTGTACGAGCCATTAGCATATCTAAATGAATATGCCAAGATAACCGCTGATCTACAATTATACCCAGGTATTTTATATGAGTCACTTTTTCAACATTTTTACAAGAACAATTTGTGCTAGATATATTATTACAGGTGTGGATTTTAAGTGTTGCGTTAGGTCCAGGTTGAGTATTGTTGTAGTTTGTGAATGCAATATATTTTGTTTTAGAAATGTTTAGTGTTAGTAGATGTGAGTTCAACCAGTTAGCTATTTTGGAAAGACCTTTTTCAGCCGATTGATACACGGATTCCCATGTATCACCAGAAAAAACAATAGCTGTATCATCGGCATATGAGAAAACACGACCATTTTCTGGCGTCATATTGCAGAGATGGTTTATATATATTAGGAATAGAGTCGGACCCAGTACGCTACCCTGCGGAACACCGTAGGTCACGTATGACTCCTTACTAATATAGTCTCCTACCTTAACCTTTTGCCTACAATCCTGTAGATAATCTTTTAGTAAGGCTAACGGGTACCTCTTATTCCTATACCTTCTAGACTGCGCACAAGAATGGGGACAGAAACGGTATCAAAGGCTTTTTTCAGATCAAGAAATATAGTTAGACATCTTTTACCTGAATCTACTAGATTGACAATGTGATTAGTTAATGCTGTCACTGCGTCTTCCGTTGATATTTTTTGCCTAAAACCGTATTGGGCTTGTGAAATAATGTTATATTTATTTGTGTAACTGGTTAATCTTGTGTTAATTAACTTTTCAATTATTTTAGATATTGCAGGTAAGACAGAGATAGGTCTATAGTTATTTACGTCATCTCTGTCTCCACCCTTGTGCACAGGAGTAATTAGAGCTTGCTTCAGAGCTGGTGGGAATTTCCCTTCTCGAAAGCACAAGTTAGCAAGATGTGAAATTATGGGTACTAATAAGTCATGGGCAGTTTTTAAAAATTTTGTTGTATTTTTATCCCAGCCTGGAGCGCTTTCAGATTTAAGTCCCATTAGTACGTTATAGACTTCTTTAGGATCCGTTTCAAGAAGCACGAAAGAGGATCCTTGTGAGTTGACTATATGATCAGAATCGTGTTGAAATTGTGGTCGGTTTGCGGAGGTAATGTCTTTCAAGCATTTCAAGCCAGGGTTTTTCCAATGTTAGAAAAGTAATCATTTATGTGATCTACTGAATCATTAGGGGTGGTCTTTAATTCCAAAAGTTCTGAATTAAGGTGTTTCTTTGGTTTACGGTGAGTTATATTGTTTATTGTGTTCCATATCTGTTTTGTATTTTTATTTGCCTTGAGTAGTTGTTCCTTATCATATTTTCTTCTAAGCTTTTTAACTAAGTTATTACAATAATTATGATATCTTCTGTACGTTATTTGTTGTATATTGTTTTAAGGATCAGATCGTAGCTTTCTTTGCATATTATTATTTTTGTTTTGGATACAACGTAGAATTCCTAAAGTAATCCAAGGTTTAATAATGCGATTACGTCTAGGAACTAAAGTAGTGATGGTGTTTTGCTGAAGGCAGTTTTGAAGTTTGTCTATTAATTGTACAGATAACGTAACTGGATCATTTATTAAATTAAGTTCAGAAATATTACTTAGTTTTAAGTCTGTTATTGTTTTATCAAAGTCTACAATTTTTTTAGTGTTGGAGCATTTATAAGAATTTACTAATTTTGATAGTTTAAGTAAAATCATGAAGTGATCTGTGGTAGTGGTATTCAGTACAGCAACAAAAGCAACGTTCTTAATCTTGTCTAATTTCAAAATAAAGTGGTCCAAACAGTTCTCACCTCTAGTTGGCAAGGAGTGTCCCGGTAGCAAGCCATGCATTGCAAGCATATTTAGGTAGTTTACTCTGTTTTTGCGCTCATTCGTTTGTTCAGTAGGTTTAAAAATTATGTTTATATTTATATCACCTGTTATTACAATATTTTTATATGATTTAAGTGAATCTAGATGATTGTTGAGCGAATCTATAAAATTGTCAGCGTTATTATTTGAGGGGGATCTATAAATTGCAAGGATAACAAGGTTAGGCATTATTATTTGCAAGCATGAAGCGTGAGTTAATATTATTTCTTTAACACTAACTTTGTGCTCGCGCTTGACATATACTGCCACGCCATCGCACTGGTTTATATGGTTGCGCGTGGTAAAAGTGCAATAATTTTTAATTTCAGGGGTGGGTTTATTTAGGTCTAGTCTGCATTCATTTAGGATCAGTAGGTCAGCACTAAACTTAAATTGTGTTAAAGTTATTAATAAATCGTCTAAATTGCAATAAATACTTCTAATGTTTTGTGATATTATTGTAAAGTCAGATTTGTGTACATAAAATTGTTTTGAAAAATCATCAATTTGAAATTCTCTTGACTGGGCTATAACTATGTCATCTATTTCTTGCATTATTGTATGGGTGCTATCCATGATCTTGGCCTTTTAACAGTGTAATTTTCAATTCTATATATGCATAAAAATATTTGGCTCGACTTTCATCAAGGATTAATTTGATAAATAAAAGTACATAGTTATTACCATCGATGTGAACTTCAGTGTTGTGTATAAAATTTGTATTAAAAACATAGATTTGAGAAGACGATAAAAGTCTGTAATATAAGTTATGGACGTGTATGTATTTGCGAGATTCTAGTGTACGTAAGGGATCATAAATATTTTGTGAATTAAAGAAGAAATAATAAATCAAAGGAATGAGTATAATAACATTAGTTTTGTTTTTGTACAGGCAGTATTTAAGGTGTACAGGTAAATAATTGTATAGTTTATGTGAATTAAAATTTACATGTATGCATTTTATTTGCGTGAAAAAGTATGTAAAACTTTGTAAAATTGTGAAATTGTTATGTAGAAAGTATTGGACGTGTGAAAGTGTGTATAATTTGAGTATGTGTAAATTGGAAGTATGTGTATTACAAACATTTTGAAGAAAGTTTAATGTGCAACATAAATATATCAGAAAATGCAGAGAGTATAAAAAACATAATACTAATGGTCATGCTTCTTGCATTAAACTTTGTATTTGGGACTCATTTCTAATCATGTATGTAGGTGATTCGTCGTGTTTCTTAACATAAACTTTACCATAAGCGGTCCAGCAGTACTTATATCCCTTTGACTTAGTGAGGTTGCGTGCAAGGAAGTGCAGTCTTGAGCCTTTTGCAGTGAGCTGTTCCGAAACAAATATAGGGGTGTCTTCATTAATTTTGAAGCCTAGATGTTTAGCGCAGAGCTTCACTTTATGTTTGGTGTTGAAAGACTTACACATTTTAAGTACCTCAGTCTTTAATAGTGTTGAAGATAGCTCCACTATTATCGGTGTGTTCGTCATACCCTGTTTTTTCCCCTTAATTCTGTAAATATCACGTATATCCGACTTCGCGACTTCGCTGTTTACGGTCTTAGTTAAACATTCTACCATATTAATAAGGTCTTCTTTAGTTTCTTTCACTTGCTTGGGAACGTTTTTAATTTCAATGCTGGATTTTCGACTACCTCGCTGAAGATCCTCAACTTTATCTTCCAGAAAGGTTATATATTCTTTATCCTTCTTAGCTTGTATCTCCATCTGTTCTATTTTCCTCTTAAATTCTTCATTCTGCAGAGTTATAGCGGCCACAGAGTTTTCTATGTTGGAGTTTGTGAGTTTTATTTCCATGAGGGTAGGGGTTATTTTTTTAAGCTCCATTTCTTGGGTTAATAACATAGACTTAATCATGTCAATCATGTCCTCTCGAAAGGCATCTAGGTCATCCTCTCTTCTTCTTTTATCTCTTTGGGAGACATAGGTCAGTGGTGAATCGCTTCTCTCTTCTTGTTTGGCTAAGTTAGATTCGGAGATTGACTTGTCCATTTTAGTACTAGGGTAGTATAAGCAATTAAGATGATAGTTCTAACTTCAAATCAGCAGTGGGGTTAGCAGTATCGGCTGTACAGTGTTATGTTTAAAGCACTCACCAGGTTTCCTTGCCAGCCAAAAGCGAACGAAGTACCAGGGCAGCAGAAGTTTTGAGGAGGTGCAATTAACCAGTGTCAGTACCGAAGGCGGGGCAACGCTGTCCTTGACCTCGAATCGTAGTGTAAAGAGGCGTGTCCAGGGCGTAGCCAGGGGCGGGTATGTTGCGTAGACGCAGGTGGAGCTGTATGTCCTTGTCCAATGCGCGCAGGTCAGGTTACGCGATATGCTGTATTGAGTAAGGACTCTTTTTATTTTATGCGCTCCTATTTTTTATTTTGGAATTTAATTTTAATTATTTAAAATAAACTTTGTAAATAAAATGGTCTATGGCACTGAGTACACGTCTACACCTTGCGGCGCGGCGGTCCGGGGGAAGAGGGATAATTTAAATAATTGCTACATCCTTTATTTTACATATGATTGAAGTTACAACTAAATTAGATAATTAGATAAATGAAGTAAATATGTAGCAATTATTGACGCAATACATTTCGGTAAACTCTGCATGCTTGACTTTAAACTAGGAGGTGACCAGCCAACCAAACGTCAGGATTGCTGGTCAAAAAAAATATTTTATTTCTAAATGTATATCATATGTAGCAATTATTTATGATATGTAGCAAATATAAGCAATTATGTAGCAATTTTCGAATCAACTCTTATAGACCAACGCCACAGACAACCAGCCAATCTGACGCACACAAGCAATAAAGCACTGACGCATAAAAGCTAATATTCCCGCAAATATGTACCTCAATAATGAACATTCAAACGACCCAACCATGATATGCAACATGTTCTCTAAGTTCTTCACATCTGTTTTTGAACCCTCGTCTTTTCAACCTGAATCCTGGCAAACGCCTCCAGTGTTCGCGGATAATTCGTCTTGTTTGTCTGTCATATGTTTTACATCAGAGGTCATATTAAAAGCTGTTAAACAAATAGACCTTAACAAGGGACCTGGCCCTGATGGTATACCCCCCTTTTTCGTAAAGAAAACAGCGGAACATATTGTATATCCGCTCTTCATTATGTTCAATAGGTGCTTGGGAGAAGGTACATTTCCTGAAATTTGGAAACGTGCTTTTATTACACCAATACACAAAAATGGGGATAAAAGTAATGTCCAAAATTATCGTCCCATCTCTATTCTATCCACTTTGTCAAAGCTTTTCGAGAGTCTTGTCCGCAACGAGTTAAACTCATACATCCACAACATCATTATACCCGAACAACATGGGTTTGTTAAACGTCGCTCAACAGTTACTAACCTTACGCTATTTACGAGTTATTTATTTAAAAATATGGATGATCAAATTCAAGTTGACGCTGTGTACACTGACTTGTGTACACAAATTGCTGTTGGACAAAATTGCCTACAACGGTATCCGTGGCAACTTGCTGCGATGGTTTATGTCATATATTTTTAACAGGTCTCAAAAGGTTGTTATCAATGGCTTTGAATCTGACTCCACTATCGTCACTTCCGGTGTACCCCAGGGGTCGATTTTGGGCCCTCTCCTTTTTAATCTGTTCGTCAATGACATCAATCATTGCATTGTTCATTCCCAGTTTTTGATGTATGCTGATGATGTCAAAATTTATAAAGCTTGCTCTACTCTACAAGACTGTTTACTCCAACAGGACGACCTAAATAGGCTTTCCCGATACTGTACACTTAATAAACTCCAGCTCAGCATACCTAAATGTAATGTAATAACTTATACAAAAAACAAGAAAATCTTAAAATATGATTCAAATTCAAATTCAAATCATTTATTGCGTTCATGTGTTACAAAGTTGTTATAAGTGGGTTTTAGTTCAAACATGAAACCCGGTAAGGGCACAGCAACATTTACAATACATTGTCAGCAAATATTATACATATTATGTAGTTAGATTTACAGTTTATATTATTATAGTCAGATCATTTACATACATTAACCATTACATTATACATTTTAACATTATGACTTTAAATACAATTTTTACTTATCTTCAATAATATATTTAACTAGGTACATACTTATAAATTGACTAAGACCGGTGTTGTTCAAGGTATTCTGTAACTGAGTAGAAACACTTCTGTATTAGAAATTCCTTTAGGTGTTTATTAAATAGCGCAAGTTTTTGTTCTTCTTTGATTTTTGCTGGTAATTTATTAAACAGTTTTATCGCCATGTAGTATGGGCTATGGCTTAGCATTTTGAGCCGGGAAAGTGGAAGGTATAATCTATTTCGATGACGTGTGTTTAAGTTATGGGTATCTTTTACTTTTTGAAAAATGTTGATATTTTTAAATGCAAATATGCAAATATCATGTATATATATGGAAGGAAGAGTAAGAAGTTTGAACTTAATAAAATATGGCTTACAACTCTGTGTATTGTCTATGTGGGCCAATATTCTAACACATTTCTTTTGTAGTATAAATATTTCGCTTGCGTTTACTTATTTGCGTATACTATTCAAGATATCATTCTACAAAAGGTTAGTTACATCCGAGATCTAGGTGTCACACTAGACTCAAAATTACATCTTGATCTGCATATTGATAATAAGATTAAGTTTAAGTACTTGGGTCATATAATTAAGGATGACTTATGTGATGATGATGATCTGGAACGACAAAGGCGAAGTATCGCTTGTCGTAGTAATATGCTGGCTAGGCGTTTTTCTCACTGTTCCAACCAAGTTAAAATTACTCTGTTCAAGGCTTACTGTCAGTCGTTCTACACTAGCCAACTTTGGTACAGGTACACGAAGAGTGCTTATAACACACTTCGTGTACAGTACAATAACGCTTTTAGGGCCATGTTAAAGCTGCCCTGGCGGTGTAGTGCGTCTGGCATGTTCGCTGAGAACAGAGTAACTGATTTTCATGGACTCATGAGGAGATTAAAAGCATCTTTTCTTATTCGGTTAAGTATAAGTAGTAATGTGATAATGCATGCAATATTTCATAATGTTCACCGTTAAGGAGTAATTAATGTGATTTTAATTCTAATTCAATTTTAATTTAGTTTTGTTATGTTTAAATTTGTAATTTTATATTCATATGGGATAAGTTCCTGAAATAAATGATTATTATTATTATTATTATTATTATAATATCGTTAATAAGGCTTACCAAATGTATGGTTTCGTTATGAGATCATCTAAAGACTTTAACCGTCCATCCACCTTATTACTTTTATCTAAAACTCTTATTAGATCTCAGTTAGAATTCGCAGTCCCGATTTGGAATCCATTTTATTACAAGTATGTAAAAAGAATCGAGATGGTCCAAAAGAAGTTTTTAAGATCCTATACATTTTAAATTTCATCGCTCTAAACGCTCATACCAATACTTACTTGAAAACTATAATTTATTAAGCTTGGAGTCTAGACGCAAACTACTTATGTCCATGATGTTGCATGGCATATGTAACAATAAATTTGACTGTAGCGGTATTACGAACCAGCTATGTTACGCGGTGCCCAGAACTGTATTACAGCGAGAGGTGCGCGTGCCTCGGCTGTTCTACACTGGAAAGTGTAGAACTAATGCTGGTGCACGATCACCTCTCCGCTGTCTCTTAGAAACATATAACACACACTTTGTTGATATCGATATCTTTGCACTTACACATTTTAAATTCAAACTGGCGGCAGTTGAAGTCTTTAAACAGTCGCTTTAAGACTTCCACAGCTGCACCTTATTTTTAGCGGTTATGGAAACAATTCGTTTTTTTTTTTTTTGCGCAGGTTTAATTTTTTTTTTGTTTTTAAAGTTCTTTAATAATATTACTTCGCGGACATAGGTGTGGGTTATACATTAACTTATATAGATATACTCTAACTTTATAATGTAATGTATAACTGTTATATGTCCCAACAAATAAATAAATAAATAAAAAAAAGTAAGTAGGTAGGAAGAAAAAAATGGAACGGGCTCACCTCGCTTCGTGGCTATGGAAAATTCCTTGGTTACTCTCTCTTCCCTTTATCCTTGTATTCCTTAACTTTGTCCTTCAATTATTGCCTTTTCTTTGTCCTTTAATTCCTCAATATTCCAATATCCTGGTCACGGCACCATAAATGTCTAGGCTTAGACTAGTGTGTGTGTTAGGGTCTGTTTTGATAGGAGCTGAAATGATTTACCCGAATACGAACTATAACATTTATTTTACGTAAATTTTGGCACTTTACAAACTTGAGATAATTTAGGTACGAGGCTAATTTATACAATGCAAAAAATGCAGGTGTAGACGCCGATGACCGCAGTGCAAACGCTTATATAGGTAGGCCCCTCTTTTTTATATATAATATCATTGAGGTAGGCCACTGTTCGGTAGTAGGGAGGTGGCAGCGGTGCGTCCCGCACCCCGCACTCGTGCGCGTTAACAATAAAGAAGGGTCTAACCTCTGTACTCTGTCCATTGAGTGATTGTAAAGATGCGATTGTTCGTGCTATACGTGATGATGTGCGAGAAATATCTAGATTATCGATAGAGTTATCGTATCTGGTAAACTTTTTCTACAAACACTACAGTAATCTGGATGATTATCACACTCTGTTCCCAAAATTTGATGCACTACAATTTACCTGTGCATTGAGGGTGCAAAGTATTAACCGATCCCGACAACGTGATTTCTACATATTTAGCATTGAGGGGTAATAATTCACTTTACGATGGTCAATTGAGATCGTTTTTAATTATGCAGATTGCAAAACAATATAGTACAATTTTCGAAACCAATGTATCGACTCATGCTGTATCCTCGATATTTGTAAAACTATAACTTAATGATTATTGATAATTTAATTAATTTATGATTTAATGAGATTATTGTAAAGTTCAAACATTACTTATAATAAAATAAGTAGTTGCATTGTGCGACAACCCGTTTTCCCGTGTTTAGGTAAAAGAGCGGTTGATTGTATAGTACTCGGCGTCGGGTGACAGGAAAAACTTAGAGAGACAAAAACTTGTTTTTTTTTATTTTTAAAACTAAGTACATCAAAATATCGATAACTTTACCAAGAAAAAGTCATTATATGCGTAGGTATATTACTTTACGGAACTCCAAGAAGCAAAAATCACTAAATCCTAAATATTTGTTGACCTCGGCAGGTAAAAATTCACTTTAGACTTCATGTGTTTTACCTGACCACATTCTCGTCAGTCAGTGTGAGCTGTCACAAAAGTCAGTTTGACGTTAGTGACAGAAGCAATTTTCTTCGTTGGCGGCAAAGGTTGGCGGTTTTATTTTCTTTTGACTAAAAATATGAAATTATTTTGCCTTTTCTCGCATTAACATATTTAAGAAGTGACAAAATGGGGTCAAGATCTTTGCAAATGATTAACATTGTGCGTGCAGTGCAAGATAATGAAGAAAACTTGCAAATACTAGTAATTGTTTATGTTTGTGCCCTGAAGATGAATCTCTAAAGTTTTGCTTTGCGGACTTATTTTTATTCGTATTTTGTAACTTATATTTTAACACGAAATGTATGTTTGATTATTTCAGAATGCAATATCTTAAAAAAAAGGCTGCAAGTGATCTATTTTATGAGAGAGCACAACCAATTACTTCGCAGCTCAGTCCTCCACTTCAGAAGTCCTTAGACATTACACATAAGATACAAAAAGAGAACTTTCAAACTGAAGTAAGAATTGCTTAATATTGGATAATGATTTAGATCTAGAATAGATTTAGGACGCTACTTGAATCATTACACGTTTTCTATATCCTTACCTATCTATATTTAGAAAAATAGTTTTTAATAGTTTTTTACTTATATTTTTGTGTAAATTGTTGTCAGTTATCTATAGTTTAGTCAATAAGTTATGTATATAGTAAAGTGCAGTGTTTGGTAAAAGTTTATCGCAAAAAGTTTGTCGAAGAAAATCAGCTGTCAACGGTCAATGGAGAAATTTGAAACTTATAAGTCAAGGGAAGTACCCAACCTTAAGTATTAATGGTTAATTAATTATAGACATTATACACCAAGGGGTGTAAGGGATCCGATCGCCATCTCAAAGGATCCAAGCCAACCTCACCTGCACGTGGTACATCCTGCCGACCAACGAACGAGGCTCTGGCGTCCACCAACCCGCACTGGACTAGCGTCCAGCCCCCTCCCCATTCCAAATCATGACAGAACAACAAAATATCAGGCCCCAAGTGCCCGGCAGCTCTGGAGAACCCCGCGACAATGACGGTAGTCAAAGAGTTCCCAGAGCACGGGGTGCTAAGAATCCCCGGGTGAGATCGATCTTCCGTCAACAACTACAAACGGCTATAAAAAAGGACTCCGATACTAAACTTAATATTTTATCTTATAATGTACGTACATTAATGCATGATGAGCGACTACTAGAGTTGGAAAATGCCCTAAAAGAAATAAAATGGGATGTGATAGGCCTATCAGAAGTAAGAAGGATAGGAGAGGCAACAGAAGAAAGGGAGGATAATATCTTCTATCACTATGGAGCCACAAGAGGCCTTTATGGAGTAGGTTTCTTAGTTACTAAAAGATTGAAAAATAACATCGTAGAGTTTCGAGGGTATTCGGAAAGGATCGCTGTTCTCAAACTTAACATCACAAAGCACCATAGCTTAACCAAGTTTATGCGCCAACGTCATCATGCTCCAACGAAGAACTGGAAGATTTTTATGATATTCTAAACAAAGTATGTGATGAAAATCGTAGTACATGAAACGTTATTAGAGGTGACTTCAATGCTAAGATAGGGATAAGGCAAGACCTGGATAACCCTGCAGTTCTCGGGCCGCATGGACTTAGGACAAGAAATGAGCAAGGAAACGCTCTCATTCAGTTTGCGTTTGGACAACAGCTAAAAATAATGAATACTTTCTTCCTAAAAAAGCCACAACGCCGATGGACGTGGATTTCGCCTGATGGAAGAACGAAAAACGAAATTGACTTTGAGCTTTCTTGCAATCAAAATAATATTATAAAAGATGTTGGGACTTTAAATAAATTTAGTCTAGGAAATAAGACCAAAAGTGATTTTTTTTAAAACAATTTTTAATACCACCTACCTAACAATCAATTAATTTTAACAAAATAAACTTCACTAGCGATACAACGATTTTTACACAAAACACAAACATAGAACACCAGACTTATAGATCTGCCACTAATTACAACGTAAATGCATTAATTACGACAACCAATTAACCAAACAGCAATCGGACAGAGTAACACCCTAACTCGACAACGGTTGGAACAGGAAAGAACGGCCTTTTATAGACAACCCCCTCCACTCCCAACTAATATCCTACACGGCCTTTCCTGACAGGAGACCGTCCTCGGGCTCCATCTTTTAACTCTGGAGATCAGTCTCTAGAGTTGGCATTGATGCTCCCGATCCTTGATCCGAGGAAACGCTGAGCGGCGCCAGCGTAGCAGGCCCGTCTACGCATCTCTGTATCTCGGACGTGCTAGGCTGTGGCTCCATCATGTCACCAGGCACCTCAACTCCAGGAGGCTGAGCGACACTCGGAGTGGCGGACTCCTCATTCTCATCGTCTGCTTCTGTAACAATAAAAACAACGGCACCATACTATTTTCTAACACAGTAGGACAACTATGTGCCCACATACGCTACATTACGGCACACATTATGTAAGTGTAAGTAAGTGCACATTCGACGATATGTAAGCTAAACTCGTCTAGCTAGCCTAAGCACAACGGTATAAAACAAACTAATATCTGTACCAATCACCTGGGGCAGAACCCGTCGGGGGAGCGCCACCTCACGACTCGCTAGAGATCTACGCGTACTTGCGTGAGACATAACTTTGCGTGTGTGAATTGGTCCCACATAAGAGCTTGCTTCAACCCAAACTATCAACAACACACAAACAATGTTTACTACTCAAACATGTCTCACACCACGACTCGTCAGTCAACCCTGTGACAGAACCGAGTCAAAATCAAAATCAAAATCAAAATCAAAATATTTTTATTTCAAGTAGGCCTTTTTAAGCTCTTTTAAAACGTTAAATTACTGACTCTAGTTGCAGGTTCCAAAATTTCATTCCAATGGAGAAGAACCGGCAAGAAACTCCATTGGTTACTCTTTTGAAAAAAAGGTTAACATCAATGTTAAAAATACAATTATTTTAATAAATATACAAATATGCGACAACAACGTAAATAGCAAAATGCTTAGATTAAGGTAAACGATGTCATCCAAAATGGAAGAAAAATGAAGTAGTACACGCAACTAAATTTACATTGCCGTCACATTTACAAGGTCGCGTATGCGAAAATAATACTAATAATAAAACTAAAAGACTAAATTAAGTAAATATGAAAAAATATCTAGTTAAATAGGTAAATAGCTTTACATACAATATATATGTAGTCCTACCTAAACCCTAACAGGAATGTCAAGGCATGTCAAAAGGTTTCTGCGAATAGAGACCGTGGGGAAGCTAGTCGAGTAAGATACAACAACAAGATGAGGCAAATGAACTGACGGACCGCCAGGGAGGCCACATGTGCAGAAGGTCCTAGATCCACGCACTTTTATCCTCTACGTAGTCACTAATTTTATAATAGGCCTTTCCTATTAGTTTGGATTTCACGCATGTTTTAAACTTTTTGTTAGTTAAATGAATTAAACTATCTGGTAATTTATTATAAAAGCGAATAGAATTCCCTAGGAAGGATTTAGTATTTGAGTGTGTACCACAGCTCCAGGACCACAGGTCCGAGCTACAAAAATAAAACAAATACACCCAAAGCATGTCTCATATACTAGGATCGCATATCCGAGCGCACTCCAGGACAGCATCCAATAATATGAAACCCCACTCCACTTGAAGTGTATCCGTCAGTCATGATAGCATATCCAACTCCGAGACAAGCTATACCAACCGCAAGATAAGACTTCCCTTGGCATGTTTACCTTTTAAGAAAATATTTTACTCCTAGGTAAATTAACACTTACACTTACTTAAAGTTTACAAGAACATAAGCAAAACAGTTTGAACAAAACATAACACAAGGAGTGTTATGTTTTTTTTTCTTTTTTTTTTTTTTGGCAGTCGTGTAAAAATATCAATTAAGTATCGAAACAATTCGGATAACTCACCACGAAAAAAATCAGCGCACACATCAGGAGTCCACTCTCCTTGCCACGGAATCATGTATTCCGCAGCCGCTTGTGTCGACTTCCCATACGATCCGGCCAAGAGCTGAAGTTCATAACGACCATGTGGGAGTACTTTCACCACACGATATGGCCCTCGCATGCAGGAGTCCAGCTTCCCAGTTGACTGTGCCTGTTTTCTAACAAAAACCAAAGAATTTAGTTCGAAGGTACGAGGCGCCTTGCGACCTCGGTTGACATAGGCATCTTGACCCTCTTGATTTGAACAGAGTCGTTCAGACGCCCTTTGCCGACTCATCTCGCGAAGAGCCTCTCTGTTCGGACTGGAACCTTCTATAGCTATATCACGTACCAAACTTCGAATGAGTGGAGTTGCCGCATCGATACCGACCAGCAAGTTAAGCGTCGACAGCTGAGTGGTTCTGTGTTTGGTTATATTGAGAACCAACTGTAACTTCCACAGGACGGTCGGCCACCTCTGTTGCCTGTGATTACACTCAATACGTACCATGTTAAGTACAGTCCGACAGTACCGTTCCACCTGTCCGTTGGATTGGTGCATCTCGGGTGTTATCAGATGTGTATCGCAACCCATATCCCTAACCCAATTGAGAAACTCAACACTCTGGAACATTCTACCTCTATCCGCTACTAATGATTTAGGTGTACCAAACAGTGAAATCAGATTCGTAAAATGACGTTTTAACTCGCCAGCGTCTTGGCGATACATTGGGTATAATAAAGAGAATTTGGAAAACGCATCAACGGCGATTAGGACATAACGATAGCCATCGGCTTCGGGTAAGGGGCCTAGTGCATCCATATGGATCGTCTCAAATGGGACATCTGGTTTTTCCCAGGAGTGAATGGGTTGGAGAGGAGCACGGGCAACTTTCTTGTGGGAGAGACACACCAAACTCTTAACCCTGGGAACAGCTTTATCTACGCATGGATGGTCGTGTTCATCATGGAAGATGCGCAGAAGGCTAAGCCTGTGACCTTTCGGGATGAAACAAAGAAGCTTTGGATTTTCACCAGTAGGTGTGGACTTATAATAAAGGATGTCATTCTTAAGAATATAACGCGAAGAGTCTAATTGACCATCTGACAAGCTCTGTATGAGAGACCTCGTCTCTTCATCAGAAGCCTGAGCGACTTGAGCCCAGTTCAAAGGTTTCTAAATGGAAATCACATTTACCGGGTTCCGACTAAGATAGTCGGCGTGAGACAAAAGAGAACCCAAAAGAGAACCCTTACGGTAATCAAGGCTAAAGTCAAAATCTTGGAGGTACATCCACCACCGAGCCACTCTAGGCAACAAATCCTTCTTACGCTGCCGCGCTGCGTAAGATTTAGTGCGTTGCAATCAGTGACTACGGTGAAGTGGCACCCCACAAGATAATGCCTGAAATTTTGGAGAGCTTTAACAACGGCAAGCGTCTCCAGCTCATACGAGTGGTATTTATTCTCAGCCCCTTGAGTAAGCCTGCTGAAGTATGATACCACTCGCTTGCGATTACCCTCATGTACTTGGATCAGAACAGCTCCATAACCAATAGAGCTCGCGTCTGTGTGGACCTCTATCGGTAACGAAGGGTCATAGATCGCCAGTACTGGCTCACTCGTCAGACATTCTAAAATGTACTTTCGAGCTGCCTGTTGTTCCAAGCCCCAATTAAAAGGAACACCCTTTTTGGTTAATGCAGCAATACATGCAGTTTTCTGGGCAAAGTCAGCTATATACCGTCTTAAATAGCTGGCTAAGCCCATAAACTGCCGGACTTGTTTCACATTTTGTGGTTGCGCTGAGTCGACCAAAGCTCTCACTTTATCATGACTCGGCCCAACCTGATTTTCGCTAATTGTTCGTCCCAAATATTCAATTTCAGTCGCCAAAAACGAGCATTTCTTTACGTTTATTGAAAAGCCAGCTTTTGTCAAAGTGTCAAGGACTTTACGCAATAAAATGAGACCCTGATCTACAGTTTTACTTAATATTAGGCCGTCATCTATGTACACCAGGATATCACCAGACTCGATAAACTCCCGAAGTGTTTTTGCGATAATTCGCTGATAAACAACCGGGGCATTCGCCAAACCGTACGGCATTTTCAAATATTGATAATGGCCCTCGGGCGTGACGAATCCCGTAAGCGGTACCGATTCCTGGTCCAAAGGAATCTGGTGAAATCCAGTGGCCATATCAAGGCTACTGAAGTATTTATTGCGCCCTAAACGATCTATGTGATCATCTATGCGAGGTAGTGGAAACCGATCCTTAATCGTTACATCATTGAGCTTACGAAAGTCTACACACATCCTATCCGACCCGTCTTTCTTTTTGACGAGTAGGATAGGACT
Organism: Autographa pulchrina; assembly: GCA_905475315.1. Taxonomy (NCBI): domain Eukaryota; kingdom Metazoa; phylum Arthropoda; class Insecta; order Lepidoptera; family Noctuidae; genus Autographa; species Autographa pulchrina. The sequence continues at coordinate 3,003,278 of FR997761.1, read as the reverse complement.
CGCATACTCGGAATCTGATTCCTCGATTATACCCTTATCCAAAAGCTCTTTGATTATATCACGAACACGGAGCGTCTCGGCGTATGAAAGTCGGTAGGGGCGATAGTTAACGGGTGTGTTGGAATTAAGTTTGATCGACATACACCCTGTATTAACAGTCGAAGTCGCGGTACCGGAAATAAAAAAATGAGAAAAATCATTAATAATTTTGAGCAGCTCTTGTAAACGACCATCAACAAGGGGCGTATTAATTGGAATTGAAGCCTGAGTTTCAACTGTCATTACCGTATTCAAACAACTATCATCCCTTGTTAACGATTGGTAATCTTTAGTCCGCACATATCTAACACCCTCTCTATTCAAAATGTCTGTACCTACAATTACAGGAATGTTCATGTACTGGGCCGATACTATGAATAAATCTACATCGAGAGTCAATCCATCAAACTCAACAGGCAATGTAACATAGGAGGTACTTTCTACTTCTTGACTACCTAATCCTTTCAAAATCCTAAAAGCGGGTTTTACTGGACACTTAAAATGTTTTAGCAAAGATGACGCCATCAAAGAGATACTGGAACCGCTATCGATTAAGACATCTACCGGCACATCTTGAATAATGGCTGCTACTACATCACTATTAGTTGAAGTTACTAAAACATTACAGCAATTAACCGTGTTCTTGTTCGCTGATTCGGATCTTTGTTTGGCAAAACAAGTGTCGACTTTGTGACCCGGTTTCTTACAAAAAGAACAAGGTTCAGACCTATTCGGAGCGAAAACCGTTTTTGAAGATGAAGTACCCGACGTACTACTCGTACCCTGATCAACCTTAGGTCGTTTATTACAAAAAGCCTGCCTATGACCTAACTGACCACAAGAAAAACACCTAACATCACTACTGCTCCGTTTTCGCAAAGAATCTGTAGCGAAGTTACCTTTAACACTACTGTTAGGAATCGAACGTGAAAAATTATTCTTAATACTAGCCGGTTTAATGTAAACAGAAAAAATCTATTAAATTATCAGGCAACAATTTGGCATTTGTTGCAGCAGCTCTGATAATAGGATCAGTAATACCGCGTATAATAATCGCCGAAATCAATTCGTCACTAAGTCCCCGCACTATACAAAAACGAAGTAACGAACGACTTGCGTAATCCGCATATGTGGGGTACTTATCACATTTCGTATTTATTACGTCAGCCAATATATTCGCAACATCGGGTGTCTTTGGACATAACGGCCTAAATTCCTTCTTAAAATTGCTCCACGTACGATCGTTTGACACCCACTCGTTTAACCATGATCGAGCTTCACCTTTCAGGCAATTACCGATACGCGAAAGACACTCATAATCACTCCAGTTATTAATGGATTTCGCACGGTCTACCTCCGCACACCAATCATCGATATTATGTAAATTCGGATCAAAGCTCGAAATATAAAAATGCTGATTCGATCTACCCGCGTAATTAATCGAACGGATCGCGTCAACAATACGATCAGTAACCGTAGAATACTCTGGTGCTCTGCTAGAAATAGGTTCTGAATTACGTAGCGGTGATCTAGAATAAGCACGTGGACGTCGGCTTTCACAATAAGTAGGCGACGCTAATCGATCCCGTGATCGTGACACTCCTTCAATATTTCTATTAGGGGACGCTAACCTACGCCTATGGCTCGACAGCAGCGCACACGGTGATGTATGACGCACACGTGATCCCCTACGGTCAGGTGATTGTGACGGAACTCGTTTGGGCGATGGTAACACTCGGTCACGCCGCGATGGCGACCTGTGATGGTTCGCAGTCTCCGACACCCTCTTATCACAATCGCCCGAACGTCCTGGCTTAGTTGAAGACCGATGTCTATTCTCTAATGCCCTAAGACGTGACAACATTGCTTCCATCTCGAGTCTCAACTTGAGATTTTCATCAGGCGACCCCTCACGATGCCTACTGTTCCGATAACCACGACTAGGACTACGGCTACAGTAGCGATTTGCACTAAACTCACGTTCACGATTCGACATAATGAAAGAAACACCACCAAAATCAAATGAATAGAACTAAAACAAATGTACCACTAACCAAAACCAAAGTACGAAAATAAAATAGCTGTAAAACAATCCGACAATGCTAATCTATATGCCAACTACCTTGCTTCAAAATAAAATCAAACGAACTGTAAACAAACAAGTCTCTAAGCCACATGAGTAGATAAACGGAACAGAGGCAAAGCTTCTTAAGAACGTGCAAAATTGTTACCTATTTTGTTAGGGTTGTCACAATAGGTGAAGACAAATCAAACAAAACGTTTTTTAAATAGTTTTAATAGTCAGTATAATAGAATATATAATAGTATGATAGAATAGTTTACAAATTACTTACTCTAAGAATTTTCTTTTTATAATTTTTGTTTTTTTTAAATAAAAAATACCTACCGTGTTGTACAAATTACTCTCTTCTTATTATAAAAAGGATCATACAATAAAATAAAGGTACTTGCTTGAAAAAGTAATAACCAAATATTTACTTGCCTAATTGTACTCCTTGGGATAGTTAAAGTATGATATATTTTTGTTTTCTCTATTATTATTCATACACACGGTACAATAAACAACCATTATTATTAATATAATACCACGTTTTTACAACTAAACTTATAAAAACTTAAACTTGCAACTAACAAAACAAACAGCGTGCGTCGGACTGACCCTTAGATTGTACACTGGCTGTGCCAGCGTAAACTGGTTTTTTCCAGTCTCGCCGCGTATGCGACAAGCGGCCAGTGGTCACGCACACATGCCCCGCGCGCTTGTGTGCGTGCAACCGATTCGAGCGGTTGTTCGAAGCTTTGCCTCTGTTCCGTTTATCTACTCATGTGTCTAAGCTAACAAAATAAGTGGGCTAAGTAAGAACTATCCCACTTCTGATCTAGGAAATAAGACCAGAAGTGATTTTTTTAAAAACAATTTTTAATACCACCTACCTAACAATCAATTAATTTTAACAAAATAAACTTCACTAGCGATACAACGATTTTTACACAAAACACAAACATAGAACACCAGACTTATAGATCTGCCACTAATTACAACGTAAATGCATTAATTACGACAACCAATTAACCAAACAGCAATCGGACAGAGTTACACCCTACTCGACAACGACAACGGTTGGAACAGGAAAGAGAGCTGTGCCGGTGAGGCACGGCCTTTTATAGATAACCCCTCCACTCCCAACTAATATCCTACATTAGATTTAGTTCAGATCACAAACCCGTTCGCGCTAAGATTGTCCTTAATGTAAAATTACATCGTAAAACCTTATTCAAAAATCGTGTAAGACAGCTAACTCAAAATTACCTCATAAGTAATATGGAACAGTTTAATTTAGAATAAAAAAATGCATTTGATATATTACCCGCAGTTAGCAGCGAGAATCCCCAGACTCAGTACAGGAACCTAATACAAAATATTTCAACTGCAACTAAGAAAATGAAAGGTATACGGAGAAATAATAATAAATTAAGAGCGTAGACGGGCTGCGCGAGAATTGAAAAATAGGTATTTGAAGAAAGTATTGCCGTCGCGCTGGGCCCTCGCAACCGGGCGCGCGGTGTCAATGTGTGAGTGAATAGGTAGTCTGTGTTTGTGTGCGTAGCTCATAGCGCGCATCTTTCGTCCGCCCGATTTAAAGGCTTAAAAGGCTTATTAGACTTTACTAAATTTAGTAACCTAAATCAGGATTCAGAAAAGGAACGAAATTAGAAGCTTCTAATCACACTGTTCTAAATATAGTTACTAAATCAGTTGCCTGCTGAAACACAACAAAGGCGGACGTTTTACTATCTACTATAAACAAAATGGCTCCAGTGCTGTCCAAAAATCAAAAAATTGGCCTCGCCGTGGCTGTAGCCGTTGGGTCCATCAACATACAGAAAAAAAAAAGAAAGACGTGGGTCAAGGAATATTTATTACTGCGCGACAGGTTATCAAACATGAATATAATGAGTGTTTTAGAACCGGCAGACTTCAGAAATTATCTTCGAATGGATTCAAGATCGTTCGATATTTTACTAAATCTTGTGACACCATATATACAAAAACAAAATACTATTTTAAGAGACAGCATTAGTGCAAAACTAAGATTGGTAGTAACATTACGATTTCTTGCAACAGGGAATTCATACCAAGATTTGAAATACAGTTCTCTAATATCTCAACCCATGCTGTCAATAATTATCCCTGAAACCTGTTCGGCTATTTATACATGTTTGGAAAATTATATAAAGGTAAGTAAATAAAAGTACTTTTTGTTATAAAAGGTTTTTTAATGTGCAAAATTTTTATAGATATTTTTGTTCTTTTTACCAAAAATTAAAAAGTCTTTCATTATGTCCCCATTGCCTTCAATCAGCAGAGGTCCATCATTTGTCTCCTCCAACGTAGTTGAATGTGGAGGAGGGGATGGGATATGAAGTTGTACAGATGGTAAAGGATCTGAGGGGTGTGGGGCTTGAATTGTATATTCCACAGTAGGAGAAGATTGTATTTGTTGCTGAGGTGGTAAGTAATGAGGAGAATTTGAAGATTGGCTGTGGTACTGCGTGGATGCTGAAGGATGTGAGGACTGCATTTGTTGTTGGGGTGGTAAGTTACAAAGGGGAGAATTTGGCGATTGGATACGGTACTGTGTAGATGGTGATGGATACGGGGACTGGTATGGTGATGATGTTCTAACAGGACGATGAAATTCACCCTGGGAAGACGATGATCGTAAAGGTGTGAACCATGGGTATGAAGCCTTAGATTGATAGTTATTTGTGGTTAAACCTACAAATGATTCTTCAGACAACTTGTCTAAAGTAGCATAAAATATCACATCTGATATTAATTTACGGGCTATAATATGTTGCCGTTGATTCAAATCTCTCAGTTGCATTCCAATGGATCTTCCAAGGATTTCCCAGTCTTCTTCCTTCGTGTTCATTAATCCGCTAGCTTTATCAAGAATGTCCTGTTGTTGTTTTAAAGGAGCTTCTTTCTTTTTTTTCTTAAACATATTTTGATTGGAAGTACTATTGGTAGAATTTGTCATCTGAGTATCTTCTGTGCAAGATAATGATGAATCCTGAAAATAAATAAATTATATAATTATATTTCAGTTGCCGCAAACAGAATCCGAATGGATACAAGTAGCAGCTGAATTCGAAGATAAATGGAATTTCAATCACTGTATTGGAGCTTGCGATGGTAAACATATTGGCATCGAAAAACCGCCCGGAAGTGGTTCTCTATTTTACAACTATAAAGGCTTTTTCAGCGTAATATTGTTTGCTGTTGTCAATGCTAATTATGAATTCATGTATGTCCAAACTGGTACCAATGGCTCCGGTAATGATGCAGCCGTATTTGAATCTACAAAGTTCCATCAAAAATTAGTTAATGGTTGTTTGAATTTGCCACCATTTTCTCCACTATCAGGCACAGAAACACATGCTCCATATGTTCTGATCGGGGATAGTGCTTTTTCCATTAACAAACATTTCATGAAACCATTTCCGTTTAAGGGTATTAGCCATGAAAGAAGAATATTTAACTATCGCTTAAGTAGAGCCCGTAGAGTGGTGGAGAATGCCTTCGGCATATTGGCTTCGCGTTTTAGAGTACTACGGAGACCCCTCAGTCTAGATCTCTCCAACGTAGATGCAGTGGTAATGGCATGTTGTGCTTTACACAATTATTTGAGAAAACGGGAGCCAGGATATATAACCAGAAAATGGTTAGATCATGAAAATACTTCACAAGGCTCAATACGTCAAGGGGATTGGCGAAAACATACTGATGGATTGACTTCGTTAAAGAACACAAGTAAAAGTCAGCGTAATGAAGAAGGAAACCAAGTTCGAAACACATTCATGAATTATTTCAACTCAGTTGGCAGAGTTGCGTTTCAAGATAAAATGATTAATGCTGTACCTACTATTTAATAAATAATTAAAATAAAATATACTTCGTCTTCTATTGTGTCCCTGATTGAACGGCATGATTCTGTGGTAGTTTCCAGAAAACTGAAGCTGTCATAATACCATATCGTTGGTACATATACAATTATACATCTTCACTCCCTGCACCAGTGTGTTTTGAAGCCTTGACCTTTAAAATAAGTTATAGGTACATATCTATCTATCTACATATCTATCTACATATCCCCCCTCCCTTCCGGTTGTCAAACAGTAAACATCATAGTTGAATAGCTCCCGATAATATCGTATTTGAAATTTATTTACGCGCACTTGGTGATATATAAAGCCACGTCTATATTTATTTGAGTGCTGTGGATAGTGTGGAAGTGTTGATCTCACGAAATCTTGGATATTTATTTACATCTTGGCAAGTAAGAATCTGACAAGTTTGTTAAAGTGAGGTTAGAATATGAGTCAGCATCAAGACGTCAGTTGACAGTTGACAGTGACACTGACATTGACATATAGCCAGTGCTGCCAACTTAAGGAAAATTACAACGTTCCATTATACTCAAATTACATTATATCAGAAAATAACTAATTATTTTTTATTTTTTATTTATTTAATACTTTTTGCACACTGTTGCACAAAGGCGGACTTAATGCCAGAAGGCATTCTCTGCCAGTCAACCTTAGGGTGATGCAGAAAACAAATCGTGGTAGATGCACGAGCACAAAATTAAGAAAAAATAAAAGTGTAAATAAATTATGTATACTTAATACAAAAAATACATACAAATATATAACATAAAATAAAAATAAATATATATATATAAATACATAAGACTTCTAATAAATAGTAAAAACAGCTAAGTAGCCAGGTAAACTGATAAAACATGAAGGGATTTTTCTAAAACAAAACAGCTAAGTTGGTTCTGCCAGAGTTTGTTCATAAAAGTAATCACGAACCTTCTTTTTAAATGAAAAGCGGCTCGGTGCCATCCTGATCTCCGTAGGAAGCGAATTCCAAAGAAGTATAGATTGGACAAAGAACGTAGAGTGAAGAAAATCAGAGCGGTGGGAAGGGCAAAGTAGTAATCGATTGTTGGAAGAACGAAGACATTTAGAGTGGTTAGAAGACAAGAATTTGAAGTGAGAAGTTAAGTAAGAAGGACAGTTAGGAGAGTAAAGTAAAGAAAACAGATACGTCAGGGCCCGCACACAACGGCGCTGTCTTATAGGTAACCATTTTAACAGTGACCTGTGGGCGGAAACGTGGTCAAATTTCCGAGTGTTGAAAACGAATCGAATGCAGTTATTCAGAAGCCGGTCAAGTTTGTTGAGGAGATCTGCATTCAGGTCATAGTAACACACATCACCATAGTCAATTATGGGAAATATTAAGGATTGCACCAGCATTGCCTTCGTAGTAGATGGTAGAAAATTTTTAAGGCGATACAGTACCCGTAAGATTCCTGTAACTTTCTGGTTGACATTCGCAACCTGTGTCTGCCAGCCCAGCGTAGAATCAATGAATAAACCGAGGTCCTTGACACTAGAGCTTAATGAAATGACTGCGCCGTTGAAAATTACTGGCGGAATGATGACGCCATTCAACTTGTTGATCCCGCGATGGCTGCCCAATATCACCGCTTGGCACTTGCATGGGTTTACAGCCACACCAAAAGCCTTTGACCAGTTGTTAATAGCGTCAAGATCTCGATTCACTCTGCCGACAGCGTCGGAAATATCATCCACACTGGACTGGGAGTACAGTTGCAAGTCTTCGGCGTAAAGATGATACGAACACTGAAGATTGACTGTTATGAGATTAATAAAAATAGAAAAAAGAAGAGGAGAAAGAATACCGCCTTGTGGGACGCCACATTCCAGTTTACTCCATGCTGACGAGGAGTCACCAACACGGACTGACTGCTGGCGGTCCCGAAGATAAGAAGAGAACCAATCCAACGCTTGTTGAGAGATCATAAGATAGGACAGGATAGAGGAAAGGATATCGTGATTGACGGCATTAAAGGCATTTGAGAAGTCGATTAATACTAAAACAGTAAGCTTGGAGTCCTCCATACCCGACCTAACATCGCCAATCACTTTGAGGAGGGTGGAAACGGTGCTGTGTCCAGGTCTAAATCCAGATTGAAAATGGCTAAGGAGATTGTTTTCATAAATGAAAGCTGACAACTGCTTATGGACACAGGCCTCTAGGGTTTTGGATAAAAAAGGAAGAATAGAAATTGGACGGAAGTGGTTAGGGAGAGAGGGATTGGGGATCTTAGGTAAAGGCCGAACGAGGGCTTTCTTCCATAAACACGGAAAAGCCCCGATGTCCAGTGAGGAGTTAATTATGTGGGTAATGGCTGGGAGAAGTTGATCGAGGATGAGGACGATCATCCGGCGGCTGATGCCATCGCAGCCCACCGCCTTGGATTTAATAGAAAGGATAATCTTTTTAATGTCTCCACAAGCGATTGGAGCAAAAGAAAAACAATCTATAGCAGGACGCGTTAGACCAGCAATATAATTATTGGTATCACGCTGAGTTAGATGATCAAGAGTAGAGGAGGTGGAGAAATGTTTGTTCAGATCATCTAACCCAATGGTACTTGGAAGGTCCAAATGTCGCGCTCTGCCGATACCGAGAGTTCCAAGGAACTTCCAGATATCGGCAGCCGAAGTTGAGGAGATATTATTGTGAATATAACGGCGTTTGGCGTTACGTATCATCTGGTTACACCGGTTCCTAGCAATTTTGAAATATGCCCAGTTGTCATCTGTACGGTCCCTCTTAAAGCTGCGAAAAGCACGGTTTCTGCGCCTCATAGCCATAGTTATGCCCTTTGTCATCCACGGTGCTGGTAAACGTTTTAATTTTATTTTCCTTACAGGAGCGTGTGCGTCGAACAGCTTTATTACCACCTGGTTGAAAAAAGACACCTTCTCATCCAGCGTATTAGCCTCTACCAATGGCTCCCAGCAAATATTTTCCGCATCCTTTTGCAGTTTTTCCACATCTAGACGGGCAAAGCTGCGCATTGAGAGGATTTTAGGTTTGAGTTTAGGGGGTTTTAAGGTATATGACAAATAAATTAGGTCATGATGGGAGAAACCGGAGGCATCAAATTGACCATGGGAAGAGACGAGAGGAAGTTTGGAGACGAGGATAAGGTCAAGCCATGTGTCGTCGCCAGCTACATTGTGGTGAGTGGCTTGCAATGGTAAAACGTGTAGGCTGGCTGACTCCACAAGGTATTTTAGTTTGCGGGACCGATGGGAATCAAGGACAAGGAGATTTGTGTTGAAATCGCCCATGATGATGTGGTGTGCATACTCCGACCCTATAGATTCAAGAACCGATTCGAATTCAGTGAAATAGTCAGATCCTGGGGGGCAGTAAACCACACCAAGTGCAATCTTAGCCCCACTGACACAAACCTCAAGAAAAATAAATTCAGCAGAGACATTGAGGTTGGGAGAAGAAGTAGCAACTATTTTATAAGGAAAATCACTGCGTAAATAGACAGCAACCCCACCCCCTCGCCTATTCACACGATCATTGCGAATGAGAACAAAACCAGAAAGGGGGTAGGTTGTTGAAAGAAGATGAGGTTTGAGCCAGGTTTCAGAAATCAGAATGGCATGAACATTGCTATTAGCAAAAGCTTCGTGAAGCTCACTATAGTGGCTTGGAACACTTTGTGCATTAATGTGGCAGACATTAAGCTGCCTATTTGGAGAAAGACAAAACTTGTCACGCAAAGAGTCACCAAGTGTATCACCAAGAGAGCAAAAGCTTATATCTGATGCATAGCTGGAATTAATGGCAGAACAAAAAGATTCATTATCAGAAGTCATATAAAATAAATAAATTAAATAACAACAAAACACTGATTAAAATAAATATTAAAGTTAATGATAGTGCAATTTTTCAATCTGCACCACCCGCCAGCTTAACAATACCACAAGAGACATTAGACAAAACAAAAAATCATCCAACAAAATAAACAAAATGAAAAGCAGAACACTTAACAGAGCGAAACGATAAACACACTCAATTTTAAATGGTAATAAATTAGATAGTTAAATTACAGTAATATTACAAACTTGAAAAGAAAAAAAAAAACAAAGCACTTAAATGTTCGTGGAACGAAACGCAACTGACATTCACGGACGTTCTGAATTACTAATTTTTTATAAATTATAATGTCTACTCAGCGAACTCCACCTGAAAAATCTACGTTATTGCCACCGAGTATTCAAACACAACAGGAATCTGACACGGCATCCGACTGCGTAGGATCTGAGCCTGATTGTAAGGAAAACACAAATATAACACGTCGTTTCAAACGTAAATTAGATGATTCGACACTAACTGATATAAAAGAGATGCTTACAAATGTGCAACAGCAACAAAAAACACAGGCTTTAAAATTCGACACGGAAATGAATAAAATGATTCAACAAAATAACGAAATAAAAAGTTCTATACAAATGATGTCAGACAAATATGATGAGATTTTGTTGCAACTTCAGCACACAAAACTCGAAAATGCTGCGTTCAAAAATCAAATCAGATATTTGGAACAAAAAGTAGAATTGCTTGAGCGTAATGCTAAAGCTTCAACTCTGGAGCTGTGAAACGTCCCAGAACAGCAATCAGAAAACAAATCATCTTTAATTAATACTAGCTGTGCCCGCAACTTCGTTCGCGTGGATGATGAAACTTTTCAATTAGTTTTTTGTTTTAAGTGCTATTTGTGTAGAACGTTATCTATCGAGCATACCTCTAGGCTAGTCTCATTCGCCTAGCGTATCTCGATGTAGCAGAAAGAGGTGGTCTTTTTCTGGAAGGCATCGTGTTATAATTATATATGTATAATATATATATATATACTACTTCTCAGCCGATTTCGGCTATGGTGACTGCTACCGACTATCACATGCAGAGGAGCCAAGGTGGTCAGCTCTCTTGTTCGCCCTTTGATGGCTGCAGTATCCTATCTTATGAGTAAACGTGCGCGCGCATCGGCTGCACGTTAGGACATCGTCGACATAGTTATAAAACATGGCTGCTGGTGGTCTAGCCTTAAGGGCATCACGCTTCGAATCCAATTCTATGAACCTCAATGAACCGCATTCCTCACCATGCACTTCCATTCAGGGCGGCAAATGGCCTGTTTCTCCCATTTCTGGGGAACAATATTGCACCTTTTCATGTGTCTTTTCTGAACGTCCTTGAAGCGTAAGAACTGGCCGCCTTGTTTCCGCTTGCCGTTCTGGAGTTCAGAAAAGAAGATGCGTTTGGCCAACCTATCATCATCCATTCGTAAAACATGTCCACACCATCGGAGCTGTCGCCGCATCAGGTATGCTTCTGACATAGACATTTGCGCGTCGTAGCACTTCGGTATTTCTAATCCGGTCCGACCATTTGATTTTGAGAATGTCTTTTATGCACCTTAAATGAAACCGGTCCAGCGTCCGTATATGTTTCCGATAGAGGACCCATGACGCAGAGTACAGAAGATTTGGGAGGACTATGGCCATGTAAACGGAGATTTTTGTCGAAAGCTTCAAATCATGTGATTGTAAGACTTTGGCTCGTAATTTACCGAAAGCAGCTGATGCAGCGCCTATGCGATGGTTTATTTCGGCGTCAAGGTCACACTTAGCTGTAATTGTGCTACACAGGTATATAAACGTATTCACTTGCTTCAGCTCAGTATTGCCAATGGTCACCTTGACAGGTTCTGTAGCTCCATGAGAGTCGATTGCCATCACCTCAGTTTTCTTCACACTGATTTTCAGACCGAAACGGCAGCAGACTTCCTGAAGATTCGTAATCAGGTCCTGGAGTTCTTGTGAAGAGTTGGTAACAAAACACAGATCATCAGCATACATGATCTCCGTTATAAGAGCGTGTGATACTTTTGTGTAAGCTTTTAATCTGGCCAGGTTGAAAAGTCCTGAAACGTATTTTGATTCCAGCAGAAGTTTGTTCGAGTGCTTCACTGACAACGACAGAAAAGTAAAGAGCAAACAGTGTTGGTGCAAGCACACAACCTTGTTTAACCCCATAACTGACAGGGAAGAACTCTGACTGATCACCATTATAGGTAACACAGCAGGTCATTTCGTCGTGAAGAAGGCGAATCATTCTAACAAACTTCTCAGGAGAACCTAATTTTGCCAGTAAAGTCCAGAGGGCTTCCCGCGGCACACAGTCAAAATGCTTTCTCCAAGTCCACGAAGCACATATACAAAGGTTGACTGTGTTCGCGACTTTTTATCTGGAGTTGCCGGATGGAAAAGATGGCCTCGCAGGTGGGACGAAACCCAATAGAGTTTCTGGCAATATGTCTTCGGAGACGGGTAAAAGCCGGTTGAGAAGAACTCTGGCGAATATCTTCCCAGGGACAAAGAGGAGCGATATACCCGGTAGGAGTTGCAGTCAGAACGGTCTCCTTTGTTTTTATACAGGGTCTCTATACGGGATATTTTAAATTCAGGCGGTATTATTTCCTCGAATCAAATCAAATGCGATCAAAAATTTGCCAGATGTAAGTGTGAAGTTGCTCCCCTCCGTATTTAAGCAGTTCTCCGGCGATGTTATCAACGCCAACTGCTTTTTTATTTTCTGCTCTTTTGTGGCTCGAACTACTTCAGCAAAAGTCAAGTGGCTCAGCAAGCGAATCATTCAGCGGCAAAGGACGAATACGCTTTATTTGATCAAGATCTGCTAATCGATCTACATTGAGCAGATTGTTAAAGTGCTCTGCCCAACGATCAAGTATATCCTGCTTAGCAGTGAGTTTTTGAGAACCATCTAGGGATCTTAGTGGTGTGGTATTTTTAATGGAAACGCCAATCAACTTATGCATTTCTTCACAAAAAGCGCCTAGTTGGTGTGTGTCTGCGAGCCAATGTATCTGTTTTGCCTTTTCAAGCCACTATCTATCTTTCATGTTCCTTGTTAATCTTCTTAAGGAATCACCACTACTTCGGACTTCTTGAGTGAGATTATGATTACCTTCATTACGCTTTATGAGTATACGATGCTGTTTGAATGCTTCAGTTAGGGCCCTATCATTTTGGTCAAACCAGTCTACGTTGTTACGTTTTTTGCGTCCTATGATTTCTGTAGCCACAGTCAGTACGGAGGATGACAACTGTATCCAGTTTGATATTAGGTCACCTTGCTGGGCATCAAACCCATCTAGCGTGTCTATCAGTCCTTCCTGGTATTTTTCTCGAAGGTCCGCACAATTTAGTCGTTCTAAATTGAGAGATATTGGTTTAGCCCTGCAGGGTCTTCGTGGTTCGCGAAGGCGGAGTCTCAATTTAGTTACCAGAAGCCGGTGGTCTGTCCAGCAATGCGCGCCGCGCATGACGCGGGTGATATGCACCTGGGAGATGTCCCTTCGTCGGGTTATGGCGTAATCGAGGAGGTGCCAGTGTAAAGAACGTGGGTGCATCCAGGTGGTTTTGAATTTGTCACGAAGCCTAAACAGAGTGTTAGTGATGGTAAGGTCGAATTGGGCACAGAGTGTGAGTAGTAATTGTCCGTTACTATTCATATTGCCCACACCATTATTTCCAATCACGCCCGGCCACGACTCAGTATCTCTGCCAACCCTTCACCCAGCAGAAGTATTTGCTTGTTTGAACGTATGTTGCTAAGGCATTGGCAAAGTTCTTCATAAAACTGATCTTTGACACTGTCCTCGTTACGCATTGTTGATGCATATACGCTTATCATATTCAGGTAGTTGTTGATTTGTAGGTGAAGGCGCAGTGTGATAATGCGGTAAGAGATGTATTGCGGATATTCAGACAGTTTTTGCGCGATGGTGGATTTGACGGCAAACCCTACGCCAGCTAACCTTCGTTCCGTTTGGGGTCGTCCTTTTCAGAAGAATGTGTACCCACCACCGATTTCCTCGAGTTCGCTTAACGCAGCTACAACTACGTTGTAGCGACCAAGTTCGCGTGCCACGACAGCAGTTTTACGCTCCGGGCAAAATCTTTAAGACTATTTTTAAAGAAGAGCCCTAACACCTAGCGCCTACCTACACTTATATGTATATACCAATAAATAAGCAAAATCGACTATTCCAAGTCGCGGGCACAGCTACAATATTTATTTAGAAACTCTAAATGAAGATAAGATACCCAAAAATCAAGGAAAGAACCGCCTAACCTATACCAAATACTTACTATGTTTATTTACAAAATTTTAAAGAAAATTAAGAAAAGGAACCTAACCTACAAACCCTAAAATATAAATAAATGATATATGCGAACAGTCAGCATTCAAGTGAATCTCAATAATCGAATGCAACTATGCGAGGCGTGTACGTACTCTGATAAAATAGCTCAACAAATGTTCGCCATGATTCTTTAAATTGTCATAACTTTTTTATTTATGGACCGATTGACATGAAATAAACACTAAATGTTAAGTGAAGTTTACTACAATATATTAGTGAAAACCGCATCTAAATCGAATAAGCCGTTTCTGATATTAGCGTGCACAAACACACAGACAAACAGACAAACCGACAAACAGACAAAAAAATTAATAATTACAATTTCGGGTTCGGCATCGATATAATAACAACCCCTGCTACTTTTTTTATATATATTTCCATTGTACAGACACCACTTTTCTACAATTTTATTATCTTTAATAATTAATAATTAATATGATAGCAAACATTGGTAACGTTTTGAAGGTTGAAGTGAAAGAAACAGACATTCGAAATATATTTAGACCTAAAATGTCTCAAACGAAAACTGCTCCTATTGTGGTAGAATTCTCAACGACTTCGCTTAAAGAAAATATAATTAAAGGATCAAAAACCTACAATAAAGAAAACAAAGATAAATTGAATACTTCGCATTTAAAATTAGTTGGTGAATCAAAGCCTGTTTTCATATCAGAGTCTCTCAGTTTCCTTGGAAGGCGCTTATATTTCTTGGCACGACAAGCAGTCAAAAATAATAACTACGCAGGTTGCTGGACATCGTACGGCAAAGTCTACATTCGTCATAAAGAAGGTGACCCATCCAAACTGATTTCTCACGAAGCTGATTTGAAGTCACAATGACTAGCTTTTATATACTATTATCCTTTAGTAACAAAATATTACAATGTTCTAAGTTACATTCTATGTCACTATAAAAATTGCATAACAGCTACACAAAAATACAGAAATTTACATACCTTTCCCATCAACTTTACACTAACATTTAACCTATTGCAACGATACATACTACATCTAGAAACTCAAACAATCACATAACTACACTTACTCACACTACTTTATACATTATAAAATATACAAATAGCATACATACGTATATAACACACACAAGTATTACACATACAACATACAATAACTACTTATTTTATACAATAATTTTGTGAAACAGATTTCTGTTCTGTTTACGGAATAGTGTTTACCTGATATACATCGTATCTGACTTTATATCCTCATTTTTACAAATTTTACACAACATATGCAACACCTACTTTATTGACAAGTGCAAACTAAAATTATTATTAGTATCATTTTCACTAGCGCTAAATATTACATGCAACATTCGATAACACCAGCAACATTATGCAAAACATTGATCAGTTTGACATATCTGTCCCAATCACATGCGAACCCGAAGAATGTATTTCATATCTTCAGTACCCAAAACATTATCTAAATGTTCTGCAGCAGAACATTCGTAGCCTAAATTGCAACTTTAACGAACTGAATGCTTTGCTTCAGCGCTTACAATTCTCTTGCGATGTAATCGTATTGTCAGAATGCTGGTTATCACGTGTTGTTAATTTACCAATTCTTGAAGGGTACAACTCGTTTAAAACCAATGACAACTACAATCAAAATGATGGGGTGGTAGTTTATACAAATGGTAATTTGGAATGTACGATTGAGGAACCATCGTTACTTGAAGCAAATTGCTTAACAATTAATATTCAAAATCATACTGTAATAATTGCGATTTACAGGTCAACATCTTTCAGATCTCTTGATTTATTTATTGATTCCTTACATAGCCTACTAGAAGGATTTTCATCGTTTAAAAACATTATTATAGTTGGAGACATAAATATCGATCTCTTAAAAATCAGCCCCGAAAACACTGCGTATCTAGACACAATTACTTTTCATGGACTGCTGCCTGCCATCAAATCAGCAACTAGAGGAAATTCCTGCCTAGATCACGTTCTGTTAAAGACAAAATTAAGTGCGTTTACATTTTCTCTAGGTACTAGTATTACTGATCATGACTCGGTATTATTTAGTTTAAAAAAATATGTTACTTCTAAGAAACCTATAACATCTAAAGTTTATTATAAAATTAACTACGATAACCTAAAATCTGAGTGTGAACACCTTTGACAAAGTATATCAGGAATCTAATTTAAACAGCCATGAACAACTTCATTATTATAATCCAAAAAATAATTGCAAATAATTCCATAAAACGACTTACTCCTAGAAATAAATTTATTATAAAGCCTTGGATAACTATGGGAATGCTGCGTTGCATACGCACTAGGGATAGAATGCACATAAAAACAAAAGCTGATAATAATAATTTCATATTAAAAATATCTTATTTAAGGTACCGTAATTATTGTAATAACCTACTAAAAAAACTTAAAAAACAGTATGAAAGGGATCAATTGTTAATGTCAAAACATAATACAAAAAAGCTCTGGTCTACCATTAAAACAATCACCAACATTAACACACAAAATCAACTACCTCTACAACTTCTAACAACTGATAATAATCCTAAGGATGCAATCAACAAAACCAATGAATATTTTTCTAATATTGGTAAACAGTTATCAGATACAATCTTATCTGCTCATGTTCCAGCATTAAAGAACTCTACCAGTCCGCCCGTAAAATCGTTTGTTCTTCTACCTACCGATCACGAAGAAGTTGAGAACACAATTCAACTCCTGAAACATGACTGTGCTCCAGGTTGGGATCAAATTAGTGCCAAGGTTCTTAAAGTCTTATCTAAATCCGTAACACCTGTACTTACTGATCTAATAAATCGTTGCTTTCATGTTGGGATTTTTCCTGACACCCTGAAAAGAGCTGTAGTACATCCGATATACAAGGCGGGAGATAGGAGCAGTGTCAGCAATTATAGGCCTATTGCAATACTAACAACTCTCTCTAAAGTGTTTGAAAGAATAATTAATAAAAGACTTGTTAGATATTTGGAAGATGGTAATTTACTTTCAAACACACAATACGGGTTTAGACCAGGCCGATCCACAAATAATGCAGTTTTAGATCTTGTTAACTTTCTTGTTGATAAAATAGACCGTAAATACAAATGTTTAACTATATTTCTCGACCTTGCAAAGGCTTTTGACACTGTTTCTGTACCCTGCCTTGTTAAAAAACTAGAAGCTTTTGGAATACGAGGCTCAACATTGGAATTGTTTTCAGACTATTTACATAATAGAAGACAATGTGTGAAAATCGGAGAGTACTTTAGTGATGAGCTTCCTATTGAGTTCGGAGTGCCACAAGGCAGTATACTTGGCCCTACACTCTTCCTCTGCTATATAAATGAACTTTGCTCACTTTCAATCAACAACTGTCGCATTTCAGCATATGCAGATGATACAACCTTAACTTTTTATTCAGATTCATGGAATATGCTTTTTAAATGTGCACAGGAAGGTTTTAACACAGTCTGTCACTGGTTAACCTCTAATGTTCTCACTCTTAATAAAGATAAGACCCAATATATTGTCTTCTCAATTCAAAACCGGAAAGAAGACATCAATCTCACAAATAATATCTACGCACACAATTGTAATTTCCCTCCTAGTCTTAACTGTCTCTGTTCTAGCATTATGCCAACTAAATGTATAAAATACCTTGGAATCAAAATTGATAGCAATTTAACATTTGAAATCCATATTCAGAGTCTTTCTAAAATAATTCGCAAGCTGACGTACGTATTTAAAGCGCTTCGTGATGTAGCAGAAAGACAGACTATTAAAATAGTATATGAGGCTTTGGTGCAATCTATCATATGTTACTGCATCACTACTTGGGGAGGAGCAAACAAAACTAACATGATAACTCTCGAAAGAGCTCAAAGGATGATACTAAAAGTAAGTCTATCTAAACCTCGCCTATTTCCAACTACACCGGTTCTTGACTATCACCGGTCGTACTGGGTAACCGGTCCATCGGGTCTCGGTAGTACAGGACAAGAGAGTGGGTTTGTACTAGCGCAACTGCTTACTCACTTTAAACAATTTCACGCGCAGATGAACCCTGGCTAGACACTGGACTATGAGTGCAAGCCCTGTGGCGATGGAAATATGGTGGTGGGAATACGGATAACGGTATATTCGATTCTTAGCTGTATTTCTGCACACAGGCGGTCAGATCGAGAGTGGTCGCTCCTGGAGTCGATTGAGATGGGATAACGGGTTCGGCAGCACATCTGACGACTAAGCAGCCCTATTTAGGATCGCTCTGCTTACCCCTGCATAGGGGAGGGGCCTAGAAAAGGTGGCCCAAACATAGTCCATCTCACCCCCTACCTCGATGGCAAACCGCGGTCATCGGGTACCGAGCAAACGCGGTCAAAAAACACATAAAGTTCGAATCTCACCAAAAAAATCTTTGACCTTTGCCACGTGGAACGTCCGAACTCTTCTGGATAACCCCACCAACTTATGTCCCGAGCGGAAAACTGCTCTCATTGCTAGGGAACTGTTCAAATACAAAATTGACATAGCAGCCTTAAGCGAGACTCACTTAGCGGATAGTGGAGAGCTACACGAGGATGGTGGAGGGTACTCCTACTATTGGACTGGCAAACCAGCTAACGAGAGAGCAAGTAGTGGAGTGGGCTTTGCTATTACAACAAATATCGCTAAATCACTTGCTGAGAAACCTAAGGGCATTAATGATAGGCTCATGACTCTTAGACTACAAGCAATAACAAATATCTCCATCTTATAAGCGTCTACGCTCCAACTATGACATATTGTGATGACGATAAACTGGAGTTTTACGACGACCTTCAAAAAGTTCTGCGAAGTATACCCCCCCGTGATAAAGTCGTTCTCATGGGCGATTTTAATGCTTGGGTCGGCTCTGATCATCAAATCTGGAAGCAGGTCCTTGGTAGGCACGGAGTTGGTAAATGTAATGCTAATGGTGAACTGCTTTTATCACTATGTACAGAGTTTAACCTATGTATTACAAATACCTTCTTTCGTATGAGTGAGAAATTTAAAACATCTTGGATGCACCCACGATCAAAACATTGGCACCTAATTGACTATGTCATCGTGCGCAGGACTGATCTGAAGGATGTGTTTATTACCAGAGCAATGCGAGGTGCAGAAGGCTGGACTGATCACCGCATGATTAGGTCAAAAGTTCGGCTGTGTTATAAACCTTCTCATCGAGCAAAACATAAAATACCGACTCGGTTGGCTGTTGCTAAACTAATTAACTCAAACGAGACACAACAACTCCTCAATAGCAATTTTGATGCTGTACCACTTAGCACAGCTTCAATTGATGACCATTGGCGCTCTTTTGCGCAGTCACTTCATGAAGTAGCGGAACGAGCAGTAGGAAAGCCTGAGAAGAAAAACCAAGATTGGTTTGACGACTCCGATGCTGTGATCTTGAAGCTTGTTAGCGACTCTAGACGCCTGATGAGAGACTCTTCAAGTGCTATTCAAAGAAGATCTGTTCAACGTATGCTTAAATCAAAAGTACGTGAACATAAAAATCGTTGGTGGATTATGAAAGCGCAGGAGCTACAACATCTTGCTAACAAAAAGCAAACCGGCAAGTTTTTTGAATGCCTTCGGACCATTTTCGGGCCTCGAATTAAAAAAACTTCTCCAATATACTCCAGCGATAGGTCGAAACGACTAAGGGAACACGATGAAGTGCTGGACCGATGGGCTGAACATTTTCATGAAGTCCTCAATACAATTAATCACGGTGCGGAACTTACTTATATCGACTCGCTTCAAGCCCTGCCAACATCTAAGGAACTTGAAAACCCACCGTCTTTTGAAGAGTTTATCAAAGCTGTTAATCGCCTTAAAAACGGTAAAGCTTCAGGATCAGACAGCCTACCAGCTGAACTGTACAAATACGGTGGACCTAGGGTTCAAAACTGTCTGTTTGAGCTCGTCTTGCGAATATGGGAGTCTGAGGTGATACCTCAAGACTGGAAAGATGCCTCAATTTGCAAGCTATATAAAGGAAAGGGCGATACCTCTGATTGTGGGTCCTACAGGGGTATTGCTTTGCTTAGTGCAGCTGGTAAGGTATTGGCCCATATTTTAAATCATCGGCTAGGAGAATTAGCTGAACAGATCCTGCCAGAAAGTCAGTATGGCTTTCGGCCGAGCAGAGGTACCGTCGATGCAATCTTCATTGTAAAGCAATTACAGGAAAAGAGCCTTGAACAACATCGTGCTCTATATATGTGTTTTGTCGACTTGGAGAAAGCATTCGACCGAGTACCGAGATCTGCGCTATGGATTGTTCTTGAGAAAGCTGGATGTCCTGAAAAGTTTGTCAATCTAGTGCGGCAATTCCACGATGGCATGATGGCTAGAGTAAAACACGAAAACGACTTCACAGACCGATTCTCCGTCACCAGCGGCGTTAAGCAGGGATGCGTCATGGCACCTACTCTCTTTGCCATTTATTTCGCTTCTGTACTGAAGGACTCGTACACTGGCTGCTCTGGACAAATTCGCCTTGATGTGAGAACTGACAGGAGTGTCTTCGATTTGTCGCGTTTCAGATCAAAACGTATGGTGCGGGACATCTCTGTTACTCACGCTCTATATGCTGACGATGTTTGCTTGATGGCCGATAATGCTCACAGTTTGCAACAATTTCTGGACCGTCTAGTTGAATCGTGCATTAGATTCGGGTTAGTTATAAGTGTCTCGAAAACCCAGGTGTTAAAACAGCCTGCACGTGGTACTACGGCAGACGCCACGCCGTTATATCTGGGTGGAAAGGCTCTTGAGGAAGTATCATCCTTTCGGTATCTAGGCAGTTACATTCGTGATGACAACCGCTTGGAGACCGAAATCTCCTCACGGATTGCGAAAGCGGCTGCTTCCTTCGGAAAACTTCGAGCAAGAGTCTGGGATTCGCATGACTTAAAACTGCACACTAAGATAGCTGTGTATAGGGCCATCGTTTTACCCATCTTACTTTATGCCACTGAAACATGGTGTCTGTACAGAGCTGATATTAGACGCCTCGACACTTTCCACATGAAATGTTTGCGTTCAATTCTTCATGTGAGATGGCAGGACCGAGTCTCCAACTCTGAAATTTTGAAACGTACCAAACTTAACGGCATTGAATCTATGCTCATTAAAGGCCAGCTAAGGTGGTGTGGTCATCTTGTTCGAATGAACGACTCTAGGCTGCCTAAAGCTGTGTTTTTCTCACAGTTGAGGGAGGGCAAGCGCAGACCAGGGGGTCAGTTCCTGCGCTACAGAGATGTACTAAAGCGCCATCTCACTGTTTGTGACATTCCTCCCGAGGGTTGGGAAGAGTTGGCGCAACAGAGATCTCAGTGGCGCAACTCTGTAAATAAAGCGTTAACAAAATTTGAAGAACATCGATTACAAGACCTTGATGCAAAACGCTTAGCTAGAAATAACCGTCCTAAGCCTTCCTATACATACACATACAACACTAGGGGCGAGCTGCACTGTGCGCCCTGCAACAGAACTTTTAAAACTAAATTTGGCTTCGCTAGCCATATTCGTGCTCATAATCGGAATTGACAGGGTTCGCCGTTGACGGATTACGTCAAGGAGGACATCATCATTTCCAACTACAAAACTCTACGAAGCAACACAAGTCCTCACTGTACGTCAGCTGTACATAATGCATACAATTCTGCTTAAATATAGTAGTCTACCGAAGGATAGAAGAGAACACGTAGCCCTCACTAGAAGAAATTATGCAATATATGAGCCGACTGCTGTTAACACATCGTTTGCACAACGATTTTATCCTTATCGTGGTGGTATGCTTTTCAATAAATTAAATAAAATACTTCTCTTTTCTAACTGTAGTAAAACTGAATGTAAAAGTAAAGTTCAGAAATGGTTGCAAAATCTTTCTTATTCTGAAACAGAAACGATCCTCGACGTAAAGATATAAAATATACTATACCTACCATAATATATTTTTTTATGTAGGTACCTAACACTTAAAATGTAAATCATTTTTCTTCAAAATTTTTGAGTTTATATATTTAAGTAATGAGATTATACATATCTGTACAAATATACACGCACACACCTCAACACCCCCACACCGCACACACACACACACCAACACCCCCACACTGCACACACCCACGCCGCACGCATACATCATACACACACACACACACACACACACACCACACACACCCACACTACACGTACTTATGCACACACACACCCAAATGAACATGTTTACCACATTCCCTTATACACATTCACAGTACTATACGCTTCTGCAATAGTTGACAATCTGTACTATTTAATGTTAAGGGGGGCCTGGAGTTCTATAGTACAGGCCTAGGCTTAGTTTAGACTCCAGATCTCCCACAAATTGCAATCTTTTGTCAATTACTTGTCGACATGATTTGTAACACATAATGTAATTTGTGGAGATAAATAAACGTTTTTATTATTATTATTATTATTATATACAAATTAGGTAGTTACTATGTAGGTCCTATTATCTCCCATTTTATCTATATCTATATATATTATATACTAGCTGTGCCCGCAACTTCGTTCGCGTGGATGATGAAACTTTTCAATTAGTTTTTTGTTTTAATTGCTATTTGTGTAGAACGTTATCTATCGAGCATACCTCTAGGCTAGTGTCATTCGCCTAGCGTATCTCGATGTAGCAGAAAGAGGTGGTCTTTTTCTGGAAGGCATCGTGTTATAATTATATATTATATATATATAATATATATATATATACTACTTCTCAGCCGATTTCGGCTATGGTGACTGCTACCGACTATCACATGCAGAGGAGCCAAGGTGGTCAGCTCTCTTGTTCGCCCTTTGATGGCTGCAGTATCCTATCTTATGAGTAAACGTGCGCGCGCATCGGCTGCACGTTAGGACATCGTCGACATAGTTATAAAACATGGCTGCTGGTGGTCTAGCCTTAAGGGCATCACGCTTCGAATCCAATTCTATGAACCTCAATGAACCGCATTCCTCACCATGCACTTCCATTCAGGGCGGCAAATGGCCTGTTTCTCCCATTTCTGGGGAACAATATTGCACCTTTTCATGTGTCTTTTCTGAACGTCCTTGAAGCGTAAGAACTGGCCGCCTTGTTTCCGCTTGCCGTTCTGGAGTTCAGAAAAGAAGATGCGTTTGGCCAACCTATCATCATCCATTCGTAAAACATGTCCACACCATCGGAGCTGTCGCCGCATCAGGTATGCTTCTGACATAGACATTTGCGCGTCGTAGCACTTCGGTATTTCTAATCCGGTCCGACCATTTGATTTTGAGAATGTCTTTTATGCACCTTAAATGAAACCGGTCCAGCGTCCGTATATGTTTCCGATAGAGGACCCATGACGCAGAGTACAGAAGATTTGGGAGGACTATGGCCATGTAAACGGAGATTTTTGTCGAAAGCTTCAAATCATGTGATTGTAAGACTTTGGCTCGTAATTTACCGAAAGCAGCTGATGCAGCGCCTATGCGATGGTTTATTTCGGCGTCAAGGTCACACTTAGCTGTAATTGTGCTGCACAGGTATATAAACGTATTCACTTGCTTCAGCTCAGTATTGCCAATGGTCACCTTGACAGGTTCTGTAGCTCCATGAGAGTCGATTGCCATCACCTCAGTTTTCTTCACACTGATTTTCAGACCGAAACGGCAGCAGACTTCCTGAAGATTCGTAATCAGGTCCTGGAGTTCTTGTGAAGAGTTGGTAACAAAACACAGATCATCAGCATACATGATCTCCGTTATAAGAGCGTGTGATACTTTTGTGTAAGCTTTTAATCTGGCCAGGTTGAAAAGTCCTGAAACGTATTTTGATTCCAGTAGAAGTTTGTTCGAGTGCTTCACTGACAACGACAGAAAAGTAAAGAGCAAACAGTGTTGGTGCAAGCACACAACCTTGTTTAACCCCACAACTGACAGGGAAGAACTCTGACTGATCACCATTATAGGTAACACAGCAGGTCATTTCGTCGTGAAGAAGGCGAATCATTCTAACAAACTTCTCAGGAGAACCTAATTTTGCCAGTAAAGTCCAGAGGGCTTCCCGCGGCACACAGTCAAAATGCTTTCTCCAAGTCCACGAAGCACATATACAAAGGTTGACTGTGTTCGCGACTTTTTATCTGGAGTTGCCGGATGGAAAAGATGGCCTCGCAGGTGGGACGAAACCCAATAGAGTTTCTGGCAATATGTCTTCGGAGACGGGTAAAAGCCGGTTGAGAAGAACTCTGGCGAATATCTTCCCAGGGACAAAGAGGAGCGATATACCCGGTAGGAGTTGCAGTCAGAACGGTCTCCTTTGTTTTTATACAGGGTCTCTATACGGGATATTTTAAATTCAGGCGGTATTATTTCCTCGTTCCAAATGCGATCAAAAATTTGCCAGATGTAAGTGTGAAGTTGCTCCCCTCCGTATTTAAGCAGTTCTCCGGCGATGTTATCAACGCCAACTGCTTTTTTATTTTCTGCTCTTTTGTGGCTCGAACTACTTCAGCAAAAGTCAAGTGGCTCAGCAAGCGAATCATTCAGCGGCAAAGGACGAATACGCTTTATTTGATCAAGATCTGCTAATCGATCTACATTGAGCAGATTGTTAAAGTGCTCTGCCCAACGATCAAGTATATCCTGCTTAGCAGTGAGTTTTTGAGAACCATCTAGGGATCTTAGTGGTGTGGTATTTTTAATGGAAACGCCAATCAACTTATGCATTTCTTCACAAAAAGCGCCTAGTTGGTGTGTGTCTGCGAGCCAATGTATCTGTTTTGCCTTATCTATCTTTCATGTTCCTTGTTAATCTTCTTAAGGAATCACCACTACTTCGGACTTCTTGAGTGAGATTATGATTACCTTCATTACGCTTTATGAGTATACGATGCTGTTTGAATGCTTCAGTTAGGGCCCTATCATTTTGGTCAAACCAGTCTACGTTGTTACGTTTTTTGCGTCCTATGATTTCTGTAGCCACAGTCAGTACGGAGGATGACAACTGTATCCAGTTTGATATGAGGTCACCTTGCTGGGCATCAAACCCATCTAGCGTGTCTATCAGTCCTTCCTGGTATTTTTCTCGAAGGTCCGCACAATTTAGTCGTTCTAAATTGAGAGATATTGGTTTAGCCCTGCAGGGTCTTCGTGGTTCGCGAAGGCGGAGTCTCAATTTAGTTACCAGAAGCCGGTGGTCTGTCCAGCAATGCGCGCCGCGCATGACGCGGGTGATATGCACCTGGGAGATGTCCCTTCGTCGGGTTATGGCGTAATCGAGGAGGTGCCAGTGTAAAGAACGTGGGTGCATCCAGGTGGTTTTGAATTTGTCACGAAGCCTAAACAGAGTGTTAGTGATGGTAAGGTCGAATTGGGCACAGAGTGTGAGTAGTAATTGTCCGTTACTATTCATATTGCCCACACCATTATTTCCAATCACGCCCGGCCACGACTCAGTATCTCTGCCAACCCTTCACCCAGCAGAAGTATTTGCTTGTTTGAACGTATGTTGCTAAGGCATTGGCAAAGTTCTTCATAAAACTGATCTTTGACACTGTCCTCGTTACGCATTGTTGATGCATATACGCTTATCATATTCAGGTAGTTGTTGATTTGTAGGTGAAGGCGCAGTGTGATAATGCGGTAAGAGATGTATTGCGGATATTCAGACAGTTTTTGCGCGATGGTGGATTTGACGGCAAACCCTACGCCAGCTAACCTTCGTTCCGTTTGGGGTCGTCCTTTTCAGAAGAATGTGTACCCACCACCGATTTCCTCGAGTTCGCTTAACGCAGCTACATCTACGTTGTAGCGACCAAGTTCGCGTGCCACGACAGCAGTTTTACGCTCCGGGCAAAATCTTTAAGACTATTTTTAAAGAAGAGCCCTAACACCTAGCGCCTACCTACACTTATATGTATATACCAATAAATAAGCAAAATCGACTATTCCAAGTCGCGGGCACAGCTACAATATTTATTTAGAAACTCTAAATGAAGATAAGATACCCAAAAATCAAGGAAAGAACCGCCTAACCTATACCAAATACTTACTATGTTTATTTACAAAATTTTAAAGAAAATTAAGAAAAGGAACCTAACCTACAAACCCTAAAATATAAATAAATGATATATGCAAACAGTCAGCATTCAAGTGAATCTCAATAATCGAATGCAACTATGCGAGGCGTGTACGTACTCTGATAAAAATAGCTCAACAAATGTTCGCCATGATTCTTTAAATTGTCATAACTTTTTTATTTATGGACCGATTGACATGAAATAAACACTAAATGTTAAGTG